>OX387717.1:76832093-77572114 GCA_947577245.1 Andrena bucephala | reverse complement strand
TTTTTCTTTTTTTTTTTATTCGCTTCCGCGTTTCAATGTTGTTAAGGTGCCTGCGGACGAATTGGGCACGTCGGTGATTCGGCTCCTGTTTTGATTAAGCTTTTTTGCGCAGGGCTGATTTCGTCGGCGTGGATCGAGGAAGAGGGTTGGAGCGTCGGGGGGTCGGCCGCACGGTCGCCTGCTGTAACTGTTTTAATTAATGGGGAATAATTTGACGGGACGCACTAGACGAGTCCGTACAACGGGCGCAAATAGTAATTGCATATTAGACGGATCGATCGAGGGGGCCGATACCTGCCCCCGCTCTTAACCCGATCGCGCGGCGATTTCACGCGGCAGGGGAGATACGATTTTGAGAAACGGGGGCCTCGTATATCTGCGTAGATTAAGCTTCGCTCTCAAGTGTTCTCCAACGGCACTGAATCACGAGCAGATGGTGTATTAGCGTGACACCACTTCTCGCGTCTGTGTACACCTTCGAGCACGCGGGCATCCATCATTCAGCATTACAACCCCTCCTCCACCCTTTGACTCGTTCAATCGTAACGCGAGCTCCGCGGCGCCTCGAGAACCAATCAAGAGGAATACAGTGCCCGCCCGCGGTAACATCAAATTCCCAGCAACCTCGCCCTCCAACGGCTAAGAAGCCTATATAAAATCGGACCACCGACCGCCAGCAACGAGGAAAAAACGGACAATAAGCGACGGATACTTGGACAACGTCTCCCGTAGGAGCCATCCCCTGAGCAAGGCAGACGTTCATCCTCGTTATGGGACACCCTGTAGTTCAGGTGCGAGATCAGCGGGGGAGGGAGTGGATGGCGGGGGCATCCTGTAAACGCTCCTCTCATCGTCACCGATAGCCACCTCCAGCTGAAAGTCGACTATGTCGGGGCGACGGAGAGGGAGGGGGACGGTTGAGGGCTGAGGGTGCAAAGATCCAGGCTAAATTCCCCACTAAACGCTGGTCGCGCAATCGACGCGGGGCTCGCTGGAGGCGCGAGCAACCGGAGTGGTCAATTAAGATCACCGGGAAAGCGTCGATATGGGTCTGCGCGCGGGCGTTCGAGCGGATTCGCGTGCATCTGCGCGACTGCATCGCGCGAGACCGGGCGGCAGCGGGGGTGGGGGGGAGGGGAGGTGGCAGACGGGGCGAGGGTGACTCGGCGCGGTCGCCGCCAAGGGAAGCCGTCAAAATGTCGAGGCTCGTGCATCCAGGTGGCACGTCAGCCCGAAGACACACGACACGGGGGAGGAGACCTACCCTTCTGTCTCCTTCTCCTCTCCCCTCTGTCTATCTCCCTCATTTTCTCTCTTTCCTTCTCCTTCCCTCCCCCTTCTCTCCTCTCTCATCTTCTCCACTTCTCCCCCATTTCTCTATTTCTCCCACACTCACCCCCCATCGTGTGTCGCCTCAACGTCCGCGTAACGATCGCCGGTCATCGATCCGCTATCGCATCAACGCGACGCTCGGCTGCTCAAGAAAACGAGCCGCGTCGTTCACCGAGCACATCGGGATTCCAGATTATACCGGAACGATGCCGACGACCACGACGACTCCGACGCTCCTGACGCCGGGATTGCCTTCTCTTTTTGTCAGGGGGGTGTGGAGGGAACTTTACAGGATCGATGTTCCGCGAGGGAACGCAGGTGCTTGCCGGGCGATTAGCCGTGATCTCGCGATAACGCCGCCGGCGGGGCCGGATTATCCGGCGGCCACTGCAGACGCGGTGAGCGAGGAAGAGGGGAATATGCGAATCGATCCGACCATCGAGTCCGCCCCCTCGGGATCCAGCGTGCACACGTGGCTTCGAAGGCAAAGCCGGAAGTCCACGCGATTCTGTCAACCTCTGTCTCGTACCGGTGCGCTCTGAGGGGGATGAATGTGTCTACGGTCTGCGTGGCCAAAAGTCGTCCAGGCAACTCGCTGTTTATTACACGATCGTGTGACGAGAAACGTCACCAACGAGGCTACCGAAGCCCGCGACCACGTCAGCCGTCGCGTCGGCCGGCGAAAAACGCCAGGGAAGAATCCGTTTAACCGGATCGTCGAAACTGCGTCCAGTTCGAGCGGCGAGTAATCGATGGCGGGCCGCGTCGGAGGGAACGGGGCAAGAATAACACGGTACATCGATCAGCCTCCGAGGCCGGCGTTAGAGCCGGCTAGGAGGGGGTGGCGTCGGTTCGATTTTCACGAAAGATTCCTCCGCCGGAGGATCGAGGATGGAAAACGACGACGGGGATCGATCGGAACGACACACGGGGTTTCTTTATTTCGCGCACGGGGGGTGAGACGCGGACTAGGGTCTTCCCTCCCTCCCTCTCGCTCTCTCTCTCTCTCTCCCCCCCCCCCTTCTCCTTTCTCTGTCTCGCGTACCCCCCAGCCGCCCCGTCGATGGCGGGGAGGTGTATCCCTCCTCTCGCCCTACCCTCCCCGTGCGCCCGCCGTCGTCGGTGGGGTTCGTCGATGACGAAACGCACGTAAATTCGTCGACGTTGCACGGTGCTGCCGCTGGCGAAATCAGTGCGAACGGAGTGCACCGGCGAGTAAGGAACGCGGGTCACCCGTGCGCGGCCTGCGGTTCCCGCTTGCGGCACGCGCGCCTCCTCCACCGGAAGCCAGACACCGAGAGACCGCCGGCGTAAATGGGTCGCTGGACGCGCGCGCGACCGCGGTAAACAGTGAGCCGATAACTGGCCAGATAGCGGCGATCCCGTCTCGCGGCGATTTCGAGAAACGCGGCGAGGAATCGGAGATAGGAAGTAAATAAAATGGGAGGATAGAAGACGAAGGGGGTGGGACAGCGGCGTGAGAATGCTCCACCGCGAGCGGAGGAGCACGTACTCGGAGTGGCTCGTTTGAATTCAAGCCCGATGGAGATGAATGGTGCAAGGGAGGAGGCCGATCGAGAGGGTAAATGGTCGAATCGAGGGGATGCTGGGGACGGTTCCTCCGGCTGAAGAGTGTGAACAGTTTCGGGGGGGGGGGGGGGGGAGGGGGGTGTAGGTCGCGGAGGGTACAAGTGTTTATATCACGAGTTCGATTGGAATGATCGGGGAAATGTTGCAGGGGTAGCGTAAATAGGTCGCTGGACGCGCGCACGAGGAGTTCGCGGGAGTAAACAGTCGGTTGAGAATGTCTGTTCAGAGGTGTTGGTCTCCGGTGGGCGACTTGAAGAATTGATAAGCGGGTACGTTGTTGTACGGCTGCGTTGTTAATCGGAGACGTTTAATTTGCAGTGGCTCTGTGAGGGATTCAAGTTCGTCGGAGTGAATGACTGAATGAAGATTGAGGGGACGGGCGCGTAAATAGGTCGCCGGATGCGCGCACGAGGGGGGAATCGAAAGGACAGTTGTTGAGTTTGATCGAATCTCTTGGGGGAAGAGATCTTACGAGGAACAGAGCGGCCGAGGATATACTCTGAGAGAAAAAAGGAACACAAGTATGACTCGTTCGAGTTTAAACCTCGGAGTGAATGACTGAATAAACATACCGGGGACTAACGATCAGTGTGTTAAACATTGTTCTGCATTGGAGATTAGGAACGAGTATCTAGACACTTTCAGTGATTCATAAAGGTGACGTTAAGGATGGGAATAATCTTCTGGTGACCGTTTAAATTCTCAACTAAAAGAGGACGAAAGCAAAATCTTGCACTAACTGGATCGCGGTGAAAGTAACTGCCTCGACTCGTCGGCCGGAACAATGGAAACGGATTACCGTGCAGGGCCAAGCGGATAAACGGAGGTGCGATTTACAAAACGGGTACGTTTCCGAGCCGGCGTAGCCTTCGGTCCGATTAGATGAGAGAAAACTGCGGCGATAGGCGTCGAGGGGAGAGAAAAAGCATCGAGCATCGATCTCGTCCCCGGTGCAGCTATGACGCGGCTGGTCGGACACGTCGAATTGTATCCAGCGTGGAATCGACGGCTCTCATGGCCCTGGAGGCACGATCGACGGTGCTATAGTTAGTGGTGTGCGCAGTGGGACACGGGATTTCGAGCCGCAACGGTTACACCGAGGGAGACGATGACGGCGAGGAGGACGGGGACAGCGTCGCCGAGGACGACGATGACGCCACACGCCGCGGTATTGCGAATAACACTGGGTCTTCCCGACGGAATGCAGCAGGCCGATCGAACGCCTCCCGACGCGGCCACCTCTTGCGTGGTCTTTCCACGTAAACTCCGCGCGATGACGCGCACTGTAGAGCAGTAAAAGGAAGGCGGAGGAGAGACAGAGAGAGAGAGAGAGAGTGAGGAGGGGGGGGGGGGGGGGCAATCTCGCGATTCTTCCAATCGCGAAAGACAGTTTCAAGTACCCGAGGATAAGGACCCAAAGTCAACCCTGGGCGCATTCTTACGCCCGTGGCTCGAATGACGACGATGATAGCCGCGCGCGAACATCGCTGATAAGCGCGAGAGGGTGGGGAGAGTCGAGGAAAGAAGTCGTTCTCGGGCGGCGCGATAAGGACCGACCTTTTGTCGCAGAGATGGACTGTTGCAACTACGTCGAGGCTTACGCGGGAGGGGGCCACTTTTATCAGCAGCAGCACTATTTCTGCTACGATAACGCGAGCACCTACGCCGGCTACGATCCGCCACCGATCTCTGGCGCGATCGAGGCCGGCGCGCGTTACAACGGAGCTATGCCGCCTGCGTACCCTACAGGTAGATATTCTCAGACTTCGCTACAGTCGCGTAGCCATTGAACTTGGCTGGAATGGAGTATTATAACTATCCTGCGATTCGTTCAGGAGAGACTTGCGGATTTGGTGTTAACGACAGGGGGTTGGGAGGGTAAGGGGAGATCTATCGCGCGTGCGTGTAAAGCTGTGGGAGCGCGTAAGCTTCTGTTTCATTTTATTATTAAGAGGATTCTATTAAAGTTATTAGTATTTCGCTGTTCGTAGAAAATACTGAAGAATGTTTCCGCTACATAGCAGATATAGGGGCGGCGGTAATAAACGACATAAAGGAAGGATATCGTATTCTATGAAATGGCACATACTCCTTCGCGTTAAATTATGCTTAATGCAATTACGATTAATAGTTAGTCTTATTACGGTCTCCCTGCCTTTCCTCCCACCTCGTGGGATCTTGCATTCCTTGGAGAGAAATGCGAGGAAGGCGGTACCGTGTCCCGTATAAAGTAACAATAACAGGATGAAGATATCTCCGAATCCAGCCCCCAGGTGACACGTACTTAGATATCGGCTGAAGCAAGCCACCCTATGTGCCCCGTGATTCACGTCCCCTTATCTAACTGTCCACACAGCGGGACGGTTGTTCGCCGATAAACGAAGGTTGAACCTGCTGACGAATGTCCACCTGCCCCACAGATTACGTGTACAATCCGAAGGAGGCGAGGCTGAGGAAGGCGATGCGGGAGCAGAGCCGCGAGCTGTCCAGACGGTCGATCCTGCAGAGCGCGATCGCTCGAGCGGGCGTCATCACCGGCCCAGTCGCCTCAAACGGTTTCCTGGACCACCAGCATCGCTTCGGCTGCGTGTCCGCGCCCGGTTTGCCCATCGGTTCAACGGTGGAGTCGGACCGCGCGGCGGAGCCGTGGTTCCAAGCGGCGCCCCGTCCGAAATCAATTCACTCGCCGCGTATGGCCGGCGATTGGTACGGGGACCCCATAGAGAGGCTCCAGGTGATGGGCACGATGCACCAGCGGGGCTTGGAGAAGTGCAAGGACCCCATCAGGGGTCAGAGTAACGTGGCCAACGCCGGGGAGTGCGGCGCAGCGTTCGCCGGTGCAGGATACTCTGTTGACTTCAGCGATGTCAATCGGGAGAGGGAGTTGCGCAGACAGGAGAATATCCCGGAGTACGGGGAATTCGCCGACGGCCAGAAATGGCACCCTTATCAGGTGAGCGCTGCTTGCTTCCGGTGGGATAGTATTGTTCGAGGGGTTTTGCGAGGTAAAACTGGTACTTTAGTGAAGCGTCAGGTGTATTGATAATTTATCTGGGGGAAGGAACAGAAGTCAGGGCCCGATCTAGGGGCCGCAAGCGGGGGAACAACTGCCCGGAGCGGCAAAATTGCTTAATTGGTAATTTAGGAAGATTACATTTTTTTTATAGGACGGAAGGCTTTTGCTATTCGACAAATACCTAGAAAAAAATGTCACTCACTGTCAAAAATTATATTTGAAAGCAATTATTTATTATTAAATACTAGCAAAATACCCCCGCGCTTCGCTTTCTCGCCTAACAGATATTAAGGACTCCATGAAAACACATTTCACCCCTTTTCACCACCTCCTTAGGGGTTGATTTTTAGGCATTTGTGTGGGTAATCTTTCGAAGTCAAAACCAAGTTGATATGTAATCGGACCTAAGAGGTATTAGGGAGTCCGAGAAAATACATTTTACCCCTTTTCACATGTAGGAGTTTACGTTGAATGAATGATTCTAGAACGGTGGGAGTTCCCATCAGCATCCCAGGTCGCCTCATCCTTCGCAGATGGGCGGGATCCTTCATCCAAATGTCCAGAGCCCGAGTTCGCATGGGCCTGGACCGTGGGGCCAGTTTTGCCATGGTGTGCTGCCACGTAAGTCTCTTGCGAGCTAGAGAACCAAATTTTAGTTAAAAGTGGTTCCTTAAGAGGGAGGAACACCACTGCGACGGCCGAGAAAGTAAGTCATTTTTACGAATTTTCATCCGGAATAATTTAGTTTTCATATAAAATTTTTATTACCCACTTTTAGTACAATGTCTTAACCCTTTCGCAACGTATTTAAATTTTCGGACGATTCTTGAAAAGTGTCAATTTTACGTTAATAAAAAAAGCATATTAAAATTTATGTATGCTTTCCTACTCATTCCTTTTTTATAGTCTCTTAATACATTGTACTGAATGTAGGTAACATAAAAATTTTATACGAAAACTAAATTATTCCTGAAAAAATTCTTAAAAATGGCTCACTTTTCCAACCGTCGCAGTAGTGTTCCCCCCTAAGTTTCCTTTTTAATCCTGACCCTCGCCTGCTCCCATGAATTTAAAGAGCATGCACCTTTTACAGATGCTCCAGCCATGCCTCGAAATATTGGAGTTCGCGGGCCGCGGCACACTGTCCTGCTGCGTGATCGTCTGCCCAGCAGACATTGCGGGTTCACCGAGGAAGCGGCGCGGTTAACCTACGCCCAGAACAAGCTCGAGGTGGACAACGTGAGACCGTCGTATTCGTCGCCCGAGCACCAGGTTCCCTTTCGTTCCAAATTACAATGTCGCATCCATAGAACAAATGAATTTATATCCGTACACGATTCCAGATGCCAAGACTGCTCGAATCATCGGTCGACGCCGTGGTGGAATCAGCATCCACGTCGAGAGCACGTCGAGAGGATGAAGGGCCCAGGTGGGAGCCGAGCACCATCAACAATGCAATCTCCTTAGACAGTCTGACGTCGACGACGGTAAGACACTCGCAGCGTTGCCTCGCGGCTCTACTTCTATCAATAAAACAGTGATCTCGAGCCTCCAAGTCAACGATTCGTCCTTCGCCCAATCCCCTATCATATATGTCCCCTTAAAGCTCCTATTTTTATATATCAACAACGCTACCTCAATACCACTGGCCAGTGGCGCGTCCAGAGGGGGCCAAGGAGCCGTGGCACCCCCAAAGAAGGAGAATTTTAAAATAAACGAAAACTGAATTTTATTCTTTAAATCAATTTTTATAATCACTTAATAAAAATTAGAAATATTTTTATCCGCTCAACTCGGCTCCCCCCGAGATTAAATCCTGAACGCGCCACTGTCACTGGCCTTTCCTAACACCTTCCAATCTATGGAATAGAAGTTATAACCCACAATTCTATATTCCTCTGTATTCACCCTGCCCCTCAATCTATCCTCCAATCCCCCCCACTTTATCCCTATAAAATCTGCTGTTCCAGCAGCAGGAGTCGAGCGTGCCCCGCGAGAAGGAGCTGCGGCGGTCCTCGGAGAGATTCGAGCCGAAGAAGAAGGCGGCCAGCAAGCAGCCGCTGCCCGGCTTCCACCAGGCTTTCGGCTCGACGGAGATCGGCAGGTTCTCCAGGTCGGAGTTCTTCGTGAACATGGTGGGCGAGAGCGGAGGAACGGTGGACGTGACCGACACGGAGGCCGGCAACGTAAGTACAGAGCGTATGTCAGAGGTGAGCGGGGCCGTAGCGACGGCCGCGACGCACGACGCCGCCGTGGCCACCGCGACGTCCACGACCGCCGGGAGGGCCTTCGACGGGGACGAGGGCGAGGAGGCCGGCTACGACGACTCCAGCAACGATCTCGTCGCAACGACGCCCATCGGCATGTACTGCAGCCAGCCAGCCGCCCCGCGCTGGCACAGCCCTCACGTGGGCGCCATAGGTAGCGAAATTTAAGCGGATCTTTTAACCCTTTCGTGGGCTCGAGCGTTTCCCGACTGCGCCCTGGCTTCCGGCTCTTCGCTTCTCCTGGAATGACAACGCGAGTCCGTTCTCAAACACCGAAACAGGCACCCTTCCTTTCGGGAAACGCTGGTCTATGGAACAAGCTCCGAACAAACTGTTGCGTCCAAGGGAGCAAAAGTGTGTCAAATTTACTGCGATAGATGCGAAGAGAGAGGGAACTGGAGTAGCGTTTAAAGCGACGAACAGAGAGACTACTTGAGACCACTTAGTGTCCCCCTGTATATTCATATGCCATATACGTTGCCATGAAACGAAACACCAACGAGTATGCGGTAGCGGGCGAATTATTTTATATGATTCCGTGTAGGGTTTTCTACACGATCCTCCATTCGAATGGCACGAGGGTTAATTTTTACACATCCGCGAACGGTAGCGTTGATTTCGGTAGCGGCACCCAGCGAGGTGGCCCGCGAAAGGGATTATCGGATTCGCCACGGACGCGTCCCGTCCACTTCTCTGTAGTATTTAATTAGTTTCTTCGAAAGGGGGTCGATGGTGCGCTCTGTATACGGAGAGAAGCTCGCGCTCCACCACGACCAATGTTACAGCGATCCCCTCGCGGGAGCATCGATCGTTCGCGACACTGTAACGCCCGTTTCTCCCTGTACGAGAACTTGCCACGACGAAATTTCGTATCAGACGGAAACGAAGAACCACGGTATGCTCGTCGAGATTGTGCCTTCCAGACGGCCGTGGGACTATCGAGGGTCTTCAAAATTCTCCCACGTTTTATTTATAAGAATGGAGCTCGAAGGGAAATCAAAGCAGTCTCGCACGTCAGGAGCTGGACCGAGAGTGACCCGCCCCCAAGCGACGCGGCTCCGCTCGCGCTCTCGCGAGATACCCGTGGCACGGCTCAAGGAGCCGCGGCTCTTTGTTAGAAAGATTAGTGCTATGGAGAGAGAAGGAGCGAGCCGAAGGTGCAAAGTGAAGCACCGTTTAAGTTTGCGCACTGTAAAGGCGAGGGGAATGCGAGCGCTATCCTCCTCGCCAGATTTCGCGCAGGGGGGCACCGATATGTTTCGATTAGCAAAGGGAAGAGATGGATTTCGCGGGTTCCTCGGGCCTGGCCGAAGGGAAGAAGTATAATCAAAATGTGTCGACGGGCTGATCGGATCGACACCCTTCCATCAAGTTGTTAGATATCGTCGACGGCGCGCGAATGCTGGCGTATCGGCGATAGATTATATGAATATATATTTAAAGAAATATATATATATGTACTTATGTAACGGAGGAACGAAAGAACGCGCGACGAAGAGGTATATACATAAGTTATGTAGTAGAATTCTAGGCGACACGTATTGCCGCGCGGAGAAACGTATAAATAAAAGTGAACGTAAATGTCTCGCGAACTTTTACGTCGAGGAGAACGCCAAAGACGACTGCGAACCCTGTCACTCTTTCTGCGTGCTTTTCAAAGCCCGTGTGTCGAAGGGAGCACGGCGATTTCTATTCAGAACTCGCGTTCACGATAGACTCGAGGAGGAATGGATTTAAAAGATTGTAAAAGAGTATCGTAACTCCGGTGTACTAACGCAAAGGGAGGAGATCGCGAGTTAAGATTCTAGAAACTAAGGCTAGCTGTTCGTACCTAAGACCTAGTGATTTCAATTTTTTATACATTCCATTTTAACGCGTATTTACTATCGGATTTACAGTAACTTTGGGACCTTTTGAAATTGTGTGTCGTGGAGGTATCATGCTTTGAATTGCTGCGTTAGCGCGCCGAGGGATTGGTACTCGATTGATATTGAATTTGAATGTGTGTTAGATGGAATCCACCATCGTTCGAGGGAATACAGAAATTCTGATATTTCATGATAAATCTGTTTATCCTCGGTGACAGTCTATTGAACTTGATCGAATCAGTCCATTATCACTTGACTGCTTAAAAGAAGGTTGCACGAGGGTCCTGTCGCCTGGGCGCTTAGTTGAAATTAAAAATGAAATTAAAATTAAATTGCAATGGCCACTATAACGAGGCCCCCTTATACAGGGTGATCACTTCAAAGCAATCTACAGATTCCTCAGGAATTTCCAATAATATGACTACAAAGTGTTTCAAACAGAAGATAGATTTTAAAATTCAGAACATTTCTACGGTGACTTCTCTCCGGATGCCCTAAGCACATGGCTTTATTGTTAATCCAGGACTGTTCTTATGCGAGATCTGGCAGAAATGAAACTTTGAACTCCACTCTTTCAATCAATCTTCTGAATAGCGTGCCCCAAGCGTTTAATACATATTTACACGTGCTATGAACCAAGTGTATCGTAAAAATTTCAACGAAACAGGCGACACGAGCCGCGTGCATCTCCTTTGTTAGTCACTTAGGAGCTGTTTCAGCGTCCGACCGAGTTCTGGATCCCGTGCAGGCGTTCGTGGCTCGCGTTGATCGATCAATCGGTACATCGACTCGACATTATTCGTGCCGGCTACCCTGTACCTATGGTGGGACCAAATCAAAAGAGAAGCTTTTATTTCACGTTCACCGTCGCGCTTACGTCTCACGCGCGTTGTCGCGTACGCTGCAGCCTCTGTGCTTCTGTCCGCTCGATACCGGAGGCGGACGGATTGAACGAGTGGTTGAAGCCGAGGATGGAAGTTAAAGTTCATAATCGATATTTGACCGTAGGAAACACTTTCGACGGCGACGTTCGTTCTTTCTTTTCGTTTATTTCGTCTCGTTCCTGGACGAACGTCCGCGAGACACGGGAATGATGTAAAAATGCTGTGATTTGTTTTAATGTTAAATCGACGTACGTAGTTTAGTAGAGAGGTGTGCAGCGATGAAACGCAGCCTGCCGTCGCGGCGTCGAGAATCGCGAGTTGTGATAAGAGCTGCGCAAGGCATCTCAATGACGACGTACATCCTGTATTTGCTCTAGCTTTTGGATCACTTGTACGAGCAGGGACAGGGGCGGATTTTGCGATTTTTCGATTTGGAGATTTCACCCTCTCCGTGAAATATCATCAAATATTCTAATTTAAAAGAGTTGAGAAAATTCTGAAATTAATTCAGCGTGGCAGCTCGCATAGGAGTTATTGATTCGTTACGTGAAAGAAAAGTCTTTTCAATTTCTTTCGCCCCAAATTTGCCGCCAATGCACAAATCCACCCCTGAGCAGGAACTTCTACATACAGCTTCGTCGTTTCGAAATTGTTTAGAAAAGAAGCTTATAGATAGCGATGGGCTTCGGAATGTTTCAAGTCACTCCACGTCTCAGAGAAACTCCCAGATATATTATCTCAGTCACGAGAATAGAAACTTGATGGATATCCAATTAGTTCAAGGTTGAACAACAAGAGAAGCTATTACATAAGACGTAGATATTATCTAAAGCACTCCAAGTCTCCATTCACTTCCACTATCATTTAATAACTTCTCCACTGTTCTCCTATTTCCTACGCATTACACACCAATGCTTCCAAGACCAATAAAAACAGACCATCGAGATTTGAGCAATATTCGAAACGATAAGGATTAAGAAAATTGCGGATCCGCTTCGCAAAGAATCAGACGAAACGCCAATCTCTGTAAGAAATCGCTCTAACTCGACAAAAGTACAAGGAGCTTCTTCCACCGATCCGAAAGCTAGCTAAAGCCACCTACAGGAGCGCCCGCCCTCCGTTGAAGTGCATTGCGAAGCGTCCCCTCGTGTCGCGCCAACCTCGTCCATCCCCAACGGAGGAAACACGAGCCCTATGGCGGAATTTTTTAGCGATACGTTGGTCACTTCGAGATAATTTTCGTTTGTTTGTCGAGGGGCGATACACCAGCGTGTGATTATCGGCAACGATATTAAATAGGCGAGTAGCGTAAGCGATCCAGCCGCCGGGGCAAATGGGAGCGAATGTCGAACGATCGCCGGGAGGAGCGGAAACGTTCGATCTATATAACACGTAACGACTCTCTGTCTAATCATTAGTAAACTTAATCAATCTAATCGCTAGGCGACGCGCTATGGAACCGAGCTAGAGAACGGGGGGCGAGGAGGAAGGTAAAGAGGAATAAGAAGAAAAAAATTGTACATCTCTTTAAATCCTGCAAGTGCCAAGTCGGTGTAAAAGTCCTTACAAAGGCTCGTGTTTATTCTATCGAACTCCAACGCAAAACGAACAATTATATTCCGCGAGGAGCATTAGCTGTATCAGTCCCGAAATTGTAGGGGGGAACGTGCCATTGGTAGGCGCGTTAAAACCGAGTATATGTGTATCGGATGATTCTGGGAACTGGGATCAGCTGGATCTGTTTTAAAATTATAAATGGTTTTGAGTAACGGTAGGGGGTGGACGCTCCGTGCGGAAATCCTGCGGTGATATGCCTTTACCATAGCATCTGAACGCCCCTCGGGCGTTCAACGCACGCGGCAGACTGATTCGATTTAATCGTAATGTGATTCTGAAAGGAAAATTCAAATTTCTATGTCTCTGGTCGATTTCTTTGGATAATTCTTTGAGAACAAAGGTGTACCTTATCCAAGCTTCTAGAATCATCTCCCCCACGTGTTAATGAAGGGACTGATAGAGTTAACAGCAGAATGCAAGCGAAACGATGAAGGATGATTTTCATTCGCAGTGGGTCGTGGTACATCGTTGAGCTTGAAAGTTCACTTTGGTGGTCGGACTCGTTGCTAGGTTGAATTCTAACGAGGTCCTCTGACGAAAGGAGCGTGAGCCGCGATTACGCGAATGAGTCTGTGCGACAGTCGAGACGAGGAAGGGAGAGGAACGATGAAAGAAAAAAAGAAAAAGTGATACGAGATATCGAAATACAGTAGAGCGTATGTTATTTTTCTTCAGCTACACCCGAAGACATACCTCTCCGCTCCCGTCATCTTTCCCTTCTCGTCGAGATCCTGCGGCATCCTCGGCGCCTCCGCTGCTATTCACAGGATCGCCGAGAACAGCGAGATATTGTCGAGAATCATCCCCGAAGAGTGCTGCTGGTTCACTTCTCAGTCGAGGTGCGGAGGCTCGAGAGTCGCGGACAATGTTGTGGTAAGAAATGGTGGAAAATTGGAAATTCGCTTTGCAGTAGGGGTTCTACTCAAATGCGGTGGAGGGAAGCTTCTTCGTTTTTATTGGATTTTAATTATTTAGTGCTCCCGTTCTATGGGAATGTGGTTTCAGGGGAGGAAAGAAGGGGGGAAGGGAGTACTTTATATTTGGAAAATTTTGCTTTTAGCACTTTTTAACTTCACTTGTTTAATCTACGACTCTTCATTTTTTTTTATGTCGGCGCCAGATTTACACAGTGTAAATGATGAGGCGCTGGCATAAAGGAATTGAGAGTCGCAGATTAAATAAGTGAAAAAATTATATTTTACTTTTTAGTGCATTTTTATCTTGTTGAAGTCGGTTTCAATTATTCCTTAAAATTTGATTAGTGAAATTAAATGGGAGACAGAATTATAATGGTAAGAACAACTGTTTGGCTGTAATAGGCTATGTCTTATTTCTATTCACTCTTAATCCTAGTATTCAAATTTGAAAGTAATGTGTAGGAATTAAAGAACTTCGAACTGTTTACATTTTAAATTTTCAAATCTAATTTCTAGATTCTCTAAACTCAAATCTGAAAATTTGTAGGGCTTTGAAACTCCCGAAAATTTCGAAACATGAAACTCAAAGCTTTCGAAACTTGAAATGCAGATTCAGTTTCATAATTTAAAAGTAGAATATCTCGCTTTAAAAACTGAAATGCACAGAACTCTCGAAACTCGAAACCTTCTTAGTCTTCGAGTTTTCGGCGCCTCGAGAAGCCCGTCCCAAATTTTCCTAAATACTAAACTACTAACAATAAGTTTAAGTACACCCTTCTCAGCTACAAACCTAAGCGTAACATTATTAAAACTAACACCTCTCCTCCTGCCTTAAATTTGTATCTTTTTTCTCAAACTACCAACGAACCTAATCTTGCAAACAAGAAAAGCAACAAAGCACGTTAACCCAATTTATCCATAAAAATTTGTAGAACTGTGCCACGTTCTTGGACTGTTCCCATCGCTCGAGGGATAAAGAATGGTTCTGCCAGAGCAACACGGTGATGCACCCGTCGGATGTGCAAGCCGTGCTTCGTCAACGCGAGAACATCGAATCGTTTTCAAACGACGGGAGCTACATAGTAATCGGTGCTGGAAACGGAAGTCTGAACAACATCGACAGTATCGTTAACAAGGAATTCCCCAACGAAAGTAAGAAACAAGCCACCGTGAAGCTGAAGGATGGTGCACCAAAAGACTCTAATGGCTCGACGAAGAACGACGGTGCCGTTTGACGAAGACAATCACAAAGAAACGCGACGATGCATTTGTATATAGTTTCTTCCTAAATACTCTGGATCCACTAAGCGTTAATCCTTGTGGATACAAAAGAGTAGTTTCATACTTCATTAAGAAACATTCAAAAGCATTAAGCAAATGATTAGCAACGTTCCGTTCACTATACTTTCATATATCGCGTTACCTTTACTACTTGTTCCATTTTCTGCTTTTCCACAGAAGAAAAGAAACGTTCCCCTGTACGCGATTCGCTACGATTTCATTTGAAGAATACACTGTTTTTTTTTCCACGGAAGCCACAGTTATTTTAAAATAATTAATAATAGTCATTTTACTGATAGAGACACTGCTGCAATTTATGTCACAGATTCTTAGGAAGCTCATTTTACAAAAGCGAGCTCCAAGCAGAGATGGGCAAGATTTTTGTTTAAATAAAATTTCGAATAACGAATAAAAGTTGAAAGAATAAAGGCAGGCACTCGCTGCGCCTCGCCTCGCCTCGGCTATTTTATTGAGGTGCAGAGGAATCAATTGAAATCAACGCCTGTTCGCAGACTCTCCTTTATCCAGACGGAAAGGAGGATTCGGAGATACGAATTGTTTGTCGGCCGGGGGTCACTGTCGCGGGCGCGCGCCACTGAAAACGAATTAATCGCTTCCGTTTCTGCGGAGGTATCCTACCGAGGTATCCGACGGTAGGACGCAGCTTGTAAACAGAGGAACAAAAGCCCCGGCCGAGGCGGTGCGCCGGTTTATCAAAGCGATCGTAATCGTGGATGTTTATTATGGACGAGCCGGGAGGAGCGGCACTCTTCAAACGCGATAAAATACAGAATCGTGGACCTCCCAATCGGTCAGGTGAGCTACCTAAACAGCAGGTAGTGACGGGATATCCGTGTCGTAAACGACTTGCGAGACAGTGGACGTTGCATTTCTCGAGGTAAAGCCTCACCTTATTCACCCACCGGTTTTTTTCTTTCCCTTTCATTTTTATTGCCCCCGCCACTGTTGATGCATCTCTGAAATACGGAATCGCAACCTCCAGGAAGAAGTATCCACGAATGCTACCCGCCTCTCGATTAGACGGGGCCAATAAATTCATAAAAGCATCCTAGATAGAAATTAGCATCGTCCGAGTGTTTCAGAGTGGAGAGTGAAATCTGGAGAACCTTTCAGGAGGATTCAGGAGATGGATATAGCATTGAAGATAGTAGAATTGGAAGAAGATGATATATATGTGCATCTTAGACGATGGAGCATAGAGCACTCGATCATTTCTCAGCTTTGGAGTATTTACTTTAGAAGGGGAGAGGTAAGAAGAAATCCTGGAGCACAGACTTGCCACCACCGAGCAACGATCTTCTTTTTATTTCATTAAGACCTGGCAAAGAAGATTCCTAAATAATATTGCGTATCGGATCACTGGCTCAGTGGAAAGCAGGCATAAATTCGCGTTTCTTTGTATCCTTAACGGTACCCCGCGGACAAAACACTTGAAAAATACGAGATTTTCATGAATTAAGAAAAAAGAAACTGAACGACATACAGTAAAAATGCTTCTTGGACTTTATTACTTCATATTTGAAGAATAAACAAAAAATTATTGTTTGAATTTTATCAATTTTTGTCTCAGATATACGGCATTCATTGTACCACTGTAGAAAAGTAGTAGAAATGTCCAAAAAGCTTTTTTACTATGTGTTCAATTTCTTTTTGTTTAATTCACGAAAATCACGCATGTAGTGTAATGTAGTGTAATTCCACCACCTGAACTATTATTACTCGGCAGTATCTACCCCTGAGTGCCCGTTTGGAGCCACAAAGCCACCGCTCGGGAGAGCAATAATTAAAAACGAAGTAGCCATCGCAGAAATGAAGCGACGAGACCTAGTTGCCCACAAATTTTCCCGCTTGTGCCCCGGATCTTTTTAGGTCCATCCTCGGCTCCCTCTCGAAATGGAGGTGACCGCTTTCAACCAGCCGATGTTTCGCTAATAGCCGGGGTGCAGGCTGGACCGTTGAACAAATTACGGAACGTCATCCGTGTACCTCCGTTACATCCTCGCGGCAGCCGATACGTTGCGACTTTTCCCTGCACGAAATTACTAGCACAAATAGCAGCCAGGGCTGAATGGTTACACTGGCCAAAACCGCGCTCGATGGCAAACAAAGAAACGGTCCTGCTCAAATATCTACTCGCGATACATCGGCCGGCCAGACGTAACTTGCTGTTGATTTTTGTCATTTGACTGGAAACGGTCAGTCTAGCCTGTCCATCAGGGGGGGGGGGGGGGGGGAGACGGTTGGACCGTTTCGCCTGCAGCCGCGGCCCCCCTGGTGGTATCCAGGATCGTTTCATCGACGAAGATGGAACTGTGCCTGCAGCGTCGGGGAAGAATCGATGGTTACGTGGAAGGGAATGGAAGGGGCCATTTCGAGTTGAATATGTTGTGCGAACACTTTGCGTGCTCGTGATTAAAGTGTCAGAGTCGGCGGAGCAAATTTTTCTCGAGTTGGAAGCGAAGGGGCGGGGCAGTGGCGCACTCGGGATTTAATCTTGGGGGAGCCGAGTTGAACGGATGAAAATATTTTTAATGCAAATTCAATATGGCGAAAATTCATTAGGTGATTATGGATAATTACTTGAAGAATACAATCTAGGTTTATTTTTTTTTACAAAGCCCCTTGTTTGGGGGTGACAGGGCCCCTTGGCCTCCCCTCTAAGTCTAATAATAGACTTTTAAAAGATTAGATAAAATGGTGAGTAACTATTTAAAATCTTCCAAGAACCTTTCAACAACCGTCATATCACTGATATTCTACATTTCCATTCTTAGCCATCTGAACCAAGCAGAGCCACCGTCCACCAGCGCGCAACCTCGCAAGCAATACTCTTAGATAATTACCAGCCAGTGGAGCTCCTTCCTCCAGCCTCCCAGCGGACGTGCGTAACTTAGGAAGCATCCCGAGGTTCATCAGCGCACTCTCGACATGGAAACGTTTCGTCACTGGTACCATCCCAGAGGCTAGTCCCAGCTCTGTTCCATGGCAGATCCATCCGACCTACGATCTTCCTACCGGTTGCACTTCTCGACATAATCGTGGGCAGAGAGAGAGAGAGAGAGAGAGAGCGAGAGAGAGAGAGAAAGGAAACACAGCTCGCACATACTCGCCGGTGAGACGAACGAGCTCGGGACGCGATCGCGATGGATCGAGGAGATCGAAGCGCGCGTAGCAGCGCGGAGCTCGCGACTGTCGCGTGGGCGGACTGGAGGCCCTCGTGCATTCGAGAGGATCGACCAACCGACGTGAAACCGTGAAATGGTCCCGCTGCCTCATTGGTCGTGCTAGCCGCAAAAAGGCGTCGACCAATGGGTCCCTGTCCAAGGAAGAAAAGGACCTGAACGCCGGTGGGCTCGCGTGACCAATGGGGAAGATCCCTGGCCAGGTCATCCGGGCCGCCATGCTGCCTTGGCGGTGGTTCCTAATTTAGAGTTCAATTAGCGTGCCAGGGAACAGGGGGGGCCCGTGCTGCAGGCATCGATTGGACGGTTCCCTCGCGAGCACCGTCGCGTAATAGAGAAAAGAAAGAGGCGTCGAACAGAGAGGAAGATATGTCAGCTAGCCAGTCTTCGGCTCGTCCTCGCCGACTAGTGTGAAATATCGCGCCCAAGTGTTACGAGCGCGACCACGCGGCACCTAGTAGCCCAGGAACACCGATCCGGATCCTCCATCTTCCTTCGACGGCTTCTCACCCTTCGCCCGGAGCTCTCCTCTTTTTCTCCTCGGCTTCCAGCGCCGTTAATTCGATCGAGGAGATCGAACCTGCCCGAGGAATTAAGCTCCCCCTGCTCGGGCTAACAACTATCCACCAGCTGTGCCTTCCTTCCCCGAAGAGGCGCGCCGTGGCCTCTGCTCCTCTTCGCCGTCGGCGGACCCAGTTGCTCACCTTCCTCGAACTTTGTCGATAGGGTGAGAGGGAATATCGGAGGGACCAGAGTTCGGGGAACGGGGATTATGCAGCCGGCGACTACCACCCCTGGCTCTCCAGCGCGTTCCTCGTGCTGCGAGAGGGAACGGGAAAGGGAGGCCCACGAGGAGCGCGAAAGGGATCGCAACGGCGCTGGTAGAAGCCGAGCGAGCCCTGAGGATGACCGAGGGGAGCAGAACGACGAGAGGACCGTGGTCTCTGGACAGAATCTCGGTGGCATGACGATCAGTGGCGGGCAGGGCTTGCCTCTTTCGCTGTCCCTCGAGGACAGGGACCTGTGGACCAAGTTCCAGTGCCTCACCAACGAAATGATCGTCACGAAGAATGGCAGGTGAGTTCTGGGTTAGAGATTTCAGTTGTTTTGTTTAAACTTAAATGGTACCGGGGAAATTAGTGGCTAAGCGGGGAACAGGTTCGATTTCCTTCGGTCGTTCATTATTTTTCATGAATTTGAGTGTTCGAAATAGCGAATCACGAGTTTCGTGCTCGAGAAGGTGGAAGGATCCGTTGGTTGAACGGTAGCGATGGCTCTCCGTCGCGCGTAAAAATGTATTAATTAGAGCGTCGGTGCGAACGAGGCAGAAGGTAAAAATAATAGTTCATATGCTTGTGCCGCGTGAGGAGGGGAGAGATGTATGTAGAAGAGAAAAAGATCGTTGCAAAATGTTACGAGAATCCAGATGATTCACGCGGATAAATGTTCCACGCGTGTTCCTCGCTCGATTCTCGGTACACGGAGCCTCGGTAATTTTAATTTGCAACTAGCTTAAAGTACCCGGCGTTGCCCGGGTAAAACTTCGATTATCACGGGGCGTCAAGAGGGTGAAATAAGGGAGAAGGGGTGGGGATGTCCAGATTTCATGGTAGCCTATATTTTCCGCAGGGTTCTGGAGAGTAATATTAGGTATGCAAAATTTCATCCAGATCGGTTAAAAAAAATCAGGATGAAAAGTATCCTATATAATAGTATATGTTATGCCTGGTCCTTGCGACGTGATTGAGTAACAAACATCCAAACACACTTTCGCATTTATTATATTAACACCCTCTGTTACTATAATATGTGGCTAGTACAAAAGAGAACGAGAAATTGAAAGCGCAGAATGGAGTGCTGCAAAAGTGCAAATATCCAAATCCATAAGTTTATTCTTCAATTACTATTTCCTGTTACTTCATAGCGCAGCACTAGTGGATACTTACTCGTCGTAACTGAAAAACTGTGACAAATGTAGCTGCACCCCTCTTTCTGCAAGGTCCTCAATTGTGTTGAATTCTTCAACGCAAAGAAACAAGTGTCTGCAACGATATCTACTGGACCTTCGAAGCTGAACTCTGCACTTTTCCCTTTCACAAACAACCCCTTTCATTACCACCCGAATAAATACTTCTTCGCGAAACAGTTCACTTCATCCTAACAGCCGGAGCCCAGAGTGCCAGCAGAAAGGAAACCTGGATGAAAGAAGCTGAAGCGCAGGTCACATTGGCCGAGGGAAATCGCGGGTCGGATCAAAAGACACCCAGCGACGGTGTAGCCTGGCCAGCGGCTTTTACGATTCGTGTATTATTAAAAACGATTACAGTCTGTCGACCGTGGATCTCCGAGAGGTGTTCACGGGGTACACCAGGCCGAACAGGCGGACGTGTTTTCCCCGAGATCCTGAGGATCGTAAAGTTTTATTGCCGCTGGCACGATTCCTCTGGCCGATCGCCGCCTTCGGTGTTACTTTCATTAGTGTTTATAAAAATCCTGCTCCTCTGGGCTGCGTAGCGTCTCGTAGTAGCTGGTACCACAGAAATCGTGCTTCGATACAGATAAGACGGTCCCCGGGGACCAATAAACCTTAAACGAACAGCCATCCGGTGACTTGGTCGGTTTTTACATTTCAGGCGAATGTTCCCGGTGGTGAAGGTGGTCGCCAGGGGATTGGAGCCGAAAGCTATGTACACCCTGCTCCTCGAGTTCGTGCAGGTGGACCCACACAGGTAGGAACAGAGTTGCAGGAAGAGATGAAGAGATCGAAAGTGATTTGCAACGAATTAAAAAAATCTTTTTAATTTTTTTTTACATAATATAAGAGTAGCTTAGCAACTTCCAAAAAGATTTCGGAAGCATTTCGAGGGTATTTCGTATATAGTTTTGACTTCCAAAACTCGGTCAACCGTCGATGGATATTCGTATGGGAACAGAGGGGCTGAAGGAATATGCACTAAGGGGCACATTAGATATTTAATAATTGGTGGTCGTTGGGAACTAGTTGATTAGTTGATTAATTGTTCTTGAGGAAAGCTACTTTGCACTTGAAAGACCCTTTTTGAGGGACCCGGGATGACTTACTTGTTACAGGTGCCTGAAAGCACTTAAATGAATGGGATATAATGTAGAATTTTTTGTTGTAGATGGAAGTACGTTAACGGGGAGTGGGTACCAGGCGGCAAGGCAGAAGTCGCCCCTCCGAATCCGATTTACATACACCCAGAGAGCCCGAACTTCGGGTCCCATTGGATGAAGGAGGCGGTGTCCTTTGCCAAGGTGAAGCTGACGAATAAATCTAACGGGAACGGTCAGATCATGCTGAATTCCTTGCACAAATACGAGCCTCGCGTTCATCTGGTTCGCGTGGACGCGGTGGAGCAGAGAACGGTACGACGCCGCAGGAATCTTTCAGTAGTTAAGATTGGCATTTTTCTGAGATTATTGTGGAACTTGAGGAAATTCTGTCCAGGTTCTCACGTACCGCTATCCAGAGACGCAGTTCATAGCAGTGACTGCCTATCAGAACGAGGAAGTGACAAATCTGAAGATCAAATACAATCCATTCGCAAAGGCGTTCCTGGATGCCAAGGAGAGGCCTGCTGATCCGCAGACTTATCCGCAATGTGAGTTAGTTGGTCGGTAATCACTGAATGAGAGCGGAGTCCAACTGAAAATGTGTTTTCACTGCGTTGATAATTGTAAAGGAATTGAAGAGGTGGGTTGTGAATTACAGACACGGGCGCTTGGTTTTTGCCACAGCCCGCTATGGGATACGAGTATAATACAGCCACTGCCATCGCGGCTGCACAGAATCAGGCATCAGTGACGGTTAATAATCACCTGTCTAACCCTTGCACCATTTCTACGGCTGGCCATAGGAATACTTGTAGGTCGACGCCTTATACTTTGAGACACAAGTATATTCAAGATGGTACGGTTTCTCGAGCCCGCTAAAAATTTATTAGGAGCCACTTCTCTTACCCTGTCGATCAGAGAGGATTTTCAAATTACAGAGCAACGTACGGATCCATACAGCCCAGTGCAACTTCTACATTCCACAGCCTACGTAACAGCGTCCGGGTGGTCGCCACGGAGCCCAGAACCTTTGCAGAATTTAAATCCAGCTTGTTTACCACCCTCTCAGGAGTGGCCAACGTCTCCCTCGCCGTCTCCTACTTCGTCCTCGCACGCAGTGTTCAGTAGAGGCACTGTTGGGACAGCGTCACCGACAACAGCCACTGGGTGTACTCTGTATGTACCCTCAAACCTACCTTCCGTCCCTCAAGAACATGGTCACTGCGCAGACACCTCCGCTTGGATTCATCCCACCACCCTTTCCGAACAGCAGCAGCAGCAGCAGCAGCAGCAATCTTACTTGAACCTGAACCTCCACTTGCATCATCAGATGTCATCGTACACTTCGGTCCCTCACTCTGGATTACACCATCCCTTACACCCGAATGGCAACGATGCAGTCCCTCCGGTTGACGAATATGTGCACGAGTACCAGTCCTCCCCTGTACAGTCGACAACGCCTGACCGTCATGTACACCACCATCATACCCAAATGCTGCATCTGCAGCCGATCCAGCAAACAGGAACAGTGTCCCCTGTCAGCGTCGAATATGACACTCCCTCGAAGGAGCATCATATACCTGTCAGTTACTCGGACCAGAGTGGGGACACGTTGAACGACGTACAGCCAGACGAGAACAGGAGATATCTGACGACGGTCATCGACAGACATCACCGGCAGGAGTCAGATATCCCACCCAACGATCATCAAGCCACCGCTTGGACACCACTGACACCACCTCCTGCTTCGCAAACCACAGCGATTTGATCTAAGTATGTGATACGACTGGTCTTATTTGTGCTACGAAGTTGCTACTCGATGACTTCCATACCTGTTTTAATAGATAGGTGATCGAATAAGAGCAGAGTCTAAAGGCGAAGTAAGTATGAAATTGTGCACGACGTTCGCTTAAGTTCGACGTTCGCGAATAATATACGTAGGAGCTCGGAATCATTGATAAATGTAGGATAAATTTTCTAACAAGGATCAGAATATTTGGGCAATATATAAAGGTATATAGCGCAGAGAATAATGCGATGTAGTTACAAGAAAGAATATTGATAGCACATGATAAAACAGAAATACGTGTTAGTATTTGTAAATGGACTTTTAAACAGTTTGCGGGTTTTATTCCGGCGAACTGTTGAAACAGTGATCTATGTGCTTTGCAATCAATTGATATAAATTCAATTTCGATTTCCAAGAAATCAATCCGTCCTAAGATTGTGTCTTAATGTTTTTAGAGGATATGTATTGGATAATGTAAACGTTAAAATAAAGCATACTGCACGTGCAGACATCGCTTCTCCCTGACAGTTAAAAAGAGGAGCAATAAAATTCGTAAGACAATAATTTGCTCGTTTCGAACGTACGATTATTTATTCACAGACAGGATCTCGTGCTATGCACTGTCTCTTTTTACATACAAACGCGTAAAGGCACAGTTTCTTCATAATTTACTAACATTTACGAGCAATGATTAATTTACGCCGAGTCATGGCCAGGTTCTTATAAACCAAAGACGATTTTAATAAATTAATTATTCATACAATTACAAAGTGGTATGATGGAAAAATAGGATATAAAAATGTTATCTTTCCCAGGGGACATTCAAATCTTGTAGAATTTCTTCCTAGATACTTCTCTAAATTTTCTAGCAACCGTCTAGTTTTTAAAGAAAATAGTTCTTTTACATTTGTACAGACCAATAATATATTACAATGATGTATAAGCTTCTAAATATTCGTTGTACATTAACCGAACCAATGATTGCCCATGCAATCTCTGGTCCATTGTGTTTGACATACCCAGCACCAATGGTAGCCGCAGCCGGCTCTCGTGCAAACCATGTGCATGCATCCACCTGAAAGAAACATAATGTCACAGCGATTTAAACACTACAAACGTGTCGCGCTGTTAATCTTTATGCGACGTAATCGCTCACCGTCTCTTTCGGTTGGAGTTCTACACTTTGGACATGGTTTCGTTGATATTTGTATAGTCTTCTTGCTAGCTTCGTCCCATTTTGCCTGAAAAACATATCGTGCACTTGAATATCTGTAATTGAAACACAGATGTAACATGAATATTGATTTAAGTACATCTTTAGCCTTCAATGGATCAACCGAGTATCCGCCAGATTTGTTTACTGTATTGTTAGATTCGGACGGCTGTGATTCGCATTCTCCTACATGGAATCCTTGTAAACATCTTCTACAGAAGACGTACTGAAGACACATAATGCACCGTTAATATTCTTGCCGTCAACTGAGACGGATATATTTTGGAAACTCTTCCATTTTATATAATTACCCCGCAACCGCCGATACATTGAATCCTCCTACACTCGTCATTGCTCCCATCAACCGGAGACGCTGGTATAATACCCATTCCACAGTCTGGTCTGGGACATAAAAGGCCCCCGGCCCGTAGGACGTACTCTTCTGTACTGAATCTTTGGTACAGCTCGTACTACGTAACACATGTATTCGAGTAACTGAAGATCTCCAAAGGTTCGTTCTTTCTATGAAATACCTGCTCCGGTGTAAGAAGATGAAAATGATGAACTTCGGGGATAAAAGAGTCCGGACATCCCGCTGGACACGGAAGAGTGTAATATCCTTTAACATCGTCGAACTGGAACTGCCGCTCCCTTAAGCGAACTGAACAGTAATCCCTGAAGCAATCTAAACAAGTGACGTGACCAACCTCGCACGGGAATACCAATACTGTATCTCTATCGAAATATAAATTTTATTAACGAATACTGTTATTTCATGCTATGTATGTCGTATTTAACAGGTCAACCACCTAACGTCTGTACAAGCAAGGCAAGGTATCTTCCTTAAGTTCGGCTTCACAAGGTAAAGAGGGACAGCTTCGTCTTTCTCTCCAAGACTAGCATGGTTCGCGCACTTAAAGTAGAAACGAGCGTATAAAACTTGAGACGAGGTATCATCGTCGGAAAGCGACGTAGGTGCTGGGCATAAATCATTTTCGCAGTGGACCGTTATTCTACGCGGCAGTAGTACATCTGGCCAACACTGAGGATCCTTGTCCACAGTGACCGCCCCGCTGTTGCAAGTGGCACATCTCACTCTCAACTTTCCAGTCGTCACCGCTTTACAGGGCGCCGAACAGTGTACGAAGAAGTGCGCCCGGCTCCCTAGCTGCTCTGTAAACCAGACGGTAACGATACCTTTACACCACCATAGAGTTCGAAGCATTAAATAGATATGCGCTTTAACTATTTCTGTTTACCCTTTAAAAGGCTACGATTATTCTACCTTCCGTGGACGAACTTTCTTGCAGATCCGATTCATCTAACGGTAAATCGGTAAGAGTTTCGTTCATCGGCTTGCCACCGCTGTCGTTCAACTCCGAGGCTTCTGAGAACTCTTCGATAGTACTCTCATCTTTGCTTCTGTGAAGTCTCTGAGGAACGGTTCGAATCGCGTGTAGGATACTCTGCTGGCCCAAGTCGCACTCCTAAAACGGCGCGAGCTATATTTACAAGAGTTTACAGTAACAGGTGAGGTTACTGCATGCAAATTGCTCAGCGTCTCGTAAGCTCCAAATTGTCAGCAATAGCAGTTTGTATATTTCAAATGCCCACCTCAATTATGGTTGAGTTATGCAGCTCTTTACCAGCAAATATAATTTTTATATCCTCAGGCGATATTCCCATCTGGGAGGCAACTATCTCTTTCACGTTCTTTATATGCCATTTTGGGTCCAGGTCGACAGCCAGTGTATTCCCCGTGTTCGTCTTGACATATATGCTCAACGAATTCGTTATTCGCTTCTGACCGAACCAAATTAACTGCAGCATGCTCAAAAACACACGTCTTATGAAGTCGAAGAAGAAACTCATACCGAGTACTGCGGATGTCGTTTGTTTTGAATTTAAAGGGGGAAGGAGAGGGCCTCCAAGAGGGAGAGAGATAGAAGGAGCCGCGGAGACGGTTTTTTAAAGTCAGTGGCTTTGCTGCAACAATCGAGATGACTTGCTATGCGGCGTGCTCTAACAATAAGTTAAAATTATATTCTAATGTGCTGCGCGACATCTTTAACGTGCTGTATAACGAGGAGGATTCCGGGAAAATTTGGGAGCTGCTTAGCTTCATAGAAAACGATGGAAGTTCTGAAGGTTTGTTGCATTATTTTTTAAGTAGTTAATGGACCAATTTTCGTCGAATCGTTGTTGGTGGTTACAGATAATGGAGAGTTAATATTTCGTAATTAATGGATCTGATTTGATTGCCCTTGTAATTGGGTAACTTCTTATCTAAATCATCGTTCAAATAATTTAGTCGTTGTTTACTATGTACATGTATTCTGATAACTAGGGATTAGGGACTGCGTTGGGCTTAAAATCTTACTGAAATGGTCGTTGTTCGATAGAAATTATAAACGATCTGTTTTTTCTGGGTTTAAGAACAATTTGTGAGATTGTGCGGCTTTATTTGTAACTCGGTTATGTTGCTTTCAAGTCTGACCCATTAGAAGTGAAAGAGTGTTTCGTTAGCATCAGAATTTTGAAATGGCATCAATTTTATGATTTCTGTACTTAATATACGAGTAATGAGAATTCTGTATGAAATTTTATTCGAACAATCATCAGTGCATTCTGACGAATACCCAACTGTGGTTTTCTAACCTCTTTTATATTTTCATGTAACGTAATGTTATGTTTGTAAATTTCACACACTTTCAATTTGAGAAAAGCGATTAACAAAATGGAACGAACTACATTCGTTGCTCTGTTGATTTTAGTAGCTTAAATTTGAAAGAATATCTACAGAATGATAGAAACGATGTTCTATTAGGGCCATTAAGAACTATTTCACGTTTGCAAAAATATATAATACTTATATTTCATCTTGAGTATCTCCAATAATACATTCCACCAACAGTGGCACAAAAAATATTTAAATACAATGTATTCAATATTGATCGACATGGAATACACTTAACATAGCGTATATCACATATGAAATCGAAAATTCCTTTGCCAACAAATATAATGATACAAAATTTCAAGTAAATCTAATCAGCATAGTGCTTTTCACGTAGTTCTAGTAATTTTTGTATGTATTCACTATGTGTACTGGGTATCGGTTCTATCGCCCTAATCCTAGGTTTATTTTTCACGATCATGGGTCGCTTAGCATCGCTGCCATCTATATCTGCATTGTTCGCTCTTTTCAGCGAGGACCTTGTCGAAGTACGTTGCTTACTTTGCGTCGTACTTTCTACCTTTGATCTTTCAAATTCGTGCTCAAGATTTTCACAAGGACTCGCCCCCTTCTGCATCGTACCCGAATCATTCCTCGATCTCCTAGAATCTCCAGGATTTTGACTCGCTACTGAAGAACGCGAATCCAACGAACAATGTCTGAAATTCTCTTTCTCCATTCTGCACTTGCGCAGATATTCATTTAAAGTCATCTTCCTTCCCCTCCAATCCCTCTTCTGGAACTCAGGATCCTCGCGTTGCTGAAACTTATACACATCTTCTACTCGAACCCATTTCTTCGAGGACTTGCTCCACCATCCACGGATAATATTCATTTTGCTTAAATCCGGTTTTTTCAGTCCCCATTTTTCAGACAGCGTTTTCTTAGAATTTTGATTCTTATGAGAGTACAAGCCTGAGCATAACGTTGAACATTAAATTTTCCATTAGTATAACTCAGGCCCTCCTTTCATTACTTACATTCACCACCCTCGTTACTTTGGCTTTCCTGGCGCTCGCTCAACTGAGATCGACCGATGTACATCCCATTCTTTTCATAATACTCCTTTACAAAATTATCCCAAAGCAAATTGGCTGTTGCTACGCAGTGCCAAACCTTTCCCACTGGCGCATGGCATTCCAAAGTCTTCTTACTGATTTTATGCCATTTCTCCTTCCTCGTGCCTGGGTACGTTACCACTGTGCTCGATTTTCCTACAAATTTAGATTTATCTACATATATAATTTTTCCAACAGCACTCCCTCGCTGTATGCACGTGATCCTCATCGACCCACATGCATATAGAGAAGGCACACCGTGAAAAACAATTGAATTACTTAGAATCAACTCCTCTTCGTTATCTGCCTCCTCATCGACATCATCGACACGTGCCTGACAAGTTGGCAAATCCTCCACGACAAGAATTCCCTCGTTCTCCTCGAAACCGATTTTCTCTGGGCTCCCGAGTTCCCTTCGAATGGGTCGAAACACTGGCGACTCAACGCGATCATCTTCGAAGAAATACGGAGCTTCTCGGACACGTTGCGGAGATCCATACACGTCCTTGAACAGGACACTCTCTGAAGTGGATGCAGCGTTCTGGGTGGAAAGCCTTTGCGGAATCGGTTCCTCGTGAACCGACAGTTCCGATTTCGTTTCCCACTCGCTACTAGAGTCTCTCTCTGCGTTGCGCCTGTTTTGCCTCCTCGCTTTTGATCCCTTCTTTCGTTTCCTCTTCTTCGTCGGTGCCTTTTCTACCGTTTGCCCCCTGCTTGTACGCGATGTCCTCGGCGCGCTCGACGAGGAATTGGTCTCTACCGCGGATATACTTATACTGCTCAGCCTGCGAGCCTTTTCGATCAGCACGGGCGTGCTGCAGAAGTTTGAAACTTGTGTTCTGCGTTCTTCGCGCTTCTTTTGTGACTTATCGTCGGATGAGGACATTTTGAGATATTCTTTTATTTTTCTCACGATTTTATCGCTCCTGTTACCTCCAACTTATGAATTCTAAAATTATAATGAGTCATTGTATTACGTTAATACTGAGTGATGCAAGGTTGTGCAAAATGCCCCTTCTTTAAGGGTACCATCAAATCACTCCAACAATAGTTAATTTTTAGGATTTTATTTTTAAAAAAGTAAACGTCGCAGGATTAAAAAACTTTTTGGGCAGTTCGTACATCTTTAAAGATAATAAAAAAAAATGGGGATGTTACCCTTTACTGTAAAAGTACTCCATCTGCGGAATTTTTAACATTTCGTAGGATTATGTGAAATCAACAAACGACGAAAATTCTTAAAGTTTATAAGATTGATCATGGAATCATCTATGGTCATAGCAAAATATTGTAATCTCAAATTTTGGCAGACGTTTGAACCACAATCTTAAAAGAAACGGGTAATTTTACGCATAAAAATTTTTATAAAAAGAAGAAGATTGGTCGAAAAGTGAATAACAGCGTAAGATGATTCCATTTCTTGCATATGAAATATGCAATTTTTTTTATTATCTTCAACGATGTGCCAATAAAGCCTAAAAAAAAGTTTTTCAACACTATGACGTTTACATTTTTTGTTTTAAAATAAAAGCCTATAAAATTGCCTATTTTTGGAGTGATTTGATGGAGGGTACCCTCAATTCGGTCCGGTCTTTCAGGAACCCCTGTACGAATCATTCTACCGGGAAAGTTTCGTACAAGTCGAACTCCAACCTTCGTTTCATTCCAAAGTAAATGTTAAGGGACTCTAAAGCAACACATTCGAGAAGATATGGCCGTGAAAACAGTGCGAGTAATTTGGTGAACTTTGTAGCACCGAAAGTGAAAGTCAGCTTTTTTATCTCTCATCAATTGCACTAACTATCTAGTATCTATACGCTCATCGTTGCCACCCTGAAAGCCCCGATATCCTATCGCGAATTCAAAGGACTGTTATCCAGTATTCGTGTTTCATTGCTGTAATAGAGGAGATTGGTTCTGATACGAGTTTCACGTTCCCACTTCCGTTTCACCTCAAACAACTACAGAAGATTTCCCTTTTTACCATTCCTTTCGATAGATTAATTGCCCGGCTCATTATAGTGCGTACCTTTTATAGAATTGCCCATTCGACGATCCAGAGGCGCATAAGAGGACTTTAGTAAAGGAATACTGGCGGTTAACTGCGACGGTCGTACATCTTTCACACAGGACATGTAAACACATGTACAGCGGGGATGTTATTAACCGGTACACTTAAAGAGGATTAGCTGTAGGTGAGCGTTGTTGATCTATTGTTGGGTAGATGTTATCGAGGAAGCCTCTGTTTGCATACAAAGGGGCGTCTGCTTGTGACGGTACGCTCCTGGGAGGAACTGATACCGGAGACGCGCGCACAGGTGACGATTTCCGCGATTTTTACCGTGATTCACCCCAGACGGCCTGATTGCGAGGTTACACAGTAAATTCTGCGATGGTTAATTCGTCGATGTGGGAGCGGCGGCTTTTTCGCGAACGATAGCGTTATCAGCACCATCGCAGGAATCTTGCCACGTTTATTTCAATATTGTAATCCAATTCCCACACGATTCCCCAAAACAGAATTCCAAATCAATGCGAAATGTAACACACATTAGCTTCTAATTCACATTCCATATTTCCCTCTGAATATCTATATTCGAAAAACTACATTAATGAATCTAGAAATTAACCTTAACACAATAAATCTCACAAATATATTCTCATAAAAAATGATGAGAATTTTCTGTCATACAAAAAGTAAGCTAAAATTTCATTTCTTTTACCTCCAGTATATCAGAATTTGTAAATTTAACTGTTTCTCTTTTCATCATACCGATCTTTTACCAGTCTGTCAATTTCGCAGCAGAGGAGAAATTAATTAAGTTGGGGAAGTGAGTGACGGATGAGGGTTAATCAAACACCACTTTATATTAGCCATTTTCATAATTTCTTTATTTCCCATGCCTCGCGAAAATTTTCAGAAGCCTGTCTCGCTAGAATCTTATCCTTTAAAATAAACTTCAAACTAAACTATTAAACTATCTCGGATACGATATCACAAATGTCTTATAAATACGTTTCCCTAAAAATGGGGCGCCAGTCCCACGCGCCGATGCCGCGCAGCCGGCCCTGGTTTCCAAGGCAACCTATAGTAACGCGGCCGTCTAGCGCGCACCGTCAGTCTACGCTCGTCCGTCGCGGGGTAAGGTCGCGTCTCGTAGGTGCAGTGTTTGACAGTTAACGTCGCAGCCCTCGAGTCGCGTCTCAGTTCCCGCCCTTACCCTTTTCCGCGAGGATCGGCTCCCAACCGTCGCTGCCGCTCGAACGATCGCTGAGGTTAACGATCGAGAGTATCGACGAGGGGCGGTCGAGAGGATCGCGAAATGCCAGCGGACGCGGAGCTCAGTAATCTGCTTAGCAGGCGGCAAAGGATCAACGAGGAGCTCGAGGAGGGCAAGGAGGTGAAAAAGCAGTACAAATTCGTGAACGTTTACACGGAGTTTCACGAGCTGTCCCGCCGCGAGATCAAGCAGTACGAGCAAACCTTCAACAGGTGAAATACCTTTAGCTCTTTTTTTCTCCCTCCATCTTCCCCGCCACCCTCGCGGCCCGCCAGCAGCGATTGTACTGGATCCGAGGCCCTGTAAAAATTTCGTCGCCCGTTGCCAAGGGCGAGCATTTCTTGCGACGATCCTTGGGTCTATTTTTCTACGTCTCGGGTGGGGAGGTTACCGTAGGCCAGCCTTTGTGCGTAGAAAAGACCCGAGTATCATTGTTCGATCTCTCCTGTTCGCTCGAGATCGGAACCCGGCTTGTTTGTCGACAGCTGGGCACGTATTTTTTCGCACTCCGATCCAGGGGACCTTTGAACTGGAATAGTGTGTTCGTTATTTATCATTGGAAGGTTATCTTGCTGCGAAATATCGCGGGGGATGGTGAAGCGAGTAGATATGTAGGTTAGTACGAAATCGGTAACTTATTTTTCCACTCTGTTAATCGAAATTTCGCCCGGCTGTTGGCGAACGGGGCGAGGAAACCGAGAGTGAATTACAACTTCGGCCGAGCCTGCCGCGGCTTTCCTGATTGTTTACGTTCACGCTCTCGAATTTATAATATCTAACTCCCCGCGGGCGGCTCGCGTTCCCCTGGTCGGATTGTTTTTCTGCGCGCCAGAAAACACACGAAATGACGCGGGGGATAGGTTGAAACGCAATACACGGTGTACCATTACAGCCGCTGGACGGTAATACACGAGCTCGCTGAATATTTTTCTACTGTTCCGTAATGATCCACGAACCTTGCAGTCGCGCTCTTTATATTCTCAAAGTTAAAAATCCTCGCGGAAATCGATACTTAATACTGTTGGGTCAAGAAAGACCCATACTCTTTTACTACGAGTAGTGATTAAATTCTCTTTCGAATTTCCTTCAGTCGTTCACGAGGAATGTAATCTAATTTCATGGATTTTTTCTTCTCCCATTCCTCTTCCGTGGTCCCAATATCAGGCTGCCCCCCCCCCCCCCCCCCCCTAGTGGCTCCGTTTCCTCGTTCTCTCGACCGAAAATAGTGCTCGCCTAGTGGGCAGGAGATTTCGTAGTTATTTCGCGGCGTGGCTGATGAGTGGCCGGCCGTGGGGCACCCTACTTCTGCGGCTTCTTGTCAAACCTGCTGCCCGGTTGACTCCGAAACGCCCGCAAGAAGAAGAACAAGAGAGGCGGGAGGACAGACTCGAGGTCGTCTGCCCTGGCCTGCAGCGCGAAACCGCTCGCGTCTTATCCCCGCTCGCTACGGAACACGCTAGGTACGTCACGGATTCTACCGTCTGCAGTTTCATAACGAATCCGTGACTTTTCCATTTCCATCTACCTCTTCCGCGACCTCTCTTGGAGCGGCTCTATTCAAGCGAGGCAAGAAAAGAGGTCGCGCTGGAGTAGCTACTACAGGGAAACCCGAGATTCTATTTCGGTTCCTTTTCTTGTGATTTCCTCATCATTATTATTTTTTGAAAAATACAAGGATATTGAATAGTAACAGAAGCGAAGGCTGTAAATGGAATTATGGTCGAAATGGACCCAGCGCTAAATTATTCGCCTTCCGAAGGTTAACCCTGCTAAAGCAGTGGCGCACTCAGGATTTAATCTTGGGGGGAGCCGAGTTGAAGGGATAAAAATATTTTTAATGCAGATTGAAAAATTCATTTAAAGAATAAAATCGAGTTTTCTTTTCGTTTTATGAAGCTCTTGAATTACTTCAGTCGTGACTACATTAATCTCCTTTTTCCTTTTTCTTTGGGGGGTGCTAGTGATTCAGCTATCAATTTAACTTAATATTAATTTCTGTTATAATTAAAAAAAAATAATTAACGAAATGGAGACGCGGGTAGGTCAGAAAAGACCCGGGGACCGTATAGTAGGGTTAAAGCTGCGCAGTAGGGTCAAGCCCGACGGTGGATCGTGCATTTAGTTCTGAAACGAGGAAAACAGGTTTTCCTTGCGAGTTGGTTTCCTTTTACGCTGTTCAAGACAATTGGGGATCGCGTTTCTTTACGATTCCAGAGAGCAGGGGCGAAAGAGATATAGTGGCGCCGAACTTCGAGGAGCTCGAAGAACTCTACACTGATCCCCTATTTACTAAACAGTCTCCTGATAATTTTCGAGAGTTCTGTGTTGAATTCTGTGCCCCGTTGTTTTTGATATCGTCGCCGCAAGATACTTCGCGACGTTATCGCAATATTAGCCAGGTCTGGTCGCTGGATAATGTTTACGAAAAGCTTCTCGTGGGCGTGTTTATGAATATGGGGTTAAATAGCAGCGAGGTGCACGATGGTAATGTGAGCTGTACCCCCGCCGCCTTGTCTTTGCCGATTGGAATTCCTCTTCTAGACTCAGAGTGCGATTAGAACGGCCGAGTTGTGGTGAAACGCATAGTAATGAGCTTATTCTCATCGAGCGTTCATTGTTTCGGGTCTCGGGCGACTTTAGTCCATCTTTTTCTGGACGCGTCTTGACTGGCAATTGCCTATTCGCTGGCATTGCGCAACTGATATGTTTAACCTGCATTTATACAAAAAAATCTGTGCGTAACGCTTGCAATATTCACTATTCAGTACTCTATATAGTACTATTTTACAATCATTGCTTGAAATTTGACACTGGCTACTGAATGCTTAGTATTCAATACTTCAATAATTTAAACTCAGTGTCTGTTATCTCCTATTGCGAATTAATTCCTCCCGCTCAATTTCTCACGATTTTAAAGAATGCCTACGCACGCAATCCCTGTAAGACACAAACCTGTATCATTTTAAGAAGCTGTCTTATCAATTTCCCTGCATTCGACGCAACGCGATGCACGTGCCCACCCCGCGTTCGCCCGGAGTCCGTGAAACGGCACGATAGAAGGAAAAGTGGGTAGCCAGTTTCTCTAACGACAAGGACAACTCCTTGGTCGGCGACGGTGCTTATAGCGCACTTTATCTTTCTGGCCGAGGTATCATCTGTCGTGCACGATACGCGTGCACGTGCTCGGCTCGCGGTGAAACTCTCGTGCCGCCAGATTTATTGGCTATCTGCGCGGCGATCGTATAAATAATTAAACGATGCCAGTCGCCCGTTATCAGCGGCTCCCTTAAGCAGGATTAGTCTCCTGGAACAGAATTAGAAAGTGGATACCAAAGAATGTATCCCAATTCGCCAGTGTTTCTGCCCGACAACCGACTCTGACGAATTATTCGACAATTCTATTATACAAGGTGCTTCGAAAGCGGGGCGAATCCTGGTGGGAAAATAAATTGTAAGATGTAGGATAAACTTCTTTGTGTATGGGAGCAGAATCGGTAAACGTAGTAAATATTTGCGTAAAAAAATGGAAGTAAAAATTGCCTCCACTTCCAAATCGATGTCGCCGATTTATTCCGCCATTAACCCTCCGTGGTTACAACTTTTTATGATCAGAAATTGGTCACGTGGGGTTCACTGCACCCCAGCGTCGTTCTTGAGTTACCATTTCCAATAGTCTCTTTTATGGAAAAAGAAATAAAGAAATTAAAAATATAGAAATTAAGAAAGAAATAAAATAATATAATTCTATTACGAAGAATTATGTCTCGAATAGTCTTTTCCTAGAAATGTAAATCTTGATATGTTGAAACTTGTATTTGAAAAAAATGGTCGTGGATAAAAGCAAGAATATTTGTTGAAATTCACCAATTTTCCAATGTTATTATTAAGGTCCAAAAATTTACAGATATATTGGCAAATATATATCTTTGGATGCGATGCACGTCGTGTGACCGCGAAGGGTTAATAATAATAATATCGACTCGTGTTTGGACAGAGAGATGTTTGGATCCACTTCACCCTGGTTATTTTGAATGGAAAATAACGAGGGGCTTCATTTTATATTTTAAGAATTTGAACATTCTCGGGCCTAGGTAGACGGTATATGTATAATGATAAGAAGAAAACGATGGGATCACTGGAAAATCCACTACTCTGATAAGCAACCAAACACTTATCACGATCTAGCTACTATAAATACGTGCTCCTGTTGTACAGTGGCCTGATATACAGGTTCGCTGACATTTGATAGTATAGTTTGTCACTCGGTCGTGGATGCAGCGACGTAGGTTGCGGTTATCTGCTCGGTCACTTCCTGTCTCGGCCTCTGCCTCACCACCCTTTACTTTCCCAAAATTTTTACGCTCATGGTAATATAATCTTGAAAACCATAACCGCCTGCTCTTGGAGGAATCAAAGTAGCCAGACGCCACTCTGTAGGAAAAGTTCAAATCCGTAGTCATTAGCGTGTATTCGGCAGATTCCATCTCGCTTAGAGCGAATTTTAATTCATTCATAAATTCACAGCAAATTAGAAACCATTTTTGAAAGTTCACCCATCGCTGAGCTAATGCTTATTCATGAGTCGGTAATTTTTCACTCAGCGCGATGTTAAAAACTGTTTGCGGTGGATCCAGTGAAGAAAACATTAATCAAGATATGGGAAAAGTATTCAGACCGAGTTAGTATACAATTCAAAAGGGGATAGCAACTCACTGTCCTTAACTATTCGTAATTTTCTGATCTTCTCTGCTTTTAAACGCACCCCCAAATATTTCACTCTTAAGGCCGTGGCGCATTTTGGCGAAGCGGGGCGAATCGAAGAAATTAATAATAATTCATTCATTCATTTTCTGCATTGCCTACTGCAATCTACTAAATCTTCTCTTTAGACGCTAATACATTTCAAATAGGGATGGGTTCAAAGCTAATTTTCAAATTTTCTAAACTGGAATCCGAAACTTTTAAAGCTCTGAAATTCTCGAATCTCGAGTCACGTTGTGAACGATTCTTTATTCATTGATTTTCAACCTTTTCTTATTTGGCTTTCGAGAGTTTCGAATCACGAAAAATGTGCAAAGTTTCGAATTCTCGAAACTCGAAGCTTTCTCGGATTTCGAGGGGTTTCGAGGTTTCGACGCTTCCAAAAACTCATACCTACTTTAAACTACACATGGAAACAGCCCACCTAAATATCTCCTTCGCTTGTGATGTTCCAAAAAATATTTCATATGCAATTTAAATAAATGGTAACAAAAATGGATTTTCTTGCGACACTTTATATATTCAGAAAATTATTATTAAACAGCTTTACGTTACAAAATATTATAATTTCATTTTGCACTGTACCGAATAAAATCCAGTAGTAATAACAATAATAATTGCCCTACAGGATCTGTTAGAACGTTGTGTGACTCGTGAAAAGAAAATATCCTGAGCAGCTCCACGGATTTTTTATGATTGCATATGTTTTAGTCGAAGGATGCGGCTGTAATTAGATTTCCAAGTGGAAGTTAGAAATTGGGGCGTGTAAATTCACAGTTTGGACGTTTTACTTCTGTTATACATACATACCTACACGGCCAAGGAACAGCGGCGCGGCGCGGTTTACTCGGCCCAATGCGATTCGAGCGGAATTCGTTTCGGTTTTTCAGCGCGTAAAAGGCAGCCGCTTTTAACTTCTTTCGCGGCATTATGCATCTTTTCCTCCTTTCACGGTAGTTAGAGACCGGAGGGGGAGGAAAATCGTGACCCATTCCAGGCGCAGCTAACGTGTCGCGATACATACTTCCCACGTGTAAAATATTATCCGCTCTGTGATCGGGCATGGCGCACGGTGCCGTTGCACATTAGCGCGATGAAATAATATAGAACAGTAATACAACGGCGTGCGTAACAATGGATTGCTTCCGCCTTCGGAACGTCACTGTCACTGGGAGACGCTGTGTGGCAACTGACAGGCGCTGTTGGCTTGGTAGCAGGTAGCGTGCCATTATTTTTCGATCGCGATGGGATGGCGATTAATTTGTAGGAACGGACGGCCTGTCACGTGGGAGTGGAGTAGAGTGTTTGAGGCAATTTAGGGTCGGGCAGAAAGTTGCTTGCGGTGGGGGTCTAGGTTTTTCGGGATCCTGTAGAACTGTGGAACTGTAGAGTGTAGAGTGAACCGAAATGGAGAATTTGGTATTCGATATTTTGAGTGGGTACTTGGTGCTCGATATTCTAAGTGGACGTTCGGTACTTTGGTATTTGGTACTTGGTACTCTGTACTCTAATAACTCACACGTAGTAATCAGTATTCTAGTATTTGATACTTGGTGTGCAGCACCCTGGATATTTAATACTAGATACTCGGCACTTCGATAGCATACCATTATCCACCTTCTGATAAGTAGCACTCAATAATCTCGATACTCGATACTTCGATACTCCTCACTTGCGACTCAATACCCCCATATTCGGCACTCTCCAATCGATAGTCCAGTACTCAATCTTCACCACTCACCACGCGGTCCTACGCATTGCCTACCACTACCAAAATCTCAAGCTACCCCGAACGCAGCGCGCCCAGAACATTTGTAGTCCCCAAAGTACGCATGCCGGAGATAAAAAGAACTCTGTATGCGCAAGATACAACCAGGTATTATTCCCGCATAACAGCATCGGAGCTTGTAGAACACGTCATGTATTCACTATGCCCACGATACGAACGTGAACCCTTCGTGTGCCGTGAATATATGAATTTTCACGCAGCGCGGGAGGGAATGGGGGGGGGGGGGAGGCAACTATCGTGAGTCGGCGGTTTCCAAATTTCATATGCCGCTGTGCGCGCGGGTGTATCGCACGATACCGGAAGTAATCAGGCTGCACGCGGCGCGAATTTGTTTCGTGACTAACCGTACGACACACCGGTAACATTTTCATTCACGCCCGTGTATAGTTACTTAGCGAATTGTGATTCATGGAACGACTCGTCACACCGCCCGTGGCTCCGCTCGCGTTTAATTCCCTCAATAAATCCTCAAATGGAACGCATCATTGAATTACGCTACCCATGCTCAATGGTCGAGCGCTCCAGATTCGATACTGCAAACAAAAATTAGCATCCAAGCGGAGCGGCTTTTACACCGTGCTTGATTCACTGCGCGCAACCTCCGTTACCCTAATTCTCTATTACCAAACAATGAATTCATCAACTACATAATAGAACCCCTGTAGCTTATACTATAACACAATTCTGGGGGATAAAAAATTAACGTAAGAATTCTTTTATACTTGTATAATTTTCCGACTTTAGCTTTTCTTAACCCTCACACGGAATTTATAAAGTTACACGGATAAGCAAATTGGGGTTAAATTGACTTAATATCATATATTTAAGGGAAACGAGGGTACAAAAATAAAATTCAGTTCATTCAAGTATTATGATTTAATATTTTAGGGGCTTATTAAATTGCCAAAATAAAAAAAATAGAAAAATACAAGTTTAAAAAGTAGGAAAATAATATTAGGGAAAATAGATCAATAAAATTTTAAAAATTAGAAAAATAAAATTAGGGAAAATAGAAAAATAAAATTAAGAAAAGTAGAAACATAAAATTAGGAAAAATAGAAAAATAAAATTGAAACATATATTAGGAAAATTGGAAAAATAAAATTAAAAGAGTTATTATTATTATTGACAGTTATTAGTGATTTAATGATACGAAGGAGTTCCGACCCAATTAATACACTAGTAAAGGAGGAATGAGGATTTGTGACTCAATTTCTGGTCAAAATAACCCAATTCCCGTACAAGGGTTAATCCTATATTCTCCTCTCTATCCTTCGCCTTTAATTCCATTATTCTGTCTGTTAGAGTTAAGTACCATAACAGCAGGGACACCGAAACTCGCCTATCCACCGCTCAATTTTCTATTTTGCGATGTAGAAATGTCATTAGTATCATTATCATCCAGTTCTCTAGCTACTTACACACAAAGACCTCCCGTTACGTTAAAAGTTACTCTTCGAAGATCGAATAGAAATTGACCGAGGAGCAGAGCCACAGGCGAACTCAGACGAGGCAGAATAAATCTATGCCTGGTGTTTGCATAGATGAAAAGTTAGTCGGCGAGCGGTAATCGAGCGCCTAATTGTCCCCTTTGTCCGCGCGTTTCACTTTCTCGCGGTGCGTGTAATAGATTTCCGCTCCGCCATTGTGGCCCGAAAGAAATAGGCTCTTGGACGGTGCTCCAAGTTTGGCGAAGTTGTCGCACGGCGCCGAGGCGGACCGTTACTTCAGAACCATTCGCGAGGATCACGCGTTCCGAATACGTAAACACGCCGCTGGGATTTATTCGATAACCGGCAGACGCTGTGCAGATATTTCCTATCGATCGACGCGCCCCGTTGGCAATGAAACTTTTTCCCTTTTCGAACGTCGCAATCTCGTGGCTACCTTTGTGACGGAGTACAGCTGCTGGCCACGCCCTTCATTTCAACATGTCCTTTGATTTCTTCGGTAATTAATTTAAGTCGCAGTAGCGGCCCAAAGAATGTTTAAACTGCGAACAGTAGTAAAAAAAAATTTTCCGGGACTTTCCCCTAAATAAAGAAATATGCAGAAATAGAAAAATAAAGAAATAAGATAATATAATTCTATTATAAAGAATTATATCTTAAAATTTATATCCCATGGATTAGTATAGTCTAATTCTAAATATTATTAAGTTTCTTAAGCAGAAGTGTAAAAATACATGCGAGTTTTGAGCTCTCTTTTAATTCGATAAGGGAAAAGGATAGATAACTTCCATTATCAATTATTTACTTTTGATAATGGTGATTTGAACTGTCGATGTTGTTTTCGTTGATGCTCGGAGATTGGAGCAGAGACAGAAACTGCGAGGCAGTTTGATTGCATCAAGAGGTGGGCATTTAATTTCGCAGGGGTTCGCGTGGAGTTCAACGTGCACCACGTTATTATCCCTCGTTTGAATGGGACGTCGAGATGTCCCTCGATTCAGCAGAATTGGAGTGCATCTTTGATACAGACTAGCGGGCGTATTAAGAATCGCTTCTTTTTTTCTACTTCTATTCAGCAGTCACGCCCGATTGCAGTTTTCTGTTCCTCCCCCGCCGCTCACTCGCCTCGAATTCCCCTGTTTTTTTAATCACATCCGTTCTGCATCGTGCCAGTGCAACAGAATTCTAACGCAACTTTGGCAGGCTCTGTTCGCTATCATGTTCGCATGCATAGACAGTTTAGCAATATTCTATTAGAAGATACTTGTAAACCCTGATCAGCGATTCCTGGTCGAAGCAATCGGCCATCGACAGCCCATCTTTTCCCTTTAAATTCCGCGTTATTGTTAATCATCTGCAATTCGATAATGTAGGAATTTCAATACTTTTCAATAAAATACAAGTTCTGAAAATCGTCTTCTTCAAGATTTGCAGGTGCTTGGAGATCCCCTCCACCCCTTAATCCTTAGATTGTGGGGGGAGGCATTTTTGTGGCGATTTGATAAAATTTCATATGTATTAAAATATAATCCTGTGATCGAGTATCCTTGTCTTCTCCCAGAAGTAATACCGCTAAATAATAAATAACACGTGTAGTTTAATATTTGTTACGGGTCTAAATAGAACCGGCGACCGTTTTGCCTGGGTCGATCGAGTGGTTCTGATCCGGTGATCCCTGATTTAGTGATCCCCGACTTAGCGATCAAGCGAAAGCTATCGTAAGTAATCGACCTGCAGCGGCGATGACGTCCTCCCGAGTACAAAAGGAGAATCTCTACTGCATCGATCTTGGAAAGAATGGGCGGCAAGGGTGAGAGGAAGAAGCAAGTACTGGCAGTCACCTTGACCCAATTCCTTGTAGCTAGTCTTGGAAAACGTCGAGGGAACGAATCGCGCGGCGACCCGGCCAATCAACGCTGCAATTGATTTTGCGATAACAATACCTGGTCCCCCCTGCGCCTTCGTAACCTGGCCTGGTTTCGAGGCGATCCGCGCTGCAGCTCACGTCGCGGATCGTCGTTGCAATAGTAATTATCGGGCTACTAGCAACTCGATGGCGGTGGGGTCTCTTAAAGGAACAAGTCTGTCCCACCACTTTGGTGACCAATTTATGACTATTTCGAGTAACGGTGCATGTAGCTGCAATCAGTGATGATAGTTGGAATAGACGTAGGGAAACTTATAGGTGGACCGAGCAATAGTGAGTCTTCCAGAAGTTAAAAGCACAAGAAGGAGCTCCTACTTTCTACTGACCTTACTATTGCTCTGTACATCTACACTGATGACACCTTCAAGTGGTATTTTTCACCCTCGCAAAGTCCTGCAGACTGAAAACGTCTGGCAAAGTGTACTCGATTTTCCCTGAGAAATTGTTGTTTTATTAAACGCGCGTTTAATAAATTATTACGCAGGGTGTGCGCCAGATGTCTGCAAGGTTTCAATCAAATTGATCGTTCGAGCCTCGTGCGAGTCCCTCGCGAGTACTCAAAAGTGTATCCTTCTGTAATTTGCCTAGTTCATGCCTGTTTACACGAACGCCAAGATTCGCTTGGCAGAAGATCAGTCAGCAGAATTCCATTTCTACTGTTCTCGTTGGAGCAGACACGCCGCCGCGGCTGGGACGGGTCTGTCGAATTGATTATTCAAATCAGCCGTGAAATCGCGAATGGATGTCCTATAGCTCTGCCCCTACTCTTATCGATCAGCGCCGCTTGACCGTGCTTATGAACGCGTAACCTCGACCTTCGTGCGATTCTTGCTCTCTACTCTGATCAAAGCCAGCATCCTCCAGTCTTTTGTCGTGACAAATGCGTTCCAACGAATCGCAACATTTGCATAATACTTTGTCCGTTACGGTGGGGGTGGTCACCTCGCTTGATCCTTTGCGAAGGGACTGAGAAGTCCTTCCGAAACAGTGTTTCCCAACCTCTTTTGAGTCGCGACCCTCTTTTCTAATATTCAAATAACCTGCGCTCCCCTTCCCCAAATTTAATAAGGTAAAAAAAACACATTAAAAATAGGTATTTCAGAATGTAATTATAACTTAAGAATATTTAATTATCTTAATACATAGGTGATATTCCCATTTTTATTTAATATTCCGATTTTTGACTTAACATTCCGATTTTTATTCAATATTCTGATTTTGACTTAATATTCCGATTCCGATGAATGTAGGGTACAGGAGTAATCTGTAATACTGTTCCCTTGTCCAGTACTCCAGTAATTAAACGATAATTCCACACAATTATCGAGAATGGGTTGTCAAAAACAAACAGAAAGTACGGAAAAATGCGAGGAATTGGGAAACTACGAATCATCCTGAATTTCATATTCATAGCTAGGAAGTAATTTAATTATAACAGTGATTACGTATGTAATAATTAATATACGCGCAACGAAAGCGTGATTATCGCGTGTCTCTTTCGTTTTGTTTTACAAGGAAGACTGGTTATCGACGATAATTAAGAGAGCCTGTTTAGTCAGCCCCAAAGCTATTCTTATCACACGATGGCTGTATCCACTGTGCGCTGTAATTACGATCTGTGTTCTTAAAGATTACCGAACGATACACGTTGTAACTCTATCCATAATCGCCGATCGATGATAAATTATTATTCTTGCTCGAGCACTTGCAATTTTATCCCTCTGGATTATGGGGCTTCGATGATCGAGCCTATCACGTAACTCGATCAGCAGACCGTGGAAAAATTTAGTTTACAGATTGATTTCCTGCTCCGCGCCAAGCTCTCCCCGCTAATCTGGAGCAGTCTGCCGCGAAATTATGCACTACTCGAAATGCGGTAATAAATCTCTCTTCCTTTCGGATATACGGCTTGGAAAAAAGTTTGCAATCACTTCGAGATCTTTCTACAAATGATACCTTACAACAAATCTTCTCCTCGACTGAAATTAGTATTTCCAACAATGATTGCAATCTTTTTACTCCAAGATGTAACAGACATGAGAGATACTTTCTAACCATTTCTATATTTCACATAATCTATCTTATCCCGCGTGAAAGTTTCTTAAGCTTGTTTATTTAACAAGAAAATCCATGCTCCCATAATTCACGAGGTAACTCAAAACTTTTTTTATCTGTAATACACTTATTCCGCAAAAAAGTTCGGGGTTCGGAGCGTGTAATAAGTTCCTCGCATGTTAAAAATGTCGCTAGCCGTCCGTTCGTACGCGTTTTCTCCCTTTTCCGAGCCTCCCCTCTAGATGAATGCAAACGAAAGCGTTTGCTCCGCTTTAATCGCGTAACTCGTTACTCTAATTAGCGTGCGATGTAATTAGATCGAAAGGGGGAACGTGAGAAGGACGGCGGCGATTTCGAAAGCGTCGGTGAATGTCAACGGCGAGCCGGAAGCTCGTGAAATCGACTTTCCGTGTAAAACGGTTCCGATGGTCGCCACTCGGACAGTTCTCCAGGGTGTTGTCCCTTCGCGAGACTCATCGCTTAATAACATCCGAATCTCCACGCCACTTGCCGTGTCTCGCCATTAAATTACCCAAAGACTCACCAAAACCCACGGATTCTCCAAAAAGAAAAGATGAAAGAAACGAAGGAAAGTGATAATAATTAAATAAGAAACGAAAGGATCGTTTTGAGACTAAAGTACATACACGAACGCACGCCGCGTGCGGATGTCCTTCGGTCCCATTTAGCCACTGTACTGATTGAACGCCCATAGGCGTTTTACGCGTGTCGCGTTGTGACTTGTCTGACGAATGATATTGTTTACAGGTTCGACGATGGCCACGATGGATACCTGGACCTCTCCGAGCTGAAGCGCATGATGGAGGTGTTGGGGGCTCCGCAGACCCATCTGGGCCTGAAGGCGATGATACAGGAAGTGGACGAGGATCGCGACGGACGAATTTCCTTCCGCGAGGTTAGCGATTTCCCGCGTTGATTGCCGTTCATTTTCGGCGGAGGGGGAGGAAGACATTCAGCGAAGCCACGCGATCGCCGACCGCTGTTTCCCTTTGCCTCCTCCGCGCTAAACAAAAAGCAGGAAATAGTTTTCTGGTGGCGCGTAACTAGTACGGTTTTACCGGAAATCGGGCAGCGATCGGCGAACGCTTTCCGTTCACTCCTTACAGGGATATATAATAACAATAGCAGAAGTTTCGTACGCTACGCGTAAAAGTAGATAAGTTTTTATTTCTAATTTTGGCGAAAAAAATATTCTATAATAAAAATATAAATATTAATAGAATTAAACTATTTCTATTTCGAAATATTATAAGATAAAAATCATAAATATTAATGAAATTAAAAATCTTATAAAAATAATTCTCAAGTATTCAGCTATAAAAATTAATACAAATCCTCCTCTAAAATATTCAGTATTAAACCCACACACTATCTCGGATTCACCCTCTACTAAATCGAAGGGTGTTCGATTTAACTGAATTATCAATCTAATCATGAATAATAAATAAATTGGAGTTAAAATTAAAATAAATTTTATATAATTCTAACAATCAATATCTTTCAATTCATAAAATTGCAGTAAATTGAGTAATTAGAATTTGAGGCTGACCCTCCAATTATTACAGGATAAACCCCCTGTTTAGCTTCTATTTAGAAATATCAATATTTCTTTTTTTATTTATTTGAAATAAATCGCTCTTTCCTTACCCGATTTCCATGAAACGTGCACCAAACGATGTAGAATTTGTTTTACCTATATTACACGCCATAATAATAACTAATAATAATAACTGAAAAACTGTAAAATATGGAGCTGCACCCCTCTCGATGCGCGGTCCTCGTTTGTGTAAGAATCGTTATCACTTAGAGCAGAGGTTGCAGTTTCGTTCTACACTATAATACTCGAGGCGAGATGTTTATATCACATCTTGAATGTAATTCTGCGAGACAAGTCTGTTACCCCGTCTCGTCTCACTTTCCACGCAAATATCGTGTTATTTCTGCCCAGGCACCGGTCGCACGTGCTACCCTTTACAAAAATAGTCCGCCCCCATGGGGTGCTGAGCGTGAAACACTGCGACCTGCTCGGCGATGGCCGGTGTTTATCCTCCAACGCGCCAGCCACGCATTCGTGGGGTTCGCTGGCGTTCTATTTCAGCGTGGTGCGCAGTAAATGCGCTTGGAGTGGCATTAAAATTAGCCGAGGACGCGGAACAACGGGCGATAACAATTCGAACGAATCCATATTGGATTCGATTGATTCTAACAAATAAGTAGCCTTCTGCGAACAACGATTATCCCACTTCGTATGTATTTTCTCGAAGTTGGAGGAATTCTGAAAGAAATTGCGGCGTCGGCTGTGCGAGAAGTGGTAATAAGATCAAGTTGGAACCTCTGGAAGCTCAGTGGCCAAGCACACACTTCACCTGTCCCTCGCGAAGAGAAGCGGAACACGCGAGGCGTCTATGCTGCCACCGGCTAACTTTCGCTGTAAACGCTTGAAGGATGAAGGGGACGCGAAGACACGCGATTGTCACCGAAAGGAAAGTCCTCGGACCCGATGCATATCGCACGGACGCTGGCGCATTCCTACGTGACTTTTCGTGGTTCGCGAACAAAGAGCGTCCGCGATCTGCATGCGATCGGCTCGGCCGTTTGTTAGATCCGTCGTGATTCACCGCGCCGCTGAACCACCTCTCTCCGCAGCGGGCACTGCTCACCTTGCCACTTAGTCACCGTTCCCCATTGATAATCACCGCCGCCGGTACTAGGAACACCTCGGCCACTCGCGGGAATCGCTTTACAACCAGTGGGATCGTGAATCGAGGTGTAGATCCCTGTGAGGTTGGCGAAATGTGATATGTCCGGTTTTCGCCGGCCCCAGAAAACCGAGTAAACTGTTATTATCTTATGAAATCTCCTACGCGGACTCCCTCCTCCAGTTCCTCGTAGAATGACGCAAAGTATTAAACTGATTCTAGCTTTTATCGCGGTCATAAGTACCTATCCTTAAATGGAAATGTAAAGACAACGTAGCGTCATCGTGGCTTTGACGAAGCAGTTCCGCGAGACTCGATTCATTCTTCGTATCTATGAACGCGCATGGTCTCTGGATTGTTACAGTTCCTGCTGATCTACCGCAAGGCGCGCGCTGGTGAATTGGAACAGGACTCTGGGCTGGGCCAGCTAGCCCGCCTGACGGAGGTCGACGTGGACGAGGTGGGAGTCACGGGGGCTAAACACTTCTTCGAAGCCAAGGTATAAGTTGCATCGCGTGTGCTGGGATCGTTCTGCTCGTGGGGGCAATTTCCTTGGGTGGTGCATTTAGGATCCCCCATCCCCTGGCACATTTTCCTTTCTGCTGTAGAAATAGAAAATAGTAATAAAAATACTCTAACGAGTGGATCGCCAGTGGCGGATTTAACAGGGCGACTGATGAACAGTTGCCACCTGGGCCCGATCCTTAAAAAGAATTATGATTTCATTCAAACTATATACTTTTTCTGCATTACTACACTGAGCCCGTTTTCAGTAAACTACCGCTTTAGTTTTCCGAAAAATGGGCCCCTGCCCAGAGCATCCCCCTTCGAGGGCCCTGTCTTCAAAAATAAATTATGATTTTATCCGAGCACGTTTTTTTTCTCCATACTTTTTCTGTACATTTACCCCCTTTTAGTAAACTGCCTCTTCATTTTCCCGAAAAAAATGGGCCCCTCGACGTTTGCCACTTGGGCCTTTTTTTCTTAAATCCGCCATTGCCAGTGTCCCGCACCGTAGCAGATTTAAAATAATAAGCAAGTTCTACATAATCTAAACGATGAATTTGGGAGTGAAATCCTCTGAAGGAAGTCCTCGTGTCGCTAATGATTCGTGGTGTAGTAATTAATGCAAAGATCATTATTGTCGATAACAGAAGTTTCCAATGATCAATCGCGGAGACTCCTCCACGAGCCACTGGTGACCCAGACGTTGCAGAACGTTGTAATGAAACTGCGACTAACCATTCGCACCGAGGATTCGCGAAAGCGTGTCCGCGGTAATTAACAAGTCTCCTGTGCATCAGTCGCTCCTTCTTTTTCTCCACAGATCGAGCAGCTGAGCAAGGCGAGCAAATTCGAGGACGAGATCCGCATGGAACAGGAGGAACGAAAGCGAGATGAAGAGGATAAAGCGGCGAGGCGGGCGCAGTTCAGGCAGAAAGCGGCTCTGTTCGGCAATTGAAAGGGAAAATCGTGAACCGAAAGTGCCGAGCCTTCTTTCCCCGTACCTCGATGGAATTACAAGTTGCCTTGATTCGATTACTCTAATTTCACGTAGGATCTGTTGATCCGGAGGTCGCTTAGATTAGCTCGTTACCGCGACTCCGCATAGCTGGGACGTTAGATTTGTTGTGGAAATAGTCTACCCGTTGTTTTTAAATTTGTAAAACATTTTACGGCCCTCTTAGTCTTTTAAACGATCCATTGTTATGGGCACTTCAACCGCTGTGGCTTAGTCGTGTCCAATTTACTATTAAGAATTTCTCGACATTCTTTTTTATTGGTGCCTCTTGAATCACTGTTTACGAACACCTACCGCGGGAGGGTTTATTTTATATTGAAACAAAGCTATGCTGATTTGGAAACAACAGCTTGAGCAATTGCACTTGCATGTGTCATAGATTCTCGATTACTGAGGGATTAACTGACTTATTGATACAAGTGTTTTATAGGAAGGTTTTTTCGTAAATTCTGTTTAGGAGTTAGATATTAGTTTTTCGACATTTGTAACGAATGGTAAATGGAGTTTAACGAGCACACGACTGATATTCGCATAAGTACATGTAAACCTAATATTTGTATGTATGTATATTAATTTATATGTTAATTTGTACTGGGAAAGTGTAAAAGTTTGGCGCACTTTTCGAAAGGGGAACATTTCGCGACGTACTGCACTGAATATGCTACATTCTCAAACGTACAATGATTTTTTAATAGATCGGTATGCAGGCTTACATTAAAAAATTGTATAAGAATGAGGAAGAATTGTTGAAAGGGGCGTGTATAGTTTCGCCAGTGTGCGAAAGTCAAGTACTAATCGTGCAGTAACCTGTATTTTATTTTATTAAATCGACGCCAAGGTAGATGGAAAGGTTTCAGTCACTGTACACAACGATTTCAAATTATTTTTATAAACACTTTTCACAGCGTGCTTCACGGTAATGTTGTTAAGACCATGCGTCGCGAACTGTACATACATCATGCGAAGAGTCATAGGTATAACTTAGATACGCCTGTAAAATGATAGATTGTAAATAAATTTTTTTTTTGTTCGGGTAATGTTTTTACAGACTACGATGAACTGGTAAGACGGTGTCACTGTAGTGTTGTGTTGATATTGTAACGTGCAAGTATTGCATTGATGTAAAATAAATATATGCTTTTAAAATGGGTGGTAATGTTGTTGTAAGAAGAGGAATTTTATTGAAGTTTATCCTACTAATATAATACATGAGCGCAACGGATCTTTCTGAAATGCTGTACACACGTAGTCCAGGACCTGGATTTGGAATAACGTATAGGATACTTTGCGTAGTTTCTTAACACTCTGTAACAATGAAACTTTTACCCGGGAATTTTTTAAAATAGTGCCAAACGGGAACTGTTCTCTAATCATGGGGTGCGTTCCGATTATTAAATTTGTCGTTACTTCATAATCAGTCCAGCTCGATTTGTCGAAATATAAAAAGGGGCGGGGAGAAATGTTAATATTGCAAACCACAGTTAATGTTGCAAACTATTTTCTGCGTAAAATACCTTTTAGTATTATTTTGAAAATCATACAAGTTGCTATAATTCGTTCTTTGTCTGTTACAGGATTTGTGGATCATTCTTCGTTGACAACTACCGGAACTGCATCAAATACGGGGAAGCTATCAATCTAAGAACTTTCAACCCAAGATTTTATATATAAAATAAAGTGAAAATATGCTTATTACTTATTTAATATTGCAATGCACTGAATGTATTTTAAAGAGAATAAAGTGGAAAAACTCTACAAAACCGTATTATTATTGTAAAGATCCATTCCTATCCAAATTCCAAATCTACCATCGTCAAATATCCAAAGGCCTTCGATGCTGAAATTCAGAGGTACCTCCTTTCGCTTCATGTTCTCCTGATACATCGCTCCAAAATCTGGCCAAAATTTTCTAAACACTAAAATTGAGCTTCGTAACAGGAGAACATGACGTCGAAAGAGGTGGCACAAAGTTAGCGGATACCTCCTTTCGCTTCATGTTCTCCTGATACATTTGCTAAAATCTGGTCAAAATTTTCTGAACGCTCCAAAATTGAGATTGTAAGAGGAGAACATGATGTCGAAAGAGGTGGCATAAAGTTAGCGTCTTCGGAGAGAGAATCCAAGGCGGAGAACTATTCGACGTAGAGGCGCAGCGTCTTCGAAAGGCTTCGACGATGAAATTCAGGGCGTACCTCCTTTCGCTTCATGTTCTCCTGATACATTTGCTAAAATCTGGCCAAAATTTTCTGAACGCTCCAAAATTGAGATTGTAACAGGAGAACATGATGTCGAAAGAGGTGGCATAAAGTTAGCGTCTTCGGAGAGAGAATCCAAGGCGGAGAACTATTCGACGTAGAGGCGCAGCGTCTTCGAAAGGCTTCGACGATGAAATTCAGGGCGTACCTCCTTTCGCTTCATGTTCTCCTGATACATTTGCTAAAATCTGGCCAAAATTTTCTGAACGCTCCAAAATTGAGATTGTAACAGGAGAACATGATGTCGAAAGAGGTGGCATAAAGTTAGCGTCTTCGGAGAGAGAATCCAAGGCGGAGAACTATTCGACGTAGAGGCGCAGCGTCTTCGAAAGGCTTCGACGATGAAATTCAGGGCGTACCTCCTTTCGCTTCATGTTCTCCTGATACATTTGCTAAAATCTGGTCAAAATTTTCTGAACGCTCCAAAATTGAGATTGTAAGAGGAGAACATGATGTCGAAAGAGGTGGCATAAAGTTAGCGTCTTCGGAGAGAGAATCCAAGGCGGAGAACTATTCGACGTAGAGGCGCAGCGTCTTCGAAAGGCTTCGACGATGAAATTCAGGGCGTACCTCCTTTCGCTTCATGTTCTCCTGATACATTTGCTAAAATCTGGCCAAAATTTTCTGAACGCTCCAAAATTGAGATTGTAACAGGAGAACATGATGTCGAAAGAGGTGGCATAAAGTTAGCGTCTTCGGAGAGAGAATCCAAGGCGGAGAACTATTCGACGTAGAGGCGCAGCGTCTTCGAAAGGCTTCGACGATGAAATTCAGGGCGTACCTCCTTTCGCTTCATGTTCTCCTGATACATTTGCTAAAATCTGGCCAAAATTTTCTGAACGCTCCAAAATTGAGATTGTAACAGGAGAACATGATGTCGAAAGAGGTGGCATAAAGTTAGCGTCTTCGGAGAGAGAATCCAAGGCGGAGAACTATTCGACGTAGAGGCGCAGCGTCTTCGAAAGGCTTCGACGATGAAATTCAGGGCGTACCTCCTTTCGCTTCATGTTCTCCTGATACATTTGCTAAAATCTGGCCAAAATTTTCTGAACGCTCCAAAATTGAGATTGTAAGAGGAGAACATGATGTCGAAAGAGGTGGCATAAAGTTAGCGTCTTCGGAGAGAGAATCCAAGGCGGAGAACTATTCGACATAGAGGCGCAGCGTCTTCGAAAGGCTTCGACGATGAAATTCAGGGCGTACCTCCTTTCGCTTCATGTTCTCCTGATACATTTGCTAAAATCTGGCCAAAATTTTCTGAACGCTCCAAAATTGAGATTGTAAGAGGAGAACATGATGTCGAAAGAGGTGGCATAAAGTTAGCGTCTTCGGAGAGAGAATCCAAGGCGGAGAACTATTCGACGTAGAGGCGCAGCGTCTTCGAAAGGCTTCGACGATGAAATTCAGGGCGTACCTCCTTTCGCTTCATGTTCTCCTGATACATTTGCTAAAATCTGGCCAAAATTTTCTGAACGCTCCAAAATTGAGATTGTAACAGGAGAACATGATGTCGAAAGAGGTGGCATAAAGTTAGCGTCTTCGGAGAGAGAATCCAAGGCGGAGAACTATTCGACGTAGAGGCGCAGCGTCTTCGAAAGGCTTCGACGATGAAATTCAGGGCGTACCTCCTTTCGCTTCATGTTCTCCTGATACATTTGCTAAAATCTGGCCAAAATTTTCTGAACGCTCCAAAATTGAGATTGTAACAGGAGAACATGATGTCGAAAGAGGTGGCATAAAGTTAGCGTCTTCGGAGAGAGAATCCAAGGCGGAGAACTATTCGACGTAGAGGCGCAGCGTCTTCGAAAGGCTTCGACGATGAAATTCAGGGCGTACCTCCTTTCGCTTCATGTTCTCCTGATACATTTGCTAAAATCTGGCCAAAATTTTCTGAACGCTCCAAAATTGAGATTGTAACAGGAGAACATGATGTCGAAAGAGGTGGCATAAAGTTAGCGTCTTCGGAGAGAGAATCCAAGGCGGAGAACTATTCGACGTAGAGGCGCAGCGTCTTCGAAAGGCTTCGACGATGAAATTCAGGGCGTACCTCCTTTCGCTTCATGTTCTCCTGATACATTTGCTAAAATCTGGCCAAAATTTTCTAAACGCTCCAAAATTGAGATTGTAACAGGAGAACATGATGTCGAAAGAGGTGGCATAAAGTTAGCGTCTTCGGAGAGAGAATCCAAGGCGGAGAACTATTCGACGTAGAGGCGCAGCGTCTTCGAAAGGCTTCGACGATGAAATTCAGGGCGTACCTCCTTTCGCTTCATGTTCTCCTGATACATTTGCTAAAATCTGGCCAAAATTTTCTGAACGCTCCAAAATTGAGATTGTAACAGGAGAACATGATGTCGAAAGAGGTGGCATAAAGTTAGCGTCTTCGGAGAGAGAATCCAAGGCGGAGAACTATTCGACGTAGAGGCGCAGCGTCTTCGAAAGGCTTCGACGATGAAATTCAGGGCGTACCTCCTTTCGCTTCATGTTCTCCTGATACATTTGCTAAAATCTGGCCAAAATTTTCTGAACGCTCCAAAATTGAGATTGTAACAGGAGAACATGATGTCGAAAGAGGTGGCATAAAGTTAGCGTCTTCGGAGAGAGAATCCAAGGCGGAGAACTATTCGACGTAGAGGCGCAGCGTCTTCGAAAGGCTTCGACGATGAAATTCAGGGCGTACCTCCTTTCGCTTCATGTTCTCCTGATACATTTGCTAAAATCTGGCCAAAATTTTCTGAACGCTCCAAAATTGAGATTGTAAGAGGAGAACATGATGTCGAAAGAGGTGGCATAAAGTTAGCGTCTTCGGAGAGAGAATCCAAGGCGGAGAACTATTCGACGTAGAGGCGCAGCGTCTTCGAAAGGCTTCGACGATGAAATTCAGGGCGTACCTCCTTTCGCTTCATGTTCTCCTGATACATTTGCTAAAATCTGGCCAAAATTTTCTGAACGCTCCAAAATTGAGATTGTAAGAGGAGAACATGATGTCGAAAGAGGTGGCATAAAGTTAGCGTCTTCGGAGAGAGAATCCAAGGCGGAGAACTATTCGACGTAGAGGCGCAGCGTCTTCGAAAGGCTTCGACGATGAAATTCAGGGCGTACCTCCTTTCGCTTCATGTTCTCCTGATACATTTGCTAAAATCTGGCCAAAATTTTCTGAACGCTCCAAAATTGAGATTGTAAGAGGAGAACATGATGTCGAAAGAGGTGGCATAAAGTTAGCGTCTTCGGAGAGAGAATCCAAGGCGGAGAACTATTCGACGTAGAGGCGCAGCGTCTTCGAAAGGCTTCGACGATGAAATTCAGGGCGTACCTCCTTTCGCTTCATGTTCTCCTGATACATTTGCTAAAATCTGGCCAAAATTTTCTGAACGCTCCAAAATTGAGATTGTAACAGGAGAACATGATGTCGAAAGAGGTGGCATAAAGTTAGCGTCTTCGGAGAGAGAATCCAAGGCGGAGAACTATTCGACGTAGAGGCGCAGCGTCTTCGAAAGGCTTCGACGATGAAATTCAGGGCGTACCTCCTTTCGCTTCATGTTCTCCTGATACATTTGCTAAAATCTGGCCAAAATTTTCTGAACGCTCCAAAATTGAGATTGTAAGAGGAGAACATGATGTCGAAAGAGGTGGCATAAAGTTAGCGTCTTCGGAGAGAGAATCCAAGGCGGAGAACTATTCGACATAGAGGCGCAGCGTCTTCGAAAGGCTTCGACGATGAAATTCAGGGCGTACCTCCTTTCGCTTCATGTTCTCCTGATACATTTGCTAAAATCTGGCCAAAATTTTCTGAACGCTCCAAAATTGAGATTGTAAGAGGAGAACATGATGTCGAAAGAGGTGGCATAAAGTTAGCGTCTTCGGAGAGAGAATCCAAGGCGGAGAACTATTCGACGTAGAGGCGCAGCGTCTTCGAAAGGCTTCGACGATGAAATTCAGGGCGTACCTCCTTTCGCTTCATGTTCTCCTGATACATTTGCTAAAATCTGGCCAAAATTTTCTGAACGCTCCAAAATTGAGATTGTAAGAGGAGAACATGATGTCGAAAGAGGTGGCATAAAGTTAGCGTCTTCGGAGAGAGAATCCAAGGCGGAGAACTATTCGACGTAGAGGCGCAGCGTCTTCGAAAGGCTTCGACGATGAAATTCAGGGCGTACCTCCTTTCGCTTCATGTTCTCCTGATACATTTGCTAAAATCTGGCCAAAATTTTCTGAACGCTCCAAAATTGAGATTGTAAGAGGAGAACATGATGTCGAAAGAGGTGGCATAAAGTTAGCGTCTTCGGAGAGAGAATCCAAGGCGGAGAACTATTCGACGTAGAGGCGCAGCGTCTTCGAAAGGCTTCGACGATGAAATTCAGGGCGTACCTCCTTTCGCTTCATGTTCTCCTGATACATTTGCTAAAATCTGGCCAAAATTTTCTGAACGCTCCAAAATTGAGATTGTAACAGGAGAACATGATGTCGAAAGAGGTGGCATAAAGTTAGCGTCTTCGGAGAGAGAATCCAAGGCGGAGAACTATTCGACGTAGAGGCGCAGCGTCTTCGAAAGGCTTCGACGATGAAATTCAGGGCGTACCTCCTTTCGCTTCATGTTCTCCTGATACATTTGCTAAAATCTGGCCAAAATTTTCTAAACGCTCCAAAATTGAGATTGTAACAGGAGAACATGATGTCGAAAGAGGTGGCATAAAGTTAGCGTCTTCGGAGAGAGAATCCAAGGCGGAGAACTATTCGACGTAGAGGCGCAGCGTCTTCGAAAGGCTTCGACGATGAAATTCAGGGCGTACCTCCTTTCGCTTCATGTTCTCCTGATACATTTGCTAAAATCTGGCCAAAATTTTCTGAACGCTCCAAAATTGAGATTGTAACAGGAGAACATGATGTCGAAAGAGGTGGCATAAAGTTAGCGTCTTCGGAGAGAGAATCCAAGGCGGAGAACTATTCGACGTAGAGGCGCAGCGTCTTCGAAAGGCTTCGACGATGAAATTCAGGGCGTACCTCCTTTCGCTTCATGTTCTCCTGATACATTTGCTAAAATCTGGCCAAAATTTTCTGAACGCTCCAAAATTGAGATTGTAACAGGAGAACATGATGTCGAAAGAGGTGGCATAAAGTTAGCGTCTTCGGAGAGAGAATCCAAGGCGGAGAACTATTCGACGTAGAGGCGCAGCGTCTTCGAAAGGCTTCGACGATGAAATTCAGGGCGTACCTCCTTTCGCTTCATGTTCTCCTGATACATTTGCTAAAATCTGGCCAAAATTTTCTGAACGCTCCAAAATTGAGATTGTAAGAGGAGAACATGATGTCGAAAGAGGTGGCATAAAGTTAGCGTCTTCGGAGAGAGAATCCAAGGCGGAGAACTATTCGACGTAGAGGCGCAGCGTCTTCGAAAGGCTTCGACGATGAAATTCAGGGCGTACCTCCTTTCGCTTCATGTTCTCCTGATACATTTGCTAAAATCTGGCCAAAATTTTCTGAACGCTCCAAAATTGAGATTGTAAGAGGAGAACATGATGTCGAAAGAGGTGGCATAAAGTTAGCGTCTTCGGAGAGAGAATCCAAGGCGGAGAACTATTCGACGTAGAGGCGCAGCGTCTTCGAAAGGCTTCGACGATGAAATTCAGGGCGTACCTCCTTTCGCTTCATGTTCTCCTGATACATTTGCTAAAATCTGGCCAAAATTTTCTGAACGCTCCAAAATTGAGATTGTAACAGGAGAACATGATGTCGAAAGAGGTGGCATAAAGTTAGCGTCTTCGGAGAGAGAATCCAAGGCGGAGAACTATTCGACGTAGAGGCGCAGCGTCTTCGAAAGGCTTCGACGATGAAATTCAGGGCGTACCTCCTTTCGCTTCATGTTCTCCTGATACATTTGCTAAAATCTGGCCAAAATTTTCTGAACGCTCCAAAATTGAGATTGTAACAGGAGAACATGATGTCGAAAGAGGTGGCATAAAGTTAGCGTCTTCGGAGAGAGAATCCAAGGCGGAGAACTATTCGACGTAGAGGCGCAGCGTCTTCGAAAGGCTTCGACGATGAAATTCAGGGCGTACCTCCTTTCGCTTCATGTTCTCCTGATACATTTGCTAAAATCTGGCCAAAATTTTCTGAACGCTCCAAAATTGAGATTGTAAGAGGAGAACATGATGTCGAAAGAGGTGGCATAAAGTTAGCGTCTTCGGAGAGAGAATCCAAGGCGGAGAACTATTCGACGTAGAGGCGCAGCGTCTTCGAAAGGCTTCGACGATGAAATTCAGGGCGTACCTCCTTTCGCTTCATGTTCTCCTGATACATTTGCTAAAATCTGGCCAAAATTTTCTGAACGCTCCAAAATTGAGATTGTAAGAGGAGAACATGATGTCGAAAGAGGTGGCATAAAGTTAGCGTCTTCGGAGAGAGAATCCAAGGCGGAGAACTATTCGACGTAGAGGCGCAGCGTCTTCGAAAGGCTTCGACGATGAAATTCAGGGCGTACCTCCTTTCGCTTCATGTTCTCCTGATACATTTGCTAAAATCTGGCCAAAATTTTCTGAACGCTCCAAAATTGAGATTGTAAGAGGAGAACATGATGTCGAAAGAGGTGGCATAAAGTTAGCGTCTTCGGAGAGAGAATCCAAGGCGGAGAACTATTCGACGTAGAGGCGCAGCGTCTTCGAAAGGCTTCGACGATGAAATTCAGGGCGTACCTCCTTTCGCTTCATGTTCTCCTGATACATTTGCTAAAATCTGGCCAAAATTTTCTGAACGCTCCAAAATTGAGATTGTAAGAGGAGAACATGATGTCGAAAGAGGTGGCATAAAGTTAGCGTCTTCGGAGAGAGAATCCAAGGCGGAGAACTATTCGACGTAGAGGCGCAGCGTCTTCGAAAGGCTTCGACGATGAAATTCAGGGCGTACCTCCTTTCGCTTCATGTTCTCCTGATACATTTGCTAAAATCTGGCCAAAATTTTCTGAAAGCTCCAAAATTGAGATTGTAACAGGAGAACATGATGTCGAAAGAGGTGGCATAAAGTTAGCGTCTTCGGAGAGAGAATCCAAGGCGGAGAACTATTCGACGTAGAGGCGCAGCGTCTTCGAAAGGCTTCGACGATGAAATTCAGGGCGTACCTCCTTTCGCTTCATGTTCTCCTGATACATTTGCTAAAATCTGGCCAAAATTTTCTAAACGCTCCAAAATTGAGATTGTAACAGGAGAACATGATGTCGAAAGAGGTGGCATAAAGTTAGCGTCTTCGGAGAGAGAATCCAAGGCGGAGAACTATTCGACGTAGAGGCGCAGCGTCTTCGAAAGGCTTCGACGATGAAATTCAGGGCGTACCTCCTTTCGCTTCATGTTCTCCTGATACATTTGCTAAAATCTGGCCAAAATTTTCTGAACGCTCCAAAATTGAGATTGTAACAGGAGAACATGATGTCGAAAGAGGTGGCATAAAGTTAGCGTCTTCGGAGAGAGAATCCAAGGCGGAGAACTATTCGACGTAGAGGCGCAGCGTCTTCGAAAGGCTTCGACGATGAAATTCAGGGCGTACCTCCTTTCGCTTCATGTTCTCCTGATACATTTGCTAAAATCTGGCCAAAATTTTCTGAACGCTCCAAAATTGAGATTGTAAGAGGAGAACATGATGTCGAAAGAGGTGGCATAAAGTTAGCGTCTTCGGAGAGAGAATCCAAGGCGGAGAACTATTCGACGTAGAGGCGCAGCGTCTTCGAAAGGCTTCGACGATGAAATTCAGGGCGTACCTCCTTTCGCTTCATGTTCTCCTGATACATTTGCTAAAATCTGGCCAAAATTTTCTGAACGCTCCAAAATTGAGATTGTAAGAGGAGAACATGATGTCGAAAGAGGTGGCATAAAGTTAGCGTCTTCGGAGAGAGAATCCAAGGCGGAGAACTATTCGACGTAGAGGCGCAGCGTCTTCGAAAGGCTTCGACGATGAAATTCAGGGCGTACCTCCTTTCGCTTCATGTTCTCCTGATACATTTGCTAAAATCTGGCCAAAATTTTCTGAACGCTCCAAAATTGAGATTGTAACAGGAGAACATGATGTCGAAAGAGGTGGCATAAAGTTAGCGTCTTCGGAGAGAGAATCCAAGGCGGAGAACTATTCGACGTAGAGGCGCAGCGTCTTCGAAAGGCTTCGACGATGATATTCAGGGCGTACCTCCTTTCGCTTCATGTTCTCCTGATACATTTGCTAAAATCTGGCCAAAATTTTCTGAACGCTCCAAAATTGAGATTGTAACAGGAGAACATGATGTCGAAAGAGGTGGCATAAAGTTAGCGTCTTCGGAGAGAGAATCCAAGGCGGAGAACTATTCGACGTAGAGGCGCAGCGTCTTCGAAAGGCTTCGACGATGAAATTCAGGGCGTACCTCCTTTCGCTTCATGTTCTCCTGATACATTTGCTAAAATCTGGCCAAAATTTTCTGAACGCTCCAAAATTGAGATTGTAACAGGAGAACATGATGTCGAAAGAGGTGGCATAAAGTTAGCGTCTTCGGAGAGAGAATCCAAGGCGGAGAACTATTCGACGTAGAGGCGCAGCGTCTTCGAAAGGCTTCGACGATGAAATTCAGGGCGTACCTCCTTTCGCTTCATGTTCTCCTGATACATTTGCTAAAATCTGGCCAAAATTTTCTAAACGCTCCAAAATTGAGATTGTAACAGGAGAACATGATGTCGAAAGAGGTGGCATAAAGTTAGCGTCTTCGGAGAGAGAATCCAAGGCGGAGAACTATTCGACGTAGAGGCGCAGCGTCTTCGAAAGGCTTCGACGATGAAATTCAGGGCGTACCTCCTTTCGCTTCATGTTCTCCTGATACATTTGCTAAAATCTGGCCAAAATTTTCTGAACGCTCCAAAATTGAGATTGTAACAGGAGAACATGATGTCGAAAGAGGTGGCATAAAGTTAGCGTCTTCGGAGAGAGAATCCAAGGCGGAGAACTATTCGACGTAGAGGCGCAGCGTCTTCGAAAGGCTTCGACGATGAAATTCAGGGCGTACCTCCTTTCGCTTCATGTTCTCCTGATACATTTGCTAAAATCTGGCCAAAATTTTCTGAACGCTCCAAAATTGAGATTGTAACAGGAGAACATGATGTCGAAAGAGGTGGCATAAAGTTAGCGTCTTCGGAGAGAGAATCCAAGGCGGAGAACTATTCGACGTAGAGGCGCAGCGTCTTCGAAAGGCTTCGACGATGAAATTCAGGGCGTACCTCCTTTCGCTTCATGTTCTCCTGATACATTTGCTAAAATCTGGCCAAAATTTTCTGAACGCTCCAAAATTGAGATTGTAAGAGGAGAACATGATGTCGAAAGAGGTGGCATAAAGTTAGCGTCTTCGGAGAGAGAATCCAAGGCGGAGAACTATTCGACGTAGAGGCGCAGCGTCTTCGAAAGGCTTCGACGATGAAATTCAGGGCGTACCTCCTTTCGCTTCATGTTCTCCTGATACATTTGCTAAAATCTGGCCAAAATTTTCTGAACGCTCCAAAATTGAGATTGTAAGAGGAGAACATGATGTCGAAAGAGGTGGCATAAAGTTAGCGTCTTCGGAGAGAGAATCCAAGGCGGAGAACTATTCGACGTAGAGGCGCAGCGTCTTCGAAAGGCTTCGACGATGAAATTCAGGGCGTACCTCCTTTCGCTTCATGTTCTCCTGATACATTTGCTAAAATCTGGCCAAAATTTTCTGAACGCTCCAAAATTGAGATTGTAACAGGAGAACATGATGTCGAAAGAGGTGGCATAAAGTTAGCGTCTTCGGAGAGAGAATCCAAGGCGGAGAACTATTCGACGTAGAGGCGCAGCGTCTTCGAAAGGCTTCGACGATGAAATTCAGGGCGTACCTCCTTTCGCTTCATGTTCTCCTGATACATTTGCTAAAATCTGGCCAAAATTTTCTGAACGCTCCAAAATTGAGATTGTAACAGGAGAACATGATGTCGAAAGAGGTGGCATAAAGTTAGCGTCTTCGGAGAGAGAATCCAAGGCGGAGAACTATTCGACGTAGAGGCGCAGCGTCTTCGAAAGGCTTCGACGATGAAATTCAGGGCGTACCTCCTTTCGCTTCATGTTCTCCTGATACATTTGCTAAAATCTGGCCAAAATTTTCTGAACGCTCCAAAATTGAGATTGTAACAGGAGAACATGATGTCGAAAGAGGTGGCATAAAGTTAGCGTCTTCGGAGAGAGAATCCAAGGCGGAGAACTATTCGACGTAGAGGCGCAGCGTCTTCGAAAGGCTTCGACGATGAAATTCAGGGCGTACCTCCTTTCGCTTCATGTTCTCCTGATACATTTGCTAAAATCTGGCCAAAATTTTCTGAACGCTCCAAAATTGAGATTGTAACAGGAGAACATGATGTCGAAAGAGGTGGCATAAAGTTAGCGTCTTCGGAGAGAGAATCCAAGGCGGAGAACTATTCGACGTAGAGGCGCAGCGTCTTCGAAAGGCTTCGACGATGAAATTCAGGGCGTACCTCCTTTCGCTTCATGTTCTCCTGATACATTTGCTAAAATCTGGCCAAAATTTTCTGAACGCTCCAAAATTGAGATTGTAACAGGAGAACATGATGTCGAAAGAGGTGGCATAAAGTTAGCGTCTTCGGAGAGAGAATCCAAGGCGGAGAACTATTCGACGTAGAGGCGCAGCGTCTTCGAAAGGCTTCGACGATGAAATTCAGGGCGTACCTCCTTTCGCTTCATGTTCTCCTGATACATTTGCTAAAATCTGGCCAAAATTTTCTGAACGCTCCAAAATTGAGATTGTAACAGGAGAACATGATGTCGAAAGAGGTGGCATAAAGTTAGCGTCTTCGGAGAGAGAATCCAAGGCGGAGAACTATTCGACGTAGAGGCGCAGCGTCTTCGAAAGGCTTCGACGATGAAATTCAGGGCGTACCTCCTTTCGCTTCATGTTCTCCTGATACATTTGCTAAAATCTGGCCAAAATTTTCTGAACGCTCCAAAATTGAGATTGTAACAGGAGAACATGATGTCGAAAGAGGTGGCATAAAGTTAGCGTCTTCGGAGAGAGAATCCAAGGCGGAGAACTATTCGACGTAGAGGCGCAGCGTCTTCGAAAGGCTTCGACGATGATATTCAGGGCGTACCTCCTTTCGCTTCATGTTCTCCTGATACATTTGCTAAAATCTGGCCAAAATTTTCTGAACGCTCCAAAATTGAGATTGTAACAGGAGAACATGATGTCGAAAGAGGTGGCATAAAGTTAGCGTCTTCGGAGAGAGAATCCAAGGCGGAGAACTATTCGACGTAGAGGCGCAGCGTCTTCGAAAGGCTTCGACGATGAAATTCAGGGCGTACCTCCTTTCGCTTCATGTTCTCCTGATACATTTGCTAAAATCTGGCCAAAATTTTCTGAACGCTCCAAAATTGAGATTGTAACAGGAGAACATGATGTCGAAAGAGGTGGCATAAAGTTAGCGTCTTCGGAGAGAGAATCCAAGGCGGAGAACTATTCGACGTAGAGGCGCAGCGTCTTCGAAAGGCTTCGACGATGAAATTCAGGGCGTACCTCCTTTCGCTTCATGTTCTCCTGATACATTTGCTAAAATCTGGCCAAAATTTTCTGAACGCTCCAAAATTGAGATTGTAACAGGAGAACATGATGTCGAAAGAGGTGGCATAAAGTTAGCGTCTTCGGAGAGAGAATCCAAGGCGGAGAACTATTCGACGTAGAGGCGCAGCGTCTTCGAAAGGCTTCGACGATGAAATTCAGGGCGTACCTCCTTTCGCTTCATGTTCTCCTGATACATTTGCTAAAATCTGGCCAAAATTTTCTGAACGCTCCAAAATTGAGATTGTAACAGGAGAACATGATGTCGAAAGAGGTGGCATAAAGTTAGCGTCTTCGGAGAGAGAATCCAAGGCGGAGAACTATTCGACGTAGAGGCGCAGCGTCTTCGAAAGGCTTCGACGATGATATTCAGGGCGTACCTCCTTTCGCTTCATGTTCTCCTGATACATTTGCTAAAATCTGGCCAAAATTTTCTGAACGCTCCAAAATTGAGATTGTAACAGGAGAACATGATGTCGAAAGAGGTGGCATAAAGTTAGCGTCTTCGGAGAGAGAATCCAAGGCGGAGAACTATTCGACGTAGAGGCGCAGCGTCTTCGAAAGGCTTCGACGATGAAATTCAGGGCGTACCTCCTTTCGCTTCATGTTCTCCTGATACATTTGCTAAAATCTGGCCAAAATTTTCTGAACGCTCCAAAATTGAGATTGTAACAGGAGAACATGATGTCGAAAGAGGTGGCATAAAGTTAGCGTCTTCGGAGAGAGAATCCAAGGCGGAGAACTATTCGACGTAGAGGCGCAGCGTCTTCGAAAGGCTTCGACGATGAAATTCAGGGCGTACCTCCTTTCGCTTCATGTTCTCCTGATACATTTGCTAAAATCTGGCCAAAATTTTCTGAACGCTCCAAAATTGAGATTGTAAGAGGAGAACATGATGTCGAAAGAGGTGGCATAAAGTTAGCGTCTTCGGAGAGAGAATCCAAGGCGGAGAACTATTCGACATAGAGGCGCAGCGTCTTCGAAAGGCTTCGACGATGAAATTCAGGGCGTACCTCCTTTCGCTTCATGTTCTCCTGATACATTTGCTAAAATCTGGCCAAAATTTTCTGAACGCTCCAAAATTGAGATTGTAACAGGAGAACATGATGTCGAAAGAGGTGGCATAAAGTTAGCGTCTTCGGAGAGAGAATCCAAGGCGGAGAACTATTCGACGTAGAGGCGCAGCGTCTTCGAAAGGCTTCGACGATGAAATTCAGGGCGTACCTCCTTTCGCTTCATGTTCTCCTGATACATTTGCTAAAATCTGGCCAAAATTTTCTGAACGCTCCAAAATTGAGATTGTAACAGGAGAACATGATGTCGAAAGAGGTGGCATAAAGTTAGCGTCTTCGGAGAGAGAATCCAAGGCGGAGAACTATTCGACGTAGAGGCGCAGCGTCTTCGAAAGGCTTCGACGATGAAATTCAGGGCGTACCTCCTTTCGCTTCATGTTCTCCTGATACATTTGCTAAAATCTGGCCAAAATTTTCTGAACGCTCCAAAATTGAGATTGTAACAGGAGAACATGATGTCGAAAGAGGTGGCATAAAGTTAGCGTCTTCGGAGAGAGAATCCAAGGCGGAGAACTATTCGACGTAGAGGCGCAGCGTCTTCGAAAGGCTTCGACGATGAAATTCAGGGCGTACCTCCTTTCGCTTCATGTTCTCCTGATACATTTGCTAAAATCTGGCCAAAATTTTCTGAACGCTCCAAAATTGAGATTGTAACAGGAGAACATGATGTCGAAAGAGGTGGCATAAAGTTAGCGTCTTCGGAGAGAGAATCCAAGGCGGAGAACTATTCGACGTAGAGGCGCAGCGTCTTCGAAAGGCTTCGACGATGAAATTCAGGGCGTACCTCCTTTCGCTTCATGTTCTCCTGATACATTTGCTAAAATCTGGCCAAAATTTTCTGAACGCTCCAAAATTGAGATTGTAACAGGAGAACATGATGTCGAAAGAGGTGGCATAAAGTTAGCGTCTTCGGAGAGAGAATCCAAGGCGGAGAACTATTCGACGTAGAGGCGCAGCGTCTTCGAAAGGCTTCGACGATGATATTCAGGGCGTACCTCCTTTCGCTTCATGTTCTCCTGATACATTTGCTAAAATCTGGCCAAAATTTTCTGAACGCTCCAAAATTGAGATTGTAACAGGAGAACATGATGTCGAAAGAGGTGGCATAAAGTTAGCGTCTTCGGAGAGAGAATCCAAGGCGGAGAACTATTCGACGTAGAGGCGCAGCGTCTTCGAAAGGCTTCGACGATGAAATTCAGGGCGTACCTCCTTTCGCTTCATGTTCTCCTGATACATTTGCTAAAATCTGGCCAAAATTTTCTGAACGCTCCAAAATTGAGATTGTAACAGGAGAACATGATGTCGAAAGAGGTGGCATAAAGTTAGCGTCTTCGGAGAGAGAATCCAAGGCGGAGAACTATTCGACGTAGAGGCGCAGCGTCTTCGAAAGGCTTCGACGATGAAATTCAGGGCGTACCTCCTTTCGCTTCATGTTCTCCTGATACATTTGCTAAAATCTGGCCAAAATTTTCTGAACGCTCCAAAATTGAGATTGTAACAGGAGAACATGATGTCGAAAGAGGTGGCATAAAGTTAGCGTCTTCGGAGAGAGAATCCAAGGCGGAGAACTATTCGACGTAGAGGCGCAGCGTCTTCGAAAGGCTTCGACGATGAAATTCAGGGCGTACCTCCTTTCGCTTCATGTTCTCCTGATACATTTGCTAAAATCTGGCCAAAATTTTCTGAACGCTCCAAAATTGAGATTGTAAGAGGAGAACATGATGTCGAAAGAGGTGGCATAAAGTTAGCGTCTTCGGAGAGAGAATCCAAGGCGGAGAACTATTCGACATAGAGGCGCAGCGTCTTCGAAAGGCTTCGACGATGAAATTCAGGGCGTACCTCCTTTCGCTTCATGTTCTCCTGATACATTTGCTAAAATCTGGCCAAAATTTTCTGAACGCTCCAAAATTGAGATTGTAACAGGAGAACATGATGTCGAAAGAGGTGGCATAAAGTTAGCGTCTTCGGAGAGAGAATCCAAGGCGGAGAACTATTCGACGTAGAGGCGCAGCGTCTTCGAAAGGCTTCGACGATGAAATTCAGGGCGTACCTCCTTTCGCTTCATGTTCTCCTGATACATTTGCTAAAATCTGGCCAAAATTTTCTGAACGCTCCAAAATTGAGATTGTAACAGGAGAACATGATGTCGAAAGAGGTGGCATAAAGTTAGCGTCTTCGGAGAGAGAATCCAAGGCGGAGAACTATTCGACGTAGAGGCGCAGCGTCTTCGAAAGGCTTCGACGATGAAATTCAGGGCGTACCTCCTTTCGCTTCATGTTCTCCTGATACATTTGCTAAAATCTGGCCAAAATTTTCTGAACGCTCCAAAATTGAGATTGTAAGAGGAGAACATGATGTCGAAAGAGGTGGCATAAAGTTAGCGTCTTCGGAGAGAGAATCCAAGGCGGAGAACTATTCGACATAGAGGCGCAGCGTCTTCGAAAGGCTTCGACGATGAAATTCAGGGCGTACCTCCTTTCGCTTCATGTTCTCCTGATACATTTGCTAAAATCTGGCCAAAATTTTCTGAACGCTCCAAAATTGAGATTGTAACAGGAGAACATGATGTCGAAAGAGGTGGCATAAAGTTAGCGTCTTCGGAGAGAGAATCCAAGGCGGAGAACTATTCGACGTAGAGGCGCAGCGTCTTCGAAAGGCTTCGACGATGAAATTCAGGGCGTACCTCCTTTCGCTTCATGTTCTCCTGATACATTTGCTAAAATCTGGCCAAAATTTTCTGAACGCTCCAAAATTGAGATTGTAACAGGAGAACATGATGTCGAAAGAGGTGGCATAAAGTTAGCGTCTTCGGAGAGAGAATCCAAGGCGGAGAACTATTCGACGTAGAGGCGCAGCGTCTTCGAAAGGCTTCGACGATGAAATTCAGGGCGTACCTCCTTTCGCTTCATGTTCTCCTGATACATTTGCTAAAATCTGGCCAAAATTTTCTGAACGCTCCAAAATTGAGATTGTAACAGGAGAACATGATGTCGAAAGAGGTGGCATAAAGTTAGCGTCTTCGGAGAGAGAATCCAAGGCGGAGAACTATTCGACGTAGAGGCGCAGCGTCTTCGAAAGGCTTCGACGATGAAATTCAGGGCGTACCTCCTTTCGCTTCATGTTCTCCTGATACATTTGCTAAAATCTGGCCAAAATTTTCTGAACGCTCCAAAATTGAGATTGTAACAGGAGAACATGATGTCGAAAGAGGTGGCATAAAGTTAGCGTCTTCGGAGAGAGAATCCAAGGCGGAGAACTATTCGACGTAGAGGCGCAGCGTCTTCGAAAGGCTTCGACGATGAAATTCAGGGCGTACCTCCTTTCGCTTCATGTTCTCCTGATACATTTGCTAAAATCTGGCCAAAATTTTCTGAACGCTCCAAAATTGAGATTGTAACAGGAGAACATGATGTCGAAAGAGGTGGCATAAAGTTAGCGTCTTCGGAGAGAGAATCCAAGGCGGAGAACTATTCGACGTAGAGGCGCAGCGTCTTCGAAAGGCTTCGACGATGAAATTCAGGGCGTACCTCCTTTCGCTTCATGTTCTCCTGATACATTTGCTAAAATCTGGCCAAAATTTTCTGAACGCTCCAAAATTGAGATTGTAACAGGAGAACATGATGTCGAAAGAGGTGGCATAAAGTTAGCGTCTTCGGAGAGAGAATCCAAGGCGGAGAACTATTCGACGTAGAGGCGCAGCGTCTTCGAAAGGCTTCGACGATGAAATTCAGGGCGTACCTCCTTTCGCTTCATGTTCTCCTGATACATCGCTCCAAAATCTGACCAAAATTTTCTAAACGCTCCAAAATTGAGATTGTAACAGGAGAACATGATGTCGAAAGAGGTGGCATAAAGTTAGCGTCTTCGGAGAGAGAATCCAAGGCGGAGAACTATTCGACGTAGAGGCGCAGCGTCTTCGAAAGGCTTCGACGATGAAATTCAGGGCGTACCTCCTTTCGCTTCATGTTCTCCTGATACATTTGCTAAAATCTGGCCAAAATTTTCTGAACGCTCCAAAATTGAGATTGTAACAGGAGAACATGATGTCGAAAGAGGTGGCATAAAGTTAGCGTCTTCGGAGAGAGAATCCAAGGCGGAGAACTATTCGACGTAGAGGCGCAGCGTCTTCGAAAGGCTTCGACGATGAAATTCAGGGCGTACCTCCTTTCGCTTCATGTTCTCCTGATACATCGCTCCAAAATCTGACCAAAATTTTCTAAACGCTCTAAAATTGAGCTTCGTGACAGGAGAACATGACGTCGAAAGAGGTGGCGCAAAGTAACAACTCCGGGGTGTGAATCGAAGATGGAGAACTAATCAATGCAGAGGCAGACTTTACTTGTGATCGGCAAATTGGGGATTTAATTTGGAAATGGAAGTTATAGGGTGCAATTCTAAATTAAAAGATGCGGTTTTTCTCTACATGTGGTTTATTAAAATACTCTGAATAATGTACAGTGATACTTAGTACAGAAGTGCTGATAATAATTCCATTGTCTAATTACTTAAGTTTAACTTCCACTTAAAAACCATATAGGTATTGTAAATGCTTCATTCGTCCAGTGCATTTTCGTTACACCAGTTGACACGAACCGACGCTTCCAAAGGACAGAATTGCTTACCTATAACAGACGAAAGATCCGAATTAATTAACCAGTCCTCAATATAATTGCTAATTGAACAATAAATACTCTCGATAGTTCTTACTACTTTAAAGCAAACTTATTCAATATTATATTTATTTGTTAAATACACGCCACTTTATTCTTATCCCGGGGTCCGTTCCGTTTCACGCATAAGAGTGCACAAGAGTGCATAAGAGATAAATATAAAATACGTGGAACCACAGTAGCGAAACGGAACGATATGAATGCGCACAGCGACTGCGCTGCGTGATTCGGAACGCACCCATGGTAGCCAACATAAAATTTCAAAATGTGAAAATAAAAAAATAGAGACTTCATAAAGAAATCATTGTTTATCTTTGCTTTGCGAATATTTAATAACTTCGACAAGGTAATTATTGTAATATATGTAAATTGAAAGATAAGGAAATTAAGGAACAAGTGTAACGCAGTAATCTTACTTCGATTGTAAAAGTACCTTTTACTTCTTTTAGAGAACCTTTGTTTGGTAATGTGGAACCATCTTTTCATGGCTTATAAATAATAACTTATAATGAAACAGCATTTTGCTGAATTCTAAATGTAGTTAAGTGTTTGCACTGCTTATCAGTGTCTGCTTCTTTTCGAGATTGAATGCCCTGTTTATAATATACTCCTAACAGTTTGATAACAGATTCCAAAGATAAGCAGTGGAATAGAATAGACATCTACGTGCAGAATGGCACCCAATCAGGTACACAAGAGTTTCTGTCAAAAAATTTGTTTCTTATACCTTAAACAGTAGTTCGTGTGTTATTATATTTAATAATTTATATATTGACCTTTATAGTTTGAAAAAATTGTCAACTTGTACAAGATATTAGCCCGCAATCCATCTTTAAACAGCGCAAAGATCCTTCGCGTGAAAGATAGCGGGGTATCGATTGTAAGCACATGGTCGCAGAGAAATTTGGAGAGGAAGAAGAACCAAATGTTCTGTCAGAACCACACTTTAGACTCGGAATTAAAAGTCCTGTCTGAGAATTTTCCTATCGACGTTACAACAGAGTACGTTTGTTTCAGGTTTATAGTAGAATTCATTATGTTCGCGAAACCTGTGCTTTACCAATGCCCTCTTGCTTTCATTACAGACTTTTATCTGCATCCACTGAAGACGAAGAACGTAGAGCTGTACTGAGACAAGCAACAATTGAGAACACCAAAAAACAATTCATTGAAATCTGGGATAAACAGAGGCTCGTGAAGAATTACGACTTAGCTGCCTTGGACGTGCATGGAGATGTGTACACAGATTGTAATTAATGAATTATTAATTATAATTAATAAACTCGTAACTAAGAGTTCAAAAATTGCAACAAGTCGCTTGAAAACTTATCTGTCGTTTCGTTTTAACAGCTGAATTTGGTTCCTTCGAATGGTCCCCGGATAAAACGAAGGTATTATATATCGCGGAAAAGAATCTCCCAAAATCGGAGCCATTCTACAAGCAGAAACCTCTCAAAAAGGAGAAAGAAAACGAGGAGAACGAAGTATCAGTGGTAAGGTATTTTGCGTAACAATCCTACCGAGATATGGTGAAATTAATTTGATAAAATGGTTGGAACAGGGTAACGAATACATTTACAAGCCACACTGGGGAGAGCAATTGGTAGGTAAACATCGTCCTGTTGTCATAGTCCTTGATACGACGACAGACACGATTTCAGCTCTCGCAGGTTTACCAGACGAGCTCTCACCTGCTCAAGTATTGTGGACGAAGGATAACCAAGGGATAGTTGGAGTCGCGTGGAAACACGAGCCGAGACATTTGGGCCTCATCGCCTGTACTAACAGGCTTTCTTGGATATTTTTATTGAAAGATGGCGAATACAGTAAGAATCCTTTTCCTCCGCCGCAATTCTCAATTATCTTAATGCTAGACTCACAAGTATATTTGCGAATCTTTTAGAGAAACTCTCCAGCGATGGATGTGCCGTTCGTTGCCCCAGATTTAGTCCAGATGAAAAGTACCTGATCTGGTTAGAAAGAGCAGCTGGTGGCGCACACCACAATGCCCACAGACTGATGCGTCTTCAGTTCAATTGTGAAAAGTTAGAGGTACACAGACATTGATGACAATTTTTTTTAAAAAAAGTCAAATAAAAATATATAAGGAAATGTATAAAAAAAAATCCACAATCTCTAGAAACCAGAAAATAAAAAATATATAAAAAATAATTTATGTTAAACGATTCTACTAAAAATGCACTGAAAACTAGAAAATAATTATTTTCTTGTACTACAATTTCGATGGTGTTCTTTCACTTTAAATAAAATCGTGGTGCTGTATTAAATTCATTCATATTCTGTTATGAAATATCCCGCGCCACGATTTTATTTAAAGAGAAAAAACACCATCGAAATTGTAGTACAAGAAAAGAATTATTTTTTAGTTTTTAATGCATTTTTAGTAAAATCGTTTAACACATTTTTTTAATATATATTTTTTATTTTACTTAAACTTACACGGCTTTCTGTTACCTAGGCCGATGTACTTGTGGACATTGTGCAGACAAGTGTACCCATTAAAAATGCCGAACGGTTTTACGGTTTATATGGCCGTTTACCGCGTCGATGTTGGAGCAGAAATTCGGAGTACATATTTCTGAGTACGCCTCAGCAGAATACTATTCATTCCTACATCATTGACACGAGTAAGTCGTTGAGAAGATACGTGCGCCCTTACTCGCGAAATTTCTTCCTAATTGTAGTTAGGGATAACAAGTGTATTGTTCACAGAAACAAAGACTGTAACCGATATTCTCAACGACACGAGTAGCCTCACTATTTTGGACGTGAAAGATGATATTATAGCTTTTTCTCAGACATCTCTTCTGGAGCCTTCTGTTCTCTCAGCGGGCAGATTTAATCCGGAAGCAATTAATAGTGGTAATATTACGAAGAGTCAAATTTCAACCTCGGCAGTCATTCCTGGCTCTGAGAATCTAATGTACGAGTTTTCCGAGTATGACTACGACAACAACGAGGAAATTAGTAAGTCCCTTGGGAGTCTAGCATTTGAGAAACGCAACGTGTGTGCTTTTAACTGGGTATCCTTAATTTCTGTGCAATTCTAGAACATTTTAACTTCATTTATTTCGGGCCGAAGAGCGGAGCCGATAAGTCCATACCTTTGGTAGTTGTAATACATGGCGGGCCTCATGCTAATTATGTAAATCTATTTAGTCTGGATTATTACCTGCTTGTACTGTCAGGTAAGGGTGCAGCGTTTCCCCACACTCATCAGAATGAGTACGCTGGTCTTTATTTAACCATAATGATCTTCGATTGAAGGCTTGGCAGTGGTGCAAGTGAACTATCGAGGCTCGACGGGAATGGGCTCGAAAAACGTTGAATATCTTCAAGGAAAAGTGGGAGACGTAGACGTAAAAGATTGTGTAAGTGCCACGAAAGAGGCTCTGCGTAAGTATCCGTGGCTGAATCCGGATAAAGTGGGAATTACTGGAGGCTCGCATGGTGGATTTTTGGTAACTCATCTAAGTGGCCAGTATCCGGTAAGTTCATAGAATACTCCAACTACCTGCACGTTTCCTGGAACAATTTATTGAAGCGTGTTTAATTTTCTGCTCCAGGACTTGTACAAAGTTGTCGTTGCGAGGAATCCAGTGATCGATATAGCTGCTATGTTTACCATATCAGATATTCCAGACTGGTAAAACATTAACGTGTTCTTACGATTTTTCATAACATCTAAATTACCTCAATTATATTGCAGTCGCAATGCTCTGAGTAAGGAAGAAAAAATTATGTACCATCACGATGTGTAAGCTTTATTGTAGAACAAAGCATGATAAGAAGCAAAAAAACGACTAACACAGAAACGTTAACTAAATAGAATATTTTCTGGGATTAATGTCAAGGAGGATACGTTACGTGGGATGCTCTATGCGCTTACTACTGTTTGTAAACTCTATTCCAGGTGTGCTGCTGAAGTGAACTATCCTTTCGACGAGAGCACACCGATGCCAGAAGCCGATCAAGTTGAGATGCTGTTGAAAATGTTCAAGTGCTCGCCGATCATTCATGCTGGTAAAGTTAAAGCTCCAACTTTGTTGTGCATCGGAACGAACGACTTGCGTGTGCCTCCGTCTCAAGGGAAACTGTGGTATCAACGCCTTAAGGCGAATAATGTAAAGACAAAGTAAGTGCGAGTTAATAACATTCCCAGAAATATTTTCAGTAGACGGAATCGCTTTCCACGCCAACTTGACGAAAGATAAGATTCATTATCTATTTGGAAGGTCTTTTGAATCAATTCTTTCATACAATTAGATCTACTTTACTTTCGCACTGAATGAAATGTTAAAAGTAACAATTTTATAGGATGCTCGTTTACGAGGACAATCATCCTCTGGCGACGGAGACCGCTGAGATCGATAACGTTATAAATTCTTGCTTATGGCTGCACGAGCATATCCCGCCGGAAAGTGCCGAGAACACAGATTTGAAGGGCTAGAGATTATGATAAATATAATAACTTCCGATAATTCCATTATTACAAATTTAATATTTACACAATATCGCCGCATGTACGTCTATAAAGGTTTGTAACAAATAAAGTTTTCAAAATATACACATGTTTGTATAGTATAATGCTATAAAATTTTTATACTTTATATATATGTATAAAATTTGTTATAAATATGGTACATATGTATAAGCTATGCTATTTCGAGTTTACAAAATATGTAGAATAACTGTTCTATCGTTTTATAAATATGTATCGCGTCACAAAGATACTTCCATTACGTAGATTATCCTAATACAAATTACCAATAGTAACCGATGGAATAATTGAATTGCTCGGACCAAGTGGTCGGAAGTATTTTAACAAAAAAAAAAGCAACAATCTCACATAAATATTAAATTCATTCAATACTGTATTTTTCAAATATTAAAAAAAAAAATGCGCTTATAAGCTATGAGCAAAGTTATTTACTGAAGTAAGTAGTTTCTCGTTGGATAATTGATTGAGCCCTGTTTAAGGAATAACTTCTTTCCCTTAAGTCAATTTACACATATAAATCTTGTTCTTATTTCTATTTTCATCGCACAGCAAAATAGCAATTGCATTGGAGTTCGACGAACTCGATGAATGAGACATGTTAGAATATTACATTCCTGTACAAGTAAATGCACGTATCCCTTGAAAATTAGTGGTACAAAATATAAAAGTTTTTAATATTACAAGTAGTAATTGAATGCTGAAAAAGCTAATTATTGGGATAAGAGACCAAATTAATAAAAAGTACATGATCTATTTCTCTTTTTAGAAGTTGTCTATGTAGATATACATAATTCCTGTCTGGTACAGGAAGGCACTCATTCATAACATATATCTGAAGACTGCGTTGTGTACAGCAATATCTAATTAAAACATTAGACAAGATGCTGCCGGTATTTATTAGTTATACCTAGTAACTCACGTTTACGATTACAATCTGACGGGGTTACTTTGCTCTGGGAATAATGAGTCGTAGCTGGGCGGCAGATCCTTGTCGGCAACCGACGAAGAGACGGCGACTTCCAGCATCGGTGCCGTGGGCACTGGCGGATTCGCGGATCTCTCCGTGTCCCTTGGCACTGGGCCCGGTCTTGTCGAACGTACGCTTGGGTCGGCGCAGTCCAGGGACCAACATAACTTCTGCGATCTCTTGCACATCCATAAGCACATGACGAATAGGATGAAGCACAAAATCAATGTAGTCACTGCGCCGACTGTTACTTTCGTACCAGTACCAGTGCTAATCATTTCGTTCGTACAATTCTCTTCGTCCGAGCAAACGTTCGGTGCACAGTTATACGCTCCGTCACAAAACAGCTCGTTCGGCAGGCAGGTTTTCAGGCCGATCGATGTATACTTCGCTGGATCTACGTTGCTGCAATCTGCGCGCATCACGTTAGGATTAGAATTTATCTATACGACTATGGAAGATTAGTTTCGGAGTAATCAGGCTTACTTTTATATGGTGTGTAAACAATGGTAAGGGCGAGGAATTCCCCTTCTTGTAATCTCTCTTTGGAAATGAATATTTCAGTTTCTAATTCCCCTCCGGATTTACGACTGCCTGGGTCGTATTCGGCGTACGTTTTTGCTGGCAGCTGCAACCCGGATGAAAGTATAATGTTCTCAGGTTCGGGGACAGGGTAGTATTTTACTCTACTACGGTCCAGCGATCCGCAGAACTTCTTTGTCCAATGATTGTCCTTCCTTTTAAACTAAAACGGATCGATCCTTAGAATCTTTGTCACGTAACGACGATACCGAACGGAGCAGTGGTTCTATATCTCTCGGGACTTGATTCAAGTACAAGCTGTATTTAGAATTCATCGACGACTAATTCATATATTAAAGGTCGAGTTAACGAAGGATCAGTTAACAAAGAACGTCATTCAACGAAACGAGATCGGAGACTAGAAATGTAGCTTTCCAAGAACCACTGAACGAACATCAAGCTCTCGTATACCTGTACATAGTCCACGCACTGTGTGCCGTTTTGTCTGAAGGACATTTGTTGGATGACACCGAACAGTCCGTCCCCTTTGGGTGTCTTGAATACAAACTTGCAATGAACGTTCGAAAGGACAGTCCACCGGTCGAACATGTGCCTCGCCCTGACCACTGCTGCGAGACTCGTGATCTCGATGGTTGCCTTCATGCGGAGAGCGTGGCAAATCCTTTCGGACTCCAGACCATCTAGAGGTTACACAGAAGAGGTTACGAATCGAGTACAGTCCAAGATTAAAGGGCATCGATCCCATCCGGCTGGAGAAACTTACGTTCCTCGTAAAGTTTACTGAACTGCATGCAGGAGCTGTTTTTCACGTAGCTGTCCGCAAGGAGCAATAAACACAGAAGGTGCAGGACACTCTGCCGAACCATTTTTCCGAGAACTGTCAGAGAGCCATAAAGAATGCGATTAACGGCACCGTTCGCCAACGGACGATCGGGGGGGCTATGATTAATCTCCCGGGGATCTCTCGTTCGGAAGAGACGAGGGAAGATCAGGTGGATCGGAAGACGCAAGATATTTCCAAGGAATCGTTGAAAGGCCCTATCGATTCACTGTCTCCTCCGCGGATACGTCATCTGCGTATCAAAACAAAACGAATGCGTGTCTCGCGTTCAAGAGAGACAGAAGGTGGGTGATCGCACGCGGGCGATGGAGGGGGAGCGCGCGAGAGAGGGCAGAGCGAGTTCACGCGAAAGAGAGAGAGGGGAAGTGTACGAAAGGAGGAGGCGCGCGAGAGAGAGAAGGGAGAGGGGATCTCGCAGTTCGAGAAATTCGAGATTGACAGTCCTTTCGATATAATCTTCGTTTCAAACAGAAATACTCTCGTGTCATGACTGAAACTGATCCTTATTTAAGAGAGACGAGATTAGCCAGAACGAACGAGAATTTGAACAATAGATCGAAGATGATTGACTTGAATTACGGGATGGTGGAAGTTGGCAAAACGGCGGTGAAGACGATAGAAATATGGAACGAGTCCTGCGTAAGTGCGGGTCATTGCCCGCCGACTATCTTCTTCCAAAATTACGGTTCACACTCTGCATTTTTAAAATTGCGAGATTTGTTAATTACGCGTACGTTTCAGAGGGAAGTGATTTATCAAGCGCAACGGGATCCGACTACCAATCCTTTGGACCATGTGTTTCACTTGAGATCTTATACTTGGGTACTGGCTCCTAGAGAGAAATACGCCTGCCAGATACGCTATCGGCCGCATCTCGTGTCCGCCAAACACGTGGACTATTTCAGCATCACGGATTCCATTGGAACGTGCAATATGAAGATTACCGTCTCTGGATCCAGCATTGGTATATCGATTGATATACATTCGATTGTGCAAAGAAGGTAAACGCAGATTTTTGTAGGTCCAACAGTGGAATGCTCCGCAACAACGATCTTCATGTGTTGCACGACGAGGAAGCCCATGGCCAACAGACGGATTAAGCTTACGAACACTTCTAAAGTAACTGCGACATTTATGTTCAGCTTAGACGAGAAGTGCCAGGTGTTTCAGTTAGATACCAAAGACGGCACGATCGAGCCCTGCTCTTATAGATACATTACGATAACCTTCGCTCCACCCGAGGATGGAAAATATACTTGTCAGCTGCCCCTTTTAATCCTGCATCACGTGAGTTCAGGAATCGGGGCCCTTTGATTATTCCGAGAGAATGATTCGATGCGTTTAAACACCAGGAACCAGTTATGATAGACTTGTACGGATCCTGTAGCACGTGTTCTAGAAAAGAGAACACGAGTCGGTTCACCTATCCTCGGAAAGAGAAGAATTGTTTTAAACGATACATGAGCGAGAGCGTCTACATAGCAGGAGATCCACCCCCTATATCTTTGTCGAGAAACTGTTTCAATTTCGGTCAGACGGATGTGGATATAGAAAATGTTATCGAGAGAATCTCGCACGCGATATGCCTTACCAATCACAATCAGTTACCAGTCATAGTCAGCTGGGAGAAAGGTGATTTTATTCAAACTAGACAGACGAATCTCGCAAAGAATCTCCTTGGAAATGTATGGGAATCGTTTGTGCTTCAGATGTCGATGGGATCTTCAACGTGACGCCTTGCGCGATGCATATACGCGCAGGCCAGTCTGTGTTATTCGAGCTCTCGTTTAATCCCTGTGTGAAGAGTAGCCTCTTTGGCAGAGAACTCGTTGGTTCTATTTTCTTAGATGACAACAGACAACCAACTTTCCCATTCGTTACGTCGATCAGAATGATAGGTATGAGAACAAGTAATGCGGCAAGCGTCAACATTCAAACAAGCTAATTACGAATGCAAATCTATACTACGTTTTATTTAGTGTAGATTTGCATTCGTATTTGATTTGTTTGAATGTTGACGCTTACCGCTTGCCGCCCTTTATGCGCCCGCGGTCGCAGGGAGGACTTTGAAAGCGGGCAGAGAAATTTGCGGGGCAACTTTAATTAAATTTTCACAGGTCACTCATTCCCCGTCGTGTCGAGCGGATGGATACCACAATATGAAATGCCTCAGACTGTAGTAATGCCACCTTGCGTGCCACCGTTTCCAGTTTACAGAACATTCCTGATCAAGAGATTTGGTCACCTGCCGCTGATGTTCGAATTCGTACCACCGCCAGCTAGTCATTTCACTGTGAAACCGATGATTGGTCTGATTTACCAGTACGCTCTTCCCGCTGTATCCTATGTCAGTAACGCGTAGTTGCGCTTGGTTGCGATCTGGATTTATAAAACGTACACTCGTGACGCGAATTGCAGAAATTATCAGATAATTACAGTCGGAATGGCGCCGGAGCCCAAAAACGAGCAGATTTACATAGAACGATGGACAATATACTTTAATGGGAACACGGTCGATGAGAGTTGCATAGATTTCAAAGGATACGCTGAGTATGCGAATATCATGTTCTGGAATCAGAACACGCTAAGCTTTGCGCCGATCTTACCACGCTGTCAGCAGTTCGAGCAGCTGGGAATGCGAAACGTTACCCGCCATAGGATACAGTACGAGAATAATTCGAGTATTCTCTCATGATTAAATGTTTCGCGGTATCCTTCAGGCCTTCCTGCCGCCGATTCACCAATATATTTATCTTGCTCGTAGATACAGGTTTCATCAAATGCCAGACGAACTGAAAATTGAGTATCCAGGTGGAGAGATTGATCCGAACGACACTGTGATTCAAGAGTGTTCGTTTCAACCGATCGAAGCGAATGTAAACTACGATTTCGAGGTGCAATGTGTTCTAATTGTTGTAAACAATGAAACTACTGTTGGAGCCAAAGGTTGCATTACTCTACGTGTTCGCGGAAGAAGTGAAACAGGGTCGTTAGTGGTAAAAGTTACATTGCCAACGTACACCTGTAATTTGGAATTAAATTGTTAATCAAGCGTAAGATCCTTTCAGGCAATCCCGAAGGATTTATATTTCGGCGAATTGGAATACAACGCTAGTAAAACGTTGAGCTTCGATCTCTTCAATTTCAGCGTGGTAAATATTCACTACAAATTGGTTTGCACTCATTGTAACTGGCCATTCGAAGACATCGAAAAGGATGTCGTTGTTCGTCCAGCTTCTGAAACAGTCTTCTCCAATTCGCACCAGAGGATAATGGTTTCTGTTACCCCACGTACGCCAGGGTATTACGAATTCGCTGTTGAATACCTTGTAAGAGTTAACTATCGATCGGACGCTTTGTTGCCTAAACAATGTCCCATTAGAGTCGCTAACATGAGCTGCAGATGCGTGTTGCCCACTCTGAAGGTAAAATTCAAATGCTTCTCAGTTGTATTGGAAGGTAACGGTTAGTACGTTCACAATTACAAGGCGTTAAACGCTTTTATGCGCAACAGGTGAGGAATGTGTGCGCTTTTGGGAGCAACCAGAAATATTCTGTGAATATAAGCAAACCATTTTTGTGGAAATCGATGCAAATAAATAAGTATGATTATTAGAAATTTTCACGCATAATTCATAATCGCATTTACCCATTATTCGTTCTCACGTTAGGTTGAACAGAATCCTGGAGAATGTATTGCCAGGAGAACGGAAGGCGCTGACTATAAATTTGTTTCCAATGGTTATTAACGAAGGAGCACTTTTCATAAAACTCGTCATGGTCAATCCTTCGACGTTGCCTGTTTCGTGGATTTTAAAGGGAATCCGTCGGTGTGATTGTAAACCTGTTGTAAAGAGAATAGGTTTGTCCACCGAGCAAGAGAAGTTTGATTGTGTTCACCAATCTCTTTGCCTTCTGTATCCGAAATCAGGGACATTGAAAGTATGAATTTATATCTGTAACGAGGAACTTATCTGGTTCCGAGTTTAATCTTGAACGTTGAGCAGACGAAAGGTCACTAATTCAGAAACAAACATTCCTTAGCCAAAACGGAAAACTTTAATCCGTATAAAAATCAAATACACGCTGATCGGAAAGTCAGAGGTATCCTGGGACTTGGACGTAGGACACGATCGCCACATAATTTTAAACATATCGATCGACGGCTTGTCGAAATCTGAGCGACAGTATAGCTTTCTAAACATTGCACATATAAACTTTGGAAGCATTTACCTTGGAAATAAGCAAGCAGTGCATAAAGTAGGATTCAGGTTTATTCATCCTTCCCGCGATCGAATAAAGAGATACATGAATTTCTAGACGTATTGGATACACAACATTACGAGCAATGATTTACTGTTTTCCGTGGACATTAATGATATTAGCGAATTGAACAAAGCCTATTGCTGCGAAGTGTTCTCCTGTCCGACTCAAAGTGGCATCGTCGAAGCTGAAACAGCGAAGCCCCTTCTTTTAAGATTTCAACCGAGGATGTTCGGAGCGTACAAGGTATCGAAGCACTTTCGCGCAGATTTATTTCCACGTACAGGAAGATCACAGAACTTGCTTTATAAGGTGAGGCTTCCGATAACATTGGGCGATAAGAAAATGGAATTGACAGTGGAAGGAGAATCATCCTGCGACTTTCGATCGGTATTCACGGAGGAGTCGGTACCATCTTACTGCGCCTGTAAAACTTCAATGTTCCCTGTGTACTTTAACACAGACTGCATCGATATGTGGTACATACCCACCTACAGCTTCATCGTTAAGATGCTGTTGATTTATAACAATTTGTGCCGGGATGCACTTGCTTACGAGTGGAAATGGTACTTTCCTGGAACTTCAATTACTTATCGAACTTTTTCCACTCCCCTCCAAACTGAGATCTGTTTAAATAACATTTAGCGAAGAAGTGCGAGAGATACTTCACGTCCAAGTATTCCCTCGCAAAGGTATCATGAATCCAAATACAGTGCAGAGCTTCAGAGTGAAGATTTTCAGCAAGGGTCAGCCGTGCAGAATCGATGTCAACATACCTTGCGAATTCTTTAATGCCAGCGAAAGGCGACAATACCAGCGAAGTATCATCAAATACGATATCCTAAGCAAAGAGCTGGAAGGACAATTCACTATCACAGAAAAGGGCACTCACGTGCCAGTAAGTAGTGTCCAATAAACCAAGTCGATTTACAAATCATTCTTCCTTCTCGCTTACATAGAAACCGTGGATCAAAATACTGGACAAGCCAGAGTTGTTTTGCAAACCACTGAGCTTGCGTTGCTCGATATACCCGGACGAAGATGAGTGTTCAAAAGTCACTTTGATACAAGAATTGAAAGCCGCGCCAGCGAATGCGGTTTACCTCGACGATAGTAAAAATTCTTGTGTGATACAGGATGAAAACGAACTGTCCATAGCTACATTTATTTTGGAAGGTTTATTGTGGTAAAACTAACTTCTCCGTGGAACTTCTTATTTGATTTAAATTAGAATGATCCTCTGTTAAAAGAATACGAAACGATCGATGTAGATGTTGCGTTTGATATTTCTTAGGGATTGCGTTAGCAGTAGAAGATTCGAGAAAACTCTTCGGGAAGCTTTAATACCACGAAGGAACCTGTATTATTCGCAGTTCATGATGGATCTGCAAGAGCGAAGGAGATTAATAAGAAGATCATTCATTGCACCACCCTCCACGTATATTGCTTCTATATTAGAAGAGGTAAAAAGAACCGTTCTATTTGTCGTATTAATTTATCGCGAAGGTTTACCACTCCCGCGACTGTCATACTTTTCCAGATGCTATTCATTATCGTGCATCAAGAATTCTCATTAGACACTACACACTTGATTCCTGACGACGATGCCAGGCATATTAATTACCTGAAGACATTACCCAAGCAAAATAAAGTCAGCCTGAGAGTGGGTAATTATGATCCGTTTTATGATATGCTAGTGAATGATTGTGATGCGGAAGAGAGGAAGCACGCAAGATCAGTCTCTAGGGTGTCCTTCGTGGAATAATTATAAAACATAATTTTATTTATATACTTACATTGTTACAAGTATTCGGTACAAGCTGATTTCATTAAGGATCTTTATTGTACGGATCTGGAATTCGTTTGAATACAGCCAGGAACTTCTCTCCCTTATTCCTTGTTACTTTTTGGCCTTCTTCCGTACTTTCGTACAGTTTCTCCACGATCGGGTCCGCGTCCTTTGTAAAACGTTGCTCTGTTATGCGCTTAAGCGATACGAAACTACAATAGAACATTGTAACGAATAGCTAAAGAATCTTACCAGTTCTTCCTTGGAAAATTCATCGAACAACGGATGCTCCCGTAAATGCTGTACTATCCATTCGTGCAAATCTTTAACGTCTGTCACTGTGTACACAATAGCCTTTAAACGATATTCATAATTACTTATATACATATAAGAAAATTCATAATATTAGATACTAAAAATGATATTACTCCTTCAGCTAATATGTAAGCATATTCTGCCAGGAGCGTTTTGTTTATAATTCTCCATTTATGCTTCGACCTCTTGAAATGTGGATCCGGGTACAAGAAGAACATCTTCTTCAACTACCAAAAATATGTAGCAATTATTACTAAAAATTTAAGATTGCCGATCGTAAAAATGGATCTGTAGTTCGTTCGAACCTGCCCTTTGTGAAAGTAATTCGGTAGATACTTCATCGCGTTTGTCCTCAAGCACGCGATGTTTTGGTATTCTCCAGGATTCTGTGATCGTAGCGCAGCTATACGATCCATGACATAGTCGGAGACTTTTACCCTGATCTCCATACCGAGGATCAGGTTATCGGGGAACATTGGCGACAGCGTAACTATTAGATGAAACATTCTGTTACTATTTGAAATATATATATAAATAGCATTTAAAGGTAAAAAATCTACGTACCCAACAGACCTCCGTAGCCGCAACCGACGTCTGCGAATTCGACACGTTTATGAGGTAGGCTGTTGTCTTTGGAATCTCCTTCGTTCTTTGAAAAATAATCAGGATATAACGAACTCCAGTTCATTGAGTCAGGCTTTATAGGACTGAAAAGAATATTGTTTAATTAATAATGATATGTGGTCATTTTTTTTATTGAACACAAGTACGTACTATTCTATACAGTGGTCTGCTATCGGATTTGAGTGAGCACGCTGTCTGTAATACTTCTTTTGTGGCAATGGCAGCGGTTTTGACATCGCGGCAGAGTCCTATAACAACAAAGCCACATGGAAGACATTTGCTCAAACCTAACCTGAGGCAGACTCAACCAAACTGACAAGAGAAATATATTCTCAAAGCTTTAATGCACACTTAATGAGGAAACTGCTTCTGTTATTTAATTATTGAGGAAATAAATGCAAATATTGTATAGGATAGTAGTCTACATTTCAAGATCCAACTGCGAAAGTACACAAATTATTTCTGTAACTTCGGATAATTCATTGAATATCCGAGTTTCTGGAGATGTGCGGCTGTAGGTGTATAATTTAAGATACGATCACCAAAGTTTAGAAATTCACTTGTCGAAAATTGATAATTCATCGAGAAACATGAGTAAATACTATTGATATGACTGTGATGTACCCCTATCCAGAAATCTGTAATAACTAATTAATTATAAATGAAATTATTGCGAAAATTAGATGGAAATGTCATCTATGGCCTATAGTTCAAGATGACACTGCAAAAGTGTATAAATTATTCTTGTAAAATGGATAATTTATTAATTTTCTACGATCATACAAATTTCTAGTAAAGAAGGTTATGTTCGGCAACACACACAAGTTGTATATTTAATTGTTTACTTACAATCTGAGGTCCTAGGTCCTTTAGCGGGGCTCTACAAAACATTACCTAATAATTTTTAATAACAATATAGTTTATTTAATGACCTAAAAAGCTATTTGAAAATTTGTCCGATTTATGGTGTAGGATTTCGCGTTGGTACGTGCTTATGTATGATCGGTTTGCGCGCAATTTCTATAAACTATTCATTGAATTTACGTCTTAAACGTCAAATGAGAAGCTTGTAGCAAGAGGGGTGCAATTCCACTTTTGACATTTTTTTTGACTTATGACGTGAACATTTGTAAAAAAAAATTACATCGTTTGGCGCAAGTTTGAACTACGTTCCACCTTTAAACAGCCTTTTTAGAAAGCTCTCAAGTGTACGACTGCGCTTATTTCCACAGATAATGAAGACGAGCAGGCGCAAAAATAATATTTTTATTAAGTCTACAACAAACCTCGACGTATTTCTTCCATATTTGATCAATAAAGCAACAATAAATCAATAAAATGTGTTCCTTATTGTGCATAGTCATTAAAAAGCGACCGATTTTTGTACTCTTTCGTGCAATTCAGGGGCAGTTCCAGATTTGAAAAATTCGCAAAGCATAGAAACAAAAATTTATCAACTCAATAAGAAGGAATAGGTATTACTTATTGTGTAAAAATGTATACTTTTCAATCAGTGTTCTCGTTTTAATGTTACGTCATTTTTCTGAAGTTTTTTTTCCAGTTTACTCGAAACTAGTAAAGGATGGGAGTTGCACCCCTCTTCTTCAAGGTCTTCAAATACGCTCCCCAATATTACTTTCCCTAATTATACAACAAATCTAACAACACGTTTTACAAGGACAAGGATTACAAAGCAAAAGTCAAATCTTTGCTCGTGCGAACTTTTATTATCAACTGCGTGCAGCACAGCACAAACGCTGTTACTGCGCAGCTGCAGTCGATGGCGCAGAGGTAGTGGCTTGCGCCTGTTCCTCGCGGATGCGATCTTTCTTGAGCTGGCCCATAAAGGAGGCCTTGTCTGCCGCGGTCTGGAAGCGACCGTGTCCGAACTTGGAGCTGGTGTCGATGAACTTGAGGTTGATCTTCTCCAACGCAGCTCGTTTGGTGTGCACCAGCAGCGACTGTAAAAACATACTCCCATCAGAACTACCATTGGCACACACAACAATTTAAAGTTCCATCACACGCATCAGTCCTATCATTTAATATCACTTGATGTTTCATAATGAATGTTTTGTTCGGCTCTATTTGTACTCATCATAAGAAGATTCAATAAAACTGAATTTTACAGAAAGATCGCCGCCTCCTTACCTTGCGCAAAGTGATCACACGTTTCTTGGGTCCCATGCAGCAGCCTTTCAGCATGATGAAGTCATTGTTCACCTCGCCGTAATGAGGGAAACCACCCATGGGAGTGATGGTCTTTTCCGTGAGATCGTACTCGGTGGAAGCGTTGTTCTTCACTATCTGCAACGGAATATTAAGTGTTCTTCTCATCCAATCCTTTTGTAATGAATTATATATTTGTCACTTGATCTGGGAGACCCAAAGCATAATTTATGGATGACTCTGGGTACTATGACACACAAGCAGTTTGATCGTCGCCCTTTATGATCAATTAATCTTCACAGTGAGAAGGCTAACGTAGGGAAAGGGCGAGCTCTTCTGTATACGTGACCTAAGTAGTACCTTGCCATCCTTCGTGTGGATGCCTTGTCCAATTCGGTAGATCTTCTTGTTCATCTCTGTGCGGTGATGGTAGCCCTTCTGACCAGCGCGTGCAACGGTGAAGGACACGCGACTCGGATGCCAGGCACCGATACAGGCGACTTTCCTCAAACCTTTGTGCGTCTTTCGTGGCAGTTTTTTCGTGTGCCAACGCGACGTGACACCTGGAATGATGGTACGAGTGCTCTTTTAACAACTGCTTAATGCTAGCACGTATATTGTGTAATTAAAGATTAAATTGATTTAGCTAAGGACCTCAGTAGGAAGGCAGCATGATTGTATCGTTCATAATAATCAGGCACACACGTATCACGCTTTTTCATCATATAGTCCACGTTACAAATTCTCTAATCGTAGAAGTATCCGGCTGGAAAAGTTCAACGTACCTTTGTATCCCTTTCCTTTGGTAACGCCAATCACATCTATCATTTCATCGGGGGCGAAGACATTGCTAATGGGCACAGGCTTCTCCAGATGCTCGCGCGCCCATTTAACTTTCTGCTCGATGGTTCCTCCGTTCAATTGGATCTCCATGATGTGGGCTTTCTTCTGACGTTGCCTCAACAGCTTCATCTGTTTACAGATATTCATCGTTAGCGTAACGAATAGTAACGAACGAAGAATATTCAAGGGGCCGGCCCCTCCGCTTCGAGCAATTACCTGAGTGTGAGCAATGATTCGCACAACTTTACAGTACTTCGTGATCTTTTTCAAGTCGTTCTCGATAGACTTGCGGCCAAGATCATCCTGCCACTTTTTCGAAGCCTTTGTAAATGCCTTCTTCTTGCTCTTGTACCTGCAGAAAAGTAACCGTAATGGCTGTCGCTCTATCATCTAACATCTACGTCAGCGTCCACCTGTAACGTGCCAGTCTCATCGTAACGAGCGGAGACTGGTGCACAATTCTTGGACGAGCCTATCGCAAAACATTCCATTCCGTGGCTAAATCCAAACATTTGCTCTCATCGAGATGAGCGGAGAGCTGATTTAGGTTGACGTTAATAAATGTGGCACAGCGTGAACTTATGTAACGATCATCCGCGGCGTGGAAAATCAACTCGAACCAAAAACGTGTCTCCTCTTACCAGTTCTTGTAGAACCTTCGGCGACAGTCCTCCGAAAGATGCTCCGCCCATACTGTGGTAAGAGCGCGCAGGCCGTGCGGAGTTTCTATGTATCCAACCACACCGACCACGATCATCGGCGGAGTTTCCAGGATGGTTACTGCCTCCACGATTTCCTTCTTGTTCACCTCTGAAAGCGCGTAACGTGCAGGATTCATGTGGATTTCATTAACGAACGCGAGAACATATATTAACAAGCTTTAAGTAGGGATGAACCGATCCAAGTAAATACGAGTACATACTCGATACTTTCGTTTCGATACCGAGTAATTTTAGTACCGATACTTACTTGGTATCGGAAAAATATACTCGTATCGAAAGATTTATTTTTTTATTGATTTATATGTGAAATAAATGTTAGTTAATAAAATACTATTTTTCCTTTCTCTTTTCTGCATTCTTTTAGTATGTTACAGATATCACATATGTATATCTCATTCTATGTTTTTTATTATATGTTCTACTACTTCTCTTGTTTCCGCGAAACAATATTGTACATTTTTTTTCTCTTTCGTTATATAGATTAATTATTATTGACTGCCTCTTACTTATATACTTCTTTGTAACTAAAGGGTATTCCCCATTAAATCGTTATCCCCTCATTATCTCCCCATCGTTAATAAAATATATTAAGAAAAAAGAATTCTGTGTACTAATTTTCGTTCGGTACAAATAGATATCAATACTTTTGATTTGATACTGAGTAGCTATCGATACTTTCTTTCGATACAAGTTATGAGCAAAAGTACAGTAAATCCTCGTATTAAACCCGACGAACGGGGCTGGCGGCGGACGCACGACGCGATGCGGACACTATTCCGTGCGGCCGATGCCGCGAGTGGGAACGAAACGGTGAGGATAGTCACCGGGTCGTACACTACGCATGGTAAAAACGGGGCAATAACGAGGATTTACTGTATCGATATCTTGACGATATCGGTTCATCCCTAGCTATAGGACTGTGCCAGGCATGGTTTGTCTCAGTGGTCATCACCCAATGGGTTACAAAGAGTTTATGGAATATGCCGTGCCTCCTTGCTCTCTGCGTAAGCAGGGCATAGAGTTGTTTTACGACACTGCGGTTGCGACCATACTGCACAATATCAAGCAGCTCCTGAACCGCGACCGAAGCTGACCGACACATTTCTGTGCCTATCAAGCTAAGGCCATCGTGTCGAACCAAATCGCGAGAGATCGTAAGCTTATTCAATAACGAAACTGTACTCTTTACAGCAGTGTTTCCCAACCTTTTTTCAGTCGCGAACCTCGTTTATAATATTCAAATAACCTGCGATCCTCCCTCCCATATTTGACAAGATAAATTTAACAAGATAAAGCAAATACATTAAAAATAGGTATTTCAGAATATAATTCTAACTTAATAATGATAAAAAAATCAAATAAAAAAAATAAGCAGAAAATCGTGGCGACCTCCCAGAAAACACTTCGCGACCCACAAGTTGGGAATCACTGTTCTACAGGAAATTCAAAACCGTTGGAGACTGAACAGTATTTGTAAATCTACTCACTTGATCCTGGACGATCGGCTTCCCTAACCACATGGGTCATACCAGCCTTGTAACCGACAAAAGCCGTTAAATGAACGGGCTTGTTTGGGTCGTCTTTAGGGAACGCCTTGACTTTCCCGCGATGACGCTGGGACCTCTTCTTGGGATAAAATCCCATAGACCCGTGACGGGGTGCACTGAACTTCCTGTGCGACTGTACAACAGAGTTTTCTTTCGTGAGATACGAGAAGCAGGTAAATCGGAAGAAATAATAGCGAACAATTTGAACTCAGACCGCCCTAGAATTTTCGACATGGTTATTCAGTTGAAAACCATAAACTGTACACATCTAGAATCATCATGTAAACGCGCGAAGGTAATATTCCGCCACGAGGCCATCGTGCACGGAATCCATTTCCAACGATTCTACGAGCACGCTTTAATCAATTCGTTACAGATCGAGAATAAGCTTCGAAAGGATTAATATTAGCGGATGAAGTTAATCGAAGGCTTTGGAATACTATTATCTTGAAATTTAACGCGATATGCTGAATGATGCAGAAGATATTCTTCGCTACAATACGGTGACGTACTTACCATTCTCCTTGCTACGATGAAAATGGAGGATTCGTTTCCTGCGCTGTCCTTTTATAACCTCTGCACGCGGAAGAAATGCTACGAACATTTCCGGGAGAAATAACTAGATCTAGGGACATTTAAAAAGAATGAAAATTAACAATGATTAACTGTAATTATTTTTAAAACTTGATGCTTATTACAATGTTATGTAACCGCGTGTAACACGTAGTTTGAATAATCCTTTAATTAAGGATAAAGGGCAGGCCCGGCTTTCTCTATAGAGGGGCCCGGGTGCAAAAAAAATTTTTTAGGCCCCAAACAATTTCTGAATGGTAAAAGAGCATAACATCTTTTCATAGAACGAAATCACGAAAAATAATAGAATAATAATAAAGAAACACTATTATAAGTCACTGGCCGGCGCTTTTTTATCGATAGTTTTCGAGACAGTGAAAGGCATCGATATATACTATCGATGGTTCCCCACCCACTGCTTCGAACCATGGTTCTTGTAACCTGAAATAGAGTCGCCTAGCAGTCGGTCACCGAACCGAATTGGTTTTCCATTTCTTTCTTGCCGACTAATTCGTAAAATAAAGAAATGGAAGAGGAACCGAATGCATTTGTCCGATTTGTGAAAGCTATAATCAACACGTTTGACGTGCCCGTTACCCTTTTCCGAGGTATTATCTAATCAGTCATTTGGTTATGTTATTATTGTAGTAGTAGGAGTTAGTGGCAAGTATAAACTGACTATCTTTTGACAGAGAAGATCGTCGAGCCAAATCAGAAGAAATATCCATGGTATCATCAGAAGTTCCGTCGCGTTCCAACGATCGATGAATGCCAGGAGCGGGACATCGCTTGTTACTATGAAGCAAACTCTCAATTCCATCGCGACATGTAATTTCTCTTCAATGAACGTTTAAACTCTATCTTGTATTACCAACGACGTACAATCACATCGAACACTTTTCACTTCATCCATCTCTCTACAATTGGATGTTTGCATTTCATTATTTTGTTAGGCTCGTGGAACAGGAGATTGTATCTATACTGAGGCGTCGATACGAGGACTGTTGTTGGACAAATTTCGAAGAGAAAGCCCTTTGCGCCGATCTGTTGAAGACGTTCAACGATGTTTCCACGGCTTACTTCATAAAATGTAAGAATCTGCGAAACTCGAAGCCATCGATACAGATCTTCTAACTTTGATCTTTTATCGGAGCGTAGATGGCGATCTCGGTGTGAAGATCAATGTGCTCGGCGCGTTCATGAAGCAGAAGCATCGCATGCTTTGGGAACGACGAAATGGTCCAGTTGGTAGCGGTGAGAAAGAGAACTTCACTGTTGCGTAATAATGTTAATCATTGTAGATTACTAATCGATGTAGCACGTGTATCTTAACTCTGGATGAAAAGTGTGTCTACATCATTGTATAGATATCTTGTAAAAAAATAAATGAATTTATTTATCAAATTTGAAATCATGCCTTCCATTTTTTGTGACGAACAGCATCCTTCGCTCCTCGATGTTGCGGAGCAAACAGACAATTCACAAATCTCGCATCGCGTGAACCAGTGTCTTTTTTTTATTTCTTATCACAACAGTATACAAAAATATCTCTATTGTACATGTATAACAAATTATTTTATTAAATACTTGTTTCGAAGAATCCACCGACGATTTATACTTTACAATTTCGTTTACGTTCGTTATTATAATAAAACTTTCTTACACAATTAGTTCTTACATAGCATTAAATATTTTGACATATCTCTTGCGCGAGGAGCAATTCAGATTTCTATTAGTCGGGAATGCCATTAGAAATTAGGCGCATAAATATCCATTACAGTCTGTTCCAAACAATGATCTTTCCAGAAAGTAACGATTCAATTGTATTACTCGAGGATTTCGTGCCGGCACATAATACAAAATTTTTAAAACATAAAAACCGTTTCGCTACGACTAATAGAAGATCGAAATTGTCGCATTAATACAATTTAAAAAATATAGTAAAAATTATCACCTCCTTTTATGTAAATATAAAATACAGTAGAATCCATTTTTATGCAATAAATATACAACATGTAACAAAGCTACTTCACATGTTTTCAATAAATTATTAGAAGTTCATTTTTTTTTTTAGGTATCGTAGAACATTAGGAAGCCTGATAAAAATACTAGTGCATGATTGTCGATCAACGAATCATGAATTTCGAGATCTTTTGATCGTCTCTAACGCTAAAGCAATATACCGAACCTGGAATACGATCGTAAAGTGGCAATTAGTGCGCTTCGAATCGAACAATACGTTTTGGGCTTCCTCGTGTCCGCGAAATTCTACACACGCTTTTATTTTCAATAAAATATCCCTTAATAATAAAATAAAATATGAGATCAACACGATCATTTACAGATAATTCGAAGAGAGCGATCTTCTTTGCTATGCCTTTGCATTTACGCATTAAATCTAACAACAATGCATCGTTCTAGATAATGGACACGCAATCATCGATAATATCTCTTTTATCCCGTCCTCGTTTGGCATTGGAGAACAGAAGACATTCGAGTAAAATAGTAACCGTTATTAAAAATAACGTTAAATGCTGAAATCTGATTTGAGACAATCACGCATTCTTTCTCCGTCTCAAGTTGGATAAAATTCTTGATCACCAGTCACCGCACGCAACGATCCCTTCAATGAATTAGTCTTATTGGGATCGACAAAAAAAAAAATATTCACCCCCGATGCGTAGCAATGCTTTCCCTCATCCCTGTGATTTTCAGCTACCTGATAGTGATTATTATATTAATGTCGATAAGTACTCTCTTCCGTTAAAAACGCATGCTCTCGCGTGGACGATGAATCGGTATGACATTTCAAACTATCATACGAACGCGCTCTCATGAAAATCTTCAAAACACATCCATCCGTAATACAATTAAAAAAGAAAAGAAAAGAATCACATACGACGTGAAAGTGAACAGACAGTAAAACGAAGGGAATTCTCTGACGCAAATAGGAAAAATAATTGTACAAATGAAGACAAAGAGTAGATCGATGACCGATAAAGATGAATTGTATTCGATTTTATAGTTCATAGCGACATTCATAGTTGGATACGACAATTTAATAAATATCACGGAATACAATTCGTTCTCTGTGACAATAATTTACAATAATTAATAAGCTTGGGCCAACGAGATTTCAGCGAGGGAGGCGAAACAAGTTACGAGATCCAACGAATGATTCGTGTTTGTGATTAGTAACGAATTTAATTTCAAAGGTGTTCCCGGCTTTCCGAGCTGCTTCGTTGAAGTGCAAAATTAAAATACTTGATCAATGCGATTTAACACGGTATGCTGACCCAAACCTATTAAATGCATACAATTATTGCCCAACTAACAGTTTGCCCCCATACTATTGCTGCATCATTTGCACGCTCTTTCTATTCTATATCACAGTATGAAAAGACTACATGAATTTTTATACAGAATACAATCGATACGTATCACTCGGTATAAACGCCGCACACTTATTCACATTTCCAGACCAGAAATTATTGCTACTCCTTAGTATATAGATATTTATATATATATGTATATATTTTCATATTCTTTGAAAATAAATTCTGTTCTTTGTCGCGTATGTATCAAATTGATATATCACTACCATATATTTTAAATACAAATGATGGGGGTGTACCTACCATTCAGAAAACGGTGCATAGGTATTGAGCCCGCTGTGTGACAGCCTACCGAGATGCTATAAATCCCATTTCTTCCCAGCAATCCACGCATTTCCGAAGACGAAATATTGTTATTTCGATGCCCAGCGTCTTTTCATCCCCAGTGTATGTGATATTTGTACATTACGATACTCCCCTCGCGATCCTCATGATTCGATGGGTTGATTGAACTGAGCAGCCAAGCGACGTTTGCTCGTAAACACTGTAAACAGGGAGGGAAATGTTTCCATACCGCGTAAGCAGTAAAAATTGTTTCATTGAAAGGTTACTTACGCTGCTTCGTGGGCGTATTGTGCTTTTCGTTATCGTTACCACCCTCCGCGTTACTGTTAATACTCTCGGTGTTTTTAACGTCCAGCTCCTCCGCCGAGTAGTTGGCAAGTGTCTGTTGTTCGCCGGTAAAGATTTGTGCAGTCGCGATCTTCTCCAAAGGCATAATCTTCTTCGGAGTCAGAGCCAGGGAAGGAAGCGGTAGCTCGGATGGATGAGGCGCAACGACTAAGTTACGTTTGGAGGAGTAGTAAGGCGAAGTGCGCGGGCATAGAGGATTCGCAGCAGCCGGTAATAAATTCCTTGTTGGCGACAGTAAGTTAGACGCACTGTCGTCGGATGCGATTTGACTCCAGGATGGAGGTAAGGTCAGCGGTGGGACCTGTGAACAGGAGACGCAACGAAGTAACGAATCACGCCAACAATGGTGCTCGTTGTAACCAAAATCACGCTCCACTGTGAATTATATTTACCTGCACGTTGGTAGTGTCGTCCTGCGAATATAAAAACTTCGTTGGTGTCATCCAAACCGAGGAATCCCATTGATTCTTGCTTAAATCCTCCTGCGATTCGACGAAACTTGTTGAAAATTTGTGTACGATCAGAGACAAGGCACGCGCACGAAAGTGATGTTGAGAAAATACCTCGGGCGGAGAGTCTGGTTTGGGAGGTGGTGGGAAACCATGTGGTATAACTGGAGTGCGCATCAAGCTTTTGAGAAAGCTTTCACTTCCGCTCTCCTGTAACGACCAACTGGCTAACTGATCCTCCGAGATCGGCGTCTTCCAATGCTTATCGAAGCCCTTCGACCACAGATTATTCTCTTCAGTCTGCTTCCACGAATTCTGGCCCTCGACCGCTTGCTCCGGCCACTTTACGCGTTCCTCCAGCGCGACTGAATTATTGGAGACGTTTATCCGGGAAGAAGAATCGCTTTCGAACGATTCGTTGCTGGAATCCGTATCGCGATACGATGACCCTGACGTATACTCTGCTGGTAATGGTATACCAATAGCTTGTTCATGAAACAAAATCACATTGTAATATCCTCGAAGCAGAAAGAATTATTGGACAATTATATATAAATCGCGTATATACCAGGAAGCATTTTATTGAGGTGTATGATGTTCTTCTTCCGGCGTGATATTTTTATCGTGACTGTGCAAGGTAAAGCTTGCAAGAGCGCGAAGATTGTTGGGAAACCGTAGTCTGCAGGCCTGCAGGCAGAACCCACGGTGGACAGGTATGATGCTTCGAACTGCGAGAGCTTCAACGTTCCACCGCAATTCATCATCACGCGATATAAATCGCTAGCGAAACAGTGTAAGGGAGTAAGCTCTACGAATTGCTCATCCTTCACTGTCGTAAACTGAAATTACAGCTTCCACTGTCTTACAAGTTCTTTTTACCGTGGCAGTTGTTTGCTAGGGTTGGATTCTGTCTTACCTGAACTACGTTAGACAAGTTCTGCTTGAGTTCTTCTATATTACATGGTTTCGAGTAATACTGAGTGAAGAGTTGTTGAAACTCTTTAATTGGCATTCTGTGCGGGGATTTATCCATCAGTATTCGACGGCACTGTAGAGTTAATTGCTGCAAGTGAGACTTATCTACCATTACAACTGCGGGCCCATTTGCTAAACATATAATCTGAAAGATCGACGAGCCATGAATCGCGACTGCATAAGTTTAAGAAAACTTTTCAGTACCCAACACTCGTACCTTCACAGTGTCCCTAAGTTTCTGCATAAGTCGCATCATAGACATGCAGCCGAATGACTCTGGTTTCAACGCGTAACCGAACTGACGCAGAAAATTCTGTCCGATGTTCGACACGCTAAGGCAGCCCCTCGATCGTGCGATCAATTTCAATATCTGCTCGGAAAGCACGCGAAGACCTTCCTTCTCCGTTAAAGAAATCTGCCTCTCCCCGGAATTGTCGTCTTCGATTTTAACTACTTCTGGTATAGCTTCGAACAATTCGATTAACTTGGTGAAACCATAATCTGACACGCGACACTGATGGCCAAAATGATGGTGATACGAAGGCACGAATTTATTGAACTGCATCTTGCACTGTGGCGCGTGTCGTAGCAATTCTACAACCTGCGGAGAGAAATATACTTTTCGATACGGAGCCGACTTGCTGAAACGTTTACCGACGAAGTAACGCCTTACCTCCACAGCGAATTGTTTCGTTCTCTCCATCTCTTCCGCGGTCTGCTCTCGTTTCGGGATCGCCATCATTTTATCTCCGTCGGTTAGCGCAGTAACGACAACAGTGTTTTCCGATACCTCGCCGAGGATATCCTCGATATCGCATACGCCGTAATCCACGATGTCCCACGGTTTGGCTGTGGAAAAACGTATTCTATATTTTCCCCGCTTGCGATACTCGTATAAATTACTCGGAGCGATTGAAAAAATCTTTACCTATCACTCTGGCGTAAACGCTTGGGAATTCCGAGAGCACCACTTGTTTACTGGCTTTCGACTTCAAGACTCTCAATAGATCGGACGTGAAACGACGCACTTGGGCACGGTGAGACAGAGTCACCACTCGATTATTACCTTCCCCCATTACCTGAAATAGACAATCACAATTTCTAGTAATAACTGCGAGTAATGTACAACCGTTTACCTCCCTCTTACCTGCACCGTGTGCGTAAGGGCTTCCAGCAAGTCGATCAGCTTAGTAAACCCATAATCGGCGACTCTACACTGTCTTCCGAAGTGGTGGTGGTACGCAGGTATGAATCGATTGAACGGCAACTGGCAATGCGGAGCAGTTTTCAGCAGGTCGACCAATTCACGACTGAAAAGGGCTAATTGATTCGCCAGTGGAGGACTTACGCACTTGTTTTCTAAAAACGAAAGAGCATTATGTACTTTACAGCATTTACCAGTAGAGAGGGGGGGGACTTGTACCCAGGTGACAGTCTTACCTTCGTGGTTACTCTCGTGTGTCTTACTCCCTGTCCAGATAAGGTACTTCACACTGCCGATACCCTGTTTCAAGTCGACGCATGACAAGCAGGCCACTAAGTGTTCCAAAGGTACCCCATTCTCAACCACGTGTAGCTTCTCTTTGAATTCAGCTTCGTAACAATTTGGCAAGCTGCAAGTGCATTAAGAATTAGATCGTTGGAGCGCAATAGTCTGCTTTCGAAGCATAATGAAAATGATTATAAGTAACATACCTAGGCAGTGGCAAGCTTCCATTATGCGTAGTTAACAATTGATAAATACGTGGATCGAGAATTTTTAAAGATATCTTCACGTTAGGCAGCGAAGCTACTTTCTGCTCGGCCCATCCTTTATCGGACCACGGTTTTAACGTGTGAATAGTACAGTACGGTAACTCAACTTGCTCCTCCTACAAATTAAACACATACATCAAGTTTTACATGTAATTAATACTCTCAGAAAGACGTGGGGTTGTGATCATTGTATCAGATAAAATTCAACGCTTAGGGTCATCGTCACAGCTTCTCGACAGTAAAAGGAATAACTACTACTCTACTTTCACTGGAAGAGCTCGAACTCGGCTTTATATGCATCATTGTAGGTCTCTAATAGTTATAAATTTTTTTTTAAAAAATAGATGTATTAACGTACTTGAGTGGTAGCATTGAAACACGGCGACGGAGTGTTCCTGTGGTCTGGATTCAGAGAAACCATCCTGCCGCCGGGATCTTCCGTGACGATACAGACATCCTTCATTTTATACAACTCCGAGACACTGATGGAGATCATGAAGCGGCTTTCGTACATTTCGCGGAATTTGAAGAGGGGAAGTTTGTGTCCCGGCACTTCTTGCAGCAGCATTACAATTTGCGCGCGTACAACCTGAGGACTCGCTCTGCCGCTGTGAGCGTACGATATCAAGATACGTTTGTATCCGACTTTACGACGATGCAATTGAGAGATCGCGTACTGCGCGTCTGACAGCGAAGGTACTTTAACGCTGGCCGCGAAGTTGCCATCGGATTGTGTGAAGATAGACACGTTTAACACCTAGAAAGTGGGTGTAAGTAGGCCGAGAACTAAGCGTACACGCGTAGTAACAGAATTTGTACTTTCAACTTTACCATTACATGCTCCAAGAAGATAGAAGCAAGCATATGTCTCATCTTCTTCGGATTAATACTTTGGTCCAAGTTAGTTACTTGCAGTTCGATCGGTGTGCATGTTTCATTGTTCGTTAAAGACCCGTTGTGATTATTTATTGGGTTGAAAAAGTTCTAACGAACGAAAAGCTGTTGATTATTGTGCGCTACGCGGAGTGGTAAGAGAAGGTACGAAGAAAGGAGAGCTAAAATACCTCGACTTCCTCGTTCTCTGTGTCGCTCGGATGATAAGGCGAGGTATGATTACTTTGTTGGTTCATCGTTTGTACTGTATTTTCATAAGGTGACGGTGTCCTGCTATTACGCACAGACTGTTGATTCTTAAAATCGAAGGAACAGAGAGATTAGAATGCGTACAAATATTCTTTCCTTGGCATCGTGCACTAAAATTAATTCGTACCTGTCCATTCCACTGATTTCGCTCTCGAGGTGGTAGGTCGCACAGTGGCGACGGACTACGACGCTTGAAAGAATTGGCTTGAGAATGTACTGTAACGCGATAAAAAATAAAATAATTATCATCCATGATTTTAAAAGAAACACGGGGCATTAGAAAACAATCTTCGTACCACTCCCATTGAAATTCGCCGAGACGTTCAGCGAAGGATGCTGCTGCCTAGGTCCAGTCCATTCTGGGGGCTGAACGAAGGAATTATGCGCTCCTCTTATACGCCTCACATTCTCTGGAGTTCTAGACACCGCATTATTTGCAGCTGCGCTATCTCGAGACTGCGGGATATGTATCCTTCTACTAAGAACTTTTGTCTTCTCCACCTTGAAGTAAATAATCGCGAATAAATGAGAATATAAAGGAATCGCGCGTGGAAGCAGCCTGCAAAAGTACGCACTTTAAATTGCTCTTCCCACATGTGACCAAACTGCTGCGATCCAGAGACTTGCCAAAACAATGGAGATTGGACCCTAGCGAGTTCGTTATACGCTCTATTAAAGGATACATTGTTACCATTCGAATATGGTCTTCCAATAAAAATAGGTGGCGGTTGAATCATGCTGCGAAGAACACAAATAAGAAAGCGTTGAGCGATCGAAGAATTCACAATAATCATGGCATTCTTTTAAATATTATATCAGATAAGATCAAAGCTTCTTTAATTTCATAGCCCGAATCAGCAAGGACAGTGTCAACTCGCGACTCTAAGGCTCTCTCTCGGATTTTCATCATTTACAAACGAACAGTTTTACATTAAGGACGTGCTACGTGAAAAAAAAAAACTTACCCCGGTGGTGCGGAGACAGGAGCGCAATGCGCACTCCATGCAGAAGCGTACGTTCCGATAACCGGTGACGACGAATGATAATGTGGAATTTGAAAGGCTCTTCCACCCGTTACCGAAGCACTCGCACTATACATTTGTCTTGGAGAAGTAGTAGCTTCTGATTCACTTAGTGCACGATTTCTGCTCGTAGAATTTCCTGTGATTATAAGACCGTATACTGTTAATAGACATACACTAACGTACATCGCCATTATGACTCGCATAACATCAACAATAAAACGTAAAATTTTGAAACGGAAGAAAAAAAAAAAGACAAATACACAACGTATATCGCAGATTACCTTGAGCTTTCTGACAAATACTCCCTTTTTCTTTTAGAAATCTTACAGAAATTTTCGAACCAAGGACAAGCTCTCCATCCATACGTTTCTGAGCCCTACAAAAAGTCACATTGTTATCGAGCAAAGTTGACTAACTGTAATTACAAGGGAATACACAGGATAATAATTCTCTCTATAAATGACCTTGGGAGACACAACAAATACAATTCTAACAGGAACCGAGAGATTCACTGATTTCCTACAGAGATTTACACGTTCTATTTAACACACAGATTTTATTTAATTCCCTCGTTCTAACTGAAGCTATAACAATTTTTTCTATCGAATGTATATGCTGCCCACTTACCTTGGATATAAATAAAACCATTAAATCATGTCAATATTATAATATGGATAAATAAAACGATAAATAATAATATATTAGATAAGATTCTTCAATAATAACTCTTCTATAGCGCACATAAATGAATCAAATACGTTAGACGAATGAAAATTATGATCTCTGCACGGTGCCACTATGTTCGTTACATTGCTATTCACTGTTTGAATTCCACCTTATTTATGTGCTTATCCCTACTACTTCTACAATTTTTTGCTCTCAGTACCAAATAACACAATTGGACGTCCCGAACTACAGGCAAGCGATTGGTTCTACAATGGGCGGGTCATTTAAACATGGAACTGCTACTGGTATCGTTTGCTCGTATTAAAATTAAGCATTCCGATAATGGAAACGCACATACTCCTCGACTATACGCGAGCGATTTACACCTAACACACACATAAAATTGATAAAGACAAAAACAACGAAAATATGTACCTTTCTGCAAAGATTTGCGAAGCAAAGCGCACGATTGCAGTATTAGACTGGATCTCTACTACTTTGCCACCGCAGTTCTCAGACAATTGTTTAAGACGACGTTTAACGAACATAACGTCTTGGTCATTGGGAAGGTTACTAACTAGAAGGTCATAATATGCGGTAACCTGGAAGGAACATGAATTTTACAAAACACTAAAAGACACCAATTTCTTTATAACGATTAAAAATAAACGGAAACAGAGAGATTACAGCATGCCAATGTATTAAAATTAAAGGAACGGTGTTCGTTATTTCTTGGTAATTTCGGGAAGAGAATTCGGAGCACGACTACGGAAGAATGTTAGTAACTATAACGAGATTAGAGGATAAACGGATCGACATTATAGTGTTTGAAAATGACGAAATATATAAAAATAAAAAGACTTAGGAAACTTATGATGTAGCAGTTTATTGTACAAAGCTAAAAGTATGAATAGCAGAATTAGTCAATTAAATCGGTACAGAATTTAATTCACGGTCATGATGAGAAAGAATATTGGCATTATCATTTAAAAAAAAAAGATAGAATAAATATGGTACAGTATTTGTAGAAAGAAATTGAGATAGTAGCAAGTCCTTTACCTCTACAGTCCTGGACGGCAGTGATTCCATAAGTTCTGAAAAGTTGTAGTGCTCGTTCGCGCACAGTATTAATGCCTCAGAGGTATGTTTCATATGGAGAAGTATCACGTGGATTTTTTTCCTGTAACGCAAGTCGCTGAGATCAGCGGCAAAGTTAATATCGCCAGATATTAGAATTATAGCCGCTGGACTTCCGTGTATATCAGCGAATCTCCTGATAGACTGTTTGAGTTTCTCGTCGGCAGCATTTTTACACCTTGTAGTAACGTGTATTAAATTAACCTAATACACAAACAATTTATATACAAAACGTACAACAAGGATAAATAACAAATCAAATAGCAATAACCATCTTAAGAAAAGTAGTAAATAAATTTACCTGAGCGTCGTTCAACTCTTTCACAACCTGACTATTCTCTTTACACACATCGCAAACTACAATAAACTCCGCTTCCCTATAGCCGCTAAAAAATTTCTCCCTGATCACTTGTGTCGCAGCCATAGCAGACTTTCCTTTCGGAACCTACAATAACCAGAATTTTGAATACAAAGCTTCAGGAAACAGTCACTACTTTACAATCGCTGCGTCCAATTTAATACTAACATGGCAATTCTCTATGTCCCAAAACACACCGATGGGTGGAAGATATGTTGGTAAAGCTGGTAAATTCACCGGACTATCATTGTGTAAGAAAGAACAATCGTATTTACAATGACCGCACAGCGGTGAGACTAACGCCTTATTATCAACATTAAGGCCATCGCTGCCGGGATTAATATCGTCCAGTGGTCGAGGTATGTTACTTTCAACATTTTGCGACAGAGGTTTCTGCGCAGATAGCAGCTCTAGCAGTCTCTCGTTCAGACCTTCAATCTCGTCGTCATCATTTGTAGAAAGTGCATCGTAATCTACGATATCTTGGTCTGTCATGTGTTTTGTAGGATGTAGCATTCCAATGCATAAGCTACGAACACAACGACACCGATGATAAGATACAGCCGACGAACAACAAAGGGAATGAAAGTACAATGTAATTTCGATCTGTCTCGAATGCAACAAAAGCGAATAGCTCAAAGTTAAAAGGGAAAGTACATAGAGGAGATCTCGTTGAACTGACAAATTTTTAGCGCCCTGTTTTTATGAAACACATGTTATTTACTGTCACCAGTAAATAGTGAAGTGGAATGGTATATAAACGTTACGCGAATGACATTTACAATGCCTGGCGCGATGTCTGCGCTTAAGTATAAAGAGGCTTAGTACGTTACCTAGAATATTAACCCATTACAATCTGAAAATGTTTCTATTTGGCGTGCATACCTACGGACCGTTATCTCGACGAAAGGTGGACGTGAATCTTTAACAACTTCTAGAAAACACAGAAAACGTTGCGCGAATTAAAGTCACAAACATGTACATGCATCGTAAGAGATTCTCGGCCAAAATTCATACCACATACAGGAAGCAAACACCGAGCGAAGCAGCAAGCGATTATCTGATTCGCCGTCTCTCCCGCTCCTTGCGTAGCGCGGAAAGCGGTGCGCATCTTATGAACGCTCCGCGGCTAGTAACTTTACGCCCTCAAATCAATCAAATCACTAGATCGATATTCAATTTCCAACTGGAACTTTCCAATGTTTTATTCGTTGAATTACGCGTTATATATGTAATGTAACAGGTTATTAACGCATAAGCAAGCATATTTCATGAATTATAAATAACTGCAGGGCCGGCTTAACAAATTTCAGCGCCCTCTCTCCCGATATCGGTAAGACCAACCAGCGTCGACAACATATACCCCGGCGACGCTGGTTCGCCATGGCGTCTCACGCACACATGCCACCACTCTTGTAGGTGTTCCCCCTCCCTAATAAATTTCTCCAGGAAAATGTTGCCCGGCAAATGATCGAATTTTAAATAGGTGGATGCGGTTCGGACTGTATGCTTTAAACAAATAATGGAAATTACGGGGATTTTTCTATACAAGCGCATTTCCAGCGATTTTAAATATCGATATTGAGATATAATTATTGTATGCAGCAATAATATACAGTAGTTACGTAGAGTCGCATGCAAATGAGTCGCTGCCCGATTTCCACCACTATTCCATGGATTCCATGATTGTTGCTGCGCGGTGTGTCGCCCGAGTTATGCTCACTTCAAAAATTCCGATAATATGGCATTGTTAGAAGAGGAATCGTATCAGGATGCCAAATCGCGCCTCGTAGACGTTATACAGAAACCAGAATGGATTTCATTGTCCCTTACTTTAGTCGAATATCCGCAAGGTAAATATTCGCCAACTTTTCAAAAAAGCTTCGAGTAACTCGCACCGCATGATTACATGTAAATGTTGTAAATAAATACGCGATCCCATTTTTTTGAAACAGTAACATTTGCAATACTTTATGCAATGTCAAATTAAGCTGGCAGGGGTGCCGGATACTTATTTTAAAACTTCGTGAAAGCGTGGGAATTTGTACACTTTTTTTAGCACAATATCACATGTCGTTCAATATGCGAGTCTTGTTTAATTTATTCTTCTAACATGCACTTTACGATTGTAGGTGATCTCGTCGGGAAATTCTTAGCTCTGATTAGCTTAATACCATTCGCTATTGTAGCTGGTATCATAACGTTGATTCTCTTTAGAAGAGATTTACACACGGTAAGTAAACGGCATGGAAAACCTTTCTAATTTACATGTAAAGTCAGCTTCCTTTCTAGATCGCATTTTTCGGTGGCATCTTAATTAATGAATGTATAAATTTTGTATTGAAACATACAATATGCGAAGCGAGGCCGATGAAGCGTGATAATGTTCACGTCGAGTATGGTATGCCATCGATGCACGCGCAGTTCATGTGGTTTTTCGCTGCGTACATCACGCTTTTTATATGCGTCAGGTAATTTGATTTTATTTTATATATATGTGTGAGGGAATTATTCTTCTATTTTTTTTTTATACTTTCAGGTTACATCATAACAATAACAGCAGCATTTCGGAAAGATTCTGGAAAATTGCCATTATAGCCACTTGTATAATTATTGCTGTTTTAGTAATATACAGTAGGGTTTATTTATTATACCATACTATTTCCCAAGTCTTATGGGGTGCGTTCGTTGGAATTATATTGGGGACGATATGGTTCATAATTACACATATAGTTCTTACGCCAATTTTTCCTATCGTCGCTTCATGGTATGTTAATGTTTCAGTTACTAAATTTCGTGCTAGTCGCAGCTTGTATAATACAGATGTTGTGTTTCCAGGCCGATATCGGAGTATCTACTGTTACGTGACACAACATTAATTCCTAATATTCTGTGGTTCGAATACACGAATATTCGTACAGAAGCACGAGCACGCTCGCGGAAACTCGTGTCAATGAAATCACAATGACGACTAATGTCTGGCCAATGGGCTGACGGCAAATAGGATACAAGTGACTGAATAATAAATGTTAATGAAGCGAAATAATATCATTTCTTTGGTCGAATGAATGAGAGATTCATTCGGTTCAAAGAAATGCCTTAAATAATTGATGGCACTGATTTTTGCCATTAAACGCATTTAAATGTCTAAGGTATTAGTACAAATTTTGCATAAAAGTTTTCATGTTTATACTGTGGAAACGTGTACGTTTGATGATTGAGTTTCCGTAGGTTCGCATAGATTATTTATATGCATTTGACAATTTTCCTTTTCTGTAAAGACAAATTTCGCTTGTACACTGTGAACTGAATTATAATTGATCTTAAAAACTAAATAAAATTTAGTGCAATAACGTAATAAAGCGTAGAGTATTAACCGACGTTAGGTAATGGAAATTTATTCAACGTCTCCGAATTCAACATTTTATAAACCGGAACCTCATTGCTGTTAAAAATAATTGTATCCCAGTTTTAGAATCGTGTATCCATTACCATCGGATCTTTCATTATTCGCTTGGAAATATTTCTTACTAAATGTTACCCGACTTTCTTTTACAATTGCAATTGTTTTACGACTTTTACACCATTCTTCTAGTTCCAAACATTGTAGCACAATTCCTTTCGTTGCTATTAATAGAACATATACATCTATCTTGTATTAAAAGACTAAGAATAACGAGAGACGAATAGGAGTAAGGTAATTTGAACAAAGTTTGCGGCTGAGAGCATTGAAATTTGTATGTGTAATCAGAGATTTAAATAGGAACTACTTAAGAATGTAAATGACCATTTTGTACTTTCGTTTCTAAGCAAAGTAGTCAATTAACCCGTATAATTTACATCTACTTGTACCGAACACACCCTGCCTATGTTTCCTAATTAATATAAGAACTGTTACCCGATAAGTGAACCACCATTATGTTGCTCAATTACATATTACTACTATAGCAATTACACGAAATGTATCAGGTGAAGTAAGTGAAATGTATATCTAGCATCGACGCGAAGTTACTATAATGTAAATATGCAATAACATTTTATAATGAACTTTAAATAAAGCTGATGCACTATGTAATACAGTTTTACAATTATTTCTAAGCTTCCCTATTAATTGAACTACACAAAATGTGAGTATATAAAATTTTTAAATACATTTTTATGTGTTTAAATAAATTTACAGCTTAACAAATACTATTTCATGACGATTTAAAAATTAAAGTAATCGCAAACTATCGAGTCATAGTATTAGCTATACGATACGATAGATCGAGATTTAAGTTTGACAAGATGTCCGAAAATTGAAGACCACTGATAAGGATTCAAACCTGGATAGGGAGCTAAAATTGTTTATTAAATCTTTGCTGTCATACTGAATGTGAAAGCTATAAATTAATTCGAAGTTGAGATCGGTAAGTCCTAGTAAAGTAATTAATACAGGCTTTAAAGGGCGACGTAAATAAGGAAATGACAAGTCGCGTCATTGCGTGAAATTAAATCGCACTTGCTAGCGTTTAATTTTCGTTAAATATATTAGGTATCTGAATCTCTCTTTTCATTTACCGATTAATTGAAAATAGAGCCCGTGCGAAATATATAAAATTGCTTGTCCGTCAAGGTTACCCTACTTTTCCCGATTACATTTTTCATCGACGCAAGTCACGAATCCACGTAAACTCACGGGACGTTAAGCTAATGCAATTAGTGTATTAAATCTTATACTTTATTACGGAAACTATGATCCTGCACCGAGTAAAATTTACAACAGCTGTAGCTATTTCAATTTTCAAGCTAGTTGCCTCATATGAGTAATCCATTAATAGGGGACAACTATTGAACCAATTTATTTCTGCTTATATCCTTCAATTGGAGAACCAAAGTGTTTGATTATTTCAGGACTACAGTAACTTGTTTAAATCAAAGTCGAAGCAGTTTCTCTTTCCTCAATGAAACCCGTCCTGACATGTCTTACACTGAATTGGAACATGGTTATCAGGTAAACAAAGGCGCTGTTTATTTTTCTAACAACTCAGCATGCGATATATTCCTTAAACGAAACTGTCACTGGCTAGTTCTCTGATTTAATCATTTCTGTAACGAGCGTGTATTCATTAAGATAATTCCCAGTCTGCGGTTCTATCTCTTATTTTTATTAGGCATATCATTATGAAATAGACACTTTTATGAATGTTAGTGTTAATGTTATAGTGATCATAGGAAGAATTAATATAATGTCGAATCAAGAATTCTAAGTTCTTTACCTTATTCGAGTTTAATGAATGCACGTTATTATCTACAGTGTTAGTACTATCTTAATGAGATTGTATTCGATCGCTAGGGTCTACGGAATGCCACGCGTCCTGTTTTCTACGTAGGGGACTTGAACACTGTACAACCATCCCTTGTGGGTCCTGTTACTTCTTCTATATATCGTTCATCGAAAAGAGTAAGTTTATAAGAACACTTATATGAATAGATACAAGTAAACGATATCCTTGAACTTCCCACAACTGATTCTATCGCTCTGCCTGATACCACTAACATAGACAAATAAAAGAATAACGTATATCGACGGTTTATCAGAAACAGATATCTCGATAAGATACTTCTTACCTGAGCTTCCATTTTCATCATATTTAGATTCCGTTGCCGAAAGAAAGTTTACTCTGTTTCCGAGTTTCAGGCGTAACAGTATTTACCGTCCTTGTGTTAATGAATTGGTTGTTAAGACATACATGTGAAGGTTATACAATTAGTAGAAGGACATTCTATTTATATTTGCTCTTAGCTTCGCGAAATTACGAATTAAAAGTTTTCTTTGCTTATAAAATATGCTAGATGTAAGTAGATTCTTTTTAGTTACTCTCTACATTCGCATATACATATAAAACTAAATATGTATATGTGCGATTAGATATAACTCACGTTCGAGATGCTAATTTTATAAGCACTATATTCTTCAACCAATGTATTTCCTTCAAAAGACTAAATTTATCTTATTACAACTACCGACGACACTTTCAACGTTATTTTAGGTTCATTATTTTGCCCAGTACTCGTAAATAATTTTGCGACTTGTAAACCGAGAAACGTTCTTTCTTTATTTAGTGGTCTAAAAATAAGTTGGCATGAAATCTGTTTAACGTATTTTACATTCTCCTGCAAACGTGTTTATAGTGCACAACTTTCAATCTTTCTTCAAACTTCAATCTTATGTGTCGGAGTTTTAATTAATCGATAAATGTTACTTCAGGTAATCGTGTTTGTTTAAAGAAATAAATGTACCTCTTTATATTCGGTGTGTTATTAATCTAATGTGTTCGTGTCTAAACACCTTGTACTACTGTAACAATATTGTTTTTTGTACAATCTTTTCAAGATACTTATGACTGAAGTGCACTGCTAGTCTCTTTTCATAAATATTGTTTATTTAATATACTGTATTGGTGCGCTAATTCCTGTGTAGAATATAGTTGAATGTTTTAGCGATGTAGCTCATTACACATTGATTTTTATTTATGAATACACGTAGTTAATGATATTTTGAACTTGGATCTATGATGGAAGAATCAAGTTCTTCGTCGTCTACAACGGTTCCTGATGTTTACGTCTTCGATTGTGATAACGAAGCAGAGCCGTATTGGCAAATAATGGTAGAGTTTCTTTCTACTCATTTTTATAGATACTAGCATTTTCTGTGTTATTAAATTTGAATGGACATTACGACAATTTGATTGTTTCTCTGCATTATAATCGTAAATTCTTGTTGATTGTATTTATGAGTTTCTAGTAATATTTCACAACTTTATGTACTTGTAATAATTAACATCTTCCTGACACATGTGTATAATCATTGTAACAATTATCCTTCTACTTATTTTCAACAATCGCTACATCCAACACGCACCATCATATGTTTAAACGATACTGTTCAAACAAATATAATTTATATCTATCACACTTTACTATGTAAAGAAGATTATGGCTCGTATTTAATTGTTTCAATAGAGCCGTATACTTTACGAAGCATTTGTGCAATATAATATTACTTTTACGTAGACTGTGCAAACCAAGATTTCCCAAAGGCACAATTGTTCCTTTATCTGTGTGTAAAGAACTCTCTGTTTGTTTAATTATACTTGCTCTCGGTTGAGCACGATTCCTCGAGCAGTGGTATTAACATCGGAAGTATCATGAAGCAGTTTAACAGAACTAATAGCCGTGTGTGTGACATTCTTTTAACTCTTCTTCCTACATTCGTGATACTTTGATATTAAAATGAATAGCTATTTCGACAATAAAATACTTTGATATACAGAAATGAGTGAAATATATTTCTAATAAAACTGTTCCCTTTAACGTATTTCGTAATAAAGTTTTCATTAAACTTTATTTGTATTTTTGTTCAAGAAGTTGTATACATTTTAAATAAAATTATACTCCAGAAGGACACTGTGCTTAATTCTTTTTTAAACGTTACTACGTTCCAGAATATTTGGGAACAATGAAAGTCCAAGGGTGGGATATGATAAGATAAAGTAGATTTAATTACTACATATATCTCGAGTGTAGAGTAAAATTCTCTTGGATATAGAAGTTGTCTCACAAATCCCAAAAAGATAATAAATTTTCTGCTCTTTTTAAACAAAGCTTCGACTTTAAAACATATCAGTGTCGTGTGTGATAATAAATAATTTTGGGATCGTTGATTAGCTGATAGTTTTCGCTTAAATACAGTGCGCAACTAAATTAAATTGAAATCTAATTCGTAATTAATTGGAATAACTAAAACAAATAAATAAATCGTGTATGAATTGTCGTTCGTAACGTCTGTGAAGTAGCAAGCATATATGTACAAGTGAAGTGGTATTTGAAGGAATATAGTTATGGAGTGGACATGGTTAAAAGACTGGTGGCGTCTAAAGAAATGGCGTTATCTTAATAAACAGAAAGCTTCCACACCCTCAAACAGTACCGAAGATATCGCAGACTCGGACACAAACTGCTATTGCGACGAGTGTTTTGTACGTTGTAACAATGTTTCAACAAATTGCCGCCAACCAGATTTTAGAATATTTATAAATACTTGCTTTCCATCCTTATATATATATCACAAATAAAATGCAAGTATATCTCTGAGATTCTAAGCAGTTAATTTTACAAATCAGACTTTCTAACGTTAAATTTCTCAATATACATTCCTATAGGCTGCGCAAATACAGCTTCGATCATTTTTAGAAAGTTATAGCGCTATGATCTTGTGAACTTGGCAACGTTCTAATTTTAGACAGTTTTAGGAGTATATTTTTATAATGACATTTCGCTTGGCTTTCTCCTCAGAGCGAGTCAACTAAATGTCTGTACGTATTTAAGAGAAACATGATTACGAGTTCTCGGGAAGTTTATGTGTATCTGAATGTGTATAATCTGTACATATGTATATATATCAGTGCGAAATCAGCATGGCAAGAATAGATGTGAGTTATGTAGAGAGACTTTTTTAACAAATGCCTTTCTCATTTAGGCCGAACTGTCGGACGGGTGTAGCAATGATGACGGATGCATGGGTGGCAGTGATTCGGAAGGGGAAGGGAAGCAAGTTTTGGTTGGGGTCTGTGCGATGGCCAAGAAATCGCAGAGTAAACCGATGAAGGAAATATTAACGAGGCTAGAAGAATTCGAGTACATTAAGATAGTAGTATTCCCCGAAGAAGTTATTTTAAAGGTACTGGTACTATAAACTAAAGGGTCTATTAATTTAATTGTTCATGAAAATACTGATCTCCAGGAATCCGTAGAAGATTGGCCAATTGTTGATTGCTTAATAAGCTTTCACAGCAAAGGCTTCCCACTTGATAAAGCTATTAGTTACGCTAATCTTAGAAATCCTTTTATTATCAATAATCTACCTATGCAATATGATATTCAGGTAAGTAGATTACTATAAAATACAAATGTAAAATGCGATAGTAAAGTGTAAGTTTAATGAGTGCAAGTTCTATCCGACAGGATCGTAGAAGGGTCTACGCAATTTTGAGCAGCGAAGGTATTGAAATCCCCCGATACGCCGTCCTGGATAGAGATTCATCTGATCCGAAACGTATATAACATTTCTCTTTACGTTGATTTAGTTTTATTTCACAAGCGTATAACGGAGAATTCAATCTAGACCACGAATTGGTGGAGTCGGAAGATCACGTGGAAGTTAACGGTGTGACGTTCAACAAACCGTTTGTGGAGAAGCCGGTGTCCGCGGAGGATCACAATATTTATATTTATTATCCCACATCTGCAGGCGGAGGCAGTCAGAGATTATTTAGAAAGGTACTATACGTGGCTGGCACGATTAATGATTATAGGAATAATGATGAAGTAACTATTCGTATCTGTTCTATAGATCGGCAGTCGCAGTAGCGTATATTCACCGGAATCTCGAGTCCGTAAGACAGGTTCTTATATTTACGAAGACTTTATGCCGACCGATGGCACGGACGTTAAGGTCTATACAGTAGGCCCGGACTATGCCCACGCGGAAGCGAGGAAAAGCCCTGCGCTGGATGGTAAAGTGGAAAGAGATTCGGAGGGAAAAGAGATCCGCTATCCGGTTATATTAAGTAATGCTGAGAAGCTAATTAGTAGAAAAGTATGTCTAGCTTTCAAGCAAACAGTTTGCGGTTTCGACTTGCTTAGGTACGTAGAGATCGAGTTTTATAACTAAATTAGAAAGGAAGAGCGTCGAAGATGAATTGTGTATAAAATACCGAATCATTAATACCCTTCAGAGCAAACGGCCAGTCGTTCGTGTGCGATGTAAATGGATTTAGTTTTGTGAAAAACTCGAATAAATATTACGACGACAGTGCAAAGATACTGGGGAATATGATCCTGAGGGAACTGGCGCCTACTTTACATATTCCTTGGAGCGTTCCATTTCAACTGGACGATCCACCTATCGTGCCAACTACATTTGGGAAGATGCAAGTTGATTTCACTCGCTTTCTTCGCGGTCCTTCTTTATTATCAAACACTATGATTTTAATAGGTTCTTTTCGCGCGTTACAGGATGGAATTGCGTTGCGTCGTTGCTGTTATTAGGCACGGTGACAGAACTCCGAAGCAGAAGATGAAAGTGGAAGTTCGCCACCCAAAGTAAGGATATTCCCTAAAATTCTCATTCCCGCGTAGGCTCGCGCGATGCCGTCCATTCATTATCTTCCACTCGAAACAGATTCTTCGAAATATTTGCAAAGTACGATGGCTACAAGCACGGTCACATCAAACTGAAGCGGCCTAAGCAGCTGCAAGAGATATTGGACACTGCGCGCAGTTTATTGTCCGAGATACAGCACCGGGCTGCAGGACCAGAATTGGAGGAGAAACAAGGGAAGCTCGAGCAATTGAAAAGCGTTTTAGAAATGTAAGCGTTACTTATCCTCGAAGCAATTAAACCCGAAAGCATAACTAAAAGTCCAACGTCGTATCGTAGGTACGGCCACTTTTCAGGGATAAACCGTAAGGTACAAATGAAATATCAACCCAGGGGAAGGCCAAGAGGAAGTTCCTCGGATGATGGTACAAAGGATAATATACTCTGTTTCTTTCAGTCGCATCGCACTAAGTAAATAATATTAAGAAACTTGACGGTGTGTTTCTTATGTATTGTCAGATCGCCTCGGAGAACCATCGCTTGTGTTGATTTTAAAATGGGGTGGAGAGTTAACACCGGCTGGTCGTATTCAAGCAGAGGAGTTGGGAAGAATATTTCGCTGCATGTACCCTGGTGGACAAGGTAGACACCTTAGTGGTTCGTATCTTATGTTCATACGCTTCTCATGCTCATTTTTAAGTTAATTCATGTGTCATGAAGGATTGTTTCTCGTACTAAGTTTCCACATATTGCCTGAACTTCGGCGCTGGGTTTATCTTTTGTCTGAACTGGTCAATTAAGCGTACGCATAATATGTTACTGCTAAAGTTCCGCATAATGTATATGTATGCGTATACACATACATAAAATATTCTACGGCATAGAGCTCACATTTATGCGTTAGGCACTTGAATTTGCCAACTCGAGGTATTTATTCGACACCAATATTTTACGAGCGTAATGGGTGATCCATAATCTCATGTTTTAAATCGAACTCTGTTTGTCACCTCGTTTTAGTTGAAGGATAGCAAATACCTTACCTCTTTAAAAAAATGTCTGATTCATAGATAATTTCAAATATTATTTCAGAGGAAGACTCAGAGATGTTACCAAGCCACGGTAACTTTTTTATTCTGAATCAACGCTTGTTTGTAGTTGTTTGTAGATTGTGTTACGATGCATAGAAATAGTAAGTTGGAAGTAATAGCGTAATAACTCCTTACACGATTCTTACTGTTTTTACAAGTTTCGTTCAGTGAATGCTTGAGAGGTATTCATGGCATTTACAAGAGATGCTGTTTCTATGCTAGTTCTATGTGTATTCTACTTTATCACCACGAAACGCCTCACAGTTCGACAGTAGCTGCTTTTATACATTTTTGTAGCGTTCGATGTTTATCTGTCCTATCTTTTAATAGGTCTGTTAGTGGTGTTTGACTGTTCATGCAGAATCATCCGAAAGTTACACGGTATACGTATCTCAATACGTATCCTCTCTCATAAGCGACTACGGGCATTTCTCATTTCATCAAAATGAACAAATGAATGCAATGGTTTATCGTAAAGTCTCTGCGATGTCAGTGAGAAAATATAATGCAGCAGCGAATATCAACGTATCGTGATTAACTAAATATCTCTATATGTATGCAAATCGACAAAGTAATTAATTATTCTTATAGCAATCCGTTATGATCTCTTTACCTGAACATAGATCATCCATAGGATCACACTCATAATCCATACTTGTTGGAAATTAATGATACGTCTTATTTCTATCGTCGTGCTCCACTCTTTTATAACATTTCTATTGTACGTACATAGGTGATTACGCCGGTGCTCAAGGTTTGGGTTTACTTCGACTGCATTCGACATTTCGCCACGACCTGAAGATTTACGCGAGCGACGAAGGGAGAGTTCAGATGACCGCAGCTGCCTTTGCGAAGGGTTTACTTGCGTTGGAGGGTGAATTGACACCCATATTGGTACAGATGGTTAAGAGTGCTAATACTAACGGCCTCTTAGACAACGATTGCGACAGTAGTAAATACCAAAATATGTACGTACGACCATTTCTACGATGCGTTGTCGTTGGGCTTTCGGTAAGAGTGTAATCGAGCGTTGTTGCAGGGTAAAGACGCGACTCCACGAGCTACTACAGCAGGACAGAGACTTCACTCGCGAGGACAGGGAACAGATAAATCCTGGAAATGCGCTGAGCATTAACGCGGCAATGGACTTTGTTAAAAACCCCGTTCGATGTTGCCAGCACGTGCACATTTTAATCCAAAAGCTAATGGACATCGTGCGCATTAAGAAGGATGATCCAAAAACGAAAGGTATGTGTCCGTTGTGTAACTGTACGTTGAATCTACAGTCGCTTGTGAAATGTCTCCAGATGCGATTCTTTATCATGGGGAAACTTGGGAGTTAATGGGCCGCCGATGGGGGAAGATCGAGAAGGATTTCTGTACCAAGCACAAGAGATTCGATATATCAAAAATTCCGGATATTTACGACTGCATAAAGTATGATTTGCAGCATAATAATCATACGTTGCAATTCGAGCACGCAGAGGAATTGTACATTTACTCCAAATACCTAGCAGACATTGTCATACCACAGGTTTAACGTTCTAGCGATTCGCATCTATTTTAATCATTCGCACTCGTTACATTTCTGTATTCACGTCCATAAATTTGCGATAGGAATACGGATTAACTGTGCAAGAGAAGTTGACGATAGGGCAAGGTATTTGTACTCCGCTTTTGAAGAAAATAAGAGCAGATTTGCAGAGAAATATCGAAGAATCCGGAGAAGAGACAGTGAATAGACTCAATCCGAGGTAAAATCAGATTCGTATTATGCTTTGGCTACGTACTATATGTTTACATCATTATAAATGTCTCAGGTACTCTCATGGTGTTTCGAGCCCTGGTAGACACGTTCGAACAAGACTTTACTTTACAAGCGAAAGTCATGTACATTCTTTATTAACTGTATTACGCTACGGTGGTTTACTTGACGTAAGTGATGGTCGTTACTTCTTATATCTCTTCCGTTACAGATAATTATCATATCTGGTATGTTGATGACAGGTAATAAAAGACGAGCAATGGCGCAGGGCTATGGAGTATGTAAGCATGGTTTCCGAGTTAAATTATATGTCACAGATCGTAGTCATGTTGTACGAAGATCCAACTAAAGATCCTAGCAGCGAAGAACGTTTCCACGTTGAGCTACATTTCAGTCCCGGTGTTAACTGCTGCGTACAAAAGAATTTACCACCGGGGCCAGGATTCAGACCTCATTCTCGCAACGAAAGCAGCCACAATATCGTAAGTAATCCATATAACGAACGCTTTCGTTCGATATTTATAAATGTATCAAAGACTGTGATCGAGTGTCTATGTACATCCAGGGTGAAAGTGGGGGTGCTGGCTCTGCCCAAGACAGCATCTCTCAGTGCAGCGCACGGATAGAGGAAGAAGACGCAGAGCTAGGAATTTTAGAAGACGATTTCATGAACCAGCCGTTGCAAACTGTACGTATGAATTCTCTTGATCGCGACGATCGCCAAATGCTTGAAGCCTGTATTTACATCTGCTGTCGACAAACGAAGGACACACCTCCGCGAATGACGGAAACTGACGCTGTGGACGCAATGATGGATAGCCCGACGACTAGCAGAGCTGTCGACATGATGGATCTGGATCCTAACATGATGGACGAACCATTCGACAGCGGTTTCCTTCAAAGCTCCGCGCCAATTCCAATCAGGTCTATAGGAATGAAGATTAGCGAACGATAAAGTAGTTTCTGCGACTGATCGAATAATGTGACTGTTCAGTGCCAGGACCGTGGCTGGTCACGAAGCAGCCAGGCTTGGCAGTCAGTTGGCCGCTAGTCAACGTCAACGACGCGACACAGAAAGAGGTGGGATCGTCGAGCCACGTGCACGTAGTTACGACCACCAAAGACAAGATAAGCCTGAGAAAGGTAAGTGCCTCTCAGTGTTTGCCGGTAGTACAGATTTTCTACTGGCAATAATGAATCGAGGCCTAATATCTCTGGTTATGCATGATAGTGATATGTATAAGTACTTATCTTTTTGACTAAATGAGCAGGAGTAAACCCTGCTTCGAACAAGGGATTAAGAAACGCCTTTGTAAATAGTTATCGTACAGCTCTGGGCAAATAATGTCAGAATAACTAAACGCAGTAGAGTGTCATTACAACGAAGAGCAGTATAAAGCTATGTCGCTTGAAGGTTCTCATTTATCTCTCATTTTTAATGCTTCATTCTTGTTGGGGGAAATTTATGGTCGATTGAAATTTACGGTCAGATTTTGTCAAAAAGCTTGGTGTTTTTCATGTCTTTTTATAGCTGCGGACAAGCTGCAGTATCAGAGCTTGGACGCGGTCAACAAAGAAGGTATGTCACTCCGACTTCCTGTTACAATTTTTCAGCAGGATGACATTGAAAAGAGTGCATTTGCGTTGCCTTATTTGGGTCGGATGATCGTTGCAGGATTTTCCGTAAAGTCTGATGTACCTTTCCTAGTTTAATAGGAACGGGTCGCGATTCCTTTGCTGTTTTTCTTACGAGACGCATAGATTGTTACAGACTGATCTTCGCTTTTGCGATGGTAACTTTTTGGTTGCGTCTTACGTCTGCTGCGATTTGCATCTTTTTTACTCCTTCGATGAATGTAGCATCTTCACGTATATTATTGGTACCGTAGTATTTCCTTTTCTATGAAGCATTTGAATTATTCTAGAGCGTGCAATAGTGACCTTAGAATTAAATCACACCCGATCCTTAATACTGCATTATTTTTTTAGCGTTACGAGTATCACTTTCTTTTGAGTTACATTTTTACAGATAATGTGTCCTACTTGTTGTAGGAGTAGAGTTGAAATTTTAATAACAATTTAGAGGCCGTCTGGTTGAAATATAACACACGAGCCAGAACTGAAGTAACAGAAGTGATCGAACAAGAGCGCAGGTAGAATTAGACTGAAATAGCTGGAATTCAGTTGAAATAACTCTTTGCTCAGCGATAGTTGTGCGCGTGGAAGCCAACTAATTTATGTCGGTGACTGTTTGAGTTACACGCTGGTACTGAGTGTGACTTATTCAGCCGCCCTCCCGATTCCTTCATTCCTAAGCTCACTGTTCCATTAAAATTCACAATTAACAGTGCTTAGTTACTTTCTAAGATCATATTCGCCGCTCTTCATACGTACTCGTTAACACGTGGATCTCATCGCATATCATTCATGGGTTCATCTGTTCATCATTTTTTAAACAGCATATATTTACTTTCTCGTATCACACTTTCGGGTACCATTACTTTAATATTACATTCATTTTAGTTGGTGCTAATCGTGTTTCTGTTACGTGACTTCCGGTACTCTCTGTTAAAGCTTCGCACATTTCTTTACAAATGAAATGAAACATCTGTTTTCAGACGTTTGTCTTATCATTTATCTTTTTCTTTGCCATATCATCTGACAAAAGTATCTTATTACAACTTGTACGTTCTTTTATCGTTTCATCGGTGTTAGAAATTCTAAGCACAAATGAAATTTAGTCCCCAGGTTTTCTGTTTAATCGCATCGGCTTGTGACGGCAATGAGAAGTTTGATGCGAATTAGACTAGAGTAGGCTAGGAACTAAAGTGCAAGTGTGTGAAAGCTTCTAAAACCTTTAGTTGCCATAAATTGTAGAAATGTGTGACCGCAGTAATCATCGATAGAGTGTTTCTGTATTTAAATTGATGTTGTCTGGTTGGCTTACTGGTTGCATGGCTATCGTGTGCCATGTGTGTATAACACTAATCAAATGTGTGCCTTTTAATTGCAAGCAGGTTAAAGTATACGTCGTTTCCTCTATGTTTCTGTTATTTTGTTCCTTTATTGGTAAGGAATCTTGTCTTCAAAACATCATTTGCAATAGCTCAGTGATCTCAAATACACTTTCTACGAAAGATCAGTAGGAATTGTTTAGATTAACAGGACTCTTTATATTAAAGAACATAGAGTAACAGAAAAAGAAAAGTACGAAAGACTCTGTTAAAATTTGTGAGATAAGATGTATTTAAAGTTGACTATCTAGTTAATGGATTTGAGTTTTTTTTGTAATGCCGATGAAAAGCTTGGTAATTGTTCATAAGGAATCATAACTTCTCGAGTATAAATTCGAATAATTGATCCATCGATGTAACGAAAGGTTCTTGCCAATGATTACTTTTATTTCTTGGGTGATGGATTTATTTAATAGTCTCTTTTTCTTTTCTTTTCTTTTCTATCCCTCCTTTATACCCAATCCTGCTGGTACATCGCCATTTGTTCATTCTAACTGCATCGTTTCATCCATGAATACGCATGCGACACACACAGATGAGCATGTAACAGAGCGCAGGGTAGAGGGACCTAGCCAGGCTTTGCTGCACGTGCCTATGGATAAGTCGGTGGTCTTGTCTCATTCCTTCAGTTCACCGGAGTTACCTGTTCCTTCGATCGAAATCTCCACTTCGACACCTTTGGTGACGTTGCACAATACTCCTCTAGTCTCACCAAACAACCGGGCTTCGGATGTCACGAGTATCGTGCTCCCGGTTCCTACAGTTTATTCTCCAACATGTCTCGATCCCGAAGGGGCTGATCTTCAGCTACGTTCTCAAAGTAAGAAATACGGACGTTCTCGTTCAGAGATGATTCTCCCTTGCGTCAAGTGTAACGGTGAGTTTAGAGAGCCGATGAGTTCGCCACGAAGCAATCCGTGGCCAAAGCTATCCCCTCTGTTATCCTCGCGCGAAACAACTCCAAAGGCGACAGCAGGTCAGAGCAAAGCAGGAAAACGATCCCGTTCGTTATCTCCCTATGTATCCAAATGTATTTGTTACAATTGCAACGTATCGGAGCTGATTTTGCGAAGTAAAGACCTGCCACCCGTCGAGCGCTCAAACTTCGACATTTACTTCGCTCGCTCTCTTTCGCACAAGTTCTTTAATTGTCCCTGTTACTTCCACCTACGCCACGAACAGTCCAATCGTTCTTCTTGCAGTGTTTCCTCAAACGATAGTTGCGGAAATGTCAGAGAGTTCCATCAGCTGGCGAGTGATCCAGATCCATGCTCATTCACTTTATCCCGCACAGGAGAGCAGCCTGAGCTTCTCGAGCGACAGAATCCTAATCCTTGTTCGGAGTCATCGCACAGCGATCCGTATCTGTGTAAATGTCAAGTATCCAAGAAGAAGCAGAGCTGCAGATCGATTCAACCGGCATTCAATGATGGATCTGTGGTTGATAATACACGTATGCCAACCAGAACGATATCCTGCCCCAATCTGAGTACAACGTCCGAAATCCTCTCTCTCGTTGACTCGGTCTGTTCGATTAACAGTTCCACGGTCAGCCGTTCTCGGTCACGTAGACGCTGGTCTTGCGCCAGTATGAATCTCCGCCAGCATAGTAACTTGGTAGACACACCGGATCATAGTAGTACGCTTTGTCATACATCCTCTGTGCGCAATTGTAATGTCTGTGACGTTCACGATACTTCTCGCAAGCCCGACCACCGTTCCAAATGTCCACGTGCACCGTTCTCCCGCCTCCAGCCTCAAAGATCCTTCTCATCTCCAGACACACGACCTTCAATCATTCAACCTGACCCTACCTGCACAGCAAGGCGCCACCGTCACAGTATCTCCGGACAGATGAGTTATTTCAAGCTGTTGGGCTACAACGTCAACAAGAAGCTGACAGGATCAGCGAACAGTCTGTTCAGCACCGCAGTTATTAGTGGATCCTCGAGTGCCCCGAATCTGAAGGACATGGTTCCTCACCACACGTCTGCAGTCGCTGGTAAGTAGCAGTACTCGAGGAAGCATACTGTCCAGTTTAACCAGAAGCGTTATTAAACAGTAGATTTTCTTTTTATGATCGATCGTACTGATTCCATCGTTATATCCCATCAGCGATAGAAGGTTTCGGTGGTGTGCCTCCGATAAGACCATTGGAGACGCTTCACAATGCATTGTCGCTTCGTCAGTTGGATTCCTTCTTAGACATGATGACCAGCGCTCCTCTGTTCCGAACGCCCGCCTCTTCGCCACCAAAATATCCGTCGCCCGGTGGATCGACACACGAGTCGGTTAACCAAACTCTCAGTATTGGGGGGATCAGTCGCGAGTACCACTCTTCCGACCTGGAAGCTGTCAGGTACCGTAAGAAATTAAGTAAACTACCCGTGTGAGTATTAAGTTTTTTCATTTTCTTTAAGTTTGTGCCGTCTAGCAGAACGCCGCCTTCAGGGACTTCAGTTCTTTTCTCGTTTCAAGTTTCGAGGCTGTAGTTTAAGAGACTTTGTGTTGTTGCTTTCGAAGCTTTAGCTTAACGTAGCTATGAATAACGACGAAACAAATCCTTGTTAGGTATATCACACCGACTCCTATACAGTATAAGTCTTCGAACGATGGAGAATCTTGCGACATAAGAAACCAGCTGTCGCCAACTAGCCCTAATAGTGAGTGCCATATAAAACAGCGCTAGTCTTGAAGAATGCTCTTGAAGAAGTTAGGAAACTTCAATGTATGCTGTGATATTTTATTATCTTAGGTACTGGATGGAGTAGCGAGCCACAGTCATTCCTATCCTCCGAACCCTCGTCCCCTGCGCCAACTTCGACAGAAGAATGCAGCATGTCCATAAGTTTAATTAGCAACGAGGGGTGTGTATAATATTTAATCCTCGCTTCGACGAGGAGGCTGTACAAGAATTCGCGTAGAACGTGTATAAACTATCCGCTTAATCTACGTTCCAGAGTGCAGTGCTTCAACACGGGTCCTAAATTCCCAACGACTGCTTGCCTGGACGTTGACTTCAACGAGTTCTGTATGAACATCGATCAAGACCACAGAGAAAGTCGTGGCAGCGTATCGTACACGGACTATTACAGCAACGAGGACGGACAGATTCAGAAATACGGTTTCGGTGCAGGTTTCGGTAGTAATTTGCAGAAAATCATACGCGCCGATGAACTCCCTATCGACAATATGGACGACGACGAGGATCACACGATAACGTTGAAGCAAACCGAGGAAGACAAGAAACAGGATGTTAAACAGATATTCGAGCAGAAGGAAAATTCGAGCGCAAAGTGCAGTGGTAGTTACAAGAAAATTGGAAGGTTGGTGTGTTATTAGAAAACTCTGATATTTAAATTAACATCTACACGCGAGATTCACCCCTCTGTTTCGCGCTGTTGCTCCGTTTTAGATTCCTGGTTGAAAGTATGGACATAGCGGATGAAGATGTCAGGATCAAGGAAGCGGACAACACGCCCGTTTCCTCCGTATCTGACAAAGTGAACCCGTTCACGTTTCAAAAGGCGGAATCTCTCAGTACAGAAAGAAGTCAGAGAAGTAAAGATAACAATACAGAGACGACGCATGAACAAAAGAAGCTCCCCTCTTCTAGCAGCTACAAGAGAAAGAATTTCTCCCGCTCGCAGAGCGTCTCGGCGCCGAAAACCGCCGCGTCCAAGGTTGAAACGAATTTCAGTTACAAATGCACATCGAAGCTCAGCTCGCTCTCGAACATGTCCGACATGGATTTAGAAAATTGGAAACAGTGCATGATGGAACCGAAAGCGTCTGCTACGACCGTAGTAACCGCGGAGGAGCCAATTCTGACCGTGGCAGGCAGCTTAACGGACAATTCTAGCGTGACAATTGGGTTCAATGTCCAAGAGGAGGAAAAGGAATATCTCGACTCCTGATGGAACAGCTTTTTCTAACTCTTGGAATCCAATTCTTTTTAGATAGCTAACAATAGGTATACTCGCTGCACGTTGTATCTTAAAGTTGTTGTTTGATGTATAAGGAACAAGGACTAGCAAAATAGTTGAAAACGACGGTAACCAAGTCGAAAACAAATGTGCGCATTATTAGTAATATTAAAAGCGAATTTAATACTTTGAGAGCACAAGTACTAGAGCAATTTTATTTTAATGATACGTTTACTTCGTCAACGTTCGTTTACTAATTGAACATACGAACTCTCCATTGCTGTTTCGTAGAGAACTGTTTACCAAGAATATCGAAACTGGCGTAGCGGCAGCAATGACATTCCCCCCCCCCCCTTTGGTTATTCAATTTTGTACTTATCGCTTTTTCGAGTGTACTAAGTCTTTCTGCATTGACATTTCTATGTATGTACATATGTACTGACACGATAGTATTTTTGTAGATAAAGTATGTGCAACGCTATTACGCTAATAGCACATTAGAAGATAAGGTGATACGAGTTCGAACCAAGAGCGGCAATTTTTCTCGGAACGGGAATGAAAAGGAAGGTATTAGCTTCGATACACGTTTCTGACTTAATTTACGTATACCGGGAAAAGCTGCTATGAGTGTACAAATACTAATGCTTCAGAGGTCAATGTAAATATCCTACAGATTGATTTACGAAAATAGAGGATATACACTATTTTTCTTAAGAATGCTTCTCATCAAAGAATATATAACAGTTGACGGTTACAGAGATATAATTGTGGTTACAGAATGATCGCGGATATTCAAGGTGCTATGAGGTTTTATATAGATATATTTTTGCAGTAAAAGTTCAGCTTAATTTCATCGTTCGTGGTGTTTTACTCTGCCCTAAAAATCTTCTTGATTTTTATTTAGAATACTTTCTCTTCCAATTTCAAGAGCGGAGAGAACACTTCGGGCGAGGAAATCGGGCCGAGCACTCTACGTGTCATGTTTGCAAGTACTAGTGACATGGAATTGTGAGCTTCGCTTTAACTTATTTCTGAGTGTGTACAACGTATTCCGTGCCCATGTAGATCTTATTTAAACGAAGTATTGTTTCGATAAGAATTTCGCAGTTTTCTTAACGTCGAGTCTCGTAGTTTTAATAGACGTATGTACTTCTAATAGAATAGTTAAGATTCCAGCACTTTAAACGATCGATTCGTTCTAATGTAGCGAGCGAACATTCCCATGTAAATGTGGCTGTAATGTCGTAGAATTCCGATACGAAAATATTTTTTAAACATTGACGAGTATTCTTCCATTCCTTTGCTAATATATTTGTATTGTATTTTATTCTAAACGAGCTATAATGTAACGAACCCCGTGCTACATACTACGAAAACACCCGTTAGTGACTACTGAGATATCGAAGGTGCAAGAAAGCTTTTAGAATTTACGTGTATATTCACGAAATGTTGAAATAAAATAAAAAGATTGAAAAATTTAATTTCCCTACTTCATTTCTACTTATAGCGCAATAAGAACTTGCTCGATATTATTTTCATAGAATCAGTAATGATCGAGGAAAGTTTATTTCAATTATCGAAGGAAAGATCCTACGCGCGAAATACCAAACATTCAAATTACAAAGGAAACTACGAACGCGATTGGTTGGCAATGTTAGGCAGTTAGGAGCCTTGGAGTCCGTGCGTTAACTCTCGCGAACCCCGTACAAAAGGCGGGAATATTCGTACGGGGAATGGTGCAAATAATCGAATATAACAATTATTTAATTCGTTATTCGCAGCTTCAATATTTGAAACTATTCATTAATTCGGAAAATGCGTACCACAGCGCGCAAGAATCTAACTATTTAACTGCTGGCAGCTTGTCATTCCCACAAGAGTAAAGATTCGATACGAGGTCATTGCTGTGCAGCGATTTTAACAAAACGACACGAAATAAATTCTCCACTCACATTTTCGCCGAGCAAACAGTAGTGAATTCAAGTCGAAGAACATCTTGGAGAACCGTTCTTGTCACTGTCTCCAACCACGCGATTTAATGCCTGTTGCACGGAAGAAGTTAACGTAAGAAGCAATCCTCGTCGAATATTGCTCGTACCGCGGGACGAGTGTAAATGAGGGAAATCTCGAAGACGCTTAAGCATCGTAAATAAATCAAACGTCCGTGATTGGCCGTTGAACCGGTAAGCCACGAGAGATACCGATGGAACGCGAAGCAGTAACGAAGTTGAATAAATTGAAATTTCGCGGTGGAATAGGTTACTTGCTACGAAACGAAGCCACGATGCAACGAGACATATCACTCCGATAAAATTTATTAAAGACGCCTTACTTACTCGTTCTTACGGTATTATTCCTAGCTTCCCTCCGACATTCAAGCGATGACACATCGGCAGTACACATTAAACACGATTTATAATTGATCCGCAAAAAATTTCTAACACCACAGCGAAGGACTAAGCGCGACTGAGTGGGCGGAAGTTAGCTAACAGGAAGTGAAGGAAGGCGCGCCAGTTTCGTCCCGCCAAATATTCCGGAAGTGGATTAGAAAAATGTGTCTTTTTAATAGAATCATTAAAATGTATGAAGTATATGTTATTATATCACGTTATGTTAAAATAAAAGGACAATTTTGTGTAACTGTTTCTACCTCCTCTCCCCTCGAAAAGAAATTAGCAATTATTGAAGTAGTAAATATTTGTCGGCGGAATCATTTTAATGGCGGGAAATTACTGAATTACAAATTTGAAAGGAATACCGGGGGAATTAGTGGGCAAGTTTTCCAGCAGTGATTGCGAAGGGAAAAAGTATTGGACGAAAGTAAATACTTGGGAGTTGAGCTTGAATAATAATAAATAGTAAGGGTGCATCTGGATATCGAAAACAGACTAAGCTGTGCCGACACTTTTGTCAGGGTCGCTTAAATGGAGCAGGTTGGCGGCAAAGCCGAATTTGCCCCGTTCCAGGGAAATCCCGTGACAAATCCGCGTAATAAGCAGCGGGCCATTGAGAAAAGGTGGAAACCCCTGTGACGAAATCGCATAATTTCTGTAAGCAGCGTGACCCCGTTGCGGGGCCCCACCATTGTTAGGAACGCATCAGAATTAGATCAAACGAACACGTGCATCGCAGGGGGATGATCTGACTTCTGCGACCGTTTACGTCATCGCGGATATTCGTCACTTATTTGTGCAATTACAAAGATAGCCTCCGCTAAAATGGCCACTTCGACAGCCGAAAATTGTATCACCTTTAAAATTTTCTAGTATCGATTTAAATAACTTGTAAGGAATGTAAGGGGTGTAATTTGGTGCGATTGAATTTAAAGAAAGTAAAAAGGAAATTCAAAGAAAATACTTGGGAAAGTTGCTGCCTCCGGTTTCGCGTTACGTCGAATATCCTTCATTGGAGAAAGGCTGCGAAATTCAGACATGAGGCATTTCAGCGCCGACGCTCGGGGCATCGATCCGAAGCGTCAGCTTGCAGTTATGGATATAGTGCATATTACTGGACTCGAATTAAAGATCCGCCGACACAGCGAGAGGACACAAACCTGTAAAATATAACATGCCATGTATCCAGCAAGTGAAATTGTTGTAAAGGGAAATAGAGGCGCTAAATTTTCGACGTAAAATTGTTTACCATTTATTTCCGCTTCTTCGGCCTCAGCTTTCAATAAGCTTCTGTGTTTTATTCCTGATCCACTTCATATCCATCCTGAAAGATAAAATTATTGTAAATGTAGTAAATTTAATTTGAAGATTTTAATTGTTAAAGAAAAGTAGCTTTATTTCTATTGGGTATATTTTACTTCTCGTTATTGTTTAATATTATTTTTAAATGCGTTACTTAACATCGAGTAGTATAATTAGTATTTTTAATTTTCTGTAGCATTTGTTTGTTAATCCTAAAATGAAACTTGACAGTTTTAATGGGCTTAATTTTGCAAAATAAAGATCACAAAATTCTGCGATCCATACTGTGTTTAACTAATTTTTTTGTCATTTCGAGGGTCGGTAGCTTTCTGCAACTAGGCCCAATTAAGGGTGTATCCTTTATAATGAAAATCTATTGAAACGAAGGGAGTCTAATGTTATTTCAAGGCAAAGTGGCGCGATGCAAACGTTTATCTGGAAGAATGACACAGTGACAGTGGAGAGTGACAAGGAAAAGGGGATGATCTCTGATAGGATGACTGCTCGTGGCTGAATATTAATAACTTTATGCACCCCCGCCCCTCCAAGCAGACACAATGCGATTTGACACGCAGAGAGTACACTAGATGTTTATACGCGCCCGAAGGGAGAATTCGCGTCAAGTGAATCGGCTAATATCAATTTAATTAATTCGTGGGGGCACACCCCCTCCGTTCAACAATATGCTACCCTTCCGAGGAGACTTTGTTACGGCCTTTTGAGTGATCCTGTTACGGGGCTCGATTTATGGAGCAATTTGTCTCGAAACGGACACTCAGTGAAGGAAAAAAAAGTAATATCTGAAGTTGAAGAGATGCGCGTCTATCGCGGGGCGTGAGTATTTGCAGAAAGGCAAATCTCGCCCCGTGTTTCGTTATTCTTCTCGGGGATCAATTTGCTCGAGAAAATAAATTTTGTGGTATTCTTGCCCAGAGCTGGCGGAGCAAATTTTTCATGCGTGTGGAGTCGGAGGGTAAGAACAGTAGCACGCAAACAAAAAATAAAAAATGACAAGTGCCTTCCAAATTTCCGAAAGTGGAATTCTACAGTAAAATCTTAACTGTGGAGTATGTTTTTACATTCCACGCATCTCACGCTGGCCCTGTTCTTGCTGAAACATGGAATCTCCAAAACCTTCGATTCTAGCGCACAGATTTGTGAGTTGATAAGGGAGTAGAATGTATTAATGGGATGACTTTACCAGACCATTGCACTCCATTGAGTACACGTGCCACATTGTGCCTTCAGGAGCGGGATAAATGAAAAACCTGTTAATCCTTCTGAGAAATAAGCACCGAGGAAGGGTGGTCAAAGAGTGGATCTAAGTGGATTTAAATAACTCGTCGATAGATCGCTTGTGACATCCTTTTCTATTAAAGGAAATCTATGAGGAGAGGTGTTCGCGTGTCCGCCTCCGATTGCTTTGGTTTTCGGATACCTATTTGGTTTTCGTAAAATCGGCATGTACTTCGATGGAGAATGTAGTTTAGAAGCTACTGTGAAAATTTCAAGTGAATCAAATAAAATTTGTTCAAATGGTGCTGCTTGTCAATTTGAAAAGCGTGGTTCCGAGGAAAAAGCGTTTAAAGTGCCATTTTGAAAAAATAAATAAAAAATAGCTTGAAACTACTTAAGATGTATATAATAAACGCTTTTTAACAGATTATCGACTTCTTTTTTTGTTCACGCACAAACAATTGTGAAAGGTACACTACGTTTTTGTGCCGTTACAGTGCAAATCCGGACTTCGACTTTAAATAGCCGCCATTTTGTTCTAAATTAATATTTCGGAAATTCCCTCCGTTAATCAGAGGATACATTAATATACTAACGAAATCTTTTTGTTTTTTGTTTTTAGATAATCTGGTTCCGACCGGCAGTGCTCACCGCAAAACCAAATGTTTAAAAAGGCTTCTTGGATGTCGGGTGTTATTTATATTATAAACATAAATATTTTTCTTCGACAAATCACCAAATTTTCTTTAAACGTTGCTCCTTTAAGCGCAAAAAGTTCTGTAAAAATATATGCTTCCGCTTTTTCAAAAAACATTCACAAACATTCGCCTTACCCACGAGCTACTCACCAAAACTATCCAGCAAATATAAAAAAGAGCCTCCGCAAACCACGACATATCAATTTCACTGCACATGCCCCGCGAACATGCAGAGACCAATTTCCAAAAAAAAAAAAAAAGGGAGGAAGTAATATCGAGAAGACCCTATCCGCCAAAATTGCAAACGTATAGTTTACCTATCCTTAAAACAGCACGGTCGATAATCTCCCATATCGCCAGTCAACCCCTACGAGACGAGGCGAAATCATGGGGGTTGTTCGCTGGCTCCACCCATCCCAACCCCTTCGTCCAACGCCCGCGCTTCGCGGAGGGTCGCGCAGGGCGAGACGATCCAATAAAGACACGGGACCACGACGCAGGCGTCCGGTAGTGGTGCAGAAACGTGGTCGCAGAGGGTGGCTTTCGAAGGGGGCGGGTTCCGAGCCAGAGGGTCCCGATTATCCTGCGAGTCACTTGGACGTCCTTAGATCAAGGGTGGCACTCGCCGGCGAACCTTTTAATCCCGAGATTTTTCGCGCGCGAGTGACTGTTTTTCTATTTTTTTTTTTCCTCAACGAAGTGTCTTCCCGAGCTTCCATGAGCTACGCCGAACCGCTGTGGGAGATTAATGGAAATCAAGCACCAGTGGGTATAACGAACGACTAAAAGTGCCCTTAAATATTTCAAGTTTAAACATTCGATTATTTAAACTTTCGCTTAATTTTGTGTTGGAAGAATTGGCATTGTCGAAGCTGCAATTTGGACATTAGTGGAGGGGGTTGCTAATTGGGGGGTTCTAATGAATTTAATTTTGTTAATCTAACAGCTCTGGGTTGACTCCTTTGTAGGGTTTATTGGTTTTTAAAAACCGGGTTTAAAGACCAGCTTTTATTTATAAATTTTGTAAAATTCGGAAACCGGTTTTTAAATTAAAAAAAAAAACGGTTTTAAATACCAGAATTAATATGCAGAAATTAATCATTTAATTAAAAACGTTCAAATTTTTACTTGAAATCGCCTCGGACACAAGCATATTGCAGTAGGCGACAGTTTACAAATGCATTCGGCTCCATGCCCCCTAATATATTTGCCATTCCGTGGTTGCTCGCTGATATTAACAAGCACGGTACAAGTAAAAATAAACGCAAGTAAATGAAATAGGTGATTACAGCGGACATGTCGCAATACGTGAGCGGGGAGCTGGGAAGCTATCCTGTGTGGGACAGTTCCGTTTTGTACCAAGCACCGCCGCCCACGCACCCCCATGTAAATGATCACGGATTGTACAGGCAGCCTTGCGCGCTGCTGCACCAGAGGTAATCAGAACTGAAGGATTTTGAAAAATAAAGCGTCGAAGAAAAGTAGCTTCATGTTTCATTATACGTAAGAAAATGTACTTTGAACGAGGTATTCTTAGAACACTTAACTACTTAGTAATTAGTATTAAGTTCTACTAACTATTTTTGGTTTTGCTACTAAACCCATACGATTATAAATACAGAGAGCTAGAAGTCTTTGAATATATATCGAATTTAGAGTAAAGTATTTTGGAAAAATACACGAAATATCCCTGAGAATATATACTGTTGGAAATTAGTCGAACAATCGCGGCGAGTTGTACTTTTATCTGTTTAATCATCGCTGGGAACGATTTCAGTCGGTACACGTCTAATGGGAGATCCCCGAATCTTCCGTCGTCCACCAGCAAAAAGCCAAGACGCCGCGTGGCCACTGTTTCGCAAAGAAGAGCCGCTAATATCCGCGAGAGACGCAGGATGTTCAATCTGAACGAAGCTTTCGACAAGTTGCGCAGAAAAGTGAGTTTGGGCTCGTCTATATTTCCATGTACTATCTGCTATTCCTGCATCCTAGATCGTCGGAGGATCACTCGTGATAGCTTCTTCCAGATCCTTGGAAATCATTTTAAACCGAGTATTAAAGCTTCGCGAGGTGGAGAATAAAGATCACTTTGGATCATTTCAATGGATATGGATATTTCAGAAATTTGCAAGTGTTTATAATAATAGTAGATTATCCCAGACTTTTTTCGTTTAAAAGAAATTGCAAACCTCTGGTCAACTTTATCTTATATTTCTAAAATTTATATTATATATTTTAAAATTATTGATTATATATTTATAAAATTTAATTTCAAGAATTTTTTCGAAAGTTCATGTGGCTGTCCTATCTCAGGTACCGACTTTCGCGTACGAGAAACGGCTCTCGAGGATCGAAACCCTGCGCTTGGCGATCACTTACATCGCATTCATGGGGGAGTTGCTTGGAATCGAGCCGAGCAGTCCAAAGCCAGAGTACATCCCCAGGGAATATTATTTGCCGAACTAAATTTCCTAAAAACCGAGGATAATCGAGCTTCTCGGATGCCAAACCGATTCAACTCCACCCTCACCGAGTTTCTCAATTTTTTTATTTCCCCAATGTGTGACTTTAATTCGTGAATTTTCTCCACTTTTTATTTCACACGGTCGATCAATTTGGCTTCCGAGAGGCTCGTTTAAATTTACTATCTAACAACAGACGAACGATATATGGATCTAATAGAATAGAGTGGATTCCAATTGATTGTTAACTCTTTCGTTAAAGAAACTCGTTAATTTTTCATCCCAGTTTTCGTTCGCCAGGAATAATTTTTTTATGTAAATAAATCTGATTTAAGGTGTATACTTGACTCGAGTGACTAGGGACAAACGCAGTGCCTTTCATAAGTATTGGGACTAGGGGTGGACTCCTCGAAGCGTCGGAACCTCGAAACCCAAGAAAATTTCGAGTTTTAAGAATTCGAAACTTTGCAATTTTTTCGTGATTCGAAAAGAAGAAAAGAGAAAAGATAAGAAAAGAAAAAAAGAGAAAGAAAAAGTATAAAATCCATGAATACAATTTGTATATTGTTATATTTTGCTCAACTATGGTCAATAGAGATTTATGCAAAAAATTTATTCACTTCAGTTCTTGAACAAAATATTCCACTTACAAAACAGAATCAATACTTCAAGCTCCGAGAGTTTTAAAAATTACAATATTTCGGATTCAAGTTTAGATTAGCTTCGAACCCACCCCTAATTAGAACACCCGCTGTATTTGCAGAAAATGTGGTATTTGGTTCAGATTGAATACTTCTCACTGCTTTTAATTTAAAATGCCAAATGAAGTAAAATTTCTTAGAGTTCTTCAATAAATTTCCAACATTCTTCACAATGTTTCCAGTGTTTCCACACGGAGTAGGTGTCCTAATACTTATGAACGGCAGTGTGCGTTAAGTTTGTCCATAGGCATGGTGGAAATCCTAATTAAGAATCGTAATCTTCCACGTATTTAAATTAAGATAGTTTAACGAGCGCCCAAAGCGGTAATTCCATCTGTTTATCTATGTATTTCGATGGAGTCTTAAACGAGCTACAGTGTGTGTAGTGAAGAACTCTCTAAAAAAACATTAATTAACACTTAATGTTTATGTGATTTTACGCAGTAAGGTAAAAATCCGTGTCTTCCACAGTTCGTGCAAATCTGCGTACTATATTGTCATTATATTTAAATATAAGGCGTACAAACCCTGCAATCGTGTGTGTGTCAGTTTTTTTAAACCTCCACCTTTTACACGTGCGCGTTGGGATAGAACGTAACGTGAAAATTGCAATCAGACGAAGTTTAATTAAAATAATTAATCTTCATTAAATTTAATTTAATTAATTAAACTTCATTAAATACTTCGGTGAAACAACTGACAATGAGAAATTTTTAATTACATAGGCTAAATATTTGAAGAAAAAAAAACTCAGTGGAGGACCGCGAGATATGAAGGAAATCGAGATCATGATTCTTGGGAACTTTTGAATTATCCAATTATTTTTGTGAGTTTATGTGACGTAGTAAACGAAAGGTTCTAGTAAATTAATTTTCAAGGTAGTTCTGCAATATTTGAATAAATTACCCTTTCGTACACCGATTCGAAATATTGATTCGTGAGTACCTACGTTCGAGTTGGCCCATTCGAGGCCAAGTTTTTTTCTCTCGGTAATATTATAGAATCTAATCTACGCAACAATTATATATATTTGAAATATTTTTACCACAGATTCAAAACGGGAATGAGAAGTACCTCCACGGGATCAGAGTGACGTAGTTCCACCTATCGATCGTAGCTGTGAAAAGCAGATAAATTTCTTTTATTTTGTACATACTTGAAGAACTCTGAAACTTGGTGTTAATAAAGATATTTATTTTACTATGGACCAAAGCGGCACGCTGGAAAATTAATATCTATGAACTTTTCGCTGCTCCAAAGAATTATGCCACGCTGATAATGAGGAAAACAATCGATTTATTAAAAGTAATATGGTCGAGTTAATTCCGCATACACTCTTATGTATACATGTATATATAAATAAATTGATTGAATGATTAGTAGTAATTCGTCGAGTGCATATAAGCCCTACGTTAAAAATAAGTACTACTATTCTCGTTGTGTATATTTCATTAATTACCGAGAGCTCCACCTTACCTTCTCCACGAGTGGAAACGCTACATTTATTAATATTATCAGTCAAGTTATCGATATAAATATATGACGATAATAGAATTGTTTATCATTACCGTAGTGGAACTGTATGAGCAAATTTTTTGTGCCAGCAAAATTCACTGCATCGTGTCATCCCGCGTTATCCTTAACATGTATATATTATAACAAAATCTCTTGTAATTCATTATTGAATTTCATTATTGAAACATAAATTTCCGTCTAGAAATAATTAATACAGACTGCGGACATATTAAATTCGTATTTGGGGGGTAATTGTCGTTTTACAAAGAGTCAACGTTATCTGCCACCCTCGTAGCCGGGATAAAGCAATAATAAGGCGGATAATAAGAGCTGGTTAACTTCCATCTTATAATTTTTCTCTAACAAATAACGACACGATGGACAACACTGTACACCAGACGAGAAACTACGCTTTAAACAACTCAGGCAAATATTGTGCGCACACGGAGTAGTCACAGGATTGAAAACCACTTCCAAGCAACAGGGGCACGTGAATCTGCAATTCGAAAGGTGATTAGCAAGTCGGAACTAATTAGATATCAGAAACGAAACAGACAATGCGCTTACCTTTCTGAAACGCGTTGAAGAAACGCAGTCTTCCCATCTGGTAAGCTCGTACGACATTCGTCCCACACTTTTCCATTCCCTTGATCCTCGTCGATGAACTTCACCACGTCGCTCTCTAATTTATAAGCCTCGCGTTTCTGTTTTTTCTTAGGCGGTTGCTTCTTCGTCGAGGCAGTGGAATTCATTTCCTCCGCGAGGGCGTTTCGTTTCTTGTTCGATTTATTCTTCGCCATCGCTTCCAAGTATCCGTCCGGATACATTGGTTTCAAGCCGAGCGCAGCTATTCTTGCTTTGCCTTCTTTGGTCCATGGCGCTGCCGCAGGATCATCCCTTCTTAATAAGTATCGCCAGACACGGAAGCCACTTTTACCCGTGTCTGGGTAATACTTCACTACCTTGTATATACCATCGTACCTGGAATGATAGAGTTACGTTAAGCCGGAGGATTAATTATCGCTACTGACGATCGATACATACCTGTTGCCTTCCTCCGGTGCGTATTTACTATGTTTAGCAAGCTTGAAGTTTCTTACGACTCTTACGGGTATACCGCCTCTCCAATCTTCAGCTGTAGCGCCGACTGTTGCATCCAGCTTGGCATTGCAATTTACAGCTAACGCTTTATTCATTCGAGTTAACGTTTGATCGCAGCTCTGTTCGGCTGTTCTTTTGTTACCTTGTAATAATATATCGATTAAACTGTAGCGTACGGCGTGTAAATTGAAATATAGAAATAAATATCGTACCTGATAAGTCCCTCCCTCCAGAGCCGGTATACACGAATTCATCGCCATTGTCAATGTCATCCTCGTAACCACCAGATAATACAATAGAATACGCGCAATCCGTTTCTCGTCCATGAATCCCTGCTATATGTGGCCTGTGCACGCCAACTTCGGATACCTACAATTTACATCTGCCCTTTAAAGATGTATCGGACACGATCTTCAAAATGGTACCAAGTTGATGAAAATTTCTGAGATTGTTCTTTTTAATCTTCCTGGCGCGCTCCAAAAATTTTAAACCAATTCACTAAACGGTTGCTGAGTTATAACGATTTCAATTTTCACTGATTTTTACACACACTCTTATGGAGAAAGACGATCTTGACCGATAAAACAGCTGAAAAAATGTTGAAGAAATGGTACCAATGTTTTCAATCTTTTTGTCCATGTAGCACATGGGTAGATGAAGATAACTGCCGAGTTTCAATTGTTTTCACTGCACCGTTTTAAAGAAATAAATTATAACTTGAGAAAATTGTGAATTCAGGGCATTTTCACTGTCAAATGTTTAACAAATAATGTTTGACAAAGCATTTGTAAAGTGAAGAATGCCTTTCTAGGAGTAAAAATAAGACTCCGACTGTCGTTCGAGTTCCTTAGATCTAGATTTACTATGCGCAAGACGTAGATATTAAAGTACTTCAAATTTCATATACATTTCATACACACACTTAATCTATAATCTTAATCATAAAAAATGTTACGACGAAGTACTTCAAATTTTTAATTACCTGTACTCTGTATATCCAACACATTCCTACTTCGACTCCTGGGATGGGTCCGCGATGATTGGGCGGGACGATGCTGCACTCTTTTGTCCTTCCTATGCACGCCATTCCTTTACCCCAGTCTCGCTTACTGTTACTATTCTCATTTGTTTTCTTTTTCGTCTGCTTCAGTTTATCACCTGCCTTTAAAGAATTACCGTTAGAAACAATTGAGAAGCTGCTAAGAGAGGAAACTTTATCCCGCGGCAACAAACCTTCACGATTTCGTTCTCGTCATTCTTGCACTCCGGGCAATACCAGTAATCTTCTTCTGGTATAGATTTTAACGGAGGATTCAAACACCGTAAATGATACGCATTGTTACATTCGTCGCACAATAGAAGATTGTGCTCATCTTCTTTCCCAGCGCAGACTCTGCAACCGCATTCCCTACACTTCTTGTGAGGATTATCCAGGCATGCATTACAATTAGCTTGAACGCGTCTTCGTTTACCATTACTAATCATATGCTGTTCATCCTCGGGGCTTCTTTCCGCGAGGAGTTTCGCCTCCTCTATCGCGAAAACTTCACCTTTCGGATTTACTTGACGATTCTCGAGTGGCTGATCCCTGTGCGAACGAACGTAGATATTAAACTTACGTATGAACCGTTAATTAGGTAAAATCAACCATCGACGATAAATCTCACCTTCCGATATGCAGTGTCCCGGTAAGCTCCTGTGCCTTTCTCCTCTTATATGTTTTCAATATCGTAAAGTCGTACCATAGGCCGGTTTCTTTAGGGTCGTCGACGTTGTGATTGATCATCACTTTCTGACCCAGTTTCAAGGCATCGAACTGTATAAGACGCCGGGCGCGTGGTCTCACAGACGATTCAGGTACGTTGAAAGGTGGAGCTTTGTCGTCGAACTCCCATTGTACGTGATAAATAAGTTTATCGTCCTTTTTAAAGATTTTCAATATTATTCCCTCGAACCAGGCACCGTAAGTTTGATCGAGGCAGTCGACGGCGTCTCCAATTTTATAATACAGACTCTCGGCTTCAATCAACGTTTCGTCTTCCCTCTCAGAATTAGATTCATTGGTAGTAGTAGCTGTGGCGGCGGTAGTAGTAGCATCGACCGTAACGGCGCTACTGCTACTATCGGAGGTAGCATCACTTTTCTCGTCATCTACTTGTACTCTCATCATTAACTGAATTACATCGTTCACATTGATATTATAATCGTGAAGCTTATAACCATTCTCCAGCTGCTTCCCACGAAAGAACAACCTTTGTAATTCAGCCTTGATGTTCAACTCGTTTTCAATTTCACGCTGAAAAGCAATATCGAATTTACTATCAACGGACCCGACATGTTTCTCCCCTCAGTATTCGAGCGAGCTCGAAATGCATTACTTTAATCGTAAACACGAGGCTGCGTACATCTCTCTTACAAATAATCCACCGATATTACATCGCCATAGGATAAGCGAGGCTTATCCGAGCATAAGAGCGACGATACTCCGAGCTAAGCAATATCGGTGGTGCAACCAGAGTGTTCACAAAATGTCGTCAAGCCAGCTTCGCCATGTTTAGCAAAAGCGTTGCAGCTGCTCGCACCTTTACGTAACGGAAAACTATGAGGGAACGTGGTATCTATTCGTCGCGGAGCATGCATACAACTCTTTAGCGTGCACTACGCGTCGCTAATACATCCCAAATAGACAGAAATCCAATAAAACAATTATCTGCCCTGTTACTGAGTACTGAATAGTAGACGACAGTGGAATCTACAGTAGCATGAAAGATGGATTGTTTATAAACCCTCGGATTCCCTTCCTAGCTTGAAAGCGAGTACGCTTCGTTTCATATTTACGGAGGAAAGTACCTTGAAGTCCTCCACCTCAGTCAACTTGGAGGTAGTCAATATCGCCTCCTGTTTACCATCCATTGTTCTCACTTTAACGTACATTTCGGCGGGTTGTTTTAACTAAAAAGATCACAACGAGCTGCAGAATCCGTATCGTTTATTTAATACATCTATCCGCAGAGGACACGCGAGAGTGGAGATTTAATTAGACTCGTTAACACGACGAGAGCACAAGCCGACCAGCCGTTGAGTCGGTGTAAATTGCCGCTGTCACCACTTGTTGGTTGTTGGCGCGCTCCGGCGGGAATGGAAATTTGGCGGGAAGAAATCCTGGAGGCACATGGCGGAAGAAACCACAGCGAAAGGGGAATTCACTCGTCATGCGCGCGTTTCCTCCTCCCCCATTGGCCGGTTAATTTTACGGCACGTCGAACCAGCCATTCGGAGCATTTCGTTTTACAAATGCTGATTTCATGATCTTATGACAACTGCCGTGTTAATTCGAGAGGGCGTTTCTGCAACTTTCGCGTAAATTCAGTTATTGCTGCCAGGTAGCAGAAAAATAGTTTATCTATGTGTATATTAAATAAGAAAGCCGTATGTGTATTAAAACTGAAGATGTAACAGTTTATATTTCGGAGGTATTTGAAATCGATGCCTGATTTTGGGCGAATCTATACCAAACTTTCCGTTGGAGTGTATGAAATATTTTACGGGTTTCTCACGAATATTTAGATACCTTTTATCCAGATTTAATATTTAACCTAATCCGATTTATATAGCATATCGATGGCACAGCACAGAATACTAAACGTCATTTATCTCGGAACCACCTTTTTGACCAGATACGCCCTTTCGAATTAACACGGCAGACAAACAATAGGTACATTTAATAGGTGCTAGTATGCTGCGAAATCGGGCTATGAAAATTGAACGGAAAGTAGCATTAAGAATGTATATCTCTGCGGTCGAGGCACGTACTGATAACAGTATATTTTCGTATCGTTTGATTCGAACGCTTTTGCCTCGCAAAGTTTAATGAAAGATTCAAACTGAAGTTAATTAAATTGTGGCAATTGTACGATAAAATAAGTTGCCTTTCACGCACAATACGTTTAGAATAATGATATCTTGGATTTCTGTTTATTTCACCCACTTGATTTCTACATCCTTTGAGATTGGAATATAAATGATACAAAAATGTTACAAATTTATATGCAAACATTTATGCAACCGTCATACGCACGCAAACGCCTTCGCATGCCCGCAAATTGCATAAATGTTTCACGACTCCCCCTGTACTTTTTGCAGCATCATTTTATGTAATTCCCTCAAATAAGATATACATTCTTATCCTACGAAAAGTTTGAATTTCATAGCAAATCTTGGATCTCTTACGCCGCTTCCAGCGTACTGTACAATATTCGTAAAAAAAAAGAGCACGAAAGTTCATCAAGATTAGCAGCTTGCAATTACTTAGGAACTAGTGGTCTGCTTTTTGGTTTAGAAATATCTGATTTTCTATAAATACTATAAAAATTCATCGTTTGATTCTGATGCGATCGCAATCGATTCGATAACGAATCTTTATCAATCGAAATTCAAGTTTTTAAAAATCACTGCAATTATCGATCGGAGTAATCATAGAATGCGATTTATGTGTATTAGTGATAATTATAAGCTGCTCGTTCGTAAAGCAATTATGAAGGTAGAAATACTTCCGTGGAACCGCGAAAGGAACAATTTGGTCTGCGAACACCCCTAGAAATGCGGAGAAATTACAATAATTGCTTCTCCCCTCGCACGATCATACACAATGCACGTACAACTTACGCATATAAAATTATACTTAAACGCGATTAATACATACCAATGCGAGCAGAACTCTAAAATCGCCAGTTTTCCTGTCGTATAAAAATATCAGAGAAACGATCGATTAAACTGTTAAGATAAAATTACAATTTATACAAATATATAATATGTAAATATATATATTAAAATGTATTTATACATACATAACTGCATTTATACTAACTTTATCGTTGAAAAGAACTTTAAAGAAACCTTTCGATTTGTTGTCCTTGGAAAAATCACGGTATAATTGACTTACACAATTATATATTAATAATATATAATTTACAATTCAATTAACTCATACGCGGCTATGATTACGGTAGAATTAACGTGTACAGAGCGTGAAGCGAGACTTTAAAGTTGCTATTCCATTTCGTGTTTTTTTCTACAAAACTAAAATGCTATTACGATCTGTATAATTACATATTAACAAGTAATCCGCGTAACTTACAATCATGGTTGACAATACGATGTATTTATAAACGTAAATTCACAAGTTTCTGCTCCCTTAAAAAACTTACGCGACGAACGAAACTTATATAATTACATATTGATGTAGCGTGGCTCGCGTATAATTACAATTGTAATGCGGTTAACAGTTCCGTCGTTAAATAGAATATGTCTAGTAGAAAATGTTGCTCCGCCTGTGGCACAACCTATGGCTAAGCAGCACGATTATGTACCGGTACAAAATTTCCACGAAAAGAACGGAATGATTTTGTAAGCCTTAAGAGCAAGTATTAATCGACGAATGACACGATCGTATTATTCCTTCAACGTCACTTTATGACTAGAGAAATTGAAACGAGATTATTGTTAGGCTTGAATGAAAGAAGCGGCGCGTAAACATTAGGCGTACTACAACGAGTTACATGACTGCTCGATTATTACTAAGAAAACAAGGATGTCGGCGATAAAAAATATTATCTTGCTTTAAATATTCTTTTCGATATAAATTATTCGCATTTTAACATAGAAGCGGCCAGGGCTTCTTTATAATAATATTATATTTTTACACGTTTACTAAAGGAACACTTCTTGAGGAAGAGTAATATACTTATTCAAATATTTGGAGTATTCCGACCGTTCGCGTCCAATATTTGAAGTTTAATACATTTCCTTCTACTTAATATTGTTATTAAATAGGAAAAATAGCTTTATATTGTAAACTCTATATACTTATATTCCTTCTGGATGAACGCCGTGCCCATCGTTAAAGAAACCTTATCGATATATAGAATAGGTTTACAAAAACTGTCGTCCTTTTGCGCATCGCGCAAAGCTGATGTTCCTGAAGTTCTCAGCGCCAGTATAGAGTTCAAGTAGAATAATTTCATTGGATTAACCGACAGAGGAGTATTACTCCAACGTGCGCGAGGAATGTTTTAAAGCCGTTAATATAAATTTAATTTGCCCAAGACGATTTACTGGCAATTTACCGAACGCACAACAACCTCGTAGCTTTGTCAATTTGATACGCGCAGGAAACAGTTCCAGTCAAGATTCCGCTCTACTTGAGTTTATTAATTTTATATAGATTCTCCGTAGAAGGGGGGCTGATTCTATGTACCGGTACATAGGATCGCTGCTAATATAAACTTAAATCGTCAATATAGAACTCTCCGAGTCAACTTCATTGCTCGTCACACTTGGAAGACCTCCGTTAAATCTCCTGATTGTCTTCACCAGTCTCATTATCTACAAACTCCACGTGCGTGAATGGAAAGTGGCCGACCTTGCCGTGCAATTCACCTTCCCACTGGCCGTTTATGTTAGTCTTTGTTACTTTTATCACGTCTCCGACCTCCAGCTTCAGGGCAGTCTTGTCGTACGCATTCGGCACCCTCGCCTGCTTCACTTTCGCAAACGCAGGCAACGTTCGCTGGATATTCGCCCTGCGGGTGGTCGTCCCTTGTCCGCTTTCCGGATAAGGCATTTGCGAAGTGGCGAGCTGCACGGAGTTCGAATTCACGGCTGAGCTGCCTCCGCTTTCTGGGCGTGAATTATTCTCCATGACCGAATGATTGTCCTCTTCGTATTTCTGAACGTACGGCACCGGAACCGAGCCAGTTTGACCGAGGCTGTTCCTAGCGGTCCACCATTGTTCCTCGTCTTTCGATATAATCGTCAGAATTTCACCTGTAACAGCCGATAAGATTGTCGCTCGATCAGATCGGAGACTACAGCCGAGTACAAAACATTGGGCTGCGAGATCCTGCGTCAGCTTAAATAATAAAACAGGAGTGCACGAACCTTTCCTGAAAGGCAAGTCGTCAGGATCGTTCCCTTCGAAATCATATTTCGCTATTACCCTCTGTGTCTTTTTGGGTGCAGGCCTGATCAATGGCGTTGTGTCCAAGTAATGTAATTTGTAAAAAGCCAAAAGGTTGGGAATATCAGGAAACATTTGATCTCCAATCCGATACCGTATTTGATCGCCCTGCTGAATTTTATTTATTATGTAATGGCTAACCTTGCTGTCTTCTCGCACACATAGAACAAAATCCCCAAGTATCGACGTGCTGTCGCGTACTAAGAACACGCCACCCTCTTTTTCGCCCATCAGCAAGTCCGAGGCGTCTTGACGCGACATTGCACCAAAGTACCAACTAAAACAGATAAATAAAACCAACATTCAGGGCACGCTCTACAGTTTCCTGGCCCTCGAGCTCGCGGTACTTAAAAATACAAGTGTACAAGAATGTTCGATGCGAAGTCGCGCTCCTTAGGCCTGGCACATACCATCTACGGGTCAACGATTCGGTCGACATAGCAAATGGGTATGTTCCAGGCCTTAGGAGCTCGATGAATGTAGAGAAAGAAGACCAACACCCCGTTTGGAGCAGCAGAGAGCCGAATACCTCTGCTTTTGCAAATTTTCAGGTTAATCGTCGAGTGTCTTTTTCGAGATCACAGGGCGTTCAGATTGGAGTACCAAGCTCCGATAAACGGCAGTTTATTCACCTGGACTTGTCATATTGATCGAACGTAGCAGCCATTGTCCCTCCGTTAATCGCGAATCGAATCCCTCGACAAAATCGGTGGCGGCCGAATGGTACTTGTTGATCAATATATCGTGGGATCAGGAGCGCCTCTGCTGTGTGTGCGAGAAAAGGAGCCGGGATAAGTAAAAAGCGCAACAGGGCCGCCTCGGTGGCGCGGAGAGTAGCGCCGTTGTCCGGGACGGAGGAGGCCCGGGCTTTGATCCCGACCGAGTCCCCAAGTCCCTCTCTTTATCGGCGAATCCTGCAACGTCAAAGAGCACCGTTCTCCAACTGGCTTAAACGTCTGCATAGCAAAATAACGCACGGCCCACTCTCTAGCGAAGCTGTCGGTGGAATGCAGCGGTTAAAACCGTTCTCGAGGGGCGTGCTATCTCGTGGGTAAATAATACGTTCGTAAAAGCCCCGGGCCAATAATCGTCGAGCCGAGCCTCCCGTGCACGATCACACTTGTCAACGGGTGTCGCGCGGCGAACCTGTGCGCTCCGGCTCGAGCCGACTCGCAAACATGTTCGAAGTGAGCCCTTACTTCCTCTGCCTCGGTTAACGGGCTCCGACCTCGCGCCGTACCACGTCGCACTCTTCCCTGTTGCTTTGCGGAGTCACGGAACGGTACGGTGCATGTATACTTATTTACGTACGAATAGCCCTGCGAAAACTCTCTCGACACGCACTCGCCACGGAAATGGTCGCCAGCATATTCCACCGAAACCTACGACATAAAAACTCGAACCAATGGCTCGCCCGAGATGCCCAGAAGCTGGGTGCAGGACAGAATAGATGGGTTGCTCTTGGGAGAAGATTGTGCCACTCAGCGCCACCTACCGCGCGTTTGGTAGAACTAGAGTGTTTCATTCTTTGGCGCGAGATTTAAAGTGGATTATGTATTTATTTAGCTTGTTTCTCATGGATGGAGGCGGCTCTTTGCAAAAGATGTCGAACATGTTAAGTTTCCGTGGGTTTATTACTGTTCTCTCGAGTCGTGTTTCTTTATGGAATTAATATCTGTTTATTTGGGTTGGTTTTTTATTTATTATTTTTTTTTTTATTCTAAACGACCCCCTTATCCTGGGAATCGTACGATAGGCGGTTGTAATAAAGACAACAAGAAACAGAGCTGGGCATTAGTATTACTTAACGTGATTCTGAAAAACGATGACTCATGTTGCGTAGCATATTCATCGGGCTAATTGAGTGATTAATGCTGCGCACATTTCAAAGAATTCCATTGTGTGGTGGCCCGTTGCTTGGGGCGGCGGGAGCGTAGGATCTGAAATGACCGATTGTAATATTTCGTGCGATAGTGGATAGGTACGATTGAAGCTGGCAATGATGGAATCGTTTACCTCGCCCTATTTCCTCTCCTTCTTCGCTAGACAGAGACTTGAAGTCTAGTAAATAACTTTTGTAATCAACTTGATACAGTTGCAACGACATCTTGCTATACCTATCGGTTATATTGTTACTTTGGCGAACTCTGACGCTGTAGGTGTTTATAATCTTCCATTCCTACAATTTGTATTAACGGTATTACGGTTACTTAAATGAACGAGGCGGCATAAGAATTGAGAGGAGGGATCTTACAAAGTTGAGAGCTTTCATAGCACGATAGACTTCGTTCATGATATCTTGGGGTTTAGACTGCGACCGGATGCCCAAGTGCCACTTGGCTCGCTTCACCGGAGTACCACGATTGCCTTGTATCTGGGACGTCGTGCTCCCTTGAGAACTTTGTCTCTCTCGCAATGCTGTAATTGCACGATACCATAAGTTCTATGCGAGAGTAAACACGGTCGTGAACACGATCAAAGTTAACGTACGTCCAATTCGCTCCGGGTGTGGTCTCAGAGGGCTGTTATTGGCATCGTTGGGGCTGAAAGCGACAGGAGGCGGGCTGGAGGCCACGTAGAAATCTTTCAGCTCCGCCTTGGCAGCCTCATCTGCGATCCTCTTATTGTCTATTATCAGATGATAGGCAATCGCCAATTGATCATGGGGATCTCCGCCTAGTAACGCGGAATGAACTTCCGCTTCTTTTACATTGAACTTCTCGCAGACTTCGTTCACTGCGTCTATATCGATTACAGAAGAATCTTGCTCGACGGGAGACGGGAATAAATACGTAGGTAAATCCTTTTGGAACCACTCGTGTTTCCTGAAACGAAACCAACACTTATGATTACTTTAAATAACACTGACACTGCATGGGACATTGCTGCGCCGAAGCCTCAAGCTGATATAAAAATTGAATTGTATAAAATTTTATATACTTGATATCTTCGATGGTCGCTCTCTTCATGGGATCCACTTGCAGCATATGACACAGAAGACTAACAACGGTCTTGTTTAGGTACTCAGGAATGGGGAAAATTCCAGCTGAAACAAATATAGCTTTACATTAGATACTGCGTAAAATATCGATGCTAAAAACTACGTATATATCGCTTACACTTGATTTTCCGAAAGAGCGTCGGCACGTGTTCATCGTCGAATGGCAAAGTACCGCAAAGCAGAGCGTACAGTATTATTCCACAGGACCAGATGTCAACTTCCGGGCCGGCGTAGAGTTTGCCCGATATCACTTCTGGCGCCGCATAGTTCGGAGAGCCGCAGGAAGTGCGCAAGAATTCTCCGTCCATCATCATGTTTGACAAACCTGTAGTTTTATAGAATTACACGTAAACACAGTATTCAATTCCTGCATTCAATGTACAAGACATTCTTATCATTTCTCGTGAATCACATATAATCGTATAGATACATATAAAAAAAAAAATATAACAATAATTAAAACTTATGAATGTCTCGCATTTTGATTAAAGCCTCCGTTCGATGCGCAGTAAGGTCTCAACAGTATCTAAATACCGAAATCTGCTATTTTTACATGTAGATTGTGATCTAACAGGAGATTCTCCGGTTTCAAGTCACGATGGACAATCATGTGCCTGTGGCAGTAGTCAACACCCGAAATGATTTGCTGGAAAAATCTGCGAGCCTCGTATTCTTTGAGCTTGCCGTGCTTCACGATGTAGTCGAACAGCTCTCCGCCAGATACATATTCCATTATCATGAATATATCTGTCGGTGTGCTTATAACTTGATACCTAATCAAATAAAAATATCACAAACAGCAGGTATATAACGATCATAGTATGCAGCATTACGTTCTTACAGTTTGATGATATGGGGATGCCTGAACAGCTTCAAATTCTGTATCTCCCTTCGAATTTTCCCCACCACATCTAGGCTCTTGATCTTCTGACGATTCAGGATCTTTACAGCCACTTTGTGATTAGTTAAAACATGTTCGCCAACTGCAAAACGCCAGGTGTACTTTAAATTGTCCGTTACGAGAGGGAGCGACAAGAACGACGATTGAGATTAGCAATAACCCACGTACTTTTCACTTTGCCGAACGTTCCAACGCCCAATGTCTGGCCCAGAGTGTAGTGGCCAATCTTGACGATGGGCTGCGGTTGATTAGATGGAATCTTTTCCGACATTGTTGATAATTCTGCAATTCGACGCTTGTATTATCTTATTGCACACCCGGAGCAGATGATGTCGAAGGATAGAGACAGTTCAGAGGCATATGTATTCGACTGACGATCGATTATTTACATTATACAAGCGCGAGGAATTTGTTGCAATTGGAGGCAAGGTCAAGCAGGATGTAGAAATGAGTGGCTAGCGTTACTTATGTAATATCCGCGAAAATAAAACTGTAACATCGAGGATCATCGGGACGAAAGAACGCGGAAGGGAGAGGAGTGCGCTGGAAATCGGAAATCTGACTACTAACGGTCCCAATCACCTGATTCTATTTACATGTTCTGACACTTATTATCTCGGAGAGACACCACTACACAGCTACTCCACACGATATTTCGACCATTTATCATAGAAATCAGAGAACAGGAAACTACCGACAAATTTTATGCTGATATTACAGAAATCATTACCTTTCGCTGATTCTAGGGAATTGAGATACTTTCTGGAGATTGCTAAACGTTGCTAAACGTTCTTACGCATTAAACTACTTGCGGGAAAAGTGCTGTGCGAAATATCGATACTTCTTTCTCGTAATATTACGGAAACTTTCGAAATTTTCCTATTAATCAGATGTATTTTCAAATTCTATAGATACGAGTTAGTTCGACCATTGCAATTTCTAATGCAATTATTTAGAACTGTTGCAACGATTGTATTATTTTTTTATTTGAAATCTGAGGTCGTAGGCGCGTTCTGAAGGCCCTGAAGCTCATTGCGCAGCAATTGTTAATAACAATACTGTTTATTTATTGCTCTAAAAAGCTATTTCAAAACTTGTTCAGTTTATGGGCGCAGAAGACTAGCGACGCGTAGCGGTCAAAGGTGTCAACTAAAGTGGCCGTTAAAACACGCTCGGTTGCCAGTTTTGAGGTTCCAAAAAAAATTTCTTATGAACTGGCTTTGACGCATTTTCGCGCCCACTATTTGAAACCGACATGGTCTCACATAATTGTTGATAACTAATTAATTATGCATCAAATTGACACTGAAGTCGATTAAGAACTTAACAAGGGTCTATACTTCGAGTTGCTATACCCAAAGTACATAAATTTGATGAAAAAATACTGTAATTTCAGACTTGGATGAGGGAGTTTAGTTACAGCGCCCAGTTACGGTGCCAGAATTTCACATAACTCGTTTATTTATTTATTCCGTTACAATCCGAAGTCCTGGACTTTTTTGTGGACTCGCTACCAATCACTATGTTAATTAGTTAATTAGAAAACTGCTTATTTAATATTCATAAAGCGATTTAAAGACACTGGACGCGATACGTATCATATCCCTACAAAGAAACTGTAATTATATGGCGGTGTATACAAAATTTATTTTTCCATACGTTCCGTGGAACATTTAGAAAAGCCGTATTTATGTTTTTAAGTTTTTAAGAAAGTTCGTGCTCCTTTAGTTTAATTTAATTCCAACGTCGTAACGTTTAATCTAAATTATATCTATATGTACTATAATTATTATCGAATTATTATAGTACAGATGTAAATATAAGATATTTAATGTTCCGCGTGTTTATAATATAAGTAATGCTCTTAATATCGATTATAAATTAATTGAATAACTCATCTCCTATATCTGAACTTCGTACTTACGTTCCTGTGCTTAATTGACTGTAATTTAAAAAAGTTCAAGGGTGAAAGTGTGAGAACACTTTCAGGGGACTGAGGCCTGTAAGTACTGCCTTACATAAAAGACTTGCCGTTGTTCAAATTGCCGTGAAAATGTCGGATAAAGAGAGCCCTATTAAATATTTTTTGAGCGGAGGCTTCGGTGGAATTTGCACGGTAGTTGCAGGACATCCTCTGGATACAATAAAAGTAAGGTTACATTATAATGATCCGTTCGTTACCAGACTCAACTGACTCAGCTGTTGATTAATTGAGAAACTCTGGCTTCTAGATCTCGCGCAGCATTGTACATTTCTGCTTGTGAATTTTCCAGAGAAAGTTTATCGTATTCTCTTCCCTTGCGAATCGTCACTTCTTATTAGTTAACGAACGAGGGACCTGTAGTATAACTTTTATAGCTTCGGCCTTCTCAGTTGCAAAGAATAAACGAATGCGTATAGGGTAGTACAAGAGGTGCTGTAAGACCCAGAGTAAAAGAACATACCCCGTTTTTCAGCTGCACCTAATCCGGGTAGGATTATTAAATCTTACTTAGGATTGAACTCTTTTTTCTCTGAAGAGGACTGGCCCTCGTAATGGAGATGTTAGGTAAAAGAAGCATCGTGCGTGCTGATAATATTAAATTCTGTATATACAATACGTTCCTGAAAGAATTTTATTTCAAGTTATTCCTTTTATCCAAAGTACCTGTATAATTTCTCAGAGTTTGCGATCGCGCATAAGAATATCAAACACTTTGTGCAACGAGCTTATAATGTTTCACTTTCGTTATATGATCTGCTAATGAGTTGGTTTCTTATTTTACTTGTACGAATGCTTGTAATTTGTATTAGAAACATAAATAACCAGAATAAAGAAAATCGTAATGTACATGTAATACGGTAAACTGAATTCTCAAATAAATTTATTTCTGTTCTATATAGTTTTATACACATTTATTCCGTTAAAACTGCTAAAAAACGTAGACTAAGATGTTTGAATTGATAAATTAACGATACCTTATACTTCATTTTCACTTAGCCGAGGTTCTTTTTATTATATAATTCTGGTTAGTTAGAGATTCTCTTCATAGAAGCAAAGATTTGAAGGGAAAACATTGTGCTTAACAGGTTCGCCTCCAAACTATGCCTGTGGTAGGTCCAAATGTAGTACCTTTATACAGTGGAACAATAGACTGTGCTAAAAAGACTGTAGCGAAGGAAGGAATACGTGGTTTGTACAAAGGTTTGTACAAGTCTTCTCGCTTTTACATCATAAAAGTTGGAATAAAATTCGCTTCACCAGATTGTCAGAGATACTTTTTTTTTAGGTATGGGCGCGCCTTTATGCGGCGTCGCCCCGATATTTGCTATAAGCTTTTATGGCTTTGGTCTTGGCAAGCAATTGATTAAAAAGACTGACGACGAGCAGCTGACGGCTTTGAAGTTATTCTACGCTGGCGCGTTCAGCGGTATATTTACGACGATTATAATGGCGCCCGGCGAAAGAATAAAATGCCTTCTACAGATACAGCACGCTGACGCGAAGCCAAAATATAAGGGACCCGTCGACTGTGTAAAGCAACTTTACAAGGAGGGGGGACTAAGAAGTATTTTCAAAGGTACCTGTGCCACGCTTTTGAGAGGTACGTACGATCGCCTTTGTATTTTATTTCCACAACGAACAATCCTTTGTACATTACCTGCTTAGCATCATCCCACAATCTCCACCACATTTATTTCGAAGTTTCTTACTTCTGCGCGTCGTTGTATATCCAACTATGCGCCTGTTCGTAGTACAATATTAATACAAGTCTCTTAAAACATTCAGTTACTAAAACTTACATATCGATAGAATTATTTTATAAAAGCTGGAAGTTAGTAGAGCTTTTATACTCTTTTAATTTTGTTCTTTTATACATGTACATTAATTACTTATAAATTAGCTAGCTGATGCTGTTATTATCTTCGTAATAATGCTTCCCCATGGAAGATTTTTTCAGGTGCCTCCTCTTCAAAGTCCTGCACTGCAAACCACCTTTGCGCAATGCGTAGAACACTCCCCAGTTTCGCAGCCTTTTCGGCGTCCAGCAGCGCGGTGCTGTCTCTCTTAATCTGTTCACCTGTATTTCCAATCGAATTCGAATTACTTTGCGCGTAAAAAAGTTGTACAACGCGTCGTCCAACTTACCAGTTGAGGATTCCACGCGGTCATCGAACAAGTACAATCCCACGGATTGCCGTCCAGTCTTATGGTTGCCAATTGCGATTGTTTATTCGGAGCGCGCAGCATTTTAAAGAAATCCAGAGGCAACGAGGTCAATTTGTTTCTCGAAAGATTGATCTCCTTCAGCTCCTTTTGCTGCAGTGTTCCGAACAGGCCAGGTGGAATGAATTCTAGTTCGTTGTTGGACAGGTCTATCCGTCTAACATGTTCCAATCCATAGAAAGCATCCATAGATATCTTACGAATGTAGCAGCGACTCAGATCAAGGTCCAACAGCTTGATCAAGTCGACGAACGCGTCGAATTCTATACTCGAAATGTTCCCGCGTGCTTTCAACTCTAACAACTCTGGCATTCCTTGGAACACAAAGCGCTCCAACATGGGTACGTCCAGATTGTATAAATGCAAGATTTGAAGATGGCGTAAACCCAGGAAGGAGTTCTTCTGTAAATACAGCTTCGAATCCTCGCCTCCCAAGTACAGTTTCAACGTGGTATTCATGATTTCGAAGGTGCTGGAATAAAAAAAAAACATTTCTTCTTACTTCTACATATTAAATTATGTAGTAGAAACCGTTCAGAATACCAAAGCACCTTGGGAATACGGAATCCAAAGGGTTCTCCCGAAAGTCTGCTACCTTTAGCATCGGAAACGGAGGGAACGATAACTCTGACAGGAAAGTTAAATTATTTCCTCTTAAGTCAAGATCTTCCAACATCAACAGGCCAGCTAGATCGACACTTTTAAGTGTCAACAGTTGATTGCTCGCGAGCGAGAGCACTTTCAAATTAGGCGTACCATAGAAACAGAATTCTGGAATAAATTTCAGACTGTTCTTCTCTAACGAGAGATGGACAAGGCTATTCAAACCATCGAACATATGCCACGATATATCTTTCAAGGCGCAGTTGTAAACTCTTAAGTGAGTTAAGGCTCCCAGGCCAGTGAAAAGTCCGACAGTTTCTTTGTAACCCTCCATTTCTTGTTTATAAATATCGTAAGGGAGTATTTCCTTGTCCTCGTTCTCTCCATTATTCTGTTGGCTTAGGAATATTAATCTGTGCCCTGTACTTTGGCTGATGTTGCTTGGCAATTGCTTGTTACTATTCTCATCGTCGGTAACTGTGCTCATTGGTTTAACCACGAGATTGGCCTTGTTCCTTTTCGTCGGGCTCAGACTAGTCAACTTTACTTGCTCCAAATTCAAGTAGAGAAGGCTCAAACCTAACGGATAGAGGGAATCAACGGATAGTACGATTCCACCTTGCTTTCTTCGCTGATTGCTCGGATCTTTTCGCCCAGGTTCATTGTAATCTATGCCCTGTATGTCCAGCGATATCAGATCTGTAAAACGTTGGAATGTTGTAGATTGTAAGAGTATCTCAGAGTCTCCCATGCCGGACTCAAGTATCGTGAAAATCTGAAACATAAAAGTATGCGTTAACGTTGAGTGTTCTTCCATTATCGGGTCCGACATAGAATCAGGTAATGGTAATGCTGACTTGTATGTCCGATGGAAGTTTATTTAGAAGCTCCTCGTAATCTTCAGCAACAATGCAGATCGCAACTTTCAAGAATTCATTAGTTATAGAATGATCCACGTTCAAATCGAACTCGAAATCGGCATCATTGGATAAGTTCTGTTAGGAAGAAGGATTTGTTAGACACCAGAGAGGGGAAGAGTGGGCAATAGTTGTACCTGATCTTGACTAGTGCGGATCCATCGATGCAACGGCAAATCAGCAAATCTCTGAACTTCGCAAGAACATCTCTGCGGACATTTTACTTCCCAAATGCCGCCAATATCGATTATTTGCCCGAAGCACTCGTTCTAAATGACACACGTCCGACCATTAATTTACCGTTCAATTAGTTCTACGCGTGCTTTCTGACATGGATTAAGCATAATATCACTTCTAGGGAAATCTGTCGTAATGAAGTAAATGTAAAGACAAACGACACAAGAGAGAAGCGATTTCAGATTTGCACGAGTGAGATTATGCTCGAACGTAGTAAAACTTGTTTTAAATAGGAGAAACGATTATATACCAGCAGAGCGACAACAAGAACTAAGACAACCGTCATAATCCGCTCGAAACTTGAAGAGTGAAGAAAAATGGATCTTAAAACCAGTGATGGTACGCTGGTTCGAAGGAAACTGAATTTTGTTAACTGTTATCTATCTGCCTTGATGTCCCCTATCAAACAGGATGCTTCCTATCTAGCAGCCCACACACACTATTCCTGATTTATAATTATAAATAACGTTTCCATAAGATGCCTGGATTACGTGGACCCAGGTGGAACACAATCATCTTTGAAAATTCTTCCACCGGATTCCTAGTGCCCTATATCTGTCCAGGAACATTATTCGAACCCTCGAATTCCTCCTAAACAAAACATTCGAGACGATGCCTTCTTTACGTTAATGTAACTCCTTTCTAAAAACTATACTTCCAGATATTCCTGCCAGCGGAATGTATTTCATGACATACGAGTGTCTAAAAAGGTGGATGACCCCCGAGGGACAGAAGCTTGGAATTCTTCCTACAATTTTAGCTGGCGGTAGCGCTGGCATTGCAAATTGGATCGTCGGAGTGCCACCTGATGTGTTAAAGAGCCGTTTACAAAGTGGTGCGTAGCATTCCAAACATTTCACAATTTATTATTCTACACTCCGCGTCCCAATTAAAGGAACACTATAATTATCCCGAAAATTTTGGTCATTTTCGAATGGCTATATCTTTGCGATAAATGGTCGCAAAAAATATTTAAAAAACGCATTTTAACGCTTGAAGGTTCTAGATTTTGAATCAAGGACTCGATTTTTTTTTCATTGATTATGATACGGTTTTATCAAGATGAAGCGCAGGAAAGAAGTTTCAGAAATTTTTGCCTAGTTTGAACGTATGCACGGGCCAAAAGAACTTTTTTCCCGGTAAATCCAACGAAGGGCTCTTATAGAGCGGGCATTTCTCTTTAATTTCGTTTTTTTTTTTTGTTTTGCTGTATGATTTTTATTGGCAGAGTTATTCGCGATCAAAGCGAGAAAGGTACTTTTCGCTTTGAACAGCTATAACTTGCGAACTCATGATCGTAGACAAATTTTCGCTATTGTTTTGGAAAGCTAAGAAAGTTTCCTTTCAGAACCTTTAGTTGCTAATTAAATTTATTTTTTTTTAATCCTATTAAATCTATTTTAAAATGAACCCAAAAATTGCATATTTACCATTTTTTATAAAACATAGATCCCACTTCAAGGAAAATCATATAATCATTCAAGTGTCCACGTTGTTTGCGAGTTAAAACTACCCTTAAGCACTGTGCAAAAGGCCGGACCGATCAGATCCTTTAATTTTGATGCGGAGTGTATTTACCTTATTCAACAATCGTGCGTTACCATAAATACTAAACCTTTATTATATTCAGCTCCAGAGGGTACTTTCAAACGTGGAATTCGAGACGTATTCATAGACTTAATGAAGAACGAGGGACCGAGGGCTTTGTACAAAGGATGCGCACCTGTGATGCTCCGCGCGTTCCCAGCGAACGCTGCGTGTTTCCTAGGATTTGAAGTTGCCATGAATTTCTTGAACATTGTCTTGCCCAACATATAATGTTAAACCCTCGCGTCTGACAGTTTTTTTTTTTAAACAGACACAGTCAGTATTTTCTGCATTGATTGAATTTTCTATTCACAGTATATTTCTAAACACCGTTCCCAATTTCTTAATCAAAGACACTGTATAACAGTAAGTCTTTCATATAAAGCGTACTTTAGAGGCTTGTATAACAGCACCATTATTAGGAAGCCGTGCTTGCATTAATCCACGTTTCAGCCTAATCGCTGGTGCTCTTATACTAGCTGTATTATTTAGTCTATATACAATTGACACATATTGTGGAATCTCTATTTTGTTAATTTTTGATGTATACTTTTTGAAACTGCAAATAAAAAGCATATTGAAAATATTATCATAATCGTTTGAAGGTGATTCAAGGTCTGGCCCTGTTTGCTGTTCTTCTCTCTGCTAGGAAATCCTTTTTATCTTATCCTGTTCATTGAATTGGAGCTGATGAGCCGCGGAATCTCGACGTGTTCCTAAACCCATCAGAAAACTGGTTCTTGTCATCGTGGCAAGGCAGCTCCTGAAGATTGTATTTTAATTTCGTTTTATTTACAATGATACTGAAAGCTGTTATACTAATTGGGGGTCCCTCGAAAGGTTTGTCTTCTTGCAATACAGTTGCCTTTGAAATACAGATTCTGCGGCGTACAAAGCGATATAACCTCGCGTATAATTGTATTTAATAAATGTTAGTCAACTGAAAATGTCATTCAGCTTGTAGCTATGCAGATTGACTAACGCTGAGAAATCACGAAATCATGAATCAAAGCTGTACTTTTCAGGAACCAGGTTCAGACCCCTTTCGCTGGATATACCGAAGCCATTGTTCCCAGTCGCTGGATTACCAGTAATACAGCACCATATAGAAGCATGCTCGGAAGTGAAATATCTCAACGAGATACTGATAATTGGCTCTTACCTTGCGAGCGACTTGTCTCACTTCATTCAAGAGATGACCAGCGCTTACGGCATTACGATTAGGTACCTCCAGGAGTTCACGACATTGGGAACCGCAGGGGGCATGTATCATTTCCGCGATCAAATAAGGTCTGGGAGCCCCAAATACTTCTTCGTGATGAACGGCGACGTCTGCGCCGATTTCCCTCTGCAAGAGATACTGGAATTTCATACGGAGAAGCGAGCGTTGCTCACTATCATGGCTACAGAAGCGACCAGGCAGCAATCCTTGAATTACGGCTGTATGGTGCTTGATAAAGAAGGAAAGGTCACCCACTACGTAGAAAAGCCGTCGACGTTCGTTTCGACTCTGATCAACTGCGGAGTCTATCTTGCTTCCCCAGATATCTTCCAAACCATGGCGGAGGCTTTCAACGCCGGACAGCAGCAAGAGAACTTTACGTAAGACTTTTTGAATATCCTCGCGTCGCTGAAAGATCATTCAAAGGGATGTAATTTACAGGCAGTTCAACGGCAACGGCAGAGACCCGGCTCACATATCCTTCGAGCAGGGCATATTAACAAGATTAGCGGGAGCCGGTTGCTTATTCGCGTTACCTGTTCGGAGATGGTGGTCGCAAGTTAAAACAGCAGGCTCCGCTATATATGCTAATCGTCACTATCTAGCTCTTTACAATGCGAAACACCAAAAGCGGCTTGCTTCTACAGTTAACGGGCCTTGCCGCGTTATCGGTGATGTTTACATCCATCCTACTGCTACTGTGCATTCAACGGCAGTGGTAAACAGTTTTTTTTGTACAATATTCACAAAAGTCGGCGGTCTCTTCTGATAAAATATTCAAATTAAGCTCCGATTATTTCATTTACAGCTGGGTCCGAACGTGAGCATAGGTCCAAACACTGTGATCGCTCTTGGCGTTAGGATAAGAGAGTCGATTATATTAGCCAATGCTCACGTGCAATCACATTCCATTGTTTTACACAGCATTGTAGGAAAAGGCAGCTATGTGGGAGAATGGGCGCGCATAGAAGGAACGCCGTGCGATCCCAATCCTAATAAACCGTTCGCAAAAATGGAAAATTTGCCCCTGTTCAACGTGAACGGGAAGCTGAACCCCTCTATAACAATTCTCGGTAATTATCTTATTAAACGGCGATTTGCAAACGAATACGACCATGTATTTCAACGACTCACGTTCCAGGCACAAGCGTACATTTGGCAGCTGAGAAGATTCTATTGAATTCCATTGTCCTGCCGCACAAGGAGCTCACGAGAAACTTTAAGAACGAGATTATTCTTTAAGGTGTCCGTGTCTCGCAGGTTGAAATTTAAATGATTTTATACATACAGGTTCCTTTCTTCGTCGACTTTTATGCATTTAAAACTCGCTCGATTCGTTGCACAATGATGTCTGCACAAAAAGAAGAGAAATCTTTTACCGAGAAACTGATACCGATGCACAACATGTAAATCCATAAACTATTTATATGGATATAAATGTTTTTTACGATTTTATTGTACATAACTGTACATTTGTAAATTGTTAATATATACGAAGGCATACTGTACGTAGTATAAAGAATATATATGTAAAGCTTTCCGACGTTCGTATTGCGTGTTACTCTATTTATATTTGTACATTTACATTTGCAAGTTGGGCACAGATTCAACCTTACTATTCAATAAGTTACAACGATCGATGATAAACAGTTTTGCCGTAAAAAATTATTTCGAACTTGGTCGAAGGATTTTCAATTAACGAAAACAAGAAGCTTGCACAATATCCTATAAATAAATACGTAAATCGCATATATTGTAATAAATTGCAATGCGAAGGTAAATGTAGACTTTGTCGAGAAATGTACATATATAGTAGATGTGAGAAAGAGACTGAAATACTTTACATAAACTTTGTGTATTATATGGGAAGATACGAGCATTTACTTTTCTATTATGAAATAAATATTATTGACCCGAATATCCCAGACGTTTGAGTCATTCATCCTCTCGGAGGGACATACGCGAGAACAGAATAGTCACAAAGCAACGATATGTACGTCTTTGTACGCTATGTATTTTCTATTAAAATACAATTAAAGGAATCAATAATTTATTTTAAAAGGTTTGTATTCTCGTAGAATAACTGCGGTTGTATAAAAACCTGCGTACTACACTCTGCGTAAAAATTAAAGGAACGCTATAATTTCCCGAAAAATTTTGGTCATTTTCAAATGGCTGTATCACTGCGAAAAATGGTCGAAAAAAATATTTAAAACCTCATTCGCAAAGGTTCTGAAAGGAAACTTTCCAAAACAATCATGAAAACTTGTCTACGATCATGAGCTCGCAAGTTATAGGTGTTCGAAGCGAAAAGTACCTTTCTCGCTTTGATTGCGAATAACTCGGTTAATAAAAATCGTACAGCAAAACAAAAAAAAACAATTAAAGAGAAATGCTCGCTCTATAAGAGCCCTTCGTTGGATTTACCGGGAAAAAAGTTCTTTTGGTCCGTGTCTACGTTCAAACTAGGCAAAAATTTCTAAAACTTTGTTTCCCGCGCTTAATCTTGTTAAAACAGTATCATAATCGATGAAAAAAATTGAGTCCTTGACTCAAAAACTAGAAAGTTCGGGCGTTAAAATGCGTATATAAAATATTTTTCTCGACCATTCATCGCAAAGATCTATTTGAAAATGACCAAAATTTTCGGGAAAATTATAGCGTTCCTTTAATTTTGACGCGGAGAGTATTTCTAAAAATTGATTATTTAAATAAACACGTAGCTGGTTATCAGATACGCCTTAACTTTGTACATAGAAGAGCATTTTCACCATCACAAGGAACAAGTGCTTTGAAATTTGTGAAACTGACAAATATCGTTTGTCAGAATTCAAAGTTCCACCTCCTGTCCTCTATCTTAGGAATCTCGATCTGGACGTGGTACATTACAGGACATCTCATGTGTAAAAGGAAAGAGAGCCGTTCTTCGAAAAATAGAACATATACAGTCTTTTTTGTCTCGAGTCTTCGATTAACTTATATAATCTCTGAAGGTATGTTATTAAAAAAAAGAAACTAGAGTCTCAGAGCTTCGTTTCGTGTTTGACCCTGTTTCTGAATAGTTGACTTGGTCGCAACAGACCCTGAGAGTTGCTCAGATAGGAATTCCCGGAGATTATAGCCGCTGCCATGGGATCCGGATTGGAACTTGTAAACTCGCTCTTCCCATCGTCTTCGAACGCGTACTGTTGCTGTTGTTGCTGCTGCTGCGTTTCGCCGTGATTATTGTGCCTGTGGTTGTTCTTCATGCGAAACTGCACTTCCGAATCCGTCTCGTCTTCGTTATCCGCGCTATCTACATCTCCTGGGCAGACGTTAACGTGCATATGCAAAGTGTTTTTGCGACATTTAAAGTGGAATTAATCTACAGCGATGTGTGCAACGTGAAATCATAAATATCAGGATCTACCTACCGTCGGAGCTATTGGTAGAAGGTAAGTAGAAACGCGAGGCTGTGACTTTATTGTTCCCCACGCGCCGTTCTCGCTCCCTGGCAGTGTTGTTCGGATGATTGTATTTAAATTCACGAGGGAGCGTGTAGCTTCGTGGTAACGATATCTGACTGCCCTCCATATCGCTAATTTCGCCATCCACTTCACCCTCGCCCTTGGAACTCTCCTCTCCCCCGTTTTGACTCGAGCGTAGTCTGCAGTTAATTTTTAATCAATTACTCCCCTCGCCCCTTCGATCTCTATAAATGTAGAAAATGTTGAACAAGCACGTTGTACGCCAAAATTACCTATGACTAACGTGGGAGGATGGTGCCCAATGGGCGTAATGATGAGGAAGACATCGCGGCGCGAGTAATATCTCCGGCGTGTCCGCTCTCTCCCTCTGCGTCGCCCTCCACGAGTTCGAAGGATGGACATTCGGGTAATAGGAGGAGGACGGCGGCGGTGGTAAGAGGCAATGCATCTTCACCGGTGGCCACGAAGATAACGTTACTCCGCCGTTCTGATCGATTGCAGACGGAACGGACGAGAACAGAGGGGAACTGGGAGAAGTGTGCAGCTTCGTATTAGGTGGTGGTTGTTGATTCGACGCAGGCGAGGACGAGAACGAGGAGGCTGAAGCCGACGGCGGAGGGAACAGTTTTCCTTCCTTTATCTCTTCTTGTATAGCCCGTAATTCTCGTAACTGTTGCTGCTTCTTCTCTCGAAGCTTCTCCCTGATCAAATTCACGCTCAGAGAGCCGCCGCCAGTTCCGGCATCCGTTTCAATCTTCTGCTCGTTCGGATGATTGCTCTGCTCCGAAATAATGCAATTATACAGTGCCCTGTTGAATAAGGGGCTTGGAAATTCAAGGTAGAAAGTAATTCGTTACCTGTATCGCACCGGAGGAAGTCACGGACTTTTTCCAGAACGGTATCAATTGGCGAGAACTGCTGTTCACGCCGAGCCACTGTTTCGTGTCCCCTACCGCGTTCATAGAAGCTGCTCCCGTTTGTGACTGCGGTGGCGGTGGAGGCACGAATGTAGTTGGCTTCTTCTTTTTCCGATTTGGATTTACTACGGCCGGATTGGCGAAGCGACAGTTAAACACCCCTGGTATACCACCGTTGCTCAACTTCACCTTTCTCATTCCTACGTTCATATCTACTTTCTTCTCTTTTGTGTATTCCATTTGCTTCTCCTCCAAATTATCCTGCAAACATTGCATCTTTCTTGTGACGAAACGACAGTGGTTCCCACGTTTTCGATCACGTACCTGATTCGGCAGTGTCGTGAGATTCGAAGCTGCCATTCGACCGCCAGCTTCGTACCTCAATCTTCTTACGTGAAAAAACCTAAGATCAAAGGTATAGTTTTACCGTGGTAGTATGTGCGCCTTACGGAGCCACCGAATAAAGTTGCATGATTTCCGCAATTACCTGTAGTAAAGACCCATGAAGAACATACCGCCGAAAAATAAAGCTAAGAGCGTAAGTACCAGAGTTACAGGATTAGGGTGGTGCTGGTGTGGGAGAAGATCGCTTCTGTTAATACCCACTATCCATACACCGATCAGCAGGCTGTTTTCCAGAAACATTACCGAGTAAAATATTACCTATGCGGATACATTGAGATTATTCACAAGAATGCAATGAGCACGCCGCGCGTCGGAGGCTTACCATTTTCTGGCGATGATTCGTCTCGTGCAAATTCACGTACGCGAATATGTAGACGAACGCGAGCAGCGAGGCCAGACATGTTTTCCTTGGAATAGGCAAACGTTCACCGCCGTGGAAGAGGCCGTCCGGAGTAAGCAGCAGCCACATCAACATCGACAGCCAGTGGAGAGCCATGACGATCAACAGCCACTGTCCGCCGTAGAGCGAAGCGTAAGCTACCAATACTCCGACTCTGGCGCTTACGGTTCCCAGCCGCCACGCTAGTTGCGCCAGCACACCTAGCCATGTCAGCACCAACCGCTCCAAGTTACGAAGACGTGCCGCGCCTTTGCTAAAACTAGCCACTGCCCAACAAACGCTCCACAGAGAGAGCCCAACAGACACGGCGGTCAGTTTCGCTAGCTTATCGCCGTCCCTGCTCTCGCTCTCCTTCTCTTTCCCAACATCTGCGTTCTGCTCGTTGTTAAATCCAATCGACAACAGATACAACTGCAGGAGCAACATCGGAGCAGCTTCGCAGAACGCATGAACGAGACGTAATACGCAAAGCTCCCTCACCTGGCAATGCATAATGGGTTTATAGAAATCGGTAACAAATGAGGATTGTTACAGGTTTCACTTGTTGCGAGCTGAAGAATCAAACTCACCTCGTGCTTCACATAAGTTAAATTAACTGGAATAAATAATTTAAAGTATCTCCACAATACGCCGACTTGAGTCGAATGAAGTAATAGGACACACCATATCGCCCAGTTTCCGTTCTCCTTCTTCTCGTTTATGTTCTTGCCGGTTAGCCTGCCCCTTGCTCCCCATAGATACCATCGCACGCTGATAATCTGAAAGGAATAGAAGAGCGAAAGTGATGTAGATGAAATCGGCATTGAAATGCTACAGGATTTATTAGGTGTAACGAAAACTCACCTGAGAGATAATCAACGAGGTGGCTATGAGAACGATGCTCAGAGGAAAAAGAATCGGAGGGGCCGCAGAATGATGCGCGAGGGCATACACCATTGCAAAGTCAAAGACAACGTCGCAGAAGTACGATGCCAGAGAAATTATGTTAAACAGTACATCGCACAACGGTAAGAATTCGTGCTGGTGCTGTGTCTGTAGATGCTGGGCCATAATGGGCTTTCGTTATCCATTTGGATTATCCAGCACCTTTTCCCTCTGTCAACCTATACCACACATTCCACGACGTGCAAACTCTGTAACGTTAGAAATCACTCCGAGTTCAAAAGAGTCGAGAGCACGCAAGTTCTGAGAATTACTCTTACATCAACGAAATTCTCAATCGTAATCGATAAGGGAGGATCCAGCCCCGCCGATGACATTTTACAAAATCGAAAGGCGCGCTTCGCATTTTAATAAAAACGGAATCGCTCCTTCGGTTCGACAACCATTTTTAAATTTCTCATAAAGTTGGCATTTAATTAACAGGTGGTCAGAATCGATAGATACGAATTCAAATGAACCGAGTTCCGTCCGCGTGTCGCCGATTAATCAACAGAATTATTAAGAAAAACGAGACCGGAATAACGCAAGCTATGCGACGGTTTCGCGATAATACCTTAAATGACGCTTATAAATCGACAAATGGGGATTAATTTTTTATAGAGTGGAACGGGATGTTTGCCGAAACGTGTCAGTGCTTAACGGGAAATGGGACGAGAAACGATCGTGACGATCGTGGTTTGGAATTACTGCTTAACAGTCCGAGAAGAAGAACAGGAGAGGAAGAATAGAGAAATTGCGGGGCGTAGGTGGGAGCGAGTTTGCTTACCACATTCCTGAGATGTCAACCGAATGAGTAATCAGAAAAGTAACATTTTCGTCTGGATGCTGCTCCGCGCGAGCCTGGACCAGCGTTGGAATGCAAGGAATTTATCCGTATAAGTACTTTACGGACGCTTTCAAAAATAGATTTTTTTTTCACCGGCTGGCCGTGCCCCGAGCCTCTCTCCGGCCATCCCGCTACATTTTTCGCGGGTTCACGCTCGAGCTGGACGGTTCGTACGTTTTCGAAGGAACGCTGCACGCGGAATACCTGTTGATTCGAGGGACAACTATGTATACGACACTATCTATACACTGCACTTATCGGCGCTCCACTAACTCTAAAACGTGAGATTGCCGACTGAGTAGTCAGGAATGCCGGGCAGCGGTTCTCAAGTGCGTCTACACATAAAAATGATTAATCAATCTTTCGCATTCTTCGGCAAGCGGTGCTCAAAATGTCCACGTAGTCGAATGGAGAATCAAGGATTTTCTCAACTGTAGATTTCACGAACGGTGCATGCTGTTGAATTAACGTTACGCGGCTTATTTTGGGAAGAAATAGACGCGAGTTATATTATTCGTGCAATATATTAGGGGATGCTACTTGCACGCTGAAAAATTATAACGTAGATGCTGACATTCATTTATTTCCATGGTTCTTTAATACTTTACGCGAAGCAACATCTACAATGGTTTGAATAATATTTTGTTGCTAATTACTTTGGATACTGACGAACCCTCGGTACATAATTTTATGATTATAGTATCCTCAGTTACTCGGCTCTTTGTCTTCTCGCCATTTCTCTCACGTACGCACTACATTATCTTCAAATGAAATTGCAATCCGCGGCTCGCGTTTCTTTGAATTTGAAATTCGGCGGTTCGAACAGTGCCGAACTCAAATTGTGCGCGCGAAACGGCGCGGCGCTAATCGAACATTTCTTCTTTTTTTTTTTTAAAAAACAATATTTCCAACGTTCTCGGAACAGTTAATATCCTTCTTTTTCGTATAAACATTAGTAAATTTTATAAAAAGTATCCAAAGGTCACTTCTAAAACTCTTAAGTTTGTAGTTTGGTCAAACTTTTTACTACATGAGCCAACAGAAGATGTTAATTACTCTTTGCGTAATTACAAGATGGTAAAATTGACCGTTTCGTATAAACCTAGTTACGTTTTACTTAAGCTACGCAATGACACTCGATATTTCTTCGTGCAGATAACAAATTCAACGAAAGTCTAGTTTCTTTTAAACATACCGATTCAAGTTCAACTTTACATAGACAATTACGCGCGTACGATCGGATATGTCTACTGGCGTTAAAGTATACCAATACTTAAATTAAAGTTCCTCCTCAACAAGGAGTAAAAAAGGCATAATTAAATTATTAAGAATTACCCACTGTTACGACTATAGCAATAAATAATACTTATTGTATTCTTTATCAGAATAGGTGGGCCTCTTTCACCCGTTAATTTAAAAAAATGAACATTATTTTATTTCGCTTCAAATACTAAATACAGTGATTGAAAAATGATTTCCGTCCTTAAACATTTACCAGACCCAATAATACTTTCAAGTCTCGCCCTTCCATCAATAAATAATCAACGTTCGAAACTGCATTATCTCGTGGAAATTAATAAAAAATAGGACAATGGTCACGTCTTTTACTAATTTCCGAGGAGCGATTGCAGGAAGATTAGAAACCATACTCTTGCAGTCTCGTAAAGCTTTAAGGCTGAAGGAAGTTACGTGCTATAGCGCAGTTTCCGATATTATGAGAATGCGATTGCGATCACAAAAATTTGACGAGTGTGTACATGAATTGTAATGAGATTAAAGAAATATTCCTCGCAGATTTTCGTAATTTACAGTATAACGGGCTCTGCTTATAGGGCGGGCCGTTTTTTATACTATAAACCTATTAAGTTAAAACTAATATAAAAGACATCCATACGCAAATGAAATGCCGATCTGTAGAATCAGTCTTACAGTATAGAAATCAGACCCGAAGTTTCAAGCACATTTAGAAATTAAACGAGAGAGCAACGGTGACGTATGTACAGATACACGATTATTTCACATATAAACGCCGGGCAGCTCGTCGAAAATGGCGATGGCTTATTTCTCTCTTTGTGCACACACATCGAAGGAAATAATTCAACGTGTGCATTTATGCCTTTCAGATGCTCGAAAAAAAACCTCGGGCAACTCATAACCGAGTTTATGCTTCACGCGGAACAGCAATCTCGGGAGAAGGTACTTTTCGCGGTATCATTTAAACAGTAAACTTTTCAGGATTCGTGTAAATAAATACTTAAACCCGTCGAAATATTCCTCGCTCGCTAAACGAAAAGTACAAAGTCGCGCGATCCTATAGGGGTATTAAAAATTCCTCTGCACTCTAGTTTATGTACAGAGCATACCGCCCAACGTTGCTTTCTACAATAAATAATATCAATTTCCGTTAAAAGCAACACGAAACGCGTGTCACAAAACTGTGAATTAAAATGCTTCTTCTACGGAGCAGAATTGTTTCGAAAATTCCTCGTCCACGTGTTTGAAAACTCGTCCCAAGACATAACGGGAACAAGCGATCACGGAGTCTCGTCCATTTTTATTTTATTTTATAAAACTCTTATGATATGGATTAGCGCTTGTATATTGCATTATAAAAGTGCAATAAAATACCCGAATATTTTCTTTATCCGATTATTTATAAAAAGGTAGCTGCGACAATTCTTACAATCTAGAGAACCAGGGGATCAGTCAATACAGAAGATCGGAATGAAATACGGTTATGGTTTCAAGAACGAGCAATGTAAAAGAAGAAAAGATTTCCCTCACCGCTACGTCGGTTATCTTTGAATCGTCTTTCCTCGCGTCGAGTGTCTCGGGGGCAACTCGGCAAGTCGGAGAAGCTCGAAAGCAAAAGGGGCCTTTATCGTGAGGGAGTGCATATCTCGAACATGGTCCAAGTCCCTGTTAAACATAGATTCACAAACAGCGATTCAATCGACCCGGCCATAGGAGGGGACAATGTCCTTCCCTATCCAAAAGTCGCAGTTCGGATAGTCGCGGTCGGGGAGAGTGTCTTGCCCAATGATCAGGACTCGTTTCACACCGCTGGAATCCGCCTGAGCTACTTCGCCGTGCCAGACGAAATGATTAAACAGCTGCTGCATCGCGGAGACGTGCCTCTTCTCCGCGGGTGTACGCGCAGCATACGATCCAAGTATCGCCGCGGCATCGCTGTCGGGGTCAGCGATTTCGCCGCGCGGCTGTGTCGCCACGTAGAAGGGAATGTTGGTTTTCATTCGGGCGACGGTCAGTAGCGGGCAGACCACGCGAATATCGGAGATCATGCTCAGCAGGCCGTTCACCGTCGCGTTGTAACGGCTGGAAATAAAAGAACGTAGAAATGTAATTGATCCAAGAGTAATGTAGTTGGCTGTAGTGATTGGAGCTGGTTAATTACCCGAGGGCTTCGTCGTGCAGTCCTTTACTCCCCAGCAACGATTCCCTCACGATCGTCTCGACTTGCGTGGAATTGAGGGTCATGTTCATTTGTTGATACTTGAGAGGAGCTCCGGCATGAGCCGCGGTGCCCATCACGATCTTAACTGAAAGCTCGTCCTTCACCCAAACCCGGCCGACAGGTTCCTGAAGAATGGCCCCGTCGAGGACGAGCCACTCGTGTCTCTTGTCCCTCGCGGTGGACGTCGCCTCCCTGGTCTCTGGGAGGCCAACGTTCCCTAAATGCCAAGTCTCCGGGACAGAATCGTGGAGCTCCTCGGCGCTCTTGGCTCGCAGACAGGCGGCGTCGCTGCACCTCACAGAATTCAAGAACTGGTCGCTGAGCTTCTCCGAGGCCGCCAACTCCCTTTCGGGGAATATCGCGCTGCCGCTGGATATCCAGACTCTGGAGAACAATCCTTCTGCCCGCCGAGTGCCGACCAGCGTTGTGACCAGGGTGCCACCCGCCCGATGACCCCACAAGCTCACAGACTTTTTATTCCCACCAAAGTTCTCGATGTTGTGCTGTACCCACCGAAGAGCCACAATGATATCGGACAGTCCGTAGTTACCAGATGTGGGTGGGTGGGTGGATCTTGACAGTGGCTCTGCGGCTAGGAATCCAAAGATTCCCAAGCTGCAATGTAAGGAGCATTCGGTATCAACTATTTCCAATCGATTTCTAAAATAGGGCGTCAAAGGTTTTTACACTTACCGGAAGTTTGGTCTGACAAACACCATGTCGCGAACGCGGGCCAGCTTCGCAGAGGGCTGCATCACGCCCGGGGAGCCGCTGCTGAGGGTTTCCGCGCCGATCATGACGACTACGGGCAAAGGTGAATCGTATCTGACTTCAGGCGTGAACACGTCTAGGTACAAGCAGTTCTCGCTTCCAACGACGCCGCCCGAAGCGTCCCGTTGCCAGCAGCTTTCCGACGAGTTGTGCGCCAGATAAGTGCCCGTCCAGCAATGCTCGATTCTTCTCAAAGGTTCGGCGGGCTGCCAGCGGCGATTCTCTAGCGGCGGAACTGCGTAAGGGATCCCACGAAACGCGAACGCGCCGTCCTCCGATACACCTTGCACGGGGCCGCAGGAACTAACCGCCTCGACGTAGTTCCCATCTTTGATCGGTTGCATGCCAGTCTTCCTCGGGCCGAGCCAAGCGACGCAGATGATGATAACGACGGATATCAGGATGCACAGAGTCGCTACTATCGTGAAATGTATTACAAGAATCGTATTGCGCCTTGTCAGAAATAAATCCTAGGCCTTTAAAACGTGGCTATGAATAGGCCAAATATATGAAAAGTTACCTAGCACGAACAAGTTCCTCCTCGCAGCTGATATGCAGGCGACAAGGAAATGCTGCTTTGGCAGCTCGATACCGTCCGGAGCATCGCCGTCGAGTCGGACAGTCTCCATCCCGTCTTCGCTGCTGATGGGATTCTTCTCCCCTGCACCGTCATCGAGCGTCTCGACGCTGGCTAATCCAGCAGCTCCAGTTGCTCCTAGCTCCACTTCACCTTCCTACGAAATATTCTCGATTAGAGGCTCCGATGTACGCATTACAGATCTCGATCTCCAATCGAACACATGACAATTAAAACACGCGCTTCTTCTTCGCGGGGTATAAGAGCCTGAACTGTTCCGGTTATCAAGTGTAAATTTATTCTGCGCGGTGGAACGTGACTAACCGAGATGCAAAAGGGAGAAGAGCGGCCGTCGATGGTAAAAGAATACTCCAAGAAAAGATTGTACGTGCTGAAGTGTTATAAATTGCGTCTTAAAGGTTCTGCGGGGCTTCGCGTCGGCAAATCGCTACTACGCCGTCGGGCTACTGAATTCTACAATATTTTCTAATATCCTGTATGATATATTCCCGTAACCAGGGACGAAACTAGGTTGTAAGCGCCCCGGAGCAAGGATTCTGTTTGGCGCCCCCAAATCATTTTACCACCTTATATTGCCCACCGCAGGAGGTTGAGTCCATACTTTACATATAAAAGGCATAATAAACGTGTTTATTAACTGGTTGCAAACATATTGCAGGTACCCTAATTTGTTTGCTGTTTGATAACAAATCAGTAAATTTTAAATAAATAAATTTTAATTACTGTTTCATAAAAGATGTATCTCCCTTATTCTCAATGGAATAACGTAATATATAAATTTGAATAAAGTCAGTGATGTAGCTTTTTCAAAATTATGTCTTGTCTCCACGATCAGGCAATATTCGCGGGAAATAGTAACATTGGCTCGCTGTAGTGACATGTGTTACTAATACATATATACGCCATGCGTTGCGTCTAATCTTCCTTTACGGACGGGAATAGAGAAACCCCAGTTGCTCACTACGGTGGCTCTTATTTTTCAACATTTGATTTCTTTTCCTCTTACCCCATTTCACAAGAAAATAATCCCTGAAAAAGTGTATTGCAATCGGACAACAGGAAAGGGTACCGACCAGGCCTTAAAGTTTAGAATTCATCAATGCTTTAGATTTAATTAATTTCTCAAAAATGGTAACCTCTATCGAAATTCTGTTAAAATAATATTAAAAGAGCATTCAATTTTCAACAATTACTGTATATTTGATTTTTTCGATAGGGCTTACCATTTTCGAGAAATTCTTTAAATCCACACCATTGATGAATTTTAAACTTTAACGCCCGAGCGACACCCTGGTGTTCGATTGCAATAAACTTTTTCAGGGATTATTTTCTAATGAAGTGGAACCATTTCAGGAGGTGAGAGCAAAGAAATACGAAGGAAAACTCCAGACGTATAAAGAAGGGCCACCCTATAATGCTCACGAGGAACGTTTTCGACGGCGCTGATATACACTTCGTTTGGCGCCCCCGCAAATCGGCGCCCGGGGCAGAAACACCCGCTGCCCACCCCCTAGTTACGTCCCTGCCCGTAACTTGGACCTTCGATATTTAATAAGCCAAGGTTGCATTAAATAACAGAGCCATCACCTTATTCTTCTTTCTAGGGAAAACAGAAACTAAGGGTAACTTTATGGCATCGAGTATCCCCTTTCGTCCTTCCTTCTCCTTCGCGTCCTTACTGGGCGTGTTCGTTTTCTCCGAGGACACGTTCTGCTCGTTCTCTTTGGCGGTTTTCTCAGTTACCTCGCCGTCACCTGATTCGGCGGGTTTACTTTCGTCCTCCTAAAAAGAAACAGCGACGCCAATGATACCTGCGTTCTATACACCCACGCCTTACAAAAAGAAAGAAAAAAAAAAGAAAAAAAGAAACGAAGGGACAGTCATTTTTTGCGCGTATTGCAATCGATACTCGAAGCACCACCGCCACCATCATCATCGCAGGTGATGGTTATCATTATTTAAAGGGCGCGTGATCGATAATGCCAGGTGTACTGTTCGGCTGACGTCATCCCATTGGTTTAATGTCAGGAAAAAAAGAAATCGTTACGGGGCTGTGGGCACCCCTCGTGAACACACGCTATGGTGGCTTCGGGGACTCGTGCTCTTTGAGCAGGAGTCGCCTCTCGTCGTAAACAGATGTTAATCGACCAAAAGGAAACAGTATTTACGTTCGGGCCGGCTCGCCTGTTCATTTCCATCCGCTCAAGATTAACCCACTCGAATATAACAGGCGAAACAACGAAACGCGCCGGGACTTGCCCCATTCAGATTTCGCTCGACGCACCGCTCCCGGCGGGGATCGCGTGACCGGTAACAACGTGCACCTGAACAATATTTACCTATTCATGTGTTTCGCGTCGTACTCGTAACAGTAGCATACAAGGTGTACCAAAATTTGGGGGCACGCAGTGTTTGGCAATACATATTTCCGTTGCAAGGAGCTTCTCAGAGGCGAGCGACGGGATTGCGTATCGATCAGCAAATTACATAATTCATGATACAATTGAAAAGGGGGAGGACGATGGTGGGAAAACGATTCACCGTGCAACTATAAATCGAGAAGATACAATCCAATCCTATTATAGGAAGCTTCCTTTCACAGAAAAGCGAGTACAATCGTCGGCAAAATCCCCAGCGTACATGTATCGTACATCTTTTTTTTTCTTTTTTTTATGAAGAACCGGAGGATGTTTGTGTAAGAGATCGTTATTAACAGCCTCGCGTGTTGATTGGGTTAAAACTGAGGATCTTTGACCGCGAGGGGGCATGAAACTTGTTTAGATTTACTTTGCAGGGTTCCTTGCTCTTTGTACGACAAAAGCCAGGCATCTTAATGCCACCGATTGGTATTTTCTTCTTGGGCTTCTGTTCCTCGGATTCCGAGTCCGGCGCGGTCGATGATACCGTGTGCTTCGTATTTTCAGCGTTCAGCATCTTCTCCCTCTCCTCCTCCGCGATTTCCTTCTTGTCCATGCTCTTCTCTTGATCCCCTTGGCTCATGCTTTATCGCTAAAAATCCACCAAATCCAGCTTAGATTAAATTTGTCAAACGTGGCATAGCGCTTGTACAGGTCGATCAAGTTTGAGAGGAATTCTGGGGCACATGATCCGGAAAGCTTGCCGGGGAACAGTAATAAATAAAAGCGACTGGAATATCTTTGTAAACTATCAGCAAAGAGGAGAGTAGCGAGACTTTATTAGTTATTAATTAATTTTCAGAGAGAATATATATTTATTTTATTATTCTTGGAATAAATATGCATGTCTATAGATGGTAGAAAAATAATTGGAAATAATAATATTGGGTACGAGGGACAACGTATTTCTTCCATTTTCACGCGAATCCACGCGGTAAATCGAGCTTCTTTTGTTTCGCGAGGGAAGAGTGATGTGGAAAGGAAGTGTAGACCGCAGTGGAAAATACAATCTATCGACGACCTTTAAGCGACTGCAGGGAAAACGCGCGCGGAAACCGCAATATGGATCAGCCTGTACGCGGTAAGCGTTGCAGCTGGCGTCGGGACGCCCAGACGTAAACCGATCGATTGGATGGCATCGCTCTCTGAGCCTATTGCCTCCAGGAGAGTCTAGTCGTAGATAGTCTCCACCTGGCTTGTACTTTTTCCCAATGGCGAGAAATCCCTTTTGTCAAATTCCTGCACTGTTGTACTCAATTTCAACGAGCATTACTGGCGCAAAATAAATACGTTTGTAAAAAAAGTACGTGGTGAAATATAAATGTGTTGTAAAGCGGCTTGCAAACGAAATTTGAACAGATAATTTTTTACGTTCGTAAAAAATTATTTCCAACATCAAATGGATAGAGCAATAAAACACATCTGCAATACTTGTATCGAGTGTTATTTAAATTTCGCGCGGTTGTGTAAAGAAGTAAAACGGAGTAGTAAACGAATCCTCCAAACGTGTTAAATTTGTAATGGAATTAATAAAGTACCCGTGATCCGTAATTATTTCAAATATTCTCCAGAATTGTCGACTCTCGTCGTCGCTCGGCCGGAGCAATGTATTTAATAAAGTTTCCTATTCAAAAACGTTCGAGACGTTACATTCAAACGGTAGCAGGTGGCGACGTTAGAGCGTCGCCTCACATGAAAAGTTCGATCGAACGAAATTTTGCCGCTCGAAATGTAAAGCAGCTCTTTTCAGTTCGCACCCCCTCCCCAAGCTCTTTCAGCCCCTTTATGTTGCGTCTCACGCGTAGCCGCTACGCTGCAGTTCCGAAACAAATGCGTCAACAACTTTCTCTTTCGCGGGGCACGGTCCGTGCATACGTTCTTCGCCTTACTATCTACTCTTTCGTCGAGAGACATCCCGAATAAATACAATGTCGTTGTCAACGGACATCCACTACAACATCTGTACCAACCAGTTATCGCCTTCTTCCTTTACGCGCTATTCGTCCAACTTAAAGGAGATGTTACGTTCCACAAACTCTCGTACACTGTGTCTGTTGGAACATCTCGTACAAATTCTGTCTATTACTGATACACGGGGCTAGGCCCGCAAAACTTTAGTCATTTATCCAACATCCCCCAAAGTTCATCCACGACTCGGTTCAATTCGTTCCTGATTGTACGAATCGTGTAAATTCCGTTTGTAAACAATGGGCTACGGCCCAGGGAGCTGGCAAGTATACTCACGGTTTTTCGTAGGGTCGGGGGAAGGACGCCACTGAATTTCACGGATGTATTCCTCCCTCACAGACCCAGAAGCTCTGGAAAGAAGAAGCCGGTGTCGGCGCGAACGGGATTACGATGCTCTTAACGATCACTTCATCGATCACGGGGCGCGATACACAAGTACGATCTTTAGGCTTTACGAGACAAACGGTTTAAACAACGCAAATGTCAGCGATGGTGACGCCAAGCGCGTGCCTACCTCGACTGCCGTTTTACGATTCCGCTACGAGCCTTCTCCCACCACCACTTTCAGCACGATGCTACGCTCCCATTGGCCGATCGCACCGTGCGCGGCCGGTTCGTTTCAAACGCGGAACGCGCAACATAACCTGAATCTATCTGGAATATCCCTTTCAAATAAAAACCGCCAAACAAGTCGCATTACTCTCGAACCTACTCCGGTCAAGATAATATTCCTAATCCAATCTATCACGCCGCTTCGATAGCACCCATATCAACATCAATCTCAAACTCTATTTCCATTCCAAACATACGATACTTGTCGCCAACTCGGAATCCTCATTTACAATTACTCACTAATTCTCTCTCCTCGGGATTAAAACTTTAGCTGGAATTCTACGATTCTACTATGGAACATTCGTAAAACAAAAAGCTTTGAAATGAAAGAAAGTCGATGGAGCTTTCGAAGCACGCGTACCGGCACAGTCGGTGTGCCGCGTAGTTCGCGCTTAACCCGACGTCGCGCGTGCGTCCTCGATTCTCGGAGGGTCCGCGTCGCCGCCGTGTACACCGTGATATTTGCGTTGTGCCCTGTTTCACGGCACGTAACGTGTCCGTTACCGTGCGACCGCTGTGTATAAGCGTCCATCCGTTTGACAGTTCGCTCTTAACGCGCGGATACGGTGAATCGTGTTGAACCGGTCTGCCCGGGGCGTTCGCCCAGTGGAAAGGGATTCACCCGCGTAGAACGAGGGCTCGCCTCCCGTTGATATGCCTTTGATCGAGCCCCGCGGATCGGTCTGTGCGAGAGCGCGCCCGTATCTGAAAGCGTTGGGCACGTAGGTGTCACGATGTGCTTGAATAACAGGGAATCGACGTCTACGCGGCCGGGGATGGGATTCCTGCGTGTTTCGTGGACACCGCGGGGTTGAGATCTCGGGGCTCGGGGTTAGCTGGGCCGCTGGATAGCTAGACGAGTAGATAGCCAGGCGAGGGTGTCCGCGGGGGGAGCGAGAGAGGCTAGAGAGCAGCGGCTGAAGGAGCCGGAGGGCGGCGGAGCTTGGCGGCAGGGTTTCGGGATCGAAAATCGCGAAAAGAAAGGACGGCCGATCGATGTCTCATTTGTGATGGGAGTGCCTGCGCGGGGAGTACTCGCGGCGGTCGTCGCCATAAGCGCATTCGCCGTCTATCTGAACAGCCTGAATTGCGGCTTCGTTTTCGATGACATTTCAGCGATCAAGGATAATAGGGATCTGAGGCCCCATACACCTCTGAAAAATGTCTTTTACAATGATTTCTGGGGTACTCCTATGCACAAGGTGGGTGATGCATGGATAGGGCCGGTTTCGATTCACCCCCTCCCACTTCCCTTTCGCTCTTCTCTACCTTCTTGTGTATTGATCCGTTCAACTCTTCTCCTTTTCCTTCCTTTTCGATTCCGTTCGATTCGACTCGGCCGCGTCCAACTCGACGTGAACCCATTCGATTCGAATTTGTTTAAAATTTTCTTCGGTAGATTGTTTTTTTAGCGCCATTGCGCTCCCCGATCTCGCCGATGATTTTCAAAGGATAAATTTGTTTGTCCCCTCTTTGCGATAATGGAGCTGTTGTTTTGTAAATAAATGTTGGGGTAACTTTTATTTAAAAACCACGTAAAGATAATTGTACAGTAGAAAGGTGCAGAGAATCTTATAAAATTATTATGCTCGTCCTAAAAATGAATTTCGTTTGTAAATTCGTGGAGATATTCGCAAAGAATGTTGATTGGAGATTGATTGAATAACTAAGCACCATGTTTTTATCAAACAGGAGCAATCGCACAAGTCATATAGGCCACTGTGCGTTCTCACATTTCGATGGAATTACCTGATTCATCAGTTGGATCCTATGGGATATCATTTACTTAATGTTATCCTACACGTCGGAGTATGCTTATTATATTTCAGGTGCGTTTCATGCTCTGAACAATGCATTTCCTTCTGCGATCTCACTTGCGTAGTTTATATTTCGATGACTTTAAACAAACAACCCTAGCAAATGAACCTGATTCGCATTGTTAAGCATGCCTTAATCATTATTCCAGGACTTGCTTGATGTTTCTGTCCGACTCCGCGACCTTTGTCTCTTCTTTCCTGTTCGTGGTTCATCCTATACACACGGAGGCAGTAAGTTGCACAAGCTCGCTATCCGTATCGACCGAATCGATCGACGTTACCTGGGAATCGTATAAGACTTTCTAGCCCTTGTTCTTCCCTTTGGCAAAAAATGTTTCTGTACTGTGGCCGAAAGGGTTGACGTCGAGCGATCGTTCGATCGCATCGTAGTTCCTAGATTGAGTTCAGATTTGCATAATCAGTGGATGATAATTGTGTATTAAGGTTACAGGAGTGGTCGGAAGAGCGGAAACGTTGTCCTCTTTATTTTATCTAGCGGCTTTAATCACGTACACTAAATGTTGCAAAAGTAAAAGGTCTACAGGTGGGATACTCTACGCTTTTCATCCTTGGATTAGAATCCTTGGAAACTTATTAGAGTCACTGTTTCTGCTTCTCGCGAGCAAATGTTAATCTATGATTTCTTTTAGGATGGAGGTCCCTGATATTATCCATGTTCTTTGTTTTTACCGCCATGTTATGCAAAGAACAAGGAATAACTGCCACCGCGGTCTGTGTATTGTATGAAATTTTTGTTGTACAAAAGGTAAATGCGTATAATAACGTGTAAGTAACGTCCTGGAGTAAGTCAGTTTAAATTGACGGACTCTGCTGCCCGTTTAGGTAAGAGCAATGGATATATTCTTGACGTTAAAGGCAGCATTCGGTGGGAAGAAAATATCGCTCGCTTGGTCCAGCGAAGGTACAAAACGACTGACTGCCCTTACGCTCGTCACGTTTAGTTTACTTATTCTTCGACTGCATGTAATGGGCTCAAAGTTACCTGTATTCACCAGGTAATCTCGGAAACGTCGCTGTATAATTACTGGGGCACAGCGGAGAGTGATTCCATAAATGCATTTCAGATTCGACAATCCCGCGTCAGTGGCACCAACGCCGGTAAGGCAGCTTACGTACAATTACCTCGCAGCGGTTAATTTAAGGCTGCTATTTCTTCCGAGCGATTTATGCTGTGATTGGACTATGGGAACGATACCGTTGATAGACAGTTTTACAGATCCTCGCAATCTAGCTACTATCGCGACCCATACAACTGTACTGGGACTGCTGGCGGCAGCAATTTTAACACCTAATAGACAAACCTCCGTCATTCTCATAATGGTTCGTTGGCTTTAAATCCATACATTAGAAACATTGTTTTTAAAGCGCAACACTGTTGTACCACGGATCTGTTTAACTCGCAATAATTCGCATAGAGTCTGGCTATGATGATACTCCCTTTCTTACCTGCCTCGAATCTCTTCTTCCCGGTCGGATTCGTCATTGCCGAAAGAGTGTTGTACGCGCCGTCGATGGGATTCTGCATGCTTGTTGGATACGGATGGAGCATTCTGTGCGACAAAAAGTAAACGCCTCACGCTTCTCGACGCTCGAGATGGCCCCCGCGCTAGCTACTCACGCGATTCACGCGCGCATTTCTGCTTCCGACTTCTAGGTTCAAGAAACTGACGCTATTTTTACTAATAACACTGGTGGCTGCTCACACGACGAAGACGTTCATCAGGAACTACGATTGGCTGGACGAATACTCGATATTCATGTCGGGGTTGAAGGTGAACGATCGCAACGCAAAGTTGTTTAACAACGTGGGACACGCACTGGAAAGCCAAGGTCGATTTAAAGAAGCTCTGAACTTTTTTAATATGGCTGTGCAGGTTCAAGGCGACGACATCGGCGCGCACATAAACGTCGGTAGGACGTACAATCATTTGAAAATGTTTAAGGAAGCTGAGGATGCCTACTTGAAAGTAAGCGATACAATTAAACGAATGTAGCTTTGGAATTGGCGAATTGTGAAATCTGTTTTCTCAAGAGCGCGCGCTTGTTTGCTTAGGCAAAGTCTTTGCTGCCCAAGGCGAAGCCCGGGGAATCTTACCAAGCACGAATAGCACCGAATCACTTGAATGTCTTTGTGAATCTAGCGAATTTAATAGCAAAGAACGCAACTAGATTAGAAGAAGCCGATTTACTTTATAGACAGGCCATTAGTATGCGTGCCGACTACACGCAAGCTTATATCAATCGGGGGGATGTCTTAATCAAACTGAATCGTACCAAAGAAGCCCAGGAGGTTTACGAGCGTGCTCTGTTCTACGACAGCAACAATCCAGACATCTACTACAACGTAACTATCCGAATCAAATTCAGTTATACTTCACAGACTTGTTGCGTACCGATTACAACTAATTACTTTCTACTTCTTACTCCTCTGAAGCTAGGAGTCGTGTTCCTGGAGCAAGGAAAGGCGTCCCAAGCCCTGGCATACTTGGACAAGGCGCTGGAGTTCGATCCCGAGCACGAGCAAGCGTTATTGAACTCGGCGATTCTGCTTCAAGAATTGGGGCGAGCGGAACTGCGCAAGGTAGCCAGGGAGAGGCTTCTGAAGCTTTTGCGAAAGGTGCATTATTTCGTCGATAGCATTAAACGAATCGTTAACCAGTCCGAAATGACACGAATCCTCTTTCAGGACTCCAATAACGAGCGAGTGCACTTCAATCTCGGTATGCTGGCCATGGACGATCACGACAGCGGAAGCGCGGAGCGATGGTTCCGCAACGCGGTTGCTTTGAAGGAGGACTTTCGCTCGGCTTTATTCAATCTGGCTCTTTTGCTGGCGGACGAGCAGCGTCCACTCGAAGCTGCGCCCTTCTTAAACCAGCTAGTCAGATTTCACCCGGACCACGTTAAAGGTTTAATCCTTCTAGGCGATCTCTATATTAACAATATAAAAGACTTGGATGCTGCTGAGAACGTAAGTACAATTTAGCGGGAAAGAAATTCTATTACACGTTCCATAAACTGTAGAAACGTTAATCGGCGATTCTGGAACGGCTTGCAGTGTTACCGTAGAATACTGCAGTTGGACCCAACCAACATCCAAGGGCTGCATAATCTGTGCGTCGTAATGGTGGAGCGTGGTAAGTTAGGCTTGGCTGCTCAGTGTTTAGAGCGCGCTGCAGCGCTGGCGCCCCAGCAGGACTACGTGCACAGGCACCTGGACATCGTGAGGGCTCGGATTAGTCGACTGCCGCCGGAGCAACGGGACACCGAGGTGCTGGACGAATCCTTTTGGCAAGCCGGGCCGAAGGAGAAGAGCTTCAACATAGGCGACATCTCCGGCGGCGCTGGCGGCACTACCGCCGCCGGCGGGCCCGGGAACATTGTTCACAGTAGCAATCAGTTTCTGGGGAAAGCGGACTCTGTATTCTCGAATCACCACAATCACATAGGCAATAAGAAAGGGAACGCGGACTCGCTGAATAATCATATAATACATCTGAAGGGTCCGTCGAAGCCGGCAAGGGTCCCGCCGAACGACGCGAGAACGGACGAGGCGTACAACGACGCGGACAGGCCCTCGAGCTCGAAGAACGCGCAGGAACTCCCCTCGGACAGAGTGTACGGTAAGGGCGTGAGCGCGGATGCGACGGAATTGACAATCGATCGGGAACGCGCAACCAAAACGATCAATTCGGAGACGTTGGACAGAGTCGATCGTGCCGCGGCCACGCGACAGGCAAAAGACAACACTGCGCTCTCATAGTATTGACGTTGAAATCCGCCGAAATACTGTATAAAGTTATATTCTACATATAACGAAAGAATATGGGTGGTACAGTCGTATAGAGCTAATGTGTGAATATAAAATAAATACAGAGTATTGTTTTATATGCTGTACGAATAGAACGTTTTGTAAAATATATTTAAAAAACATGTATCTCCCGTGGTTTACTCTCCTTAACATTTTAGACGGTAAGCGGGAGGAGTATGAATAATAGATTTTAAACGCGGTGGCGATGAAGTCGGGCACCGAGGACGGATTAATTGGCAAACGGAATCAGCGCGGTGTTTTCAAGTACAATAACACAGGGCAAGCGAATTTCGAAAGAGGCAACGCAAAGTGGGAAGAAGATAATCTGAGGTCGGCGAGACTTCGCGCCGGCCACCGGAGAGTTAAGACTAAACTTAGGTTTCTATCGCTGGCGAGCGGAATACTTGCTAGTAGCGTGTACGACGATAGTAGTAATAAAGCGGTAATAATAGATAATAAAGTAATGCGATAATGCCGGGGATACGAGACGGTGGCTTCGTAAGAGATGAAAAGAAATGAGCAGAGCAGAAATGCGCGTACTGCACGCCGCGTTTAATTTGCTGCGTTAAGTAGGGATCGGGGGAGTGTGCATATTTTGCGAGTTGTCGATTTTAAACGGAGCAGAACAGCGCCAGTCGTCGGAAGATCGAGTGCCGGGCGCGTTCCATTTCTCTCACTCTCTATCTCTTCCTCGACACTCCTTTCTTGCCCTCTCTATCTAGCAATCCTACCTCGATCCTCGCACTCTCCCGCGCACCTTTGCCCCTTTCTCACCACCCACAAAAAAAGAAGATAAATTAACAAGGTGCAAACGCAGGCAGTGTCGAAAGTGCTTGAACAGTGCGTCGGGAATGTCTATGAAAATTTAATAGGTTCGAGATGCCGGGGCGTATTTTGGCCCGGCGCGCTCAATCTTCTCGCGATCTACGGACTGTAGCTGTATAATCGAACGTTCTGACAGATCGAATGAAATGAAGACGAACAAAAGGAAAAAAGAACGATGTATCGCTGCGAACCACTGCTCGCTCTTCGTTTCACCCTTGCTTTAATCGCGAACGTCTTTTGAAAATAGAGAGTGCGGAGAGTTCGGGGAGGAGCGTTTGTTATTTGAAAAGTAATCGGGAGCGACTTGACGCCGGAGAGGACGAAATTGGCGCCACGGACCGCAGCCGATAATCATTTCTCGTATCGAGAGGATCGATAAGCAGCGCCTTCGATTACCGACACGGGCAGAGTCGATTTCGTTCCCACCGTGAGACGTGACCGCCCGCAGGATGGCAATTTAAAGGAGGGGAACGGAGCGCGAGCAAAGGACATCGATGTATTCGAGAGAATGCGAATGCTCGGGCTCGCCGAGGAGTTTCCCGATGGTCGTTAACATTGATCGAGGGGTAATCATCCAAAAAAGATACGCGAATCGTTTTTCCCACAGATATGGCGGTCGATGGAAAAAGCTTTGCGAATCAGCTTCTTCGTAAACGATACGGTATATTCAGACACAAGTTTCTAAAAATTTCACACACCCGGGTATTCTGTAAAAAGTTGAATGGTTCTTGGTGTTTAAGATACGGGCTACTCTTTCGCGAGTGTTTTCGCGGCGCTCTTATCGTGCTCGATACATTTATTTTCGATCCTGACGCATAACTTTAAATTTTATCAAAATAGAAGATATAAAAGAATCAGTACTTGCAATAACGCGTCTTCGACTGTAGCGTAATCATTCTTCATCTTCCATTACACTTTGCAATGCATTCCGCTAAAATGATTGCGTGCAAAAAAGAAGAGCGTTCCCGTTCGTCGGATTGTTATCATTCGCTTTTCCCCTTTGTCGCGTCTGGAAAATCAGCGGCGAAAATTAGGCTACTTGGAATCTTATCCTTCGACTAATGTAATGATTAATATAAGAAAGAAACAAACAAACAGCTGTGATAGTACTTCGTGATACACACACATAATTTTTTTTTATATAAAAATATACACGTATCGTGCTGATTTCTGTTTTATCGACACGTACTAAGTAAGTAATTCTTTTACATATTTCTTTCCGTTTCGATATTTATCTAACGCTCCTTTCCCACTCGCGATAATATCGCAAGCGCAAGATTAAAAAAAAAATGCATGACAAAATCAAGTACGGAAGAAGTTGTCTATTCGATACATCGCTGATAAGTAAACACCTGTCCGTATAATTGGACAGAATGTTACCCACGAGGCTACGATCGCGAAAGATCCATATTCGTAAAGGAAGTTATATTAAGGCAATATGGCAATCATTGGTCGTGAATCATTGAGCAGAACGATAGTGCTGTTAACATTATAATAGTCGAATGTGTCATCGGTATCACGTCTGAGTTTTTCCACCTAGATCTTTATTTATATATCCATGCTAAAAAGCGACAGCAAGTAGCGCTTATCTTCCAAAGGAGGTCGACCTCAATGTTTTCTTCCTTATCGATACTTATCAAGGTAGACGTAATTTAAAAAAAAAAAAAAAAGAAGCTCGACTTATCAAGCGCGTTTGAAACCAAGGTAAACTTAATTCGAAAGAACGAAGATACGCGTTGATATTAGACGTCAATAATACTTACCACTTCCTTCCAATCGAAATCGCGCGAGATCTCGATCCCTAAGGATTTTTTCGAATCGACCGCTGGCGGGAGGGCGCGAGCAATTTAAAACCCGTGGGATGTTCGTAAACCCTGCTCGCGCGAAAGGACGATTTGCAGCGCGAGATTTATATTTGCACGAACGATATCTAAAAATAGGTTGTTACTCGCCGACTGGTACGCGACAGCAACAGCATGGGGCATCGTTATTGATAAGTGCTGATAAAGGTTAATGAAAGCGGTTTAAATAGACACACTTGACGATCCATTTACGATACTCGATTTTCGAGTTCACCCGTCCAAATCTTTGCTGCCGATTTTTGGTAACGGGAGCCAGTAAACCCAGCTGCACGCACGGCAATCGTATACCGATATTCTTTTTAGGGCGAATAGATGTCGCACCTCTTAAACACCTTAAGCCCCGCGCCATTCGAACAGCATGCTAAAATTCATCAAAATATTATTATCACTATCAACATAATATATATATACAGATATATATATTTTTGAGTAATGGTAATGAGTTTCTATACAAATGTGTAAAAGTAGCATGCAAATTACTTTTAATAAGGTTTTTGAAAGAGTCAGGTGTATCACAGAACTCTGTAGTATCAATGCATTTATTACGACCAAATATATCACGCTACTAATAAGATTATAATATTTATCCTTTACTATTTTTTAGGGTCAGGCTCTATCTCGCTCGAAGAGCAAAAGCTACATATTCCACGCATCGTTTAGCTGTTATTGAGTATTGAAAGTATCGATTTTGCTTCTAGATGTTCGCACGCCGATTGTACATGCTCGTGAGTCTGATACTCGTGATAGCGATCCTAATATTTCAGTCGAAGGGACAGGCTGTGAGCGAAGTCCGCCAATATTGCGGTGATAATCTTTCGGACACTCTGCGCATAATGTGCCACGGCGTTTATAATTCCCGTTTCAAGAGGGGCGATCAGGGTAAATAGACACGCATCGCGCGTGACCTCCTTAAAATTTATTCAACGCCGCAATCGGGTGCGACAGAAAAGTTTGAATGCTCCTTTACGCTGAGGCTGCGTCCCTGCGCAAAAGCAGCGCCCATCGAAGGGACGCTTTAATTCTGCTACGCGTGCTCGCGCTGCAGCTTGGCTTTTAAAAGACTATTCTTTTTCCAGAATTCGGGGCGGACGACTATATGTTTAATAACCATTTGATCCCTTACAAGTCCATCCAGAGTGCGAGAAGGATGTTGAGGTTCCGAAGGGTGACGCCAGGTGTCTACGAGGAGTGCTGCCTGAAAGCGTGCTCGAACGAGGAGATGAAGAGCTACTGCGGCTGACTGCGGCTCTCGTTAACAAAAAAATCCCCCGGCAGCCTCTGAAACGTGGAGAATGGATTAGTTCGTGACTTTTAAATGCGACCGCTTAAACTTTCCTGCGATTGTTCCCGCGCGCTGGTATTCCGGTGTACCCTTCAGTCTGCTTGATCCCTGCGAGATCGATCGATCTCATTTACTTTTAATACCGTCGCGCAGAGTCGTTTTTCGCGCGGGGAAGTAAAGCGAATTTCACACTTGGCTGTTTCTTAGGGAAGAAGCTTCCTTCAACGTGAAAAACAAAGACGACTGTGAAGATGTATTTAATATCGATTTTAGACCAGGCTTTTTAGGTTAAAGGTTATAATGCTTTACTTTCAAATATGTTGGAAAAAAATGTTCATGAACATTTACTTTTACATGCGAGGATTGTGATAAATCGTCGTGATAGATCACCTCGCGATCAATGCTTTTTTGGCGAAAAACTTATACGATGTGATTACTTTAGCAGCCTGACTGGAACTCCGTTTCAAATATTCCAACATGGCGTTCCTCTCGAGGCTTCCGCACTTCCGGTCACGTGGTTTGTTATATAGGGTGTTGAGAAATTCGTGGAACTTAATAAATACGTTGGTCTAACTTTTGTGGACAGCGTGAAGCTTGTATATATATATATATATATATTTACTGTTTTGTTTACATACTTACGAGCACCTTGCATAGCGTGACATGTGATAGAAGTGATAGGTTACGATTTTTACATACTACATAAGAATAGTCATGTAATCCATGTATTGTACGCACTTTTTATTAACGAGCAATCACCAATTAGGTCGCAGTTTATCCGGCAAGATTGATGCTTGATCGTTGATAATTGCTAATTTTAATTGCACCGATTTGGTCGATTATGAAAGTTGTCTGGCAAATCGCGGGACAAGATTTGATCTCATTTTGTACTTAACCGATCCATTAAAAATTGAAAAATGCATTTATGCGCACGTGTTTTGCGGATCTGAAAATGTAACAATAAAGCAATATTTATGAAGCTTTTATGTAGTCTGAGAATTATTGTAGACACACGTTGAAATATTTCTATGGTAAAAATTATACAAAAATATAAAGATTTTATCGTATGAAAATTCTATTATCAGATTTATTCAGTTTATTCTACTAAATTCTGTTTTAAGAATATGTGAAGTTTACAAATGAGAAGAGATATTTCATGAACATTAGTACCGCATGGACAAGTACGCCGTGAAGAATGGAGTGGGAGGAAATTTATAGCCTTACGATCTCACCGCCCATTATATCGAAATTTGCGGTGCAATGGTCCGAAGACAATCACATATCGATCATTACCGAGAAGGGAATTCATATATGTGTAAGTCGCAAGTAAATTATTTTCTGCCGACAATTAGATCTATGCGATCGGAGAGATATATTTTACATTGTTAATCCACGCAGGAGTTTGTACCGTCCCCGATGTCTCCGCTCTCCACCATGAAATTTTCCCGTTCCTTCATTTACGCTCCGTCGATTTTCCCGACGGAAGTTATATCGAATAGAATGGATTCTAAGATTTGGGGCATGCATCGTGAAGCAGTTTATTCGTTCATGATGGAAGAGAATCTGACTCCGAGAATGTCCAACGTCAGGGAAACGGTCCCAAGAATAGTCAACTTGGCGTGGTCACCGCATAATCTGATACACCCGAGCAAGTGTCTTCTCGGGATAATAACGTCGACGGGTGCTATCCTGGTTGTCCACAAACTTTCCGCGGATTGGTATCCCACGTACGACTTGTGTTCTGTACGCTACGACGCTGTAGAGGAAGAAATTAATGCGAAGCTGAAAGACGGTAAAAGTGACTCCGTTTCGGTTTCGACATTAAAGAATTCCATGAAGATGCTGCAGGCCTCTTGTATGGCTTGGAGCGAGCTTCTCGAAGATTTCGCGTATCTCGCTGTCGCTTATCACAACGGGGACGTAATCGTTTATAAACTTCCGAGGATATCAGATTGCAATGAGATATCGAGCCCGAAAATTGTGGGCACGTTGCAACTAAATGAATGCGCCAAGATAAATGCTTTGCATTGGATCGCCATTAATATAAAGGAATATCTAATTATCGTTGGATATTTCGATGGACGTATTTACGGTGTTAGAATCAAAGAACACGCCCAAATATTGAAACTTGAATCGGTCGACAAATATTATGATTACGTAGATCGCATTTCTGTTAGCTCTGTAACAATGATTCCTCAGACTGGTTCCGATATAAAGGTCCTCGTATCGAAAGGTTTTTTTCTCTTTCTGCTGTGTTTCACAACGAAGGGGATAATAAAAAGTTCACAGCACTTACAATTAGAAGGATTCATGGTTTCAGGTAAATGAAATATAATTCCTTCTAGCGTGAATCATAGAAAGTTTTCATTAACGCAATGAAATTGATCGTTTTTTAGGAGTAACTTGTACTAGTGCCGATTCTGCGCTGGTTACGACAGAGAATAGTTCCGTGTTCGTAATTGACACGCGAAATGATCAGTTCTTGAAGACTAAAGTTAAAAATGGATTATCGCAGACTCACGTACGATATCTGGGCCTTGCTCATTCCCTGAGTTGCGCGATGTTTATAAACGTAACTACTCCGAATACTTTGTACGACCACCTGGTAATGAAAGAACCAAGCAAAATGTGTATGTTTCGCCTGAAAAGTGAGAATCTATCAGATATCTTACAAAGAAGCAAGATGCCGAGATTCGAGCAGCTGTGGGACTTGTTGGAAGTGATCAGAATAAAAGCGATAAAGGCGGTAGATTCTGAAACCGTGTTACCAAAACTGCCATCCGATTTAGAATCCTTGTCTCTGTACGAATTACGTATAGCGATGTGGATATCTGTAATGATGGAAATCTGTGAGAAGAAGAAAGTAATCCCTGGTATAGGGAGTATCGCTGGAGAGATATCCGAAGTGCAGCCGCTGATTTTCATTCACACCGCTTGCAACTACCTCGAGCTGCTTCAAACTAAATCTTCTTTGCTCGAGGAACAGAAGCTCTCCATGAACTTGTTAAGAATGTACTTGGATGTATACCTAGCGGGAGAAGAGAACGAAGAAGCATCTCCGCTTTCGAGGAGAGCTAGAGATGTGTTGAAAAAGATATCGCGATTCGCTTTGAACAACATAGAGTCCTGTAATTTGTGCGGCGGAGCGATAAATGACCTCTCCTGGAAAGTCACTAAATGCCCGCAGGGTCACATCCTACCCAGATGCGCCATCACTCTTTTACAAATAACTACTACGAAATACAGAATGTGCCCCATATGTGGTTTACTTTTTCATCCGTGCCTGGATCAAGAGTTCGAGGTAACGAGGTGCCTTTTTTGTGACGTACCGGCAGTCCATGAGAATCGAGTGTTGGGCTCCAAGTCTATCATGTCCACGGAGAAGAGTTTATCTAGGCTACGCGTCTGCGTGCCAGAGGTACCACAGGAACGAGAAGTCGAGACAGTCGCTGACTAGTCTTAAGCTACTTAAGTGATATTTAAAATACAGTGTTCAGATATGAATACAAATATTTTATGATTGAATACAGGGAACCTATTCCTATGCCCATGGCCCACATTCATTGAAAGCAGAGCCGTCTTAACAGCATTGTAGGCCCTGGGGCAAAAGTAATGCTGTGGGGCCCGTGCCCACCAATTTGAACGCAAACAAGCAATAAATTTAATTGCCAGAAATTGCCGTGCGTGACTTTGATTAGTTGATTCTTATAGAACTATCATCGTATCTATCAGAAACAACCAATCAAAGTTATGTATGATAATCTCTGGCACCAGTGCAGTGCCAGTGCGTGCTTGCCGAATTCGCTATAAATACTCTGCATACTTTCATTAAATATCTAGACTTACAAATGCTCGCGACGAAGATGAGCTCCTGTTTTTATTAGCGTTCGAAAGTCACGCGTGAAAATTATTTGAATTGAGAATTTTAGTAGAGATAACTGCTTTCTTGAATTCTTCAATATTCTATTGGGGTTTCTCGGAGAGAGATTCTTTCAAATCCATCGGTATTTAACTGGACGATTTCGATCGACGCGAAAGGGAGGGGAGAAGATCGGGCAGGCACAGCTTCCCGGAAGGCGGAGACTGCGCTGCATCGTGAGATGCTGGATGATCAATACCGACCGGTGTGTCAGATTCTGGACCGAGAAATAGAATCGAGAGAGACAGACAGAAGCGAGCATCATGGAAACAGCGACGCATACTTGCACGCCAGGAGCTGCCGGTAAGTGCTTCACTTTCAACTCAGAATATCTTTAAATAAAAAGGCTTGCATCGTTTCTACATCATCCTATCTGACGATTTCAGTCTCGTGCCCCTACGCTGTTTCAATAATTACAAAAAATCTTAACCCTTCGTGGCCACACGGGGTGTATCGCACCCCAAGAGCAATTCCCGAGTTAAAATGTGGCGCCTTTACGACTTCCAAAGGGGGTTTATCGCAAAAGAAAAATAATAAAAAAAAAAATTAAAAAATGACTTCTCCAAAAACCGTGGAGAATTGCTCATTTTCTACTACAAATTTTATCATACCAAAATTTACATTTCCAGAAAAAAAGACTATTAGACCATGATTGTTTAAGTATTGCGAAAGTACAATTGTCACTGAAAAGTTGAAAGATTCAAAAATACGAAAATGGTAACTAAAAAACTGACGCTGGGGTACAGTGAAGCCCATGTGACCAATTTGTGATTATAAGAAGGTGTGACCACGAAGGGTTAAATTATCCTCCACGATTCCTGCATCTAAATACCTTCCTAAATCCGAAGACAGAAGCCCAACTTTTTTACTCGCGACTGTGATATATAACCGACATCCCTCGACCCTCCCATTTCCTGGATTACTCTGTACTCGTCCAAGTTTTAGATATACCCGGTGGCGATTCGATCGAGGATATCGCAGAGTCGGTGGACGAGCTGCGCGAGAAATTGGCGAACATGAAGAAGCTGATGGAGGAGCGAAAAGGCACCACCCTGGGCGAGATAAGCGCCAGGAAGAGAAAGGAGACCTCGGACATCATCGACGGTAACTTCCTGTCCTGGATATTCGGCTCGGCGCTGATCGTCATCCTCAGCGTCAGCTTCTACGCTTTCTACAATCTCTACCACGCGGTCCTGAAGAAATTCCCCTCGCACCACACGGAGCTTTAAAAGGAAAAGGTGATCCCGATCTCTATACTCGCGTATCTCCGCGACGAAATCGGCTCCACTATCTTGACGATTTTTCAGGCAAGGCTGGCGAGTAAATCCTGACGAGTGATTACCACGAAATTTCTGACGGAGAGGTAACGGAACGTGCAAACGAATCTTCCAGCGCCCTCGCGTTTCTTTTTCAACAAAAGGTGGGAGTCTTGGAATGATCGTTGGCTGACGGCTCCTCGTTTGATACTAAATATATTCGTCGCATCCTAAATCTCGGCTGGGAGGATAGAGCTCGGAAAATGGATTAGAAGGATGCTCCTTTCTCGCGGACGTTTGAGGACTTTAAACGGTTCCGTTGATCATTCTGTAGCTTTCTTTTCGATCGAAAAATAGTTCCTTTTGGTTCGTTAAGGTGCAAATCCACGACGAAGTAAAAATATCGTGAGTTTAATCTCGCGAGGCAATTATTACCTTGTTTTATTATTTTTAAATTATTTTATCATTAGTTTATTGAAATTAGACTCTAACGAGACAAGTTTTATGATATACTTTCAAACATTTATAATAAAATTTATAAAAATTTATTTTACCATTTAGTTCTTGCTGGGATTTTTGTACCGTGATAGAAAAATCTCAAAACTCTCATCTCTCGCGACTGTTTCCATTATTTTACCATTTAGTTGTTGCTGGGATTTTTGTGCCATGATAGAAAAATTACAAAAATCTCATCTCTCGCGACTGTTTCTATTATTTTACCATTTAGTTGTTGCTGGGATTTTTGTGTCACGATAGAAAACTATCGTGTAAAATCTCGTCGCGGATTCGCACCTTTACGAAGCTACCATTAAACAAGTTGCCGTTGAACGCGGGAAACTTTCGTATCGCTCATTTATTCGAATGTACATATTGTGAATACTGAATAAAATTACGATTCGATCAAGAGTCGTCGAAAATTCCCTCGATCTTTAGATCCTATCTGAACTCTCCAGCGAGCTAGTGACCGATCGTTCTCGCTGAATTATTCGCTCTAATTTATTTTTCTTTTTAATACGAGAACAAGCACTGCGAACGATTAATGGGAAATCACTATGACAGAAACGGTGGTGCGATCAAAATTTCTCATAGTAAAGGAATACAACTCACGCGGGGATGTCTTGGCTTTTCAGTGCCGGAAGCTGTAAGTAATTAAAACGATTGATCAATATTTCGAGCGCAAAAAGCATCGCGAAACGCGTCAACCTACAGAACAGTGTCTTTTTGTTTTCCAGCTCCTTGGTGAAGTTATTCAGCATCTTCTGGTAATTTTCTTGTTGCTGCAATCAGAATGTTCGTTCAACTCCTTTTGCTCCATTGAAAGATCGGATGCAATAAGGGCAATAATTTTTCCCATTTCCCATTTTAGACTCCTTATTCCATCCGACTCTTCAATTGCTTTTCTACTCCGATAGATCTTACCTTCATTACTTCGTGCCTGAGAGCCTCGCGTCGAAGTGACAAGCTCGATATTTGTTCCTGCAACGTTTTCACCTATTAAACACGTAAAACCCGTTTGGCACCGAGCTGCCGCGTTTCCCGCGGGCAGGATTTAAATCAGCGAACCTCGTCCTCGGTCTTCCGAACGTCCTTCTTCAGCTCGATCATCAACGATCGATACCGATTCCGGCAGGTCGACGTCTTCTTCTCCAAATCGTGCAACACCTTCTCCGCGTTCTGGATCTCGCAGTGGGATTGCCGCAACTGAATTTATCGCGTGGGGAGGGAATAGTTACGCTTAAACGCTCTGATTTCACAGAGGCGTCGACTCTGAAAAACTGACTCTAACCGCGCGTTCCTTTTTCGTGAGCTTCTCCGTTAATACCTCCAGCTTGTCGTCCACGCTCTGAAACCAGCATCAAATCTCGCTATAAAAAATGGCCCGATGAGTTTAACGCACTCGTGACATGGACGTGGATTTAACCCTTTGGGTGCATGCGATCTGTGCGGAGAACGCCCATGGGCGTTCGGCGACTGTGGTTTAGAGATACACCACGAGGAGTCCCGCACGCGGCGCACTGTTCGATACAGGCACTCAAAAGGTTATCGGGAGATAACTTTATAACTAACCTCAGCTTCTGCTGGGGCTTCCGGGCTTCTGTTATGGAACACGATCTGCGATGGGGGATTCGAATTAGTCGATTGCAGTGTAGAATTATTCGTTGGGCTATTAAACTTACGCATTTTCTCAGTTCCTCCGTTTCAGTATTGTACTTTGCCCAGAGTAAGATTATGAATTAGTGGGAAGTACAGCGGATGCTATGAAGTAAAGGGGGGTTTCTCACCATAACCATCAGGAAGGTGACGGTGCAGTACACGATGAACATAAAGATGCATAACATCTCGAAAGCGTAGGCCAACAGTGCGCACCACATTACGAGAAATTTTCGCAATAACTTTCGATCGGACGAGTCAACGACAGTAGACACAACGACGTCACTGGGTGAAATTTAATACACATATCATTTTACTAATAAATATCGAAGATCGGAACGGGTAAAATGGGAAAACGGTGCGAGACGCCAGAGCGCGGTTTCCATTTTGAACGATCGCTTCGAGAATCGAAAAATCTCGGCACGACTCGAACGTTTCGAGGGATCGATCGATATCGCGTTGGCGCGACACGCGTTGAACATTTAAACATTTGCTTCCAAGTAAATTGTACGATTCGGCAGAGAGTGTATTAAATTTATGAATATGAATATTTACGCGTTAATAGAAATGTTTTCAGAATTTTACGATTGTAATAAAGGAGATTTTATTGTTTATAAAAAAGTAAAGAACCTCGTTCGTAGACTTACAGATCGAGCAACTCCAAAGATATCTGATTTGTAAATATTTTAAATTAATCTAAATAAAGAAATCATCTGAGCGATAAATAGCCGTATCTTTCGATTAGAATTAGGAAAATATTCTCACTAATCGCTCGATTCGAATTGATTCGAATTTCAAATTCACAAGTAACAAGTCCTGCTTAATTCCGAAACGTTTATTTATGCTTCGTAAAATGTGAAACGCTACCGCTGCTGACCGATATACGCTTTACTGCGAACTCCAGAAATAGAACATATGTTTGCCCCAATAATCCCGACACTCTGGAATCGCGCCCTTGAATGTTCAAGTAAATCGACGTAATTATCATTTTATGCATAATTTCATGCCGAGGCACGTGTGTTCGCGATGCCTTCACACAGCAGTCTTGAGAAAGAGACATTTGAAAATCAACAGAGATTATTTGAATACTATAACCTGCAAGAATGGAATGCTTGCATCTAGAGATGCCGAAGGCGACAAGGACCGCAGCAGATTCGACGATGCCTGTAAATTCTCAACTCAAAGAACAGTGCTGCCCACTCAATCGCAAATTGTTATTGCTGGCGCTGGAACGGTTGCCAATTCAGTGGCCTATCATCTTGTTATTAACGGGTGGAACGATGTGCTGGTCTTGGAACAAAATAGGTATATTAATTTAGCGAATGGAATGAGCTCTGAGTAGGAGCAGAAAGAATGATGCTTCGGTAGTTGTCGTAACACCGTGGATCCTTGTATTCGCTACATCGTACGACTCGCATCGTTGAGATATTTTATTTCAAATATAAAAGTATCGATTAGAGGATAGGATGATTAAAGAGATTTTTGCTACAGGATCGCGAGCGGAACATCCCATTTCGGCTCGGGGACCCTTGGTCTCTTTAAACCAATATCGCGCAGAAACTTGATCTCTTACAGTATTAAATTGTACCAGCAGCTACAAGAAATGGGGTACGATATCGGACTGAGGCAATGCGGTAGCATAAACTTAGCTCAAACCAAAGATAGAATGATAGCTTTAAGACGAAGGATGGCTTATAACGTGCCTACAGGTTTGCACTGCGAGGTGAGAATTACTAATGGCGAAGCGAAGAAAGCAGGGAACTTTTAATGAGTTATAAATCGGCCAGGTTTTAGGGAAGGAGGAACTGAAACGATTACACCCGTATTTGAACGTGGAGGATATCGAAGGTGCAGTTTGGGTACCAGAAGACGCAGTTGCCAATCCCAGTGCAATTTGCGAGACTCTGGCTAAATTAGCGAAGATTGGGGGAGCAAAGTATGTGGAAAACTGCAGGGTGGAGGAAGTGTGCACGGAGAATGGAGCTGTGAGGAGTATCAAAACTGAGCATGGCGTTATTTCCTGCGAATATTTCGTCAATTGCGCGGGAATGGTAAAATCCTTCTTTATAATACAATCCTGAAAAAATTAACTTTCATTGTCTGAATGTGAACTAAAATACCCTGAAAGTTTGGAAAAGATCCGCTTAACAGTTTCTTAGAAAAAAATTCCCAAGGATCACCTTATTCCTAGCGTCATAACTGAATAATATTACACACGACAATAATCTTTCCAACATCTTCGGCACAGTGGGCACGTGAATTAGGACTGAAATGCAAGCCGCCGGTCAGAATCCCAGCGTACCCTGCGGAACATTTTTATGCAATCGCGTCTCCTTTCCCGCCTGCCGTCGACGCAAGCATACCATGCATACGAGACTTCGATTCACACTCGTACATGAGAGAGTGGCTAGGTATTCCACAGATCAGAATTCAATCTTTATTCCATGTCTGACAATGACTGCATTGATACCCAAACTTACAGGAAGCTTATTAGTTGGTTGGTTCGAACTAGAATCGAAACCAGCATTCGAGAATATTACTGTGCCCATAAAGAACTGGAGAAAGTATCTGAAAAACGATCGTTCGCACTGGAAACCCTTGTGGAATAAAGTGGTACACAGATTACCGATTCTGAGAGATGTAAAGCCTACTGTGCACAACTGTCCTGATAACTTTACGCCCGATGGTAGGTGGATACTAGGGGAAAGCCCAGAAGTGAAGAACTACTTCGTCGCTGTCGGCATGAATGGAAATTCATTGCAAGGTAAGAAGTTGAGAGTCTTTAGGCGGATGTGGATACTAAAACTGGAATATATATCTCCATCAGGGGCGGGAGGAATAGGTAAAGAAGTCGCAGAGTGCCTGATAAACGGTGAACCCACGCAAGAATTACTTCCCTTTAGCGTGCAAAGATTCCTCGATTTACATAGCAGTAAACAATATTTACAGCAAAGGACGAAGGAGATAGTTGGTAGAAACTACGCGATCCTGTACCCTCACCAATGCGAATATAAATACGCTCGGAAGCTGCGTTGCTCGCCTTTGTACTCTGTTCTCGAGGAACGGGGGGCGATATTCGGTGTGAAAATGGCTTACGAGCGACCGCTTTACTTCGATTCGACTTACAGAAGTAAGCAGGTGGATTACTCGGCTTTCCCTTTCCTCTCGTGTTACATTCAATCGACTAAAACGCAATTAACGTAATTATAAGGGGGGCAGAAGAAGCCGGTCATGCCGCGAGGCAGTTTCTACAAACCGAAGTTCTTCGATTTCATGAAGGAGGAATTTGTAGCGTGCAAGGAAGGAGTAGGGATAATAGATATGAGTTCCTTTTCAAAGATCGAAATTAAAGTGAGTATGTGAAAACATCACTTTTTATAAAGACCGTTCCGTAATAATCTACACACTTGCAGTCTAGTCGCTGGGAGGTTGTAGAGTATCTGCAACAATTGTGTTCCAACGATGCGAACATACCAGTCGGCTGTATGGTGCATACAGGAATGCAAAATGACAGAGGAGGATACGAAAATGACTGCATTCTGGTAAGGCAGGCAGAGAACAGTTACTTCATGGTTTCGCCCACTTCGCAACAAACGCGTATTTACCAATGGATGTCTAGGTAAAACACAGCTAAAAGATGCAGACAATTATTTACAACCCTGCAAATGAGTTTTATAGGAATTATTAATCTGTTGGATAGACATTTGCCAGCAGATCGCTCGGTGGGTCTTAACGACGTAACATCAAAGTATACTGTCATCAACTTGGTAGGGCCCAAAGCGCCGGGGCTACTGTCAGAACTTGCAAATTCCAACATTAATCTCTCCCCTTTCACGTATAAGGTACATCGATATTATTCCGCATTATTACAACTAGGGCTGGGACTATTCGAATAATTTAATATTCGAATATTTTGAAAAGTATTCGAATGTTACGAATAAACATCGAATATTTCAGTATTCGAATGTTACTATTCGAATATTTAAGTATTCGAATGTTACTATTCGAATATTTAAGTATTCGAATACTTTTCGAATATTTAAGTATTCGAATACTATTCAAATGTTATTATTCGAATACTATTCAAATGTTATTATTCGAATATTTAAGTATTCGAATACTTGGATATTCGACATTAGTGAAGTATTGGAATATTCGAATACCGAAAAATTCGACAAATAGTCCCAGCCCCCAATTACAACCACATCAGCGATAAATACGAACAATTTGAATGCTCGACAGACTGTAAACGTGGCATACGCCTCGGACGTGATGGTAATGTCGTTTACAAACACCGGCGAGTCTGGTTACTGCTTATATATACCTTCAGAATATGCGCTTCACGTATACTCCAGATTAATGGAAATCGGCAAAGACTATGGGGCGCGAGATGTAGGTGTACTCACGCAACGTTTCATGCGGATAGAAAGATTTATTCCTTTCTGGGCGGAGGAACTGACGCCGTTCGTTACCCCGTACGAAGCTGGATGCGGATACAGCGTAAAGTTAGATGTCAGTAGATCACTGATGTATCTTAGAAGTACTCGAGGCCCAACAGCCTTTACTAATGCGATCGTTTGTCCTGATAGAAAGAGTACTTTATTGGCAAGTTTGCTTTACAACGTCAAAAGGAGCGGGGCGTGACAAAGCGATTAGTATTATTCGTTGTCAAGAAGCTGGACATCGACAAGGACGTCTGGCCATGGGGCGGCGAGCCGATTTACCGGAACAATGAATTCGTAGGAACAGTTACATCAGCTGGGTAGATACAAAAGCATTACTGACAAAATCTACTTTTGGCGATAGCGTCGAATTATTAATGGACCACTACTTTTTATAGATACGGTTTTGCAATAGAGAAACATATCTGCATTGGTTTCATCAGTTCTCCTGGATCAAGGCATCCGCAACCTGGTGCAAGCATCGTTACAACAGATTTTATAACGGATCCCGCAGCCCGTTACGCGATCGATATCGCCGGGACCAGATTCCCTGTTAAGCCCCACATTCATCCCTTGCCTATACCGACGTTGAACAGTAAATTAAACAAGAAATATATCCCCACACCCGTTATTGCGTACGAGAGCGACGTGTCTCGTTAGTAAATCTCTCGTACGCTTTGATTACTTGCAGAAGAGAAACAGTTCTTGCTCTGCGAGAGACTGTCCCAAATATAACACTTATACTGTATGTACTTTACTTGTGTATTCACGAGTGCCCGAACTTACACGTAGAAATATAAATGTTGTACGCGAGTCATACATGCATTAATGTAAACACATGGATCCCTAGAGTTTAGTGATTCAGTATCGCGATGGGATGCGACTTTCGTGACCTCGTTTCTTATATATATATAAAATACTTTATTTAATATATACTGTACTATTTAAATTGTAAAATATTTTACGACTTCTGTTCTACTCGCAGCTATATTAAATTAATGTATATTTAAACGGATTTATTTATAGCAGATACATTTATACAGAGTTTAGAAGGCCATTTTACAATTTAAACACTATGCTACCTCCCAATATATACCACGCATATATACACTAATGTGACATCCGTGTTCAAAAAGCGACAATGTAATTTGTGGATTTATCATATTTTACACTGCAAATATAAATTGCATACACATATAATTTACCAGCAATTACTGTTTTATTTGTAAATTATACACCTGCCTCTCGTAATCCGTATCTTCCACTGCGATTATAGAGTATATTCGGTAGCCTATATACAAGTAAAACACTTGTGTATTGCTATTCGCGAAGCTTCCTTGCATATCGATAAAGATACCCTTACTTTACACTCTGTCATTAATTTGATCAATGTTTTAAACTGTGCACAAGAAAATACAGCAACATCAACTTCGACATTAAACGATAGAAAGTCTGGGAAGTAAAGACTTATTAGCATTGTGAAGTTTCTCAGCGATCGGTACTTAATTTTACCTGTTAATTCCTTACAAAACTTTGTTTTTACAAGCACTCCGATATCGCCTTTACGACGCCCACGCTTCTAGCTCCTTTAAGTCTTCGTCCTCTTCTGGTTTGGCTTCTAAGCGACAAATAAAATTGCAAATTTAGAAGCAAGCTGTTACACGATTACATATCATGCGAAAGCTCAACGGAATTACTTGTGCGAGTCCTGGCTGGCGCAGCTGGAATAGCAGTGGCTGGTACATTTGGAAGTTCATCGGTAGATTCGATACCAAGCAGCTCCTTATCCAGTGCCTCTTGCTCGAGCTCCTCCAGTTCTTTCTCCAGTTCTTCCTCGTCTATATCTTGACCAAAGGCCACAGGATTGGATATCGCATCAGAAATTTCTCTAGCTACGTCCTGTTGCTCGGCTATATCATCCATCATGTCGTGCACTTGATCGACGTCCCTGAAGAAAATGTAATATCTCGTTCAAACTAGGGCCGGGACTATTCGAACATTTTGCAAGTATTCGAATGCTACGAATAAACTTTGAATATTTAAGTATTCGAATACTATTCGAATATTTTAGTATTCGAATATTACTCAAATATTTCAGTATTCGAATAGTATGGTGTGAATTATAAATCAAATTATTAGCTCACAAGATTTTACCCTGACAAACTAACGAACTCACAACTGAAACTAAATAAAAGCTTGTAAAAAATGAACCTAAAGAACTTGATTTATAATTCCCACCATACTATTCCAATACATCAGTATTCGAACACTTAAATATTCGAATTGTATTCGAATACTTGGATATTGAAATTATATTGGCCAAATAATTGAGCAACTGAAGTATCCAAATATCCGAATACCGAAAAATTTGACAAATAGTCCCAGCCCTAATTCAAACCTGCACCACAACGAAAGAACAACGCTAGGCGCACGGATAAGCAAATATCTTACATATTTTGATGAACAGATTTCATCGCGTCCGACGCATTCTTCATCGTGGTAAGCACTGCGGTATTCGTATTCGCACTTTCCAGCGCTTCCCTTTGCATTTCAATCGTCGACAACGTGCCATCGATCTGCTGCAACTGTTTTTCATATCGTTTCTTCCTTTTGAGAGCTTGAATCGCGGCTGTAAGACACAGGGTTCGTTTGTTAACACTTACATTCCATTTCATTTCCCTAATAATTAACCACTACAATGCAACTGCTGGTAATTGCTTTGTAAGTTATACAACTACGATACAATCTTTCTGTATCACGATCCACAAGGTTCGCGGAGGAAGATATTGCGTATCCGAATGAGGCCCCGACTTCCCACTGTGCGTAGGATATGGCGAACGTTCAAGAAGCATGGTTGTAAGAGAACTCATTCGGACGCAATATCTTCCAGTTCTGGTTTCTTGTGCTTGGACCAAGGATCACTGAGAAATAGCTACTCTCGATCTGGCTCCGTGGAACCACCACCCTTATAATACAGAAACGTCATATTGACAAGTGACCTTACTCGTGGAGAATCGTCGCATCAACAACGATGATAAAGAGGATAGAATTGCTCATAGATACCTCTCTTGTTTTTCGTTCCTTTTGCCTTAGCGGTCTGAATCTCCAACTCTATCTTACTCTCAAGAAAGACCTGCTTCTTTATCAACATATCCTCGGTCTCCCGTAACTTCTGTATCGCCTCGGCCGTTGTCAAAGTGGCCGCCTCCTTCTTCCCGCCGAATACCTTGCTAAAGAAGCTCATTCTCCTGGCGGTTCGTGCTCGGGGCTTATATTACAATATCGCACGGCAAACACACTCCACCTTGAAGAGAATCAACAAAAGATCGCGCAGCGACCACGCACCATCGCCATATTCCCTTTGCCATTGATAGTATAGGTACATCGTGACACCGTGACTCATCGTCAAGTTACGTCAAGTTACTTCGAAGATTTCGGTTCCTTCGTTACGTTCCATCGGAATTTAGAAATTCTTCAAACCCTCCGGCATTAAACGCTCGGAAACATTACGATGTCAAGCTGCCCGTGGAACTAAAAATATATCGAATATATGAAAGTTCAAAACTGCCTTATCCCTGACTCCATTACGAAAAGTTGACGAAGCTCTGCGCTTCGGAACCAAGCATTTCGTATTTTTTTACGATCGCAAAGTCTCTGTTACCTTGTAAATAAATATTGTTACACCTTATACCACGGTTTTCTGCTTGTATAAATTATGTCTCATATATTTGTAAAGACTTACGAAGAATAGGGAATTACGGACTGTAATTTGAAAAACTATTTGGCGCCAGAATCTCCAATTGTATATATTCGCGTATCGCGATCGAATGATACATATGTATATAATGCTGTACGGATGTGTGTGACAGCTTGATTCGCATATAACTGCATATAACCAATGATGTAGGATTCGCGGATAGTTGTAATCAGTTGTAATCTAATGGGTGCGTCATAATCTGGACTCCAACGACAGATACATAAATATTTTGTAGAATCCCGCCGCTTCTCAGTTGCATCTAATATCTTTTCGCTGGTATCTACTTCCTGGGTAACATTTGCAGATGGACAGACACCTGAGAAATGTAAGTCCGCAGTTTAAACGCCACTAATCCCGCATACTCCTACTTCGCCACCGGTTTCCTCGTCTCTGGCGATACGAGACACTACATTTAGCTTGTCCAACATTTCGTAAGAACATTTAAAAATAAGTATGCACAGTCAGCGATACACCTCTTTCTTTCCCGGCCGCTTTTTAAGTCCAATCGCTATACACGATGCGAAGCACATGGAGGGACAAGGACCGGGTAATATTTCCACGTAATACTCTGTTTTTGTTAAAGATCGTGATCCTTAAATAATACAGCATAAAGTTAACTCTCCGATGCACCCAGATAAGTTAATATTTCTATGCTTGTAATGGTAATTCTTGTCGGCAGGACTTCCAGAAGCATCTACCTGATGGCGAAACTACCCAACATCACTTAATAAACACTCTGCGTACAACACAGACCGATAATAATCCTACGCCCGGGTACGATCCTGATCATAACGACGTTTATATGCTCAACCTTGACTGCGACGAAGTGTACCCTGGGATATTCATTGGTGATGCGTGAGTGGCTCGGAATCTTTCTTAAGGGGGTACGTCACGTCGTAGGGAATGGTTTTCTGCATCTCTCATTAAATTTTCATCCAAATCGTTGGAGCGGTTTTCGAGATTTTATGTACACCATCAAACGGTGCACCGCGTACACGCCTTCACGTTTTTACTCATAACTTTTATGTACATAGAGATATTTAGACTTTTCTTTTTTTGTGTCAAAGCTGATAGAATAACGATTAAAACTAGAAAAAAAAACGTTCTCTCTACTGTTATTTATCACTTTGCAATTTGCGTTTGAAAAGAAGCCCGTTTTAGGGCTATCGAGGGTGACCTACTCCTTTAATGGATGGCTAGTCGTGTTTTTATATTGCCGTTTCTGTTCTGCGTTACAGGACCACAGCGAAGAACAAGAAGTACCTTAAAATATTAGGTATAACGCACTTGCTCAACGCCGCCGAAGGAAAAAGATATGGATTCGTAAATACCGATAAGGATTACTATGCAGACACAACAATAAAGTATCTTGGTCTGCCGCTTGCGGACTTGATGATAACGGATATTAGCAAGTACTTTTACATCGCTGCGGACTTTATTGATGACGCTGTTTCCACGGGAGGTAATTCCACGATTATTTAGAAAACTAATAAATAAGATCAGACACTTGGAGTTTGAAAAGTATGTCATTTAACGCTGAGCGATTTTGTCCACCAGGTAAAGTTTTCGTGAATTGTATGGTGGGAATGTCTCGCAGCGCGACGTGCGTATTAGCGTACTTAATGATAAAGAAAGAAATGCTGGCTGTCGACGCTGTTCGTTTAGTCCGTAAGAACCGTTATATTCAGCCGAACGATGGCTTCCTTCATCAGCTGGCGCAACTAGATAATCAGCTACGGAGACTACGTTTGTAATCGGATACATCGTCGATGAAACGGTGAAACTCGATGAGGCATGCCGCGGACGTTCTACAAACACGAGCATACGTGTAATTTTATAAGCATGTATTGCGTATAAATAATTCCATGTACAGGTGGAATCAGTACAAAAAGTATAAGCTTAAATTAACACACCATCGTTTAGATGTACATTCTGCAGTTCGATATTTTAATGTTATAAAAGTTCATCCTTAATTATATAAAAGCACAGCTACTTGTTTTTATACGCAAGTGCCGTGTTCTAGATTTATTATTTACAAATTCATGAAAAAAGATCTACGATCGTATAGTGATAAGATTATATAAATTAGATATATATATATATATAAAAAAAATATCGTAGATATGTGCATTTCGTAAAATCGTACTTACGTAATTAGATAAATTTCGCGGTCTGAAGTATCGCGCAACAAGTATATCATCTCTTACATGCCGTGTTTCTGTTCGATTAATTATGTAATAAATTATTAAATCAATACTGCAAACAGAACTCTTGACTTCGTTTCATTAGAAATTCTTACCAATTTATAGTCATTTAATTTACCACGCGCGGCCTTTTGGAATGAGTCTCCACGAGCGTGGACGAATGATTTGGAGTGCCTATTTCATTTATATTGTCTATATCTCCTGGACCGCTGCGTTTTCTTGCTTTAGGGGATAACTGCTTTAAACATTCCATATCGTTGAATACCACCTGTGCTCCGCCTCCACTGGTCGGCAAAATGTCTCCCTAATGCGATAAAAAATTCCTTTTATAACATAACTGCACGTGCACGCGTCCGATTTACACGCAATCAAATTACCTTGAACAGTTTTGTCTCGAGTTCACCGTCCGTATCGTGCTCCTGCGCGACGAGGCAGTATCTAGAAGCACCGTCAGTTATCTCCTTCGGGTCTGTGAGTCGCGACACGCTCCTCCTCCTACGCATTAATGGCTGAAGCACGGTTCCCAGGGGAACCAGTGCTCCTGGTCTGTGATCAATCCATCTATCAGCACTCTGCGAACGCCTGTGCCTGAGATTCGAAACAGCCATTTTGTCCTGCAAGCAATATTCATTTAAAGTGGATACTTTTAAACGAAACAGACGTAGAATAGAGGGAACTGACCCTTCGGGACCGAGGGTCTGTCGCCTTTTTAGCTGATTCTGCACCAGGTGTAGTCGTAACGCGATCCTTCGAAGCAGGCGCGAGATTGATACCATTATCATCGACCAGGATCTGCTTTACTAATCTCAATTTGTCGTCCTTCTCCCTCATTTGATTCTAAAAAGAAAGACAGTGTCAGAAGATATTTAGCTTTCTAGTTAAGATACCTAGAACCCATAGAATTACTTCGTTTTATTACCTGCAACTGATGGCGTTGCTGACGTAACTTAATTTCTAATTCCCTGTTCATTTTGTCAGTTTCTACTTGTATTTTACTGTTATACTTCTGCTTCACCCTTTGCTTATCTATTAGGCGTTGGTTCAGTGCCATGTCTCTGTCTTTTAACTAAGGAACAATTAGGTTTAACTTCGTAATTAGATACTAGCCGAATAGGGCATCTGCCACGTACCTCCTGTTGCAAGCTGCGTATCGTATCGTTCGCATGATTCAGTTTACGAAGCAAACTATCAATTTGCTCTTCAGTTTTACACAAATGACCCTCCAACGCCGAGACCTAAATATTCACGTACGTTAGTCAGTTTACGTATACATATATTCATACGGATATCATAGAGAAGACTTCATACCTTCCTTTTCTGTTGCGAATTAGAGGCTTTCAGAGAGGCGTTCTCAACTTTCAAATTCATATGCTCCTGCTCCACTGACATCAACATTTTCCTAAGATCGTTTTCTGTAAATACGATCAATGAAAGATAGAACGGTACTTGAATCGTGTTAGAAATTAAATTCCACTCACGCTTGTGCTGTAAGTCAGCGCGCAGCATATTTCGTTTACTGATACGCTGTTCCAAGAAATGCATCAAGTTGGTGATTATTTGATCATTGCAGGGGGAATTAACGTCCAACTCGGGGAATGGACCGCCCAAACTAAATTGAAATAAAATTGTCCTAAATAAAGTTAGTAAAAGCAAGGACACTTAAGGTAGTCGAAAAATCGATTTTTATTGCATTTTCCGAAAGTACTATCTTTCCTGAATAAAATGCCGCTTGGTTTATAGTAAAATTCGCAAAATTGTAGATTTGGCAGCTAAAAACGTCAAGCGGCGACCTATAGCGTTGCCTTTGCCCAGAAACTTTAAACGCGTGTTTCTCGAATATTTTTTCTCTTCGGCTTTTCCTGATTGCGAACGAATGGAGGTTCAGACCGACTTGGAAAAAATTACAGGATGTGTAAGACATGTGCCATTACGCCGCAAACCTCTGATATGGTATACAGAATCTCTTTCTCACGAAAAACGACTGACCTAGTCCCCTTAAAGTACGAGTACTTGCCTGTACACCAATCCTATATCGACTTCTAGATCAGCAGCCTCGGGTCGACCCTCCTTTTCCAATTTACAGCGTGCCTCTTTAAACAGCTATTAAAAAATTTTTGCTTATGAATACATTTTACAAACAACGGCCGAGTCACGCTCTTTTATCGTCTATCTCACCTTATTCGCCTGCCTTCTTCCAGGCGTAAAACCAAGATCTAATTTCGTAACTGTTGGTCTGGCTACTTGAACTTCCTGGGTCATTTCCGCGAACTTCATAACTTGCTGCAAATATATTACAATGAGAAGCAACCAAACTCTCTTATCTTGTAAAGTTCCTTACGTACAATTGTCTCGTCAAAATCTTGGGCCCTTGGATTAACGCACACGATCATCCTAACTTGTCCTTCCCCGTCAAAGTAATTTTTAAACAAGTGAGTGAGCTTCGAATCTCTATAGGGTACCATTTTACTCGTACCCTGAATTTGATTCTCTCTTAAAATTTCCAGACACGATCGAAGCGTCATCAAAGAATTGTTGATGTTACCTAAATGGAACAGTTGATTACTTTTTTTAAGAATACACAAGACGATTATAGTATTTACGCTTGAAACATAGGTACCCGCTTCTCTCAGACGTTGGCCTGTGTTCTTGGTCCGATTAGTTCTTTCACTGCCAGCTAGATCTACTAAAGACAACTGAGTGACACATACTACGCGCTTGTCTTGTATAACTTGTTCGCCGTCGCAGTCTAAGGGTGCCTGTGGAGAAACGTAGCATCGTGTCGTTTACTAATATCGATTGTATAAAGAAGAAATTAATTAAGAACCTCACTTGCACTAGACGAATAGTGAAAACACTGTGCGACCTGCTAGATTCTGTATTAAGAGCAGTGTGCGCGACTCTTCGCCTTCGCTGACCACGCTGGAATACTTCGAACGCTTCTTCTGAGCTTTTCACTTCAATTTCTGTTACAGCGTGCACGTACATGTTTTTACTGCCATCTTCTCTAACTATCTTACTCTGCAATGTCCTGTAGATCGTTTGAAATTATTATCACGTGATTCGAGAACGAATGAGTTTAAAAAGTTAAGGGGGTATTCTCGTCTAGACGGACGAGATCCTCTGTTCTCTTTAGGGACGACCCACAAAAAAAACATTAATTATTATCATATATGGCTGAAATTTTTTTTACAACTAAGTGAAATGTTAATAAATACGTGCGGATAAAAAAATTCCGAAATAACGCGACGAAAACGCCTCGTCAGACCAGAATACCCCCTTAAAAGTAAAGGAGACATACTTGGCTCTAATATCATCGTCCTCTAATAAATCATACACGCTGTTATTATATATTTCAACGTAAGTAACAAACACTGCATAGGCATTGTCTTGATCCATTGTCACTACCTGCGATTCATCGATTTCACGAACCAGCATTGGATTGCTGTCACCATCGCTATCCGCTTTGCGTCTAATGAAATAATCACATAGAAAAAGGGATATTTAACCATTATTTGTATTTCACAACAACTAGTCTCGATGCATACTTCATTCATTTACTTACATCTTGCTTGGCTTTGTATTCCTTTGCGACGTAAGCCCCGCATGAAGTTCGCTTTGTCTGTCAAGCATCGCGTCAGCGTCACTCTGAATATCAAAGCCATTTAATTTATCCGGTTTAAAAACAAACTTCTTCGTCTGATAATTAGCAATACTGTTGAAAATAACGTCGAGGCAACGCGGCATTATGCCAGTGTCCTGAGGTTCCCCGGTCATTGTATAAGTTTTCCCGCTTCCCGTTACTCCGTAAGTAAACAGAAGGCTGTTCCTGCCACGAATGACATTCTCCACCAGCGGCAGAGCGACTAACTTAAAAATCTCCTTCTGCGTCGCATTGGGCGTAAACACGCGACTGAAAGTCGTTTGAATTTCCTTATTGCTGGAATTACGAAAATTTATTGCCGACTCCGGCGGCGTGATAGCCACAGTCGTATCAGATATAACTTTCATACATAATATATCTGTGGGATGTTGCATTGGCCGTAAACGACAATAAACTTGCACCGGATCTTTAGTTAACATATTGTTGCATTTTGGACGGCTTGCGGGCTTGCGAGCTGAAACCGGTGGCTTTATACGTCTGAAATGTTAAAAGGAAATATTTGTCTCCGCAATTTACGAGGGCTGTGCATAACGAGCATTCGCTGTGAGCGTGTTGCGAGCCATTAAATCGTATGACATTTACAAATGTGTGAAACGTGAAATATTGGAGAAGGAAGGGTGCGAATAATATTAACAGAATTTAGTGCAATAGTTTTCGCAAATCGTGTACGAAGAAGTAAAACTTACACAGACTTCATTTTCTTGCAACTGAAGTTATTTCTTCAGATCAACTATCGTAAAAATAAGTTTGCTCTTTGTTTGTCGTTACAGACACGGACGCCTCAACTTGTAAACCGTTGTCAATACTCGACATTCGAAATTTAAATCTAGGTAGGAAGCGTGCGGCACTGCTGCCAACTTTCGTGTAGGAAAAGTTCCTATATGTATAGTTCTAATTTTCTTGCAACCTGATTGGTTAAGGTTGGTACCTTATTTAATTTCTTCGATTCACTTCGCCACGTTTCGTCAAAATGCGCAGCGGCCTTAATTCTCATCTAAACAGATTCTAATATCTCAACTTATACAACTTTATGGAGGAATGAAAATTGTACAACGGGGAATTTGTTACTCATAAGAGAATTGATTTTTTATATTTGTACAAAGACACACAGTTCGAAGTTACTTCTTGGGCTTCTTGTCCTTAGCAACCTTGGTGACATCGTCAGGGTTCTCCGCTGCGTCCTTCACGCGCTTCGCGCGGATCCCAACTAATCTGGCGTCAGCCCTAGCTTCGCGAAGCGTAACATACGCCGAGAATTTCTTCTCTTCCTCGGAGATGACACGAGCCATTGCTCTGGCTGGTGCCTGGTGTCTTATTGGCATAACTGCTCCCTTCAGTTGAGTTGCCACCTTCATCTCCTCCTCGGTTGCATCACCCGTCTTAGGCTGCAATTACAAACACACCGCATTAATATCCATCCTCGACAAGCTCAACACCCTCCTGCACATTCTACTTACTTTCTTCTCGTTCAGTGGGAAGAGAATCAATTTCGATATATACTCCTTCAATCTCTGAGCGTTCGTCTGCAGAGATTCCACGGACTTGTTTCGTCTTCTAGGATCTACCGCAATCCCAATAGTCCTGGCAAATCTTTTGTTCAGACCGCTGGCTTTCAGCTCGGCCAAGGTGAATCCTTTGCCAGCCCTGACTTTTGTGTGATAGCGGAAAGTGGGGCAATGAACCACAGGTCTTAATAGTTTAACTGGCCTGAAAGTATAGACGAGCGATAGATTCTAAGCATTATAAAAGGTCCAGGAACTCCAGGAACTCATTTAATATATGTTACTCACTTTGGCGCAACTGCACGAGCCTTCTTTACGCGGTTCTGCTTCCTACGGTATTTCCTGGCCGGTTGGTTGAACCAGGTTTTCACAAACCGTTGCCAATCTTTATGGAAATGCCCATTAGGGATCATATTATTTCTCTTACCCATGGTTGGACTGAAACAGAATCAATATTCACTCTCCGAACGTTTTATAACATAGTCGCAACAAAGTTACGCTTATCAATTATCAAGAAATAATATTAAATTCTTCATTAATAGAGAAAACACTGCAAACATCGATGGTTGATGTATCAAATTGTATAACAGATTATTATTGCTACAAGTTGTAAATAATTTAATTCTCTCCAGCATGTAATAGTCCACAACTTTACTGTTATTAAAAACATTACTTTTACGAAGAAAAGGTGACTTATTAATTTTTAGCTAAAAACATACGAGAACTTAACCTCTCGTGTAACGTCAAAAAGGCTGTTCCACTTATTTAATCATATAATAACAAATGTATTGTTCAACCACAGCGAAAAACACTAACGGCAATATTCCCTCGCTTCTACGCGAAGTATTAATTCGAGATGTTAAGTTCTCAATCGGATTTTCATCTTCGAAATATTACTCACGAACTTGTTTATACGGTGCACGCCGGAAAAGGAATCAGTTTAACAAACCGGAAGTCACGTTTGTAATATATTCAAGCTCGCCCTTTGAAACGAATCGATTTTTCAACCGCTTATCTTTATATTAAAATTCCTTTTCAAAACAACATTAATCGATAAATAATATCTCCCTTTAGAAATATAATCCCCGAGATACTTCGTAAATATGAATGCATTTCCCCTAAAGCAGTCGTCGAACATGGCAGCCTATATGCATGATACAAGTCGAATGTTCTTTGCGTTACCTTTAAATAGTATTTACAGAAATATTTAAATAATAAAACTTAACAATGAAGTTTACAGGATCGCTGTGCAAAAAACTGGCTCCGTATTATAAGAATCACGTGCTCTTCAAGTGTGTCATTAGCCGGTGCGCTTCGACCGGCGTAAACTTATTCTCGGTACAAGCAAATACATGTATTAAACATTCGCATTTTTATATGATAAAAATTTCACTTAAAAATTAAATCTCATTTCAGCACGAAGAAGTCACGTATTCAATGAAGAAAGACATAGAAGATTACTGGAGGGATAAAGTTAATTCGCGTGCGTACGATGAAACAGACGATACGAAGAAAAAATATTACGCTCTGTCAATGTTTCCATATCCCTCCGGAACACTTCACATGGGTCATGTGAGAGTTTACACGATAAGCGACGCCGTAGCTCATTTTTATAGAATGAATGGCAAGTCTCCTATGTTATAAATGGATTAATTGCATTATCTATTGTTTAATGCTCGTCTTCTAATTCAGGATACAACGTCCTTCATCCAATGGGATGGGACGCGTTCGGATTACCCGCTGAAAATGCTGCGATCGAGAAACACGTCGACCCTGCTCAATGGACAAAGGATAACGTTGAGAAGATGCGGAGCCAATTGAGTTTGTTGAATTATACGTTCGACTGGAACAGAGAATTTGCGACGTGCGATCCGGAGTATTATAGGTGGACGCAGGAGTTATTTCTGAAACTTTTCGAGAGAGATTTAGTGTATCAGAAGGAAGCTTTTGTTAATTGGGATCCTATCGATCAAACTGTGTTGGCGGAAGAACAAGTCGATGCAAATGATTGCTCTTGGAGGTCGGGTGCTAAGGTAGAGAAGAAATTGCTGCAGCAGTGGTTTATTAGAACCACGCCGTTCGCTAAGTAAGTGCACCAGTATTAAGGGCATCCGCCAGTGAAAAAAACGAAAAATTTTTGTTTGCATATTTTCATTCAACATCTCAAAAATGTTCAGCTCAAATTATGGATCAAAATTGCTAACGGTACAGATTTTATAGGCAGTTCAGGTGTTTTTTAAAGATTGATTGTGAAGCAGGAATAATAGACAGAAATGTGATTTCTCTTTTAATTAATAAATTAACATTTATTGATCTAAAAAAAGAATCAATTTTTTTAGGCGGATGCACTTAAACCTCTCTACATTATTACACAATGTCTAATTATATTTTATTGATTTGTTACGATTAGGGCACTGCTTGATGGTTTAAACGACCCGACGTTGAGAGAATGGCACGATATTATAAAAATGCAAAAGCACTGGATAGGTGAATGCAACGGCACTAGTTTCGAACTGCAATTAGTATCGAATATCCCAAATTATCCGAAGACGATTAATGTCTGGACGAACACTCCGGAGTTTATTGAATACGCGAAGTTCGTTGCGATAGCTCCAAAGAGTTTATTAAGTCTGTCAGAGTATTGTCGAGACGTAAACGAAGGAATTAAAGTAATGGATGCTAAAGTACTAAATCCATTCAGTGGGAAAGAACTGCCACTGTTCATAACAGATAAAGTTACATTTCAACCTTTCAGAGATACTTACCTTGGTATACCCTCTGCTTCAATGGATGATTATCACTTCTCCGAAGCAGTTGGAATTGAATTTCTACGGCACTCGATAAGAAGCTACGAAGAGCAACAAGAGAAACTTGCGGATGTATTATCTAAAGCGAGAAAGTGGAAAATTGGTGGATATCCGGTTAGTTCAAGGTTGCAAGATTGGTTGATATCTAGGCAAAGGTACTGGGGCACGCCAATTCCGATTATTCATTGTCCAAAGTGCGGTGTTCAGCCAGTGCCACGCGATCAGCTGCCTGTAGTCTTACCGAAAATAACATCTTCATTTTCAAATAAAAAATCCACTCTACTCGACGCTGAAGATTGGATAAATACTTCTTGCCCTAAATGCGGAGGGCAGGCAACTAGAGAATCAGACACAATGGATACATTTGTGGATAGTTCCTGGTATTTCTTGAGATATATTGATCCGAAAAATACAGAAGAAATGTTCTCCGTTGATAAAGCAAAGAGAATGTATCCCGTTGATCTTTATATCGGTGGAAAAGAGCATGGTACATAATTTACAAGGGAAAATCCTGATGCCGGTAAATCAAAAAATTCTGAAACTTTGAATATGTACTCGCGAACTGTAAAATAATTTTTTCACCAAATGATAGATTTAATTAAAAGAAGTAACTTTTGTCTTGAAACTTTCTTTCTATTTCTTACAGTTCGCGATTTATTACACAAAATCAGGAGGAAATCCCCTACATATTCACAAAGTTTCAGAATTTTTTGAATTTCCAGGTTCGGGATCTTTAATTGTTAGTATATTTTATAATTTCGAAAGTTTTCAAAATCTTCACGCGACAATGTTGTACTTTCAGGCGTGCTGCATTTATATTACGCTAGGTTCATAAGTCACTTCTTACATTCGGAAGGACTTTTACCCAGTCCTGAGCCATTCAAGCAATTACTCGTGCAGGGTATGATAATGGGAAGGACTTACAAAGTAGAAAGCACAGGAAAGTATTTGAGGGCAGATGAGTTAGAAGAAAGAGAAGGAAAGTACTTGGAGAGGAGTACAAATGAACCTGTAGTCGTCTCCTGGGAAAAGATGTCCAAATCGAAGCACAATGGCATCGATCCTCTTGAATTATTAGACAAATACGGGATCGATACAACTAGATTATTAATATTAGCCGACGTAGCGCCAACGTCAAATAGAAATTGGAGCGATAACAGTAAGTTGATGGAAGAGTATTTTCACAATGAGAAATTTCACTGAGTATCAAATATCGAATAATATGCGTGTCAATAAAACTTAGCAATACCGGGAATTATTAATTGGCAAAATCGTATGTGGAAAACTGTAAGAACTTTCTTACAATTTCGCAACAGTCTGAGTTTAGAAGAACTTCAGGCAGAACCTACTGATCCGGAATTTGTCAAAGACCACGACTATATGTTCGACAGCAGAAATTATTTCCTGAAAACTGTAACGTTTAACGTAACTAAATCTCAGCAGTTAAGCGTTGCAATATCGAGAATGCAAGGGCTCTCGAATAGGTATATATACGGCTTTAATTATGTGCAGTAGAGCGTCAATTATCCGAACCTCGATTAACCGAACCGTCGATTATCCGAACAATTCGATTTTCCGAACCACTTCCGTTCCAAGCAGTTCGGATAATTGACGCTCCACTGTATCTGTATTGCAGCGACCTCGACACTTTTAACGCTTTTTACTTTCTACGTTAAGCTTGCGTAAAGTGTCTCTGGAATGCTTGAAGAAGAGTCAGCAATTTGAACGTGCATTAGCCGTCCAAATTATAATGCTCGCGCCATTGGCACCGCATTTTGCTTCGGAGCTGTGGGCAGCGTTTTGCTCAGCCAAGCATCACCTTATAAGTGAAAGCGAAGTACAGTTGGACAAGGATGTTATGGATCAAGACTGGCCAGAAATAGATATGGATTACAAAATGGTATTGAATTTCATTGTAAGTTCAATTACACGTATATCTTGTATTAACTGTTTGCTGGAATATTCACATGTGCTCGTTATTCGCTACATCATTCTTAATATAATCAGGTAAATGGTAAAGTTTGTAAAAAGTTCAAAATACCTAAACGCGAATTGGACGAACTGGAGGTTGAGGCAGCCTTCGAGTTGGCAAAGAATCAGCCGGAAGTCCAACGATGTTTAAAGACCAGCAAGGTCCTCGAGACTAAGCTTCTTTCAAAGGCAGGCTACGATTCAACAGTGTATATTGTTACGGAAAAGATTAAAAAAGCTGCGACAACGTAATGCTTTTTATAATGCAAATAAATACATAGAATAGCAGGAAGTATAGATTGTATATATAAGAAGGCCATGTACATAATGAAATTAATTATGTAAATAGATAATTTTTTTTACTGCCAGAGTGAGTTGAAGTGAGAGTACTATAAATATTTCGGAGGAATTAAAGAATAAATTAATATCAATTAACTATTCTTACCCAATGTCATATTCTCCAGCATATTTGTTATGTGGTATTGTTTCCAAGAATTTAATATAATCAGCTGGTAATTTACTTTCTTGCGCACCTTCCAGTATTGTTTCTCTGGGTGGGAATTAAATTTAAAGCAATGCTTCGATCAAAATATTTAACCAAATGAAAATGTTAACATCGATGAGACGTACAAGTATAATGGCGAAGGTCTCCTATGATTCGGTAGGAAACGCAGCTTCACGTGCTCGTCTGGATTATTGTGTTGCTGGTACACCCTACACTTTAAGATTTTCCCGCTAGACGTTTGTACGTCGACTATTAGAGGAAAGTACAATTTATCCGCAACACCTTCTTGATTGTCTAACGTGGACATGTTGCTTTCGTGTAATTCCCAAATCACTCCCCATACGTTGTAACTCTCCGTTGGAACAATAGTCGCAGAGCATCCACCCCATCTCTTCGAGTGTGTTGCGAAGTCAAGTCTGAAATTCTAATATAATTCAGTATTTGTACAAAATAAACTGTAATTTCAAGGGAGAGGAGACAAAAGATTGAAAAATGATAATAAGTGCAACGTTAACCGATTTAGATGAAATTTTCAGCATATACCTACATATACAACTTATTTTCAATCTGCAAACGGGTTTTTTGAATTTCATTACAGGCTCACAAAAAAAAAGTTTAAAACGACATTTATCATCTTTTTTGCTATTCCGACCAATTGCAATTTTTTTCAAAACGACGAAATACGTCACTTAGCAAACTAATCCTTCTAGCTTCTCGAAAAAACTCAAGACGTTTGGACCAATTTTAAAAATGTTATGCGATTTTAAAGAGAACGATTATGGCTGTGAGCCACTGTATTTATGTATATGTACCTTTAAAAGGCCAATATCTTTTTGTTCCGCAGTTGGATTATTAATGTGTATTCTTTGCATTAACATGTTGCTTCCATACGCAAAATATAAAAATTTGTTAACCATTTTGAGGACTACTTCGACGACCGTTTAAAATTTATCGCGAGCAACTTATAGGCCTACATAAATGAATAAAGAGGTTAGGATATTGTTCCTTATCAGCTTGTATGTTTGTCATGCTATTTAAACATCCCAGATAATTACGGGTTACAATTAAAGATCTATCGTTTGTACTTTTAAAATGATTTCGATTCATCGAGTTACGTGGAGAAATAAATGAGAAATGTACATTAGATATTGTAGGGTTATGAAATTCAATTCTATTTCAATTCGTTACGCTAAAATTTCTATTTAGTTGGAGGAGCAACATTTTTCGCAAATTTTGTTGAAATTAAATTCTATTTTAATTCATTAGGTTTAGATTTCTATTTGGAGGAACTAAATTTTTCGTAAATTTTGTTGAAATTAACACCTATTTTAACTGACTGAAGTTGAAAATTCTATTTGTTGGAGCCAAAAGTACTTATGTATCCATACATTGATATACATATTTAGTTATGGGCATAATTATTTATTTACAATTGAAGTTCGACTAGTCGAATTTGTAATTCGCATACACTTCACGAAACATGTCACGGCAATTTATTTTAGCTTGAAGCTTAGCGCACAATAAGAAAACTCCTGATAATTTTCTGTGCAAGCTGTATATCTCCTCGGGTGGAGGACAAAGCCTGTGGTCCAATATTGTTGGGACTAGCGACTGAATTCTGAAATGGACATACGTATTTCACTAATCATTAAATACTTTTACTCGAAATCATAACGAACTTTGTTTTACCGTTTAGTCACATCCTGCCCTCCAAAGTCGTAGTACTTATTATTTTTATTAAATACTTGTCCTAGAACCATTACTGCGTCGACATGAGCTTCTTCCATAATCTGAAATCCATACAATTCCAATTGATCGAACGGTTTCTATTAAACATATAAGTGACAATATTAGAAAATTCATACTTTGGATTCATATCCTGTGAGGAATCCCATTTCCCTGGATAAGTTTAGAATTTTGTCACGGTCATTTTCGCTCGCAGCATATATCACTTCGATGTATTTGTCCATAAATGCTTTGTCGTATTCTCGACACGCACCGAAATCTAATAATACTAACTAGAAATTAGATAAAATCATATAACAGCAATTATTACTATTAGCGTCATTACGTTAAAGCATTCTAATACAAACTTGTTTTGTATTAGTGTTGTAGAAAAAGTTTGACCAATTCGGATCTGTTTGCATGTATCGGAAGACAAACAACTCTTTAAGGCACAAACTCATTATCAATTTACAAATGTGTTCCCTTGTATCCACATCCATACTCGTACATTTGTCCACTGGAACACCCTCCACCAATTCAGTTGTAAAAACTTGACTCGTCGAAAGTTCATCTGAATATATAGTTCGGTGATTATTACTGTATTTTGATTAGTAATTTGTTTCAATTCATACCTATGACTGCGGGAACATAATAATCTGTGTAAGGTTCCATGAATTTTTTATATTTTCGTGTGCACTCTGCTTCTCGTACGTAATCAACTTCCCATGCAAGCTCTCGTTTCGCGACCTCCACTACATTGTCTATGAACATACCTTTTGGAAAGATGTTCCAAACCTATCGAAATTAATACTGTTGGGTCATTCCACGCGAACTCGATCACTTTTTTCCCTCGATGTCTCGGATTTTGTTTAAACTTGAATATGTTGTCCTCGCAGAATTGGGGCGGGGGGGTTTAAGTCATCATTTTGTCGATTCCGAGTTTGTTTAAAAAATACAGTGCTTCGAATTTTGCGATTTTTGCCTATTTTCGCGAAAATGGGTTGTACATATGAATTTTTATCTCGGAAACTATTTGTCGGATTTAGTTGATTCTTACGGCATTTTAATGCGGAAGGATCGGCCTTCCTGAATAATTTTTTTCCATCCATCCTTTTTTGCCGATCCTTCCACATTAAAATGCCGTAAGAATCAACTAAATCCTACAAATAGTTTCTGAGATAAAAATTCATAAGTAGAACCCATTTTCACGAAAATAGGCAAAAATCGCGGAAACATCGAGGGAAAAAAATGATCGAGTTGGCGTGGAACGACCCTATTACGGTTATTTTGAAGAAAACCGAGATGAAAGAGTGGAACATTCACAAGATATCGATACCTTCATTACGCCTACTAAATTCTCAACATCACTTTGAATTCCTATAGCTACACCAGGGTATTGAACTTTAATTGCCACATCTTGACCATTTAATAAAGTAGCATGGTGTACTTGACCTGGAATTTTTTCACGACACTAACGAATGGTCTTAAACTGGTTTCTACATTATCTCATTCCCTTATTACGAAATATAAATACCAATAGAAGCAGCAGCAAATGGTCTATTTTCGAAGGTAGCAACTTTCTTTCTCCAGTCGTGTCCAAGTTCGCTGATTAATACTTTCTGGAAATAGTTTCGCAACATACAGATGAATGTTAATGTTTATTAAAACCAATTAAATACCTCAATTTGCCATGTTGGCATGAAATCAGCACTCTGCCTAACTCGTTCAAAGATTCTCTGTAGTTCAGGACTAATGATGGTCTCATCTTGGATACTTAAAATTTGTCCAATCTTCAACGCTGCGCCTATAAAATGTGTAATTATCAGTCACCACTAAAAATGCAATAAAGAAGCCACCGATATTTACCTCTTACTTTACACAGAGTTGAAACTATTCTTTCCGCATTTGCCTTTGTCAGGAACATATTATCAAACGTGTCGCCAAGGCTTTGCGTCTTTAATCCGAGTGTTCTACGCGTATACTCTGCTACTGTACCGACGCCGAGGCCAATTCCTAACGTTCCGAAGCTTACCATTCTCTGCAATCTGGTAGCTGGAACTTTTTGTGCTTTTGCATTAGGCGAGAGCTTTGGAATATAAATTATTCTATTAATACGCATAGTACAGGCGTTATTTGAAACATATAACAAAACTTACAGTTTGCTTCGGCCTAACAGACGGTCTAACTTGAGGTTTCTCTGGAACTGTTTTCACATCTTCTATTACTTTGCTCGTCGATCCCCGAGGATCAGGTTTCTGTGGATTATTTTGCTTCATACTTTTGCTTTTTATATTTTTCTCATGTTCTAATTCCAATTTCCTCAAAATCGCTTTATCTTTGTCGGAGAGTTCAATCTTGGGAATCTCACCGTCGAGGCTGGATATCGTTTCAATTTTCTCTTTCACAGTTGTGTACTTCTTTATTACTGGTTTATCTTGCTTTCCTCGTAATTTTTCTCCCATTTTAAATGGTACATCTTTAGGATCCTTAGCAGGATTATGAACGTACAGTTGGATTTCACTGGATTTCGGGGGCTCGTACTGATCGAGCGGCACGCCCATGACTTTATTAGCTTTGATTTTAAGAAACTCCATTATACCTCTTTCGACAACATTCATTCGTTCTGTTACTTCTTTAAGGCCAGTTGCTACTTGATCCTATAACACAACAACAAATTGTTAATCCAGCTTAGTAAATGCAGTGTAATACGCAGGATTACATAAAAGTCTATGTGTTATGTTAAAATGAAACGTCGGTGGTTTTAGTTGCTCAATCAAAATTCTACATATTTTTGAAACTTACAGGAACCTTACTTGGTTCTATATTATTCAAGCTCTTTGCGGTATCCTTTAGACCCTTCTCCGCGCAAGCTTTCAAGCTTGTTGTCCGTATCGTATGTCTGACCGCATCTTCTTGGTGCTTTATAATGGCATTAGTCACCGCCTTAGCTCCTCTGAGCACACCGATGAGATCAGACATCCAAGGCTGAGACATTTTTACAACGCAACGTTACTGCAAACCGCTGGTTTAAGGATTACGACAGTCTTCTAGGTCTAAATTGGGGGATGAACATTACTTTTATTTGAATTACGCCTCAGTTCCTTTCTTCCTTCAATAATAACATGCTAAATAATACTTAAGCAAACTACTTATAAGGCTATTATGAATTCAGACACCTACGTACCCGTGTATTAATGGTAGTGACTATATATCGTGTGGGTTTAAAATAAATACAGACCTTGAGAGGTACATACAAGGTTATGTTATTGCTACGAGGTTTTTCACTCTAGTTTAATGCGATTTTTTCGTAATAAAACGAGGAATCGTGACGACGAGGAGTTTATCAAATGATATTGACTTTAAAAAATATTAGTTCACCCTGGACACGCGTGTCGCAAGATGACCTTTAAACTACAGTTAATTACTAGAGGCACATATGCGATTTTTTTTCCTTAGAATATAGCAAGCACGTGTTTCTACTTTATACGTAGCATCGTGTTATCTGAGTGAGCCGATCGATTAGATTCGCGTTCGTAATAGAATCGGAATAATAAAGACGCACGCCATACTTCTCGTATTTAATTACTGTCAATCATTCAGCAGGTCTCAATGTCTTTTTCTTTTTTTTTTCAAAATTGTTTATTTCTTTTCCTCATTGTACATACGACTTATTAATGACGGTTTCACCGCTATTTAAGAAATTACAGAAATTCTATAATTTATTAAGAACACCTTTACTTAATATATATTATGTCATCCACGAAATAGATATTCGAGCGAGGCTCGAATGTTTATATAGTTATGTGTAAGGTGTATCTGAACATTCACCCGCATTACGAATCACAGAAATAATCATTACACGATTAGGGCCGGGACTATTCGAATAATTTAATATTCGAATATTTTACAAGTATTCCCAGTAATAGTCCCAGCCCTATACACGATGCAGTTACTGCTGTAACAATCTTTATAAACAGAAACTGGCAAGCTTTTAAATCTTACTACCATCTCTTCAGTTTTTTTCTTTTATATTTCATATCGATATCTTACAAGCTCTACAATAACATGATTTATATACACAGTATATATCCATCTCGTTGTATCTGTATATAACTACGAAAACGGAAAGTTTATTATGCAACAAATATTATGCAACTCTGAGATGATTTAATAGAATTTCTTGAAAAGACGAAGTTAAAACCACCTCCCACGGAGTAGTCATTAATCGCGAGTGTGTCTCATCAATGAACCAGTGAGGTAGTCTCAGCGAGTTAAAGCAACGCATGAAAGTTTACAAGTACCAATAGAAATATTTATAAAAACGCCGTTTACTGCAAGCGTATATTTAATTATTTATTCCTACATTATATATAGTATTGCGTGTAAGATCAGTGCCCCCGAAAGTCCCGCGAAACTTACTTGAAAACGATACATCCCGAAAGCCACTCTTAGAGTCCCTAACAAATGATAATCTTGTTCTTAGTATTCGTGAAAATTTCTATACTGGAGGAGACCACCTCATCGGGTTTAGTGTCACGTTCTGTGAACATTTTCAACAAGGAAATTAACTTTACAACGAAACCGGCTCTGGAAACTGACGCGCAATAAAATTATATAACATTTGGCTGGTCTGGAATAAGCGATGCAAAGAATGTACTGAAAAATGTCCAAGTGAAGGCCAGTGCACCGGGTCTCTCTTCTTCGTGCTCCTCGTTCGCGTTAGTCCTCGCTTCCGCTTGTACCGTTGGCATCTGACCGTTCTGTTGCTGCTGTACAGGTTGAGGGCCCACGGCTTCGTTTTGTAATATTTGATTGTTATTGTCCAACCGGCCGTTATTATTCTCGGGTAAGAGGATAGGTTGTATTCGGAAGAAACCGCCTTGATACCTGCAAACCATCTAATCGGTTAGATTTCTTTTTTTTGCGCCGCGTACCGCGACCGTTAAGCACGCGAAGCCTACTTACAGGTACATCGCAAATCCAAGAAATGTAACGGTAAGGAATCTTAGTGGAGACGAATAGAAAAATACTATACTGAAGAGGACAATAATTCTAGATAGCATATAAAAGAAATCTAGCCAATCTCTGTTAAATGCACCCTCTTCTCCAACGCCATTATTTCCACCATTAATATCAGCATCCTGCGCAGCAGGCTGCTGCTGTTCGTCGCCTACGTTATTATTATTGTTGTTAACGTTGTTGTTGTTGTTGTTGTTATTAGCGGCAGTAGTAGTGGTGGTGGTGGTAGTGGTAGTAACGTTATTCGTGGTATTCATAAACGGATTTTGAACGCTGTCGTTTGTATTAACATTCATTTGCTGGACGTATGGAATACTAGTTTGTAGTTGAATTCCTTGCGCCGCCATGCTGCAATGAAACATTGAAGTATAGAAATGTGTATGTATTTAAAGCTTGCCTCCTTAAAGCCACGTTCACATTAGTCAAGTTTACTGGCTGCAAGTCGCTTGAAATCGGTAAAATACCCTGTTATTCACTTTATTCAAAATATCTTTTGAAGTTTCAAGCGAAGTAGAGAGTGTTCCAACCAGAGATAGGCAAAAATTATTTTAAATAAAAATTTCGTACACAAATTTTTATTTCAAATAATTTTTTGCCCATCTCTGGTTCCAACTTTTCTTCCCTTGAAATAATACAACTTGAATAGTGTGAACGTACGTACAAGTGTGAACTTAAATTCACGAAGCGACTTAAAGCCAGTAAACTTGACTAATGTGAACGAGGCTTAAGGGGGTCATGCCTAGTTGGCAAGCGAAAAAAAACGTGATTTTCAGGAATTTTTTGTGCAAAATTTAATGTATATTTTTTAAAACTATTTGCTTATTTTTAAAGTACATATATTCAGTAACTCTCAGTAATTTTGTTATAGGAAAATATTAAAAAGTGAACGAATAACAGCCGCTCTTCCGGAAGCTATTTTTTCTAGCGGTGAGCACGATTTCTCCGAGCCGGATCATCTGAAATCGAAAAGTGAAGGAGATTCTGTTAGTATATGAGTTTATCTAGTTCGTGAACGAAGGATTTTATGTTTTCGATGCAAACTCTATTTTTAATTGACGAAAAACGAACAATTCAGGCATCGAAAAATCATGATTTTGCGTTGAACGGCCGTCATTTGGTCTGAAATAATTTTTTTGAAAAATCCTTCGTTCAGGAACTAGATAAACTCATATACTAACAGAATCTTCTTCACTTTCTGATATCAGATGATCCGGTTCGGAGAAATTGTTAAATTGCTTAAATTATAAAAACAGCTTCCACGAGAATAGCTGTCATTCCTTCATTATTTAATATTTTCCTATAACAAAATTCCCGAGGGTTGCTGAATACATGTACTTCTAAAATAAGTAAACGGTTGTAAGAAACATTCATCACATTTTTAAAAAAAAATTCCCAAAAATTCTTTTTCATTTGCCAACTAGTCATGACCCCTTAAAGAAAGATAAACAAGACAAGCCTCGCTTACAGTTGCATATACTGCGTGAAATAATGTGTATACGCCTGCTGCATCCAAGCCATCTGCTGGCTATTCCTCGGATCAAAGTATTGCTGCGTAGAATACAATCTCGTAGGAGCGTGCTGGCTGGCAACATTATTAACATTCTGCTCCTGATTCTGTGCACCATTAGAGCCGCTTAATCTCGCGTGCTCTATCGCCCTTCTTGCCGCAGCCAATGTAGTTACACTTTCCACATCTTGCTCGGGCGCCTTACTCGTAGCCGTTTTCTGGCACGCGCAGACCAGGTGAACGGTGTAAACTTGGTCTGTCTGTCCTTCGCATTGCCTCAGAATATCTTTCAAACACATGGAATCGTTCAGTAATTGCCCCGAGTATATCAGCTTCTGACTAGCTCTTTCCTAAGGACATAAATTAATCGTTAGTATGACAGCTTTCGCTCGACCAACGTGGCGACAAGGTAAACACATTCATCAAACTGCGGGCTGTTAAATAACGTCAAAGCAGAAATATTTAATTTCGGGAATAGCGAAAACGAGAGACACGCGTTGTTTTACATTTATGTGGATCAACGGTTCGACGCAATTCTACTTTCACCCGAGAATCAATAGATTACAGCTTTCACAAGATTTCACAGGATCGAGCTGGCGGATAGAAGCGACGAGACTCACGGGTTTGCTAGGATAGATCTCCGACAGATATTCTTTTAATCGTCCGATGGTCCAGCCGATGTCACATTGAACGACCTGATCCTTGATCTGCTGATTCGGCGCTTTTATTGTTAGTTTAACGACGGGTCCTTCCATCGTGCGCGAAACTGTAATTTTCCGTTCTTCCCGATCAGCTGTCTTCCACTTTCAATTACTCCGACAGCTTTAATTAACGATGCCTGCCGAGGCGAGCTGATACCTCTACGCCTCTGAAACTGATACGACGGGGCCCGTGTTATTTATTCGATCAGTAGATCTGTAGATTTACAACAAGTACCGATACAACGCCACTAGGAAACGAACAGGCATTTAATCGGCGATGTGTATTTTTGTATATAAAAGCATCGCTAAATGGAATCACGTATTTGGCGACTCGTCATTGGTTGTAGATTACGATTTATTTATGACTCGTTAAAAGCCGATCTTCAAGTAGACCCTCCGCCGTATCTTCCGATTTTATGCCGGTATCGTAATTCGTGACAGTTCCCCGGAACGTTCATGAAAATCCCGTCGTAATTTCGTAGTAGCGCCGAACTAGTGGCTAGTAGAGACACTATAATAAGAGTCTGGACATATTCCTATGTCCATGGTGGCTGGTAGAGTGTCTCTAGTCAGTCTCTAGTGGCTGGCGTTGGCAGTCATTGCTCGCGAGACGACGCTTTCGAAATTCCGTTTGAATTTGAATTGAATTAAGCTCGGATATAATGAAATGTAAGCCTTATTTCATTTATTTCAGTCGCTTTCATCTGGCTAAACGGACTTATCCGCGTTGCTCTCGCGTAGACGTTGTTGCACCACGATTGTCGAGTGTCAATTCGAAACCGGTCAATTAGAGTGTAGAGTTGTTAAACGGTTAGCCTTGAAATATATTGGTATCGTTCAATTATTTTCCTATCCCTCGCTACTCTTCGGAGTGGAAACATAATTATTAACAAATTTGCTATATTTCCGATACTTTGTGAAACTTTCATTAAATCGTATTATTTTTTTTTCGAGTTGAAGTATTTTGGTTTATGTTTTGTAGGGATCCCACCAAATCTACTAGAAGTAGCTCAAGGAGGTCTTCTGTAAGTACAGTAATATTCGAAAGATATGTGTATAACATCAATTAATCCCAATCTTATATTTGTAATATGTATATATATATATCCTCTACGTTCCTGCTATCGCTTTGTGTACATTGCATTGTGATTGTCTGGGTACAACTAAAGCTTAATAAAAAGCCTTATCCTCTTGTTTTAAAACTCCAGCTAACATTAATATTATTCTTACAATTTGCATAGATTCTTAAGCCTCCCAAGCCACGACAAGCACTGCAGAATTTAAATTTTAATACTTCGTCCAATGAAAGTACCCCCACTACGAAGCTTAAGAGACGGGTCAGCTTCGCTGAGAAAAAGCATGTCAAGTGAGTCGCCATGCTCCTTACACATGGATTATTTCTTCTAAATTCTTGATATTTAGATCGGGCGATTAATTCAACGTCTGAATTTATTGCGCAGAGAATTTTGTAATTCCGTGGAGCAGGGGACTGTGTGGAATAACACCTACGAGGAACACGATTTAAGTAATCTTAAACCATTTTGCGCTCCTAATGGGCAAGAACGCAAGGCCGAAGATGTGTCCAAAGGGAATGTTGAGTTTAACAAATCCTGTAATGAAACCATCTATCCGAATTCTGAAACTATCGACGAATGCAGTATCCACGGGAACAATATTCAATTTGCATCTGATCGAAGCGTTCAGAGAGATCTAGACGGAGAAGATTCTGACTTGGACTTCACGAATATAGATGAGAACATACAACCTGTGCATGGATTAGTAACTCGGAAAGAGGAGTTACCGAACGCATCGTCCGTTGTGGTTTCTAATACAGCGGAGCAGATGTGCAACTCTGTTTCACCAACTGATTTACAATCGAGCAGCAGTGTACGTCGAACCATTTCTGTTTACCAGGACCCATGCACAGATGTACCTAACGAAACTTCAGAAGCTTCGCATCCGAATCTACAGGATCTCAGTTCTAGCAACTTGAATGCCACATGTTATCAGGACATAAATATGGACTTCACTGAAGTTGTTTGGAATGCTGATATACAAGATAATGAATCAGAAAGGACGCGTAGGAACACCTCGATAGAATTCACGCAGCCTGTTCCAACGTCGATGGACATCATATTTGATTCCCATTATAGATTAAAAAAATTTAATACAATAACGACAGAAGAAATGGATCAAGATATGTCAATGGAAGCAACTGTAGCGATACCATCTATCCTTAAATCTGCTATTAATAACGATAATGCAGAAGTAGCGGCGTATTCTACGGACGATAGAACTGTGAAGTTTAATAACGTCTCAATGGAAGCAACTGTAGCCATACCATCTATCCTCAAATCTGCTATTAATAACGATAATGCAGAAGTAGCGGCGTATTCTACGGACGATAGAACTGTGAAGTTTAATAACGTCTCAATGGAAGCAACTGTAGCCATACCGTCTATCTTCAAATCTGCTATTAATAACGATAATGCAGAAGTAGCGGCGTATTCTACGGACGATAGAACTGTGAAGTTTAGTAACGTCTCAATGGAAGCAACTGTAGCGATACCATCTATCCTTAAATCTGCTATTAATAACGATAATGCAGAAGTAGCGGCGTATTCTACGGACGATAGAACTGTAAAGTTTAGTAACGTCTCAATGGAAGTAACTTCAGCAGTACCAACTATATTATGCAATGTGCAGCAGAAGAATATTAATCACTTAGAAAATTGGGAATTAAATTTGGGGTCATCTGACGATGATCGTAGATCTATCATCTTCCACGATACATCGATGGAAATGACTAAACCTGTGAAAATAAGTAGTCGCAAAGAGGCGCCATGTCCAGATAACGCTCGCAGATTATCGACGGTACAGAAAGTTCCGCAAAGTAAATACGATGTTACGTGCGTGGATGAAGAGACTATGGAGGTGACTAAAGCAGTTGCTGTTAATATACATTCTAAAAATCAAGGAATAAACGCGACGCACTGCGAAGTTACAGCGGTTGGCAGGAATTCCGGGGACTTAAGGGGTGGTGGAAATTCTTATAAAACAATGGTCAATTTTGATGAGAGCATGGTGTGCGATGATGAGGCAATGGACTTTACTACAGCTATAGGTACGTTTTGTAAAGAACGCACAGATAATTTCCAGAATGACGAACCTGCGAAAAGTATGTTTTACCCACAGTTGAGTTCCCATAATTCGAAACCAGATGATTTGAGAGATGATGCAAATTCAGATAGAACCAGGGTTTTTCATAACAATTCAATGACAACCACGGCTGTGGTATCATCGCTGAACGTGAGGGATACTTGCGAGGAAGAAGAAGAGATAGATCGTGAATCAGAAATAAACGATCAAGAGTTTGTTGGCAGAACCGTGTTACTTCCAAACATTTCTATGGAAATCACTGAGGCTGTAACGGCATTGCGAAATCGCGTTGAAATGGAAAATTTTGTGGATCTCACGAAAGATGAGGAATCACCAGTGTTTGAGAATTCTAGGAGCAGTAATCTCTCTAGAGAGCCTTTGGATCACTCTGCAGTGCCTGATAATGTCTTGAGAGATATTACAGTTATGGTAGCTCCTTCAGAAAATTCAAACACGCCTTCGAATGAAATGAATTGTAACATAGATAATCCAAGGAAGTTAACAGATAGCTGTACTAAAGAACCCACCCTAAATGAAGTTCAGAATTCTGTAAATACTAGAACCAGCATGGCCGTGCATGGCTTGATTGAGCAAGATACTTGTGCTTCAGCTTTGAAAGAAAATAACAAGCCAGCAGCTTGTGCTTCATTTAATTCTGCAGCGACCGGTGATATTCGTGCCGCAACTTCAGAGGTAATTCAAACTGAAAGCTTGCGGCACGAGTCCTCTCAAGTTATCGCTACACATTCAAGAAGAACGTACACCTTAAACTCATACAGCACTGGTCATTCTTTCACGAACAGTAATGAAGGGAACGAAATTTCAGAAATGAACGTTGATACTTCTTGTTACAAAACAAATGGTAAAGAAAATCGCGTGCATATTTTGAACGAAATAGGCAATTTACAAGATAATGAGTGTTACCGCGAGCAATGTTCAATGGAAAATAGTACCACATTCTTCGGTAACAATTTAGAGGAACTGGAGTCAATTAAACCACCGTCATTTATGTGCTTAGATTCGTTATGTGAAGACACGCTTGTAAACGTCTCTTACCATCGGGAAGTCAACAGAGAAACAGATTGTCTAGCAGATACTGTTAAAAGATCTGAAAACATCGAATGCGGAGATTCCCCAAAATTTACATTTGATTATCAGATGTGTAATTTAGTACAAAATAACCAAGTAAACCTCCTGGAAGAAGATGGATGTAACTCGCAAACATTTCTGAATAAACGCACACTTTTGGAGCGTGAGCCAGACAGTTCGAAGATTGGACTTGAAGATCAAGGGCCTCGGAATTATAGCACTGCAGACGTTCGAGTTTTGGAATGTTCTTCGTCAACGGTAAACGATATCGAGCAATTTTCTGTACCCGAGATCGCAAAAGATTTGGAAGACATGCGAATGAAAGCGATAGGCGCAGATAACTCTAACGTAGAAGCTCAAAGGATGGACTGTCCATCAGAAATAAAGAATACTGGTGAAGGAGCACGCGATGACCAAAACTTATCAAATGCAATGGCCACAGAATCGAGGGAAAGTTTGGAACCCCGCGTTCTTTCTGTAGAAAATAACATCTCAATCGAACTAGATCCCTTTTCTAAGCTAACAAAGGAATTAAAGATCCGCGCGCAAAGGTACTTTAAAATAAAATACTCCAGTTATACCGCATTCACGTTTCTCCTGCATAAAATAATTTTTTCCGTGCTCCTTTCAGCGACGAAATTATTTGGGACGTGTATCACGAAAATATTGAGAAAAGAGTTTTCGTAATTGGTTTCATATCTTGCTCGCTCTTAGTAGCAATATACTTAACGGATGATTGTGACGCCGCAAGTGTCCAATTTATTAAAGACATTAGGATAATTTCGCGCCTCGCAGGTGCGTCCAAACAGAGATCAACGCAAAAGTGTTATTTGAGATTAAATAATATACTTCTCCAGGGGATAGATAATAAGGCTTGATTACAAATGTTCTTTCCATCAGATGATGCAGACGTGTTGATAAGCATAGTACACTGGCTAATCTTAGAAAAGTTAGACGCTTCGAGACTGATGGATCTGTATAAAACTTCCGAAGACATTCTGCCGATATTAAATTACATTTCGAAAGAAGTTAAGCTAGCTATGGACTTTATGTTCGACACGCAACGTTTGGAGGATACAAATTTGATGGAAATAACTCGGGATAGGTAATCGATTACTCAAAAAACTCTTCATCGAATTTTTACTTCGGGTATGGCATACGCTTCTTATTTCCAGGATATCGTTTGTGTCACGGACGAAAAGGATGGACATTATATTGAGGGTCACGATAAACATCAAACCGTTCGACAAGATTGAATCCCAAGACATCTCTGTCCATTGTTTATTAGGTTCAGTGAGGTCAGTCGATAGATTCGCCTGGCAAACTTAAATAATCCTTTCACTGCAACCCCATTGCTTTTACAGAGAGGATGACATTAAAAAGTTGATAATCAACGTAAAGAGGGACCATAAGTTCTTGCGGAGGTTCATGAACGACGTGAGAGAGTACATATACCTGATGGAAGAGTCCGGCAATATGATTAAAAAATCATATTAATTTGTCTTCTGTGAAGATAAACGCAATAACTACAGGATGAGAGTTGCCGCGGGATAAACCTGCTAATTTTATCATAATATGGTAGTAATTTTATAGTTGAATAATTTTATATGTTGCCGCATTGAGAAGGCGTAATAAAATCTTTTATATTTTCCTTAACGTGTTTTGTACACCTGCTAAGCCGGATTGCGAGTGTCGCGGATGTAGGAAAGGATCATTTGCGGAATGATAATAATCACATCGAATTGTACCAGCGTGCTTTCTTGCAGAATAGCGTATGGGTCGTGGGTGGTACGATAGTTTTTAAATCTCTGCTCGCAAAGGCGCACGTAAACTTGACGTTACGAGTAGAGGTCGATCAACTAGCTCTTCGATAGCCGGTTCAGTCGATGCAGCTTTTTGCCCGAGCATTTGCAGTCCTTCCGATACTATCGTGTGAACAGCCGCCTTTCGCAGAATCGCGCGACTTTTCTGCTCGGCTCTTCGAAAACGGTCGTCGCTGGTAATTACAGCAACAGCATTCCCAGCTGTTTACCATTAAAATACACAATATTGCGGCTATTGGAATATTACCCAATAGCATCAAGATACCACTATATATTTTAAACGGGCTTCGAGGGAGGTTCAAACTTAAGTATCGTGCAGAGTAAGTTACTTTTATAGACACTAGACGACGTGTATTATAATTGTTAGACTGCGAGCATTATCTCGACTTTGAAGAAGTCCTGCTTCGAGTTAAATTAATTATTACAGAAGAATTGTATATTTTTTTAAGGAATTGATTAATAAATACGATTTGTACATTGTGGGAGCTTATATGCGGTTTAAATCTGAATTTCTTTACCCTTAAAAGGGAGGGGACCAGCTACGGGCTTGGAGCAACCACCGGAGCCACGCTCGATCGATGCAGACATCATCTTCGACTGCTCTTTAAGCCGTTACATAAACCGCGAATTTACGAACTAAATTCCAGGGAAATTTGTATACAATGAACCCCTCGATCAAGCTGTCACCGGGGACCACGGGGAGCCGCTTCTCCTCGGCCTTTTCCGTCGAACAAAAATATAACTTTTGCCCCGGTCGAGGCGAGCCTCCGCCTTTGGTCCGATGGATCTGAATTATTCTTACGTGGTAACAGTCCTCTCGCGCTCTTCTCACCAAAGAATCGTCAGCTTATCTTTCAGAGAAGCTAGCAATTCCAGGGCAGCATTAAGAGGCGAAGCAATTGAGCAACGATACGCGCGGAGGACTGGAATCCAGGAAACTTCCTGCAGTTACACGGAGAGGAAGAAACTGCTGGAGCGTGGAGGAAAAAATGCGTCGGCCGAGCGTGCGATACGTTTTCCAATGGGAGAACATTATCGGAACCGCTTTGTTATGCCACGCTTTCGAGAAATTAGTGATAAGTTACACGACTCGGATACAACTGCAACGGTAATATTATTAGTGTGGACTAGCGAGGCCTACTTTCCGCTCGATACGTTATAAACACGCGGCTCGTTAAAGAAGTAAAACTTTCTTTTGCCGTGGCTACGCGCCAGTCCTACTCGCGTGGGCGTGAAGGCCCGGTTTTACGTGATTTCGTAACGGCGACAGACCGATTTCCAGTATCAAAAAGCATTTCACGAGGATCCCGAAGACCTTCGGAGTCTCTCTCCCTCCTCATCCTCTCTCCTCGTCTTCCAGAACGCCCTTGTGTACGCGAGAACGAAGCCCGGCCACAATCGAGGATCACTTGTGAAACAGCCAGCGGTTATGCTAAGTAACGGATAGTGGGGAAACAAACCCCACCTTGGCAATGGACAATAAATACGATACTGAACGCGGGATGATCGTCGAGTCTCGTAAGCTAGAGCCACGTAATCGTATTTAATTCTTCTCGCTGACTAAGGGTCGCCGTGAATTAAATAAAACACATTTCCAGGCAACCGTCGTCAAGCATGGAGTTGAATGGAGCAGATCCAAAGACTATAAGTTCTTGGAGAGACCAATTCCAGGCTCCAGCGACGCCCAAGGTTTCCCTATCAACGTCTCTCTAGTCTCCGTCAAGCCGCCGCCACTGCTCGAGGCTCCCAGCTTTCCAATTTCCGCCAATATCGCGGACAGCTTGATAAGGAATCCAAAGGAATCCGTCTAATCGTTATAACGCGAGGGATCCCCGAGCAGTGGAGGATCCCCGTCGTTGAAAAAATCCTGCCCCGCGCGACACCGAGCGCGCGCTAGATTCGAAAACGCCGCCGCTGCGTTGGTGTACGGCCGAAAGCTGGCCGCTGCGGCGTTCGGTTGCGGAGTGTGTCGATTGGTCGGCGGCAAGGGGAGACGGCAGGGTTGACGAGGACGCGAGTCAGGCGGCGGGAACCATGCGGGAACCTGTAACGGTGACGTCGCCCCGACGGATACCTGGCCGGGTAGCTATGAGAACGAGGCGGCCGGTGGCGAGAGCAAGATCGACAGAGCGGTGCAAGTGGGCGTAAGGGCCGGGAGAGAGAACGTCGTCCCGTGTTCCATACATGGCTATGCTATGTGGAAACCGAGAGACACAGAGAGACGGACGCGCACCGCGGCGGGGTCCCCACCGTGTGGACATAGCGGAGGCGACGTTTTCTCGGCGCGAGTGCCCACCGTGTGCCTGGTGCACACAGTATCGGCCAGCACCACGTCGTCGCACGGTCGTTCCTTGCCGCGTTTCCCGACGGATATCGCCGCCTGACCGTCCACGGGTTCGAGGCACGCGCGCCCGCCGCCTGTTCTCCACGCGATTGTGCCATCGAACGGAAAATGCACCCGGCGAACGCGTCACTGGCGTGGGTGTTACTCGATCCGCCGACGACAATCTCGACAGTTTCGGGGAAGCAGACGACGCGCGCCTAAAAGCCCGCGGATCTCGTGGTTCAAGCGTCCGCGCCTATGGACGCGTGACCCCTCTCTCGGTTCCGGCGAGCGTGCGCGATCGGCGTTCTCTTCTGTGTGCCAACGCGCGCGCGAGCGAGCGAGCGGGCGCAAACCAGGCAACCAGGGGCAACGTGGGCTGGATGCGTGAGTGCCTGTCCCGCGCCTGCGTGAGTGCTACGACGTAACAGCCCGCGTGTGCGTGCACGTCGCGCGTGAAGAGGAGCCGCAGGGGCCACCCGGACCAACAGGGACACACACCGGTGTAGGTGAGTCTGTGCGCGTCCGTGGGCCCTCTTCGTGGGCAGAAGCTGGATCAGATCTTTCACTGCCTGCTGCCTGTAAGGGCACTTGTATCACAACGTATTACCAAATGCTTTACTGTGGCTTACTTTCTCTCAAACGACACAAGTGCCCTTAACAGGCTTGTTCCCTATTTCCAGGATGAACGAGTAGCTTTAATTTTAATTCTAAGGAAACGGGATTTAAGTTTAAGGGATGGAATTGCTGTCCTCTGCGTCTTTCAGTTGCCCGCGAGAAATTGCGCGGTTAAACACAGATAACACGCATCTTCTACCTACAGTTTTCAAAGTAATGCTCAGCATCGAGTAGTTTTGCTTCCCGAAGAGTGTTTGCAATAGTAAATAGTAAGTAGAACATGCGTAAGGTCGCCGTCGCCCTGGTGGGTCGCATCACCTCGATTCAAGCACCCACAACTGTGGGATCAGCAGAGATCTCCCCGCGCTGGCGTGCGGGTGTTTCTTAATGAACTCGCTGAAGCGTTAACCATTCGTGCGGCGCGTTTCCTTCGAAGCTTTATTTCAGTATTTCGTTACAACTTAGTTTAAGAGTTGTTAGAGTATTCCGTTGACGTTCGCTCGTTGCAGAAGATGCACTCCCTTCAAAGAAACTCGATTTCTCTTTTAAGCGCTCCCGAAAGATTCGACAGCGAATCGGAGGCTGCGATACATCTGAGCATGCAGCTTTTTCCACGACGTTCCTCGCTACGTCTGTCTTCCCCCCTCCGTTTTTCGACGCTCGTTTTTAGCGCGCTACGAAGACGAAAACCAGTTTCGCGTCCGGACGCGGACGTTGGCGAATCGAGATACGAAAGAAAGAAGGAATCGCTCAATCGAAGATAGTCCCTCTCGCAAAGGTCACTGTCTTCCAACGGCCATGCCTACGCGCAGACCCTTCGCTTTCCACCCAGCTTCTCCTCTGAGCCTTCTTTTTCCCCGATCGCTCGACAAGTGACGCAATCAGGCACGCCGCAATATTTTCATCGCGAAAATGCCTCGCTAAAAGTGCTGCAGCCTTGCCTCTTAACGCGCCTACGTCCCACGTTTTGCCCGGCGAGTTTCTGTTTCCATTTCCATTCTCTTCCTTTCAGTGAAGGGTTCTCGCGACACAGAAAATCCTTCCAGCGACCCAACGCTGGTACACCAGAAAACGGGTTTCTTATCGTTTCATAATTTTCAATTACTTAAAGCCCACTCACGTTTCCGTCGATGCTCTGCTTCATGTACGACCTGCCTTCAGTTGCTCGCGTTCCCGTTTCGCCGCTAAAATCATCCTCGCCCTTTTCTTGCCCAGCGGCGTTCGATTCTCGAATTTGACGAATTGCTTCAAGGTCTTCTGCGGGGTGTGCTCGTATTTCAGCACCTCCTCCATGATCTCCTCCACGGCCAGCGGATGGAACCTCAGTCGGATCCTTCGGCGAACATTCAGAACCGTCTCTATGGCGGTCCTGACGAATTCCAATGGTATGCCCACGGACATCTTGGCCAAGCTGGATACGTCTATGGCGCGATCCACTCCGTGGTACTGCATCAGCAGATCTTTGTAAATCATGTACAGCGTGTTGTAGTCCGTGAGAGGAATCATTATGAACTTGTTGTGGATCCTCATGAAGGGCCCTCTTGCTTTATATGGCTGGGAGGAGGTCGTGAGAAATAGGATCTGAAATGTATCACGTCCCGGTATATCGAGCGTCTTGTTGCGTCGGTCCTTGAATTTATCAAGATATCTGCTTCAGAAACTTTATTAACGATTTTTCGAAGAATAGCTAATCCCTTACCAGCGGCGGATTTGGGTGTGGGCTGTAGCTCAGGGCGGCAAATTTAGGAGAGCGGAAAAATTTGGGGAGCTTCAGATTTGAGGAAGAGATAAATTTTGGGAAGTGGCAAATTTGGGGGAGTATCAAATTTTGGGTAACGGCACATTTGGAGGAGCGGTAAATTTTGGGGAGCGATACATTTTGGGAGCGGAAAATTTTGGGGAGCGATACATTTTGGAGAGCGGGAAATTTCGGGCTGCATCAAATTTTGAGGAGCGGCAAATTTTGGGGAGTTACAAATTTGGGAGAGAGATAAATTTTGGGGAGCGATAAATTTTGAGTGGCAAATTTTGGGAAGCGTCACAAGGGGGGGAACGATAAATTTTGGGGAGCGATACACTTTGGAGAACGGCAATTTTTGGGGTGCGTCCAATTTTGAGAAGTGGCAAATTTTGTGGAGCGATAAATTTGGGGAGCGGCAAATTTTGGGCGAAAAAAATTGAAAAATGTTTGAACTCACGTGAGTTGCTATATTGAATTAATTTTAAAATTATCTCGACGGCGACAGACGCTACTTAGCCCAGGGGCGCCAAAATCTCCAAATCCGCCTCTATCTTTTACGAGCAAAACAATAATAGCGTATAATTACGAATCATAAATAAGTGATCTCTGCCCCGAATTGGAGATCTACGCCAATGGGTGTTACTGTCACCCATATCAGTCCGGAATCATCGGCGCTCTAAATCCTACGTTAAACTCGGTATACCACCTACGTCCTGGCCGTTCGGTAGGAGGTGTTTCATTGATGGCCAGCCTCGAACGATCCAGACGGTTCGGGAAGGAGAAATGGGGGGACCTGTGCCTGGCTTATTGAGGTGTTTCATTCATATATCGGAGAAAGAGTCGAAACAGGAATATCAAGAATTTCATAAAGTGGGCGCTACCAGATCACCAACTTTAACATTCCTCGCCGCTTTAGGAGAGGCACTGCAAGCCCCCTCCGTTTCGCTTGCAACACTTGAAGCTACTTTCCTCTGTAGGAACGTAGCGAACTAAAAATATACAAGCGACGTGCAATCTCGGGGATCACCTGGTCGCCGCTCTTGATGCTCTTCACCAGCTTCGGGAAATAGCGGGCGAACCGTTTCGGTTTGTTCGGCCTCTCTTCGACAGGGACCTTCTTCAACCAGGGCCTTTCGCCGTTGTCGACGAAGATCACGGCGGGAGCGAATTCTCTAGCCACTTTCGCGATCATAGTGGTTAACTTTTGCTGGTCCCTTCGACTGTCATACTTGCCCACCAGGACTTCCGGCGTCATGTCGATCATCAGTGCCCCAAGCTGTAGGTGGTTCGAGCAGAGTTTCTCAGCTCCAACCCCTTAACCAGTGACGCGGCACTTTGGAGATACAAACGGTAACGTGGAGTCTCACAGACTCCGCCACGTTATTAACACAAAAGTAAATTAACTTCACCTAATTTTAGGGTGGTACTCGAATCCACGTGACCAATAGTCCACACGCATAAGTGTTACGTAAAAGAATAATTCTGCAGGAGTCTACTAGACTCCACGTCAACGGTTAAGGATTAAAGAGAAGTGGCTCGCGATAAATACCTCCGAGCAAATGGCGTTCACCAGGAAGCTCTTCCCGCATCGCGGAAGGCCGCAGATGCAGACGGACCGTATCAGGGGTGCGACCTGATGGATCTCCTTGGAGCTGAGAGGCAGCACGCAGTAGTCCATGACCACCTTCTTGATCTCGCCTAAACGGTGCTTGTAGTCCCGCAGCTCCCTAGCTGCTTCGTAATTCTGATAGGAAAGGTCCCCCAGCCAGTGGTTGATGGAAGTCAAAGGGTAGTCCCTGATAATATCCGCCCTCGCCAGCTCCTTGAACATATCTTCCACGGAGATGCTGGCCAGCGGATCTTTCTTCTTCCTCTTCTTCCCTTTCCTCTTCTTCCCAGCTGTCGCCGAGACCGATTAAATGCACTTAATTAGCGCTGGACAATCGATACCGTAATCACTTTATGTATCATACTCCGCGAGGCCTTTAGCTGATGGATGCTCGTTAAAACGATCGATTGTACGCTGTCGCAAGCAGCTGCACGCCTACCGTCGCGACCATAAAAGGACCAGCTTGATGTATGGCAACAGTCTCGTCGGTTAATGAGCGATTACTTCTTGATTAGTGCCTCGCAGGACGCAAGTATCTCTCCGGCGAAATTACTTTCTCGCCCTGGACGTATCTGTTACCGATCTCCAGGGGAGTTTCCCCCACTGTACCTTCGCTTTGTACTTGCGCTCAGAACACATTCATTCAGCAATCGGACGTTAAGGGGGTACAGGACTGTTGAACGACTAAAAATTTTTAAACAGAATTAAAACCGACTTCAAGAAAATAAAGATGCACTAAAAAGTAAAAAATAATTTTTTCCCTTATAATTTATTTTATTTTTTTTTAATGTCGGTTGTAATTTTGGTTAAAATTTTGTAGTCGTTCAATAGTCCTGTACCCCCTTAAGGGGGAACACCACTGTGACGGTAATAAAATTTTTCGATGAAAACTATAAATTATTTCTGAAAAAAATTCTTAAAAATGGCTTACTTTCCGGCCGTCTCAGTAACTTACATTTCTGCTTAGGTATATTAAGCTCCCGTTTGTCAGCCTTGTAGTCCCTCCTCAGCGCGGTGTTCAGCCTCCTCAGCTCCAGCCTCATCAGTTCGTCCACCACTTGCCTCATCTCCAGCTGAAGCTCGTGGCCGAGCTTGTCCATGATCAGGTCGCGGTAAATCTTCTGCGGCGGGTCGCCCAGGTCGTCCCGGAAGCTCCAGTCATTGATGAAGTCCTGATTGGTAGCGTCGAGAAGGGTGAACGCCTTGGTCTCGGGCATCCAAGGGGCCGTCTTTCTCTTGCCCCCAGTCGTCTTCTCCTTTGCTTTGTCTGGTGCGGTCTTCTTCGCCGCCTTCTCGATCAGATACTCCCGAGGGGTGAGAGTCTGGCCAGTGGCGATCAGAACGCTGCCACCCACGTTCGCGGCTGGGTAGACGTCGAAGTGTCCCACCTCGTTGTACCAGACTATGAACCATTCCCGAATCTCGTCGGTGATGTCTTCTATCAAACCTGGTCCTCTCAGCTTCCACAGCTTTTCGAACGACGAATAGTTAGTCGACCCCAGGGAGCTTCTACCAGCCGTAGCCGTAGAATCAACATTACTCTAGCTCGGTCTTCCTCAGCTGCTTTCTCAACCCTGGCAGCGATCGTTGGGACCACTTCCAGCCTCTTCCAGAAGTTCTCTCTGTCTTTCGCGAACACTTCGTCACACTTCCGTCTGGGTACCGTGATCTCCAACAACTCTTCTAAGCGCTCCAGTCTCTTCTTCATCCTCTTCTTCGCCACGTAACTCCTCCAGGCCCGTTGTATCGTCCGGGCAGCCTTCTGCTTCGCAGCTTTGGACGTCTTCGTAGGAATTATTTCCCCAGTGTGTACCTTCCTCTGGTAATTATATATCCGTTCCACTGTGGATTTAATGCACGGGATAATACAGAGGAAAAACGGTTTTTCGTGATGGAAAGTCTCACCTTCGAAACCGACTCGTCGACCGACTCTTCCTCTTTCGTGGCTTTGTATGAGCAATATCGCCTTCGTCATAGTTTCTTCGGCGGCCTCGCGAGCTTCTCGGGCGGCCTTCTGTTCCGGCGTTTCTCGTAGAATAGCTGGCACCTCCTCCATGTCTTCTTCAGGAGCTTCTTCTTTCGCTCTTCTTCTTCGCGCTCTTGTCGTGGTTTCTTGGGATTCACTGTGATCTTCCACTTCGATTAAATTCTCCTCGCTTGGAATTTCTACGGCTGTTGTCGCGCGGAAGAAAGGCAGACGTTTGTATCAGTGACGCTGTATCGTTAAGAAATTATTGTTTTATCAATCGATTCAGCAACTTGCGTTTATGAGCTTCTTCCATCAACTCTTGGATGCGTTTCCTCCGCTGATCCACGAGGTCCTTGTTAGTCGCGCATACAGAGATCTCCACGTCTCCTGGCGTGTACTTTAACTGATTCATATGGTCATCGGGCCACCTGGAGGGTGTTCCATTCGGAGGTTGCAAAATGCGGAATTTTGCGAAGCTTAACGCGCGACGCGAAGATTTTACCGTATATTTATTGAAAATTTTTTAATGGGAAAATAAATGTATTAATTTATAGTATATATATGTAGTAATTTCGTCAATAAATTGTGATATATAAAAATAATCAAGTAATATCTACAAAATGAAAAGGTGGTTTACAAAAAATGGGGTAAGTGTAGTGGTGCAAAAAAATATAGTGTTTGGATAAAATTACTTACACGCGTGTGACTTTGTCAATTTTGGTCGGATTAACTTGTCACATTCCGGGAATATTTTCAAGATGTACTTGAAAAAAAATATAAAAATCGAAAAATCGATGTTTAAAAAATTTCTAGATAGGCCTCCGGCCTTAATGAAGGAAGGTCCCACATTTACCACTTTACTCTTACAGTTCCCGCGCGACGCGCGTTAACACCTTAATTAAAGTATGAAGCTGTATGAAGCTTCTCAGCCTCGGCATTACTGATAATCCGAATTCTCCAAATTAACGATCGCCTGTTTGTATTCGAGCATCCTCCCGGTGGCGCAGTCCAAGACGCGTTTTATCAAGGCCCTCTTCTGCGTCTGTACCATCTGATCGTGGCAAACTATCAGCCTCTGTACCAGATTACGATACCTGAAAAGTTCGTCGGTTCGCGTGGCTAATCAGAATCGGTAACGCGACGTGCACCAAAAATTGGCACCTCAGATACGTCGGCAGGATTAAATTTAAACCCTGCGCTCTCGTCCTCGTTTGTGGTTGTTGTTGCACCTTTCGATCGAGCTCCAGCAACTTCTCCAGGTCGTCCCTCGCGATGAGCCATAGCTCGTTGTAGTAGGTATGTGACATTGACTTGAAGCGGTTTATTCGATGATTTTTTTATAGAATTATTGTTGGCTCTTCATTGTAGTAAGCTGAGTGATGAATTTGGTAGGGTTGTGGGGCCGAAAGTCGGGTTATTTGGGGTGGATGGCGTGGAAATCGGACGAAGTTCAGTCGACAACGTGTCGATTACTCGCCTTCATTTCATTCTCAGCATCTATTTACATAGGCCGAAATTCCAAAAATGCCCAAATTGCCCGTGATTTTCATTAAGTCAGGTTTTCAAGAACTTCAAAGTGAATTTTCTCGAAAATTAAGCGCGATATCAAAAAAAGTTATACAACAAGTAATAAGTCGAGAAAAAGGAACAAAATTTTTTGATATTGCGCTTCATTTTCGAGAAAATCGAGTTTGAAGTTCTTGACGATGCGTCCAGTCGCGTATAGGGAAACCTACCCTAATGAAAATCACGGGCGATTTGGGCGTAAATGAAATTCGCCCATACCTATAATTTTAGCATGTAGTAGTACTTAGTATGTAGACTTTAATCCTCACGATCAGCGAGAAGATCTTTTCTCTGATGTCTCATAAGTGATCGCGTTTCCAGGATGCTGTGGAAGCCTCAATGCTGGCTGATCCTGCTGCTAACGCTGGCGTCGTGCATGGGCGCAACGAAGGAGGACCTATTGGAGGATGGGACGACGCCGAGCGTGACCGCCGCGACGCCGTTCACGGCGGTGCCGGTCGTGAACGAGACCGAGGAGGTGCCGGTGAATTCGTCAAAGCCTGTAAAAAGCCCGGACGAGGGGAATGTTAAAGAGACGTCCCACGCGCCCTCGCCTTCGCCTGACACCGTTTGGGAGTGTCCAAATATTACAAAAGCGGGCGTCGAGTGTTCCTGCGACTTTCCACACACGCTGAGATGCACCGGCGATAGAACGGCGCTGCAGGTAATTCTCGCCCATTCAAGTCACTCGTCCCGAACACATGTACGCACAGTGACTCATGGATTCGTTCACGAGAGAAATTAACGTGTACAGCTGGTCTGGCTCGTGCGGGGTGTGCATTGCAGTCTGCCTGTAACTTCGGGGAGAGAGGGTACATATTCTTTAATAAATCTAAAGATGTTCTGTCACGCATTTGATTTTTGAAGCACTATAATTCCGGATATAACCACTATTTCTGCGTACAATTTCTTTTTTCTTATTCTCTAAAGATTGACAAATAAAGCTACAAAGCTGGAAGTAAATATATTTAATGGTTTTGTTTTAAAAAATTCCCAAAGTTCGCATCATATTTCGCCCGTCAAGGTAGGGAGGCCCCTGAAGGTATCATCAGGTTTAAACAGTAGTTACCATTTTTCATGATGCCTTAAAAATATATTACCTCAAATTGTGGGCCATTTTGACCCAGTTTGACAACCGAGGGTTAAAGAAGCTTTTCGTATAGCAACGCTCGAGCTTGCCTTCGCAGCCTCTTATTATTTCGCCGTACTATCGAGGTCAGTGATTTTTTAGCCACCCGCCAGGTAGGCGTGGGCGTATAGACCGCCAATGAAATACAAGTCGTATTATCCAAGGAAGCATTGTGCGGAGCGCCTCTCTTTCTCTCGTCTCGTGCAGGCTTGCTGCATCGCGTCGAATGTCCCGTTACCAATTACTTCAACGAATATACCCTGCTTTACGATACCACCGCGAGTCGCGCAATCCTTGGAGTAATTCGATGCTCTGTGGTTAATCGGAGTAGTAAATAATTGCCTCCTGATTAGGTTTTGCCCTTGAATAATTCTTATAGCGATACCAAGCGATTCAAGCTTCTACTAAAATTGTCATCTTTTTTTTTTCTCCAGGCTATCAGCAGGTGTCTGAGATCCAGTCGTCCAGGAACAATTTCCCTTCTCGACGTAACCGTGACGGGTGTCTCCCTGTTGCCATCGCGCTTCTTAGACGTGGTGGCTCTGCACGGGCTGGTGATTTCCACTGGGGAACTGAGACGCGTTCACGAGAATGCTTTCACTGGCCTCAGCAGGCCCCTGCAGGCCCTTGGACTTCCCAATAATCTCTTAGACGCCGTCCCTACGGTCGCTCTGTCCCGTCTGGTCGGTCTGGAGCGATTGGATCTGTCCCAGAACAAGCTGAAGACTCTGGAGGCAGACTCCTTCAAGGTACCTACGGCAATCAATTTGCATTTAACAAACCAACAGGGGGAACGAGTGGCAAGCCCACTGGCCTGTAAGATAATTAATAACTCAACACCCACGGTGGCCATCATTTTCCTTACCGTAACAACAGACGTCGTTGTAACCGTTTGTCTTTCCCGTGGAAAAATCTGGCTGACTCGAGCTAGTTCTGAGCAGAGAGGGGCAAAATTGTTATTTAAGTAAAATTTCGAATAAAGTTAACCCGAATTAAAATTTCTTCGGCGCTGAACTCGACGAATAAAAAAATTAACTTTATTCGTCGAATAATATCTAAAGTGAAAGTAACTTTTATTCGATCCGTTATTTAAATAATGTTGTATTTAAGTTAATCCACAACTCTGGTCGCGAGGCACCGCAGTTGGGTTTCTTGTGATCGTAATTCGCTTGTAGCACGCTGCAACGTTTCAGGGCCTGTCGAACCTGACGTACTTGGACCTGTGCGACAACCTGTTGTCGCAGTTATCGCCGCAAGCTTTCGCCGCTTTGCCCGCGCTACGCTCGCTGCGGATGCGCGGCAACCGGCTGAGCGTCTCTGCCCTGTCGGCGCTCAGAGGCTTGAGGATCCTGGAGGAGCTCGACCTCTCCAACAACCTGCTGCTGGGTCCCATGGGCCCGAACCTCCTCCCCCAGATGCCCAGGTTACGCTTCCTCACCGTGTCCGAGAACGAGCTGGTGAACGTGCAGCAAGGTGCCCTCGAGGGTCTGAAGAATCTATCTTACCTGAGCTTGAGCCACAATCAGGTAACGCGTTTTTACTTTGCCAAGTTACGGGGCAGGCCTGAATACAAGTTCGTTCGCAGATCGACGTGCTGGAGGATCACTCGTTCAAGTACCTGTCGACCCTCACCAGGCTCGACATGGCCAACAATCGCATCGTCGCCGTCTCCAGCTCCTCCCTGGCGCACTTGGAGAAGCTGACGACGCTGGACCTCACGCACAACTTCCTGCGATCACTGACGGCCGACCTGGTGGTGCCGCTCAAGAGCCTTCAAGACCTCCGCCTGGACGACAACGACATCACGATGGTGGCCAACGATGTGCCGACGTCCAAGCTGCGGCTCAAAAGGCTCTCCTTGGCGGACAACCCCTTGAACTGCGACTGCACGCTCCTGGAATTCGCTAATTGGCTGAGCAACTCCACTTTGAACGAGGAGGACAAGTCGTCGGCGGTGTGCGCGACGCCTCCTGCCTTGGAGAACGGTATACTGACGCAGGTTTCTCCTGGCAGCCTCCTCTGCGGCGAGCCGACGCCACCGATCATGACCAGAGTGCCTCTGGCCGGTGCTCAGCTGTCGTTGAAAGAGTTCCACTACGACAAGACAACCGGCGTGAACCTGCTGTGGCACGTGGAACCGTGCACGGAGCGCTACACGTGCGATACCTTGATAGTATACGAGACTGTAGGCGACAGCGAGGTGGAGACTGACTCCAGTTCCCTTCATTGCGACTCGCGTATGATGAGAGACCCTTGCTCGCTGCCTGTGGCCATACCTGCCTCGTTGCATCTGCAACCGGGCCACAAGTATCGTTACTGCGTGGTGCTTCTGGTACCGACCAGCTACGACGACGTTTCCTTGGGTCTCGGTTGCAGCGACGTGATCACCCTCGACGAGGCGAAACGGGAGCTGCAACGGGTCGGCGAGGAAGCTACAATGCCAGAGCCTTCGGCGTCGGACACGAGGATCACCGGGGTGCACGTTAACGTGTCCGCTCAGGGCTTTCTGCGCGTCGATGTTAGCTTGTCCACCTCGATGAAATCCAGGAAACCAGAGTGCGAACTGTCCGTCGTCGTTTTCGACGCCGAGTCCGCGGTGCATAAGCAGAAGCTTAACTGTAGCTTGACGTTTGTAATGCTGGAGGTGCTCTTGCCAGGTCGGTACAAGGTCTGCGCGAGCCTGGGCGAAGTAAAGGAGGAGGATGTTATCGCGAATTTCGTGGACGATAGGGGCAGGCTTCGTTGCGTCGAGGTGCAGAGATTCAAACAGAACACCGAGATCATCGTGCTAGCCATAGTGGGTGCTAGCTGCGCGCTGTTAATTGCCCTCGTGGTACTCGGTCGATCGATTGTCAAGAGGACGAGACATCCCAGAATACAGACGCAATGCTTCCTGCCCGCTCAGGAGTTCGAGATAACTCATAAAGCGCATTATATCAAATTGCTGGCCACGACGAAAGTTTGATCCGTTGGAACTAGCGTCTCGGACTTCGTTTAGGCTGTAGGAACATTTTAAATAACGACAGATCATCCCCTCGGGACCGAGAGGGCCCGTTTCGTTGAAACATCTTCCGGCAGCTTTGTAAATAATGCAGCTCCTCTTTGTTGATTATTTAAAGTCTTTGAAATTGAGTAATACGTGTTCGGTAGGAGTAAAGGGCGTCAGATCTGAGTTTACTGTGTAAGATCGTCCCCGAGAGCTACTAGTCACAAAGCCGATAATTCCAAATAGAATGATATGTATCAGTAAGTGGTAAGAATCCATAGATGATTCAGCGAACAATGGAGGGACGCAATCGAATCGTTCTGAGATAATCTCAGCAATAGTTGTCTTCTATGTGGGATTATTTGCAAGAAATTGGTCGAGACAGATTCCTATAATGATCTGTTAATGTCTGGAGTACTCAGTTTCCGCACTGCCATCGTAATTTGTTTAAGTGAATAATATATGATGAATAGAAAGCTCTACTAATATTTTACTGATACACGCCAATTACATGTAAACCAAATTCCATAATAAACGGATCCTTCACCGTGGATGTAGAAAATTGAAATTCGAAACATCTAGCGTAGAGTATCGTGCAAATTAATATAGGCAATGCGCGCAAGGCGTGATACTATGCGAGTTAGATGAAAAGTGCATTGTTTTGTGTATCGTTAGTATTTAATGTCATAAAAGTGTTGTATTTATAATAATTATTTAAACTTTAGTTTGATGTATAAAGTTAAAAATTGACATTAGAGAATATGGTACTAACAATATATTTCTATACATTTTCCAAGTCTTCTACCTAGGTTCTATTACAGTTTATGCAAGTATCAGCCTGATGCTTGCCTACATGATGTAAATAATAAGTGATAAGGAACGGAATATTCTTGTAACTCTAATTGTTATATCTACTTGAATGAATATTTTTTATTGTAATATATTATTAATTCTATTATGTTACTTTATGCAAATACTCCTTTAAAATTACAAGCATATAAGCACGGACGAGGCATAGAATGGACCTGACATTGAATGTACTTTTCTGTGCCGTGATTCAGAGGCCCCAGGACACCGTTACCATTTCAGTGGCCCCGCGAGCCCCCTCCCCCTGCCCAGCGTGAAGGTGCTGCTTTGCAACATTCTGTAATATCGACAATATGTCTGAAATGGGGCTGAAAATCTCCTAAAGTGAAAGGAATACATGATACTAGTGGAGATGGCACGATCCAGCTGTGCGAGAAAATTTTTCTTCTTCCGCGGTCGGAACCCTGCGCACACGCCCCCCCGGCGCCCCTCGTGCGCATGCGCGAGTATTTTTCGACTTTTCGGAAAAAAAATTTTTTTCGAAACTTTTCCATCTTCCGCGGTCGGAACCCTGCGCACACGCCCCCCCCGGCGCCCCTCGTGCGCATGCGCGAGTATTTTTCGACTTTTCGGAAAAAAAAAATTTTTTCGAAACTTTTCCAACTTCCGCGGTCTGGGCTCTGCGCGCACGCCCCCCGACGCCCCTCGTGCGCATGCGCGAGTATTTTTCGACTTTTCGGAAAAAAAAAATTTTTTCGAAACTTTTCCAACTTCCGCAGTCTGGGACCTGCGCGCACGCCCCCCCGGCGCCCCTCGTGCGCATGCGCGAGTATTTTTCGACTTTTCGGAAAAAAAAAATTTTTCGAAACTTTTCCAACTTCCGCGGTCTGGGCTCTGCGCGCACGCCCCCCCGGCGCCCCTCGTGCGCATGCGCGAGTATTTTTCGACTTTTCGGAAAAAAAAATTTTTTTCGAAACTTTTCCAACTTCCGCGGTCTGGGCTGTGCGCGCACGCCCCCCCGGCGCCCCTCGTGCGCATGCGCGAGTATTTTTCGACTTTTCGGAAAAAAAAAAAATTTTCGAAACTTTTCCAACTTCCGCGATCTGGGCTCTGCGCGCACGCCCCCCCGGCGCCCCTCGTGCGCATGCGCGAGTATTTTTCGACTTTTCGGAAAAAAAAAAAATTTTCGAAACTTTTCCAACTTCCGCAGTCTGGGCTCTGCGCGCACGCCCCCCCGGCGCCCCTCGTGCGCATGCGCGAGTATTTTTCGACTTTTCGGAAAAAAAAAAAATTTTCGAAACTTTTCCAACTTCCGCGGTCTGGGCTCTGCGCGCACGCCCCCCCGGCGCCCCTCGTGCGCATGCGCGAGTATTTTTCGACTTTTCGGAAAAAAAAAAAATTTTCGAAACTTTTCCAACTTCCGCGGTCTGGGCTCTGCGCGCACGCCCCCCCGGCGCCCCTCGTGCGCATGCGCGAGTATTTTTCGACTTTTCGGAAAAAAAATTTTTTTTCGAAACTTTTCCAACTTCCGCGGTCTGGGCTGTGCGCGCACGCCCCCCCGGCGCCCCTCGTGCGCATGCGCGAGTATTTTTCGACTTTTCGGAAAAAAAAAAAATTTTCGAAACTTTTCCAACTTCCGCGATCTGGGCTCTGCGCGCACGCCCCCCCCGGCGCCCCTCGTGCGCATGCGCGAGTATTTTTCGACTTTTCGGAAAAAAAAAATTTTTTCGAAACTTTTCCAACTTCCGCGGTCTGGGCTCTGCGCGCACGCCCCCCCGGCGCCCCTCGTGCGCATGCGCGAGTATTTTTCGACTTTTCGGAAAAAAAAAATTTTTCGAAACTTTTCCAACTTCCGCGATCTGGGCTCTGCGCGCACGCCCCCCGGCGCCCCTCGTGCGCATGCGCGAGTATTTTTCGACTTTTCGGAAAAAAAAAAATTTTTCGAAACTTTTCCAACTTCCGCGGTCTGGGCTCTGCGCGCACGCCCCCCGGCGCCCCTCGTGCGCATGCGCGAGTATTTTTCGACTTTTCGGAAAAAAAAAATTTTTTCGAAACTTTTCCAACTTCCGCGGTCTGGGCTCTGCGCGCACGCCCCCCGGCGCCCCTCGTGCGCATGCGCGAGTATTTTTCGACTTTTCGGAAAAAAAAAATTTTTTCGAAACTTTTCCAACTTCCGCGGTCTGGGCTCTGCGCGCACGCCCCCCCGGCGCCCCTCGTGCGCATGCGCGAGTATTTTTCGACTTTTCGGAAAAAAAAAATTTTTCGAAACTTTTCCAACTTCCGCGGTCTGGGCTCTGCGCGCACGCCCCCCGGCGCCCCTCGTGCGCATGCGCGAGTATTTTTCGACTTTTCGGAAAAAAAAAAATTTTTCGAAACTTTTCCAACTTCCGCGGTCTGGGCTCTGCGCGCACGCCCCCCGGCGCCCCTCGTGCGCATGCGCGAGTATTTTTCGACTTTTCGGAAAAAAAAAATTTTTTCGAAACTTTTCCAACTTCCGCGGTCTGGGCTGTGCGCGCACGCCCCCCCGGCGCCCCTCGTGCGCATGCGCGAGTATTTTTCGACTTTTCGGAAAAAAAAAAAATTTTCGAAACTTTTCCAACTTCCGCGATCTGGGCTCTGCGCGCACGCCCCCCCGGCGCCCCTCGTGCGCATGCGCGAGTATTTTTCGACTTTTCGGAAAAAAAAAAATTTTTCGAAACTTTTCCAACTTCCGCGGTCTGGGCTCTGCGCGCACGCCCCCCGGCGCCCCTCGTGCGCATGCGCGAGTATTTTTCGACTTTTCGGAAAAAAAAAATTTTTTCGAAACTTTTCCAACTTCCGCGGTCTGGGCTCTGCGCGCACGCCCCCCGGCGCCCCTCGTGCGCATGCGCGAGTATTTTTCGACTTTTCGGAAAAAAAAAATTTTTTCGAAACTTTTCCAACTTCCGCGGTCTGGGCTCTGCGCGCACGCCCCCCCGGCGCCCCTCGTGCGCATGCGCGAGTATTTTTCGACTTTTCGGAAAAAAAAAATTTTTCGAAACTTTTCCAACTTCCGCGGTCTGGGCTCTGCGCGCACGCCCCCCGGCGCCCCTCGTGCGCATGCGCGAGTATTTTTCGACTTTTCGGAAAAAAAAAAATTTTTCGAAACTTTTCCAACTTCCGCGGTCTGGGCTCTGCGCGCACGCCCCCCGGCGCCCCTCGTGCGCATGCGCGAGTATTTTTCGACTTTTCGGAAAAAAAAAATTTTTTCGAAACTTTTCCAACTTCCGCGGTCTGGGCTGTGCGCGCACGCCCCCCCGGCGCCCCTCGTGCGCATGCGCGAGTATTTTTCGACTTTTCGGAAAAAAAAAAAATTTTCGAAACTTTTCCAACTTCCGCGATCTGGGCTCTGCGCGCACGCCCCCCCGGCGCCCCTCGTGCGCATGCGCGAGTATTTTTCGACTTTTCGGAAAAAAAAAAATTTTTCGAAACTTTTCCAACTTCCGCGGTCTGGGCTCTGCGCGCACGCCCCCCCGGCGCCCCTCGTGCGCATGCGCGAGTATTTTTCGACTTTTCGGAAAAAAAAAAAATTTTCGAAACTTTTCCAACTTCCGCGGTCTGGGACCTGCGCGCACGCCCCCCGACGCCCCTCGTGCGCATGCGCGAGTATTTTTCGACTTTTCGGAAATTTTTTTTTTTGACCCTGCGCACACGTCCCCCGGGCGCTATAAATTGCTAGATGACATTGGTTATTAAGTAATACTTTGCGTGTAGTTGAACTCTTTCACATATCGTACGTCGAAAAGTATTAAAAATTCACGCCGTTACTCTGACATTCCCGCAAGTTTCTAATGCACCGTTTAATCATTCCAGTGAAGTAATAATAATTGGATTCTACTTGCTCCGAGTATTATTTTACCGCTGACATTGATATTTACAGTAAAACCTAATTCATAAAAGCCTCGCAGAACGTTGCATGATGTATGAGTGGCGTAGAGTGCATGTATGCAACTGCAAATCGCGTTACGTTCGAAACCCGCGCTGCGAAATAAGATTTAGTCTAGCCCTGAGAAATTTCAGTTTTTAGTTACAAATAAAAAACAGTTTGATGATATTTAATCATGTCGCAATTCAAATTTCGGCAACTTACCCTGTGTTTGAGGATGGAATAGAGATTGACGAAGATAGATGATCGCAGCCAATCGGCTCGTATTACTTGTCACGTAATTAATAATTGTATTACAATGTTACTTGTGATACGATTAGTAATTATACTTCAAATAATACAGATTGCCCAGGTCTCACCACGTGGAGGCGCTGCGAGTGGAGACCCGCCCTAACCGCGGCCCATCCACCCTCCTTTTATGCAAAATTTTATTTTCATTTCCATAGATCCCCCTGATGCACGGTTGCAAAACGATCCTCGATCGCTCCACAACCGGGCAACAGAAGGAGTCCTTCTGTAAAAAGCTACCGCGATGAAACTAAAGCAGAAATTGAAACATTTCTTTGTTTCTTTCATTTAAAATTTGAAGAATTTTCTGGTATATTTCTACCATGATAATTATACACTAATTGGGAATGAAACAAAGAAAAAAGGGGGAATATTTCCCAATTAGTGAATAATTCAAATTTTCTACTCATTAATAGGAAATATGCCAGTGCATATTTGCTATGGCTACTTAAATACTAATAATTCCTACGGATACGAGCGCTCGTATTTAATAATTGCTACTTACATTTAGTTAAACACTGCAGTGTTTATTTTATTCCTTAAAAACTACTTAATTCTATGTGGCCACTAAACACCTTACCTAACCATATACATATCTACTTAAATTTAAATAATGACCTGCCTAATAAAAATCTGAAATTGTCATGTGTTTCTTAGTTCCCTCGATGGACCCACGATGTTACCTGAAACATTGTCAAAAGTATTAATAAAAATTCCTTGAGCTTTCGTTTCTCAAGGATGATGAACCTGAAATCCTATTTTTGCAATATTCTTCACACACAATACTCTGTAACAGAAACTTTCTCAATGGATTAGTACCTACAATCTATCTCGATTAAGTAATGTAATTTCAACAGATATAGTCTTTTCATTGAATCGCTATTGCCCAAATATTGAAATATCACATTTGAAGCTACAGTTTAAAACTCAATATGGAATATCGGTTCGGTAATAAAATGAAAGAAGGAAAAGATTAAAAAATACTGCTTCATTATCAGCAGACAAAGTAGGCAATCAAACTTTAGCAATACTTTAGCAATTCATGAAAAAGAAGCTAATAATCATATTACATTTCATTCCGAAGCAATTGATATTCATAATATTAAGCACATTGGGTGCTCTGTTACATCAACTCAATAATTTCCTTGTAGTTTCTCATTAATTGACATCTTCAAAGTTTATGTATCAATGACTCGACAATCAATCATAATATACAATAGGTAATCAAAAACATTTATGCAAATGTTGAAGATTGGAATAATTGCACTTTACTGCACAGTAATCGAAATTACTTTCATACAGCAAGTAGCAACAACGAGCACGCGTTAATATTGAAAATTTACTATCAATATAAAGTGCCGAATTGCATTTACCTACTTTTTCAGTGCAAATTTCCTTTTACTATCATCAAATGAAGCAACAATCGCGGGTGAATTTTGATTAATGCAAAGGAATGTTGAAAATTTATAAAAATAAAAAACTACATTTCTTATCAATCTGATAGGAAATACAACGATTGACGAAGTTACTATGCAAAAATCAGCAACGCTAATGAGGAATAGCTACTGTTACTTTTCAAAGACTCTAATTAGAACTTCAATTGAATGGAGGTGTGTCAGAAGTCTGCAATTTCTATTACAAATAATGAATCACACCTTTCATCGCCATTCTTTCAGTTACAGAATAAAATTTTCCAAATGCTATTCCATAAAAATTGGAACTTCAAATTTAAAAATATTCTAAAAAAAATAGAAAACATTTATCTGCAAGATATGAATAAACTTTTAAAACAATATTTCCAGTGACAAACACTCGATTCAAGGGTGGGTAGGTGGTGGTAGGAGAAGGAGAATGGTGCAGCCACTTAGGGCTGCTAGAAAAAATGATCAGTAGCCAGAAGGACAGCTGATCATTGTCCACTCATTAATGCAAAAAAACCGTGAGTGGACCGTTTCTTTCTTTCGCAACGCTAACTCACTACAGACTAAAATCAACTCCCGAGCATAGTCACTAGGACTTTGGACTACCCGCAGCACTAATTTCTCAAACAAATTCAAAATTCCCGGATGGTGCTTCATTACTGAAAATTCTACTCTACTCAATACAAATCCCGAATAGCAAAGAAAAAAGCTACCGAGAACCACCACGTGGGTGGTTTCATTTTTCGCAACACTAATAAAAATACAGTGCACCTGTGTCTCGTAATACGCAACTCTAACTTTAATTCGTTGCAGCCTTCCTGAAGGCTGTGTAGAGTCCCATGTGCAGCAGATCCAGCTGCTCGGGACTCCTTTTTCCCAGGAACATGTCTCTGGACATGTCCCAGGATAGTTTTGGGGCATTGGGGGCTGGGGGGTCGCAACTCTAATTACAAACGCGATCAGTCATCATCGCAACACTAACTCAAAAAAATATTAAGAATCAAACTAGGACGAGTTATTAAAAAAACGCGATCAGTCGCATCGCAACTCTAATAAAAAGACTACCATGATTCAAAAGTAATGCAATGAATCAAACTCTATTAACTCCAATTAAAAATACAAGAATCATCTCAAAAACAATCGCGATTTTTTTTTCGGAACACTACAAGCAACCACGATCGATATTTATTCGCAACGCTATGCTAGAACCAGACGCGGGGAATGCTTGATTCGCAACGCTAATTCAAACCGTGATCAACATTTAGTCGCAACACTAACTGGCCCCGTAATCTTCTTCGCAACTCTAATTGAAAACGCGGTGGGCTCAATTTCAGGGGGGGGGGGGGGGTATCGATTAGGGTGGATCGAAATATAGGGGCAAAATATTTTTTTATTATTCATGACTTCTAATAGTGGGCAAAAGTTACCTTTTATAATGGTATTTAAGGTACCAAAGTTTGAACGCGATCAACAATTTTTTTCAAGTGCCGCAAGCCTTTCAAAAATTAATATTTCAGTAAATATTAATATTTGAAGGGCTTGCGATACCTGAAAAAATTTGATGATCACGTTCAAACTTTGGCAGCTTAAATTCCATTATAAAAGGGAACTTTTGCCCACTATTAGAAGTCATGAATAATAAAAAACATATTTTACCCTTATATTTCTTTCCACCCTTGCTCGATGGGTCAGCCTATGGCCAACCAAACTACTACTACTACTACTACTACTACTACTACAACCACCGGCGAGCATAATGGCAATGTAATACGTAAGAATGACCCTGCACCCGAGGATGCAGGGCCATTCTTGGTAGCCCACATGATGTGGCCTTTTCTCTGGCCGGGCTATCTTCGGCTCTTTGGCCACTTCTTGCTTCGGGCGGTCCGCCCTTCTGAAAGTTAATAACGTGCCCAAGCCCGTCCTGCCGACCGCGACCAGCGACAATGTGCAATGTCCCACTGGCGTCAAAAAGTCGACATAGCGAGGCTAGAAGCGAGGGCATACCCCACTCGCACTAGTCTGGCCGTCGACTTTTCTCACAAATTTCCTGAAAGCAGGTCATCGCGCGGAGGAACATGCGATCAGAGAATACGACGACCTGCCCCGGCCCTACCTACTTATATTTAAGTCACACATTCGTACCAGAAGGTAAGTTACCTATCCTACACAAAACCTATATTTAAAAAATATCAAAACAGTCTCTCAAACACAATCATCAGACAACCCACTCCACGATTCTCAAGCATCACCGCCCGGGTGCAAAGCCTACACTAGAGAGACCGTCCCGGGACGACTCCGTCACCCGAGCTTGGCCACAATCACACTCTAATAAGTACGTACCAATTTTCACTGAAATCGGCTGGCAAAGGCAGTGACCATTGCGTATAAGTATGATTTACATAGCAATTAATTATTTTCAATTTCAAAAAATGGATTACTTGATAATGTGCATTGTACGTATTAGGTACATACATCAAGCGTTATTACTTTCTCGTTTGATTGTACGAGATTGATTAACTTTCATATTCCAAGATTATTTACTAAAATGATCATCGTGTGCAACAAGGAATATGATACATTGGTATCGTTATTGCAATGAATAATAATATAATATTATAGTTTCGTTAACATGGTCTTTGATAAAAATCTTTCACCGACGCAAATTCCACCGCCTAACCACACAAACACACACAGGTGGAAAATGCGGCGTGCACGATACACTAACGCAATGCCAGCCGCCGACATGTAATTAGTTAATAAAGAAAGTCATCGTGCCCCATTGCCTTCAACCACCCAAGTAACGCATGGGCACGTGGATGAGTTAAAAGGCAATGAGTACGGAAAGATATCCTGAAAATCCTCAACTAGAAAATATAATTAGTCTGTATAGTGTCTAGCACGCTACTATTCTTTCATTTTACATTATAAAGCAAAATTACTCGACTTTCAACTTGTGAATAGTTTAAAGTTCGATAAATAAGAAAAGACTCTACTTTAGATAAAGAAAAAGGACTCTACTCGACATTCAATTAGCAAGAAAAGACTATAAAATTGAATTATTTAAGAAAATGACTCTAAAACATGAAGAATTTACTTTATGAATTTAAAACGGGCGATTCCATCGTCAAAGTAAATTTCATATAGGTACAAAAAAGTATGTTCTCATGCTAATTACTTTGAATCTGAAATTTGCCCACCCTCAATTGTCTTCTTGCACATGGAAATTAATTATTCTATTGTGTACGCAAACGAGTGACCTTTATAAGAAAGGAATTACACTTTTATGTCTATTATCATCATTTAGACATCAAGTTACTTTTGAATACGTAAGTAGTATCAGAAAAATATAAGAAATTCAAGTCATTATAAACGTCGCAATGACGGAATCGGAGGGCATCCGATTTTTTTACTACATATTAAATAAAAATGATCGTAGCTGTGGAGTCTGAGGGTATCAGACTTCTTCGCTACATAAAAATTAGCATTCAGCCGTATTGATATTCATATCAATACCTTCTGAGCTGCTACGCATCTTTAGGTGCATTATTTAATAAATATCTACATCAATGTATGATCAATGATAAACATTCGCGTTAGGAAACGTTTATCTTGGAAATTATGATTAAAATTTTATTCTATTGAAAAGGCGCGGTGCACAAGAAGACCCTAGCCCTCGTCTAAGAAATACATACACATACAAAATGTTACAATTCACGGGCATGGTTACCATACCCGCGGTCATTATGCTCGCCAAAGTATACAACCGGTCACTCGTGTCGATTTGGACCAAACGTCCTACGACATGACTGAGTGACCAGAGGAATCATAATGCATGCGCACTCACATTTCGCTGTGCCCCGGTGACGGAGGCGCCAACACCTCTGCAACTGCTCAGGGAAAGTCATCAAGCTGCTAGATGAAGTCATCAGCTTGCTCAGCTGCTCCTGGACTGTAACGAAGGAACAGAACACGATTATAATTTCTTTCTAAACTTACGATTGTTCGAACTCTAATAAAGAACCACGAAACAATTCAAAACTAACGAAATTTTTTATCATTTAGACATTTTAAGAAAGAAAAAAAAAATTAAATATTAAAAACTAAAATTAACAAATTTTTTTTCTTAAAATGTCTAAATTATAAAAAGTTTTGTTAGTTTTGAATTTCTTGGTGATTCTATTCTAGAAATTAATTTTCTTTTAATTTTTTAATTTTTTGTTTCTAGAATTTGGAATAATGAACTCTACTTTAAAGGAATTAAATGAAATACATAGATACTTACATCTTTCCAATAATATTCTCCGCACAAATCTCCTCTTCAGCTGACGCACTGACTCTAATTTCCGATAACGAGTTTCGCGTTTAAAAGTAAAAAAAAATAAAGAAATAGACTATCAACGCGCCCCAAAGATCATAATTGTCGAACAAACCGCTGAATCTATTCTCGCGATTCAAAAGTCAGAGCCCCGATGCTCGCAAAAGAATATAAATTGCGTAGAAAACACTGACTCTACCCTCGCGTATCCCAAAATTGTTAACGACACTCTACTATGAGCAACTGTGCTCTACAAAACAAAAAACTTCGTACGACATAAACACTGACTCTATTTGGCCGCATTGCACGCGGTCACAATCTCTGAAAAATAAGTAGGATAGGAGGGTGGGGTGGATGTGGTTTCATCGAGTGTTTGTCACGAAGAAATATTGTTTTTTTTGGAACCAGCCAAGGTACTTTCGCTCCTTGTTATTTAGAATACAAGGTGTGATGCGAAAATACAGAATGCTCGCTCGATAGGAGCAACTTAACATGTCAGTAACACGATATTATCCAGAATATACTACATCAGAAATAATTATTACATTTAAATGAACCGTAGCAGTGGCTTTCGTCATTAAAGTTGTAAGCACGTTCGTGTTATTCGAATAATACTTTAAAATATATCACGATCTTTATAAATATCCAAAATTCATTGCAAGAATCAAAATTCGTTAATTATTCATGCTTGAATAGCATGTCCTCGATCAACTACGCAATTTCTGTACATATAGAACAAAACTTGCATCCAAAACCGAACGTAAATGCAATTAGACTAGCTTCATAGAGATAGATTCTTAAAAATCATTGAAATATTATTGAATTCTACGTAAACGCGACCGAAATGCAATAGAATTCGATTATTCCAATATTTCGTAAACATCTACTCAAGCCATTTTGAAATGTTTAAACAAATCCGACTAGAATTATTGAATTTATCATAATTCAATCTGTTCCCATTTCATCCCGATATTAACCGACTGCAAAGTTACCCATCACCCTCACAGCCAACAATGATTCAATAAAATAACGATAAAAGTATACCACACGTATTGCCACCTTCTTTTTCCAAGGAACGACCAGTCACCATCCAAGCACCGTTCAAATTAACCGCCAAGTGTCATGGCGTCGCCTGCCCTTTGGTTTCGATTCCCGCCTCAACGTCTGTAACAGAAGGATGCAACAAGTTGAAACAAAAACATTAAAACATTCGTAAGGCAATTAAACAACAAATAAACTTGAAATATGCCCGAAAAGGGATGTAATTGAATACCGAGACACGATATGTGTGCACTAAATATGCAGAAATATCGGTATCAAGGCAACGAAGGGAATACGCGACGAACGTCTAACGCTTTTCTCGCGATATTTAATCAAATTCGGGACAAAAGTGTATTAATAGTAGCAGCAAGTGACGGTAGACAGTAAAGAAGAAGACTAATAATGAATAGAAGTAATTAGGTGACGATAGATAATGTAGGCGTACCATTTATGTACGCAGCTATTGAAACGTCTTAACTCAACGATGTCCACAGACCGAATGACCCCCGCGCCCCACCTATGTACCGCGGCGAATATGGGCTTTGGTGGGGGGAGACCAAGCGGCAAGCAGGCCTCGCGAGAGAATACACGCGTATGTATTTCCGAAGTGTTGGAATATCGGTCGGTTATTGCACGCCGAGTGACGTATATATCGCGTCTCGTGGCCGAACCGTCTGAACAGAGGTGACTTCCAAAGCTGGGGCATCGTTCAGTCATAACAAACGTCGTTACTAGAAAAGATAAGAAAATATGTCCGCGGCCTGGAAGTCAAATACTTGGCGTGGCCAGGAAAGGTCGAGGTGTCGATGAATGATCTTAAAATTATTTTAAAACGCAAAATAATGAAGGTGTATTCATATTGTCAGAGTTTTAAATTTACAAATTATGTAAAAGCTTGTGAGAGGAAAGGCATCGGTGTCGATGAATGATCTTACAATTATTTTAAAACACAGTATAATGAAAATATACTCATATTGGCTGTGTTTTAAATAGACTAATTATCTGAAAGCCTGCGGAGGGGGAAGGTGTTGGTATTGATGATCTGAGAATACTTTGCCTGGCCACGCCAAGTATTTGACTTCCAGGCCGCGGACATATTTTCTTGTCTTTTATTGTGTTACACAGTGTCGCCGTTGCACGCTGCAGGAAAGCACCTTTATGTGCTTGCAGCTTATTTTGATTTCACATCTTTTTTTACTTTGTAATTATTTTCAATTTTTTGTATTTTTTTTATTTCATGTACTTGGCGTAATTTTTTTACTTTTTTATAGAAACATTCAGCGAGATACTGGAACTGATGGGTTTTATGATAATTTTTAAAGTCCTCTCTGCTTCAGCACCTTATTGAATTATACTAAGTTACAATTCCTTTCCGAGGTATCCCACGTTACATCATGAAAGTATGTCTTCCACAACTAATGTTGTTGTTTATATATATTTTTATGTTAAATAAATTTATTTTGCGTTAAATACACTCGAATAGGACAGCAAGGTTAAAAGGCGTATGTTTTCTTGTTGTGACACTTTTTTCTCTGTCGTTGCACGGAATACGTTTGTAAAACGATCTTTACATTGTTACTTTATGAGAATCATTTGTAAATCGCGAGTTTCGAATGTCCTATTTTTAATTTCTAATTCCTACCACGTTTAGCGTTACAATCTTATTTTAGACTGAATCGATAACGTTGAGTGTGACACGAAAATGGTAAGGGGGCTCGCGAGCCCCCCGAGCGTGTGACACAAAATTACATTGCGTGATAGGTCTATCCTATATTTCGTCGATGGCAAAAGGGGCAGTTGCCCCCCTGGCTTTTGAGAAAAAAATCGCTTATATTTTAAAACTGATCTTAATTAAGTTTATACTAAAAAAGGGAAGATTTTTAAATTTCCGTTTGAAATTTTCAATTAAATTTGCACTATTAAATCGGTTAAAAAAGCAAGAGGAGTAAATTTTTCTTTACCATCATCCCAAAGTTGTCCTGCCCTGGAAGAAGCCACTGTACGCCCCTGGCAGATAGAACACGATTTCCTCGTTTATTCACTACTTGGCATCAAGTGAAATATATGCGAAATTTGTTATAGAAAATGGACAAAGGTCCTTAATTTCAGTAGCAATTATAGAACCACTGACGAGAAGCTAATTAATTGGTTACAATGTATTATTAGACATTGTGCATGTGGAAATAATGGATATCGAAACGCGTCGATGCCAGTCTCGACGAATACACAAGTTTATACGCGGCGTGGATAGATCGCGCCAACATATAGTTATCTGCAGTTCAGTTGGCAAATTTTCGGGGCGACCGACATCAGATGGCAACACTGTTCCGCCTTCCCAACCACGCGTGCGTAGATTAAAGTTTTTCCGCTCTACTCGCTTCCTTTTCCGTTTGGCTCCGAAAAAGGTTCGTTGAAGTTTTCTGCAATTTTATGTTATCCGTATTATTTGCAATAATCGTGGAAGTTGGGACTGTTCTTATGATTGCATCGAGATCTATACACTTCTCCGATGTGGTTTATTGGCATATGCGTGAATTATTTCCCTAATGGAAGCATTTATATTCCAGAACCAAGATGGTACAGCGACTAACCTATCGTCGGCGGTTGTCATACAACACAAAGAGCAACAGGAGACGCGTGTAAGTACTCTACTTCCATCGGATCGACAAACACGCCATTCTTGTTCCGCGTCTGCTTCGTTTTCCCATTCAACGACACGTAAATTTCCTTCGAAATGCTTCGCGTTCTTGGCTACCCTTCCTTTAAGGTTATGTTTTGATTTACTTATCGAACGTGTAACGTTCACGTGCGATCGTCAGTTAAAATAATCGTATCGAACTTTAACTTAACGTTGCATTGTTATTCACTGATTTATCCCGAGTTAACTGCAGTGCCGTGACACTGACGTAAATGTTCGATTTCAGGGTACGCACTCCTGGTGGAAAATTAGTGTACCAGTACCTTAAGAAACCCAAGAAGATCCCCAGATGTGGCCACTGCAAAGACAAACTCAGAGGCATCCAGCCGGCCAGGCCTATGGAAAGGTCACGTATGTGCAGACGTAAAAAGACTGTGAAGCGTGTATACGGTGGTGTCCTCTGTCACAAATGCGTCAAAGAAAGGTACCTACTCCCTTATTTCCTTTGCTTCCTTAGTATACTCGGACTCATATATTTATCATCATCGTGCAATTGTGTTCTCAGGATCGTCCGTGCATTCCTTATCGAAGAACAGAAGATCGTCGTCAAGGTTATGAAAGCACAAGCGTCAACGAAAGCAAAGGTGCAGAAGTAATCTTTTGCTTTTTATTAATTAAATAAAACATACACAAAAATCAACAGAGCTGAGTTGTCCCTGACCAGGTTTGTTCCAAACCGCATTACTTATAACTATGTTACCATCTTAGATGAGGAATTTATAATTTTTAAGCCTCGAATTGCTATGCGAGCGAGTGGCCTGCGAAAGTGTTTGCAGAGCATAACCTTAATTTTCAGTATTAATGCAACAGAAATTTCGAATGACCCGAGTAGCGAACGATACCGATCTCGGCCGTAAACTCCCGCTCCCACGCGTCCTTAATTCGCGCGAACCGTGCAAAGAGTCGCGCGATTTAGTACAGTTTACGCCCCGAATGTTGCACAGCGTTCACTTTCCCAATATAGTTAGAGCGAGGGTTTTGCAGCGGGTACAGGGATAAGAGGCGAGTATTGTATTCCGCTTATGGTAAAGGAGTGCGCGAAACCCGTCCCAGAGCGACGCGTGACTCGCCGGCAAGTCGGTGCACTTAACAAGTGCCTGGTTTGCCGAGCTGCGTGCACACCGCGTACGTGTACGTGGCTGTAGTTTCCACGGTGGCGCAGGAATGGCCCAGGTGAGAGCCGTAAACGCTTGTCACCTGAGAATGCGGACGGCGAGCTGGCATTAAGCACTTTCGTTTCGCCAACCTGCCTTTCATCTACGATCGCAGCGCGCCTCGATCGAAATTTCCGATCTTATCTATCGCTCTAGAGCCCCCAACGTTCGATCTCGCCCGGCTAGAACACAGCCCCGCGTATTTTCACAGTCAAGCGAAGATTACTAGCCAACGGTTTCCCTACGCGCGCTATAAGTTTCTTCGAGAAAGTATTTCCAGCCTGATCCTTTCGGGAGATGCTCTATCGGCGATTAACGGCTATCGGTCATTCGCGTTAACGGCGCCACAGTTATTTCTTCTCTCCTCGCTCCTATCGTGGCCGATTCTCCTTCTTTCTCTCCTCTCAATCGCCGCCAGCGGATCGCAGTGACGCGTTGTTTATCGCATTGCGTTCGATCGACGGAGCGATACCATGCCGGGCGAACAACATCGGGGATCGATCGCGATCAAGGGGGAAACTTTCGAAACGTCCAATTATACTTGCAGTCGCGCTGGTTTTTCCCTTCCCCCCCCCCCCCCGGAGAAGATCGCATCGGTATCCCCAGTTGGAAATAAAAACACCGCGAAGACGCGTTCGCCACGCAGGAGGAATGAAAATACCGAGGGCCGTTGGTGGATAGGTAAAAAGCGGTGCGACCAAAAGCCCCTCGCGTTGGAACACGATTCTATAGGAGGCTGCGCTCGAACGCGACGAAAACCAGCCGATTTCGTAGTTGCAGGGGATCGCTTCTTGCTGCGAGTCAATGGGCCCTCTGACTGCCTGCCCGTGTCGGAAATAATCGGTGCGGTTAACCGACGCGACGGAATCCTCTCGCGGGGCATTCAGTCTGGCCTCGATTCATGCACTTCTACTAAAGGATTTCTGTAGGAGCGCGTAACAAATGACGAGTGATGGGCAACATTTGGCCGCTAGAGGGCCAAAAGTGGGAACCTAATAAGTACTCTACGTAGGCCGCAATATTAGATAGTCAAATATACTTTAATCAATGAATTTTAATTTATCGGGTGAATTTGTTACTTCTGACATAGATTTACAAATTGAAAGAATTGCGAGCCGCAAGTGGCTGGAAGGCCAAATGGGGGGAAAAGACGGAGACAAATTCATTGTGCGTAGAGTGGAAGACATCTGGCGATGAAGGGAGCGTTGTTCCTGGCGTGAAATTACACGAGGAACCAATTTGCTTAAGGGTCACGTTCGTCCCTCGACACGGCTCGCCACCGCCGGTAGCGAAAGATAGCTGGCCAGTGTCGCGTTTAATTAGCAGGTATAACACATGAGCGCACCGTGTAATTCAGGATAACTCTGTTGACTCCCTGCGTTTAACGTAACGGCGGATAGTAATGAAAGGGTTCGAGAGTATAGGGAGAAAAGGAAGTGAAAAATTAATCCCCTGTGATTTTAATCTGGCGCCACTGTCCCCGAGACAATATCCCCGATTGCGAGCGGGGAGAAGAAAAGAGAGGATGACTGGTTCTGTTATCGTGTTCGATATCAGTGGACGAGAGGGACCAAGAGTAGACACGCGGAGGATCCAAAGCAGAGGAGAAAAAGGTAGGAAGACAAGAGCGTCGTATCGGTAGCGGGGCACGAGCGCTGCTCGTCGCGTTTAATTGACGGATATAAAATGCATCGTGAGCGTGCAATCGAGAATAATTTGATGAGAGCAGGGCTCCGGAGAGGAGAGGCACCAATGCCGCATGATTCCTATAATTTTCAGGCCTCGTGTTTGACAAAATAACAAGTGGGTGGGTGTCGGTTTTCACACCCGCGGCTCCACGGGGCCTCTCCGGGGAATGTAAAAAAGGGCAGAACACGAAACCGGTCCCGATGGATCTTTGTTATACGGGACCCCCACGTCCTCTCTCGCCTCTCGCGTCTCTGAATAAGGAACAACTGTGCCAGGATCGTAGCTAGGCCGCCGCACAGTGGTACACAATGACATTTTTTCTTCAAATCACCCTGCAGGTCTTAATTTTTCAGAAAACTTGACGATTTTTTTTTTAATTCTCCGCAATTAAATTTTCTATTGATCTGTCCGGCCGAAATTTTCAATTTCGTTGCTGATTTTTTTTGTATTTAGCGAATTATACAGCACTTTTAGAAGATCAGTATCTGTGGGCTCTTTTGGCCGCCGGTTCCGAATTTAAAGGAAGTTTGTCTCCTAATTTAATTTGTAAAATCATCATGAAGTAAAAAAGTATTGTTGAAATGTGGAAGATAACACAATATTATACTATCGGAAACAGAAAAAAAGTTTCTGTATTATAATAGACGTATTTATTAATGTAAATACGAAAACATGCAGATGTTCCAGTAAGCGGACAACCTAAAAATGCTTGTCCAGATATCTGAATTATTTACATTCACGAAATTCTTGCACCAGTAAATAAACTTAGACTTGTTTAAAAAAATATTAATTTTCTTGCAAATTTAACCGTCTTAAACTAAATTTAAATCTATTTACTATTATAATAATGTATTATTATAATATATAAATAAGAAATGCTGTCAATATTTTCTTAGTAAATGACAAAAGCTTCAGAAATTTCTTGAAATCTGCTATGCGTAAGAAGTGTGTTAGAAAATAGTTATTTCTAACGATTTTTAATTTTCTATAATAATGATTTTATTTAACATTGCTAAATACTTGTGCATTATGGTGTTTTTGTTTTGTTTTTAATTACATTCCAAATTAAGCTTAAAAATCAGCAACGAAATTCAAAATTTCGGCCGGACAGATTGATAGAAAATTTAATTGCGAAGAAATTAAAAAAAAATCGTCAAGTTTTCTGAAAAATCACAAAAAATGTGCGCCGCACACCCTTCCGTCAGCGATACAGCCAATATTCTCCTCTCCACCTTGAACCGTCTCTCCCCGTCTCCTCTCCTGCATCATCCGACCCAGGTTGTTGCACGGTTACGCAAACGGTCCAAATACAGCGATGAACGATTCATTAGCTTATTAAGATCGCCGTTGCATCAGAGGCGATTAAAAGCGTATGCAAATGCAGGTTCCCGCCGGTACCGAAAGCATCGGACGACCGTCGCGCGAGCTTGTAACGCGTTAGCGTGTGGGCAGGCTCGCGTTAATATCTCGAGCGATACCTAGCGTCCACCAGGGCCGCGAGCGTTTTCGTGGAAGAGCCTAGGTCCAGCGGTGTTTCGGAGAGGCGGAGGAATCGGCGGACGGCGAGCTGATGTCCAATATATTCCAATTTGTCGGCGGGCAGATAGGAGGGACATCGGTCTCCCCGGCTGGTTTCCTTCTCTATTCCGAGCTCCCTTCCTCGCCGAATCGCCGCGCCAGCGTCGGCAGGCCTGCTTTGATCGAGCACCAGTGGCCCCAATTCACACCTGACTTTTAGCGATAAAAGCAGCCTCTAAAGATATCGTTATCCCGCTCGGAGCGCGCCAGGTCTCGCTCGACGGAGTGAGCCGAAGGAAAGGAAACTGTTATCGCGGCAGGTAGTCCGCTCTTACGCGGTTAATCGAGCGAATTCATTTCGTCCCGTGTCCTTACCTTCTCTTTTCTTTTTCGCGCCGCAGAAATGTTATCCCGGGGCTGGAACTCGCGAGGCTGTCCTGACTGTCCTCGATCGTCAGCGCGATTAATTAATCGGGCAACAGTCGAGCGGGGTGATCGTTGATCGAAGACTGCTCTCTCGTTCTATATGGTATAGTAGTCAGAGACTCGCGTACAAATTGCAGGATGAGCATTGGCACGGAGGTCTGAGTCCTCGTAGATAGAAAGCAATGTAAGTGCCAGAATTAAGAAGAAATAAATTTCTATCGGAAAATATTCTACGTGCCAATAGTAACACTATACTATGGAATTTGATTTCTGGCGCCTACAAGGACTCTTCAATTACCGAGACGCGCCACCTAATAGCGCAGCGAAAAGATCAAGGGTCGAAGGAGAGAGAAGTCTAGGAATTCAATGAGAGATCCTTGAAGGGAGACGAGCCTGTAAATCCGCGTAACGTAATGGAAATGTGGAGTCTCGAATTTGCATTAGCAAACAGCGACGTAATCGTTCGCGTCGGCCTGTGTCCGAGGAGCAGAGGAGGATACGGAGGGCGTAGAATTTTTTAGAATCAGCAGCTGTGATTTGTAATGTCGTGATGCGGCTATCCGTTTATTCGCTCGCTCTCACGCGGCTGCATTGGACAGTCGTGCCGGATCGAATACGGGGAACGGGCCAGCACCGGGTCCCACTGCTAAATAGACACAATTACGATCGATTATCCAATGTGCCTTCCTACCGACTAATCTCGACTAAGAAATGCCGGCTGTTAAGAGCGATGTGCCACTTGACCGGGTACAATGTACTCGCCGAAGAAAAGTATCATCCTGCGCTCGGTTCCAGCGACGAGAGGTGGCCCTTTCGGCTAGTCGTATCTGAAGAACACACGGCGAAGGGCAGGGCCCCATTAAGAGTCTACAGTTTCCAGATTTCCAATAAACCAAGACTTCAAATCGACGTGCGTTACGAAAAGTAGCAGCTTTCATTTGTCCTGCAAAGAGTAGCACATTTCAATCTATCGCGAGAAGAAGCACGTTTCAATATTTCTGCCGATAACAAGCATGTCCCGAATATACCACGAGAACAAGCACGATTCAGATTTCGCCACGGGCAGTACGCGATGGAACAGTTGTAATATGCCTCGTCCAATTCTTTTAGAAAAACGTTTCTTTCCCTTAAAGAACCTTTATCCTTTTATTTTTGCAGTAGAATCCTAGGAAATCTATGAAACGTGATATTTTTCGCGGCTAAAGGCAAACCGTGCTATTTATCGCATCCAAGTACCGAAACGTGTTACCTTCCATCGCGAAAGAGCATAACATGCTATTATCCGTGGCGATGAATGAAAACATACCCTTCTTTTCCAGAACAAATTCGAAACATTCTGTTGTTCGTGGTCAGAATGAGCAGAGTGCCAGTTTTCGTAAGGCAAATAAATTATGTTACTGTTCGTAACGCACGTCGATTAATATTCCCACCGGCCTAACGAGATAGTGGTCGGTAGCGAATGGCGTTTTAATCGTACGTAGGAGATAGCCCGTTGTCGGATCGGGCCCCGAGAAAAGGAGCAGGGTATAGAGAGCGGGCACGCACGAGCCTGGAGCTGATCTTGCGGTTGAATAGAGCCGAGGGTGATGTAGCCGGAGAGGCTCGAACTGACCCAAAGCTCCGGACGCCACGGCACGTTAAGGCCCAGACATGGATTTCGCTCTTTTGTGGCTCCGTACGTCGGGCCGCCGCGCCGTGCCGCGCCGGATGAAATATACTTCCAGCTCGTACGGTCCTCGTAACTGGCGCCAAACGAATCGAGATTTTCGGCCCGGCCAGGGCCGTCCACGGACGATTCTCTTCCACCTCCTCTGGCCCTCCGCGGCACTTTGTTAGCCGGTGTCGCGTTTATTTTCTCACTGGTCCACGCCTTGGGCCGGCTTCTCGATTTCTCGCCACCCTCCCGATGGCGTTCCGTGATCTTCTCGCAGGGATCGATTTTTCCCAGGAGCGAACGGATAGTGTTCCCTGCGCGGGGATATCGCCAGCTTGGAAATAGAGCTGGCCGTAGCTGCGGCCGCGATCATTTCTCATCGATTCTGCACGGTTAGAGTATCTAATAAAAAAAGGCCGGCAGGAAGGCGATCGTGGTAACGATGTTTCGCGTCAGGACACGAGAGGAGCGGTCGTTGGTTCTTTTGTCAGCTCGCTGGCTGTCTCCCAATGAAATATATTACCTCCCCCTTTCCAGGCGAAACGAATGGATCGTGATTTCGGTGCCGAGCGGGGCCAGCCTCTCTCATCCTACCACCATTGTTACCCATTGTCGCGGTTCCTCCAGGCCGCCCCGTGGCCGGGGCCCTCGTCCAGACGTGACGAGGCGAGGCGAGATCTCCGTCGCCCTTCGCTGCATAAACGAATAAGGGTTCGCAGAAGAACCGACCGATTTTAATCCCGAAATCCGGTTTCAAGCACCGGATTGTCCTCCCCGATCCTCCTTTTTCGTTAACACGCCGCTCGGGCAGTCTCCAGCTCGAGCCCTCTCGAGCTGATCTGCATTGAACCTGGATCAAACGACCCACCTATACGAATTCCCCTGACGATCCTCGTCGATCGATCGATACAAGGTCCTGGGCTTACAAGGAAAGATCTCGAACACGGAAATTCAAAAAATTCTGAGACTTTGTTCCTTAAATCCGCCGGTGCTTGTAATCCATTGATAGAACAGAGTTGCCCAGCGCCGGCTATCTTTTTCCCCCGAATCAACAATCATTCGCTAGGACGTGCCGCAAAGAGATCTTGGAACAGATGCGAGGTGCTCGTTATCGTGGCGGGAGATTTAATAAGCCGGTAAATTAATTCCTGGCCGATCGGAGCCGGCGACGCATTTCACGATATACGGTATTACGATAATTATGCAGCCAGCCTCTTTTCTTCTCCCCGTAGCTCTCCTTGATTGATTAATCACATTTATGGCGACCTCGGCTTCTCTCTGCCCGCGAGGACAATAATGCCAGCTGTTAGCGCGCCTCCAATTCCACTTATGCGCGCACGATAACTAACGCGATATCGCTCGCGCCAAGATCCGACGACGAGTTTCCACTAGGGCTGGGACTATTTGTCAAATTTTTCGGTATTCGGATATTCGAATATTCAACTTTCGAATATTCATGTGTTCGAATATTCAAGTATTCGAATATTCAAGTATTCGAATATTAAATTATTCGAATAGTCCCAGCCCTAGTTTCCACATTTCTCCGAAGCCCAGTTTTTTATCTAGCCCGAGGGACTGTGCCAGGTGATGCCCACTCGCGCGCGAATAGAAGGCGTCGGACCGTTTGACTATAAAAAAATCGCGAGGCAGTTTGTCCCAGGTTCGCCGCCGGGGCCCGATCTAGGGAAGAGCGAGCAGGGCAACTGGTCAGATCGACAAAGTTGGTAGATAGAGAAAATTAAAGACAATTAAAAAATTAAACTTTCTGAAAAAGAGGTAAAAAACTTGGTAATGTATGTGTGAATTTAATATTTAATTTATAAATTGTGTTTAAATCACCCATATAATTACTATTATACTATTAGGAAAAGGTGTGCACCTTTATTACAGATGTTTTTTATAAAAAAAAAATTTAATAAATTATATGAACCTTTAAAATATTTTTAATAACTGAAAAAATGCAATGTAAGAAATAATACGTAGAGGAAGGAGGGAGTGGGTGGGAATATAAAATCTTACGAATTCTTATAGGGGAGAGTAGGGTAAAGTGGAACACTTAATTTTGGAGAATCTAATTTCCAAAAGAAAGCACGTATGAAAATTTAAATCTACATAATTTAAGTACGGTATTTTAATGTTTAATAAATTACCGACCTAGTACTAAATAAAAATCGCGTCGGAAGGTATTTAAGTTGACGCCCTCGATGTTTCGTAGCCAACCATCCAAATGTGCTGCTTTTCGTCGCTATAAACGGAACATGCTACTTTTCGTGGCAAACCGCACAAGCGTGCTAGTTTTCGCAGCGAAAGACGAAACATGCTATTTTTCGTAGTCAACCATCCAAATATGCTGCTTTTCGGAGCTGCAGTCGGAACGTGCTACTTTGCGTGGCAAACAGGTCACACATGCTAGTTTTCTCAGGGTAAACCGAAACGTGATAGTTTTCGTAATAACGAAGACAAACGTGCTGTTTTTCGTAAGAAAATTGAAACGTGCTGGGACACTCGGGCCTAAAGAGCGATAGATTCGATTCACTCGCATCACCGTAATCTCCGACGCTTCCCCGTGACACTCGCCCGCCCCTGTGATTTCCCAATTTACCTTTCTTTCGCTACAACAAGCTATCCCACAAAGCAAATGAGATAGCAAACTGACCACGCGCCAATGCCCTCCCAGAAAGGGACAGCTAATCCTCGGTAATATCGAGCATCGAACTATAATACTCGGTCCCCTTGTGCTCTCGTATACCTGAAGAGCAAATAGTCGGGTCAGAAGGGCCCCGAGCAATTGCACCGTACCCTCGAACAAGGGGCGGTCGTGTTCCGCAGGCACAATTTTATTCAGGTCGTTCCATTTCATTCACCTGTATCCAGTGCGCCGCTGTGCCATTCCAGTGTAATAATCCCGCGCAACTGGATTGTGCCCGATGAAAGGAATAATCACGGCGATTAATGTTAATTGCCAGGACGTACGCGTTACCGTTGCCGTCTTTGCGCTCATCTGCGTACGCGGGTCGCGTCGGTTTACTCGACTTCCATGCAATTAACGAGACGACGCCGCAACTATTTCTAGCAATTAGCAATCGGCTGTTAGTCAGCCAGAGGAACGAGCAGTCCTTTGTGCACCTCGCCTCCGCTCATCTGTATTCTTATCCCGCGATCTTCGCGGGTGGATTGAGAGTTCCAGAAGCGGCGGATCCTCGCGTCTAGCTCTGCGCTTCGCTGAAAGCGAAGCAGACCTCAAATGAGGACCCTGCAGCGAGAGGGGTGCGGCTCTATTTTGGACAGCTTTTCCAGTTATGATGTGTAATGTATACTTATAAAAAGAATTGTACATCGGTTGGTGCGCGTTGCATGTAAATCGGATGAGAAATAAGCGATTTATTACAAATAAATAAAAATAGAAATATTGATATTTCTATGATAGAATATTTCCTGCCAAAGATAGAAATGAAAACTTATCAATTCAATAACTACTACTTATTGTGTGAAAAATATATTTTAAACGATTTTATTCAGCTTCGATTCTCTGTTTGTTTGTTTGTTTGTTTGTTTGTATGTTTGTATGGTTCAAATCTGGCACCTAAAATTTAACCCACTTCCAACTATCCAATTGTCTTGAAACTTTGCAGGCAGCGCGATTTCAAGCGATTCGGGATACAGAGGCTGATTGCAAGGGAAATCGTTGCCGAGGCTCCGCGAATCCCCCGCCGATTTCCAGGACCTCGTTTCAATCGTCGATTCAGCGCGACGCCGCTAGATTCGCGGAAGAGCAAGAGGAACGTAATTCGCTGGAGCGACCGATCAAGTGCACCGCCCGACGGGCAGGAGAGACCGCTGGTGCATTCCGCATATAGAAGTAGACGTTGCATACACATACGGCGACGCGATTCCGCAAAAGTGTCGAGGATCATCTCTAAAAATATAATGATCGACGTGTTTAAGCGTGAGGCGACTAGCCGCCGCGGATCAATCTGGATCGTGGACTCCGGTGCCCGTGGAGCCAGCGCGCAACAGGTTTTCCCGGGGAAATTTATATACCGACTGCGTCTGGAGGCCTGGCGTCTCCGAGGCATCATCGCCGCGAAGAGGATTCGACGAAACGGGGAATCGCTCGTGGCCTCTGTGTCTCGATTCTCTCGCGGACAATATGCCTTTGTCGAGGGAGGAGAACAAGCTCCGGTAATGGGCATTCGATTACGATCCACAGTGGCCGCACTGTGGCCGTTACTTTTTACATTCCGCGCGCAACGTTTATTCTCATCGCCGCGCGGGTATCTTTTTATGGCCGCTGAAGGAAAAGGATCGACGGATTGATTTATTGGCCTGGGACGACGTCCCCTGGGGGCGAGCTGTAATGACAATTTATGACGGGCAGCGGAAGGGAAATTTCTAATTAGAAATTCACGGGAAATTTTATGGGAGCAAGGTAGCCGGGCGTTAAAAGTTATTCGCTCGGGAAGAGAGTCGAAAGCATCGCGTGATCGAAGCGCGAGGGGCCAATTCGAATGTCGGGCCGCGGAGCATGTGGAACGCGGTAGCCGTTGGCGCAAACTCGAGTGCAGCGATCTCCCCGGGCGAGAACACGCTACGTTAGCAATTAACTGGTAATCCGATATCGATAGCAGCACCGGCGGAGAATGTAACGAGCCGGGGCGCACCGCTAACCACGCGAACGTGTATATAGTGTATATACGAAAGCCAGCGAAGAATGGTCGCGCGGGGAACTCCCGCGTAAAACTGCGCGCGGCGTGTTAATGTTTCAAAAGCGCAGCATGATGCGCGCCCCCGTAGAGCGTGGACTCCATCCGATCGCCTCGATCGCCAAAACGGCGCCGCTCAAGTGCGAACGCACCACTTTCCAGCCGCACGGCACTGCCTTTCTCCCCGACCCCCCCTTCCCCGCCTCTCTTTCTCTCATCTTGAAAATCACAGCCACGTAGTGGCATGCTAATCGCTTCAAAAAGCCTAACGAATCCATTCGACTATTTCTCTTCTCCCCGAATTAGCAGCGTGGATGATTCCCGTTGGAAATAAGTACCAATCGAATGCTTATCGAATATCGGTAACTAACGTAGGTGCGCGCTGGCGCGTGTGCATACAAAACGCTCGATTAATTCTTTCCCGACTTGTTTTCTCGGTACAACCGTGCGTCGTAGATCCGGGGATTTGCATTTCGTTTAGTTTGCGATTGTGTCTCGCGATCCCGCCGCGAAAACAATCGTCGCCAGGTATCTGTGCAGGCTCGATGTAGAAGTCTGTTCTTCGAAGTGACCGGGTATTATTATCATCGCGCTATGGAACTGGACTGGCGCTCGAATTCCCAGGCGCGATGTGGATCGCCGGCTTTCGACGTTACCCGCGCGAAGAAGGATCGAAGGCGGCCTCTGGAAACCGCTATCCGCCGTCCACCCGGTTCACCGAAGAAAAAGATTCAAGATTCTAACCGGGTTCTAGTTTCCGCGGTGACGCGCTACGCATAGACATTCGCGCCTTTCCAAGGAGCCGCTCGCCTCCGACCCTCCCCGTGGCTTCCCTTGGCTGGCTCTGGAGCATCGGTGCTGCGAGCGTGCCCGACCAGCGAGAGAAGAGAGAGTCGGGGAGAGGAAGAGAGAAAGATCTTCGGGACCGTGGTCGTGGCGGCACGGTGGCGCCCGTAGGGCGCCGTCGCACACTCCCCGCTAGCTATACTGACAGGCCAGGGATGTAACGTCGGACCGATTCCAAGCTTCTCGGCCTGCAGACAAGTGTTTGCCTAGATATTTCCCGGATCCGAAGGACTCGGGGGCAACAGGTGGTCCACCTGTTTAAAAGCTGACGAGAACGCGAGCCGTAAAGTCGAGATAATACACCGACAGTACCAATCTAGATAGAATCGTGTTATCTCCGAGCAAGATGTTTAGCAGAATTCCGAGCGTAGAGTTTGCCCACGTTAAACCGTAACAGAGTGGCCGTACTACTCGTCGTTAGGCAACATTTCCACGATGCAGTTCCCGCCCATCTCGCCGCGCATGGCCCGCATATGCGCTGTGCGAAAGGTCGCGGGGAAACCGAGACCGAAGGATCTCACATCCGGTGGAACCGCCGACTGTGCGGTTTTACGATACGTCAATCGTTATCGAGGACGAAAGCGCAACACCCCAGAGGCGCACGTGGCCAGAGATGCGGAAGTTGCGAGACAATGCAGCGTCTAGATTCTAGGCTGTTGACTCGACTCTTCAGCTAGAAATCCGTGTCGAATCGATTCATACTTTCCCTCCACAACGCTGCTGAAATGTAGCGATATCTCTGAAATAGATACATTCCTCATACAACCTTCGCGAAATCCTGCCAGAGATAACGGCCCCGCGTCGCGACCATTCGGTGTTCTGTTGAGACTTTTGCGTTCATCAGGGTACCGTGAATCAGAGATACACAGTTGATACGTGCCCGTGCCACGTATTTCCATTCCTTTCTTTCGCGCGAGTCCGTTCGGCCGTCCCCGTCTAAGAGCCGAAGCGGCACGACCGGTTCCCCCGAAAGGCGGTGAATCCCCACCCCGAAGTGGCGACGGTAGCCGAAGCGGAGCGGCCTGCGCTCTGCGGCCGACGCTGACCGTTCTACGTCACAGTGAAGTATGTGCTCTCGAGTGTAGAAAATGGCTGCGCTCTCCGCTACCCCGGGTCGGCGCGGATGTAAATACGGCCTGTGGATCGGCTTGGGAGTGTTTATCGCGAGATTCGTCGGTGGTGAGTAAATTTTGCGACTCTGCCTCTGGCGGGCGTGTACGCGAGAGCGAGCGCTGGCGCGTGTGCACCCGCGAGAAGTGGCTGTATACGCGCGACGTGTCCAGTGTATACGGGAATCGATCGGATGCGGATTCTAGTGGCGAGAAACGATTGGTGTCTGCTCCGCTGCTGTCTCCGACTATTCTTCTCGCCTTCTGCCACACAGATGTGCGCCCCGCTCATCTCTCTTTCTCTCCCCGTCGCTCTTCCTCCCAGCGTGTCACATCTAACAAACACGCACGGTCCCTCGATCGTTCCGCGAAAGAAACATTGCCGTTTGACGCGCACCACCTCGTTCGCGCCTCTGATTTTTCACCGCGTTCTCGAGCATCTGCTCGGAGGTCGGAACAATAATCGCCCGATAACTGGGCGATCCTTGCGCGTGACACTTTCCGGGAGTCGCAATTCTGCTCCGTCGCTGGCTCTGTCCCGATAGCGCGGCCAGGCTTCGATTCGTCGTGGGCTACCACGTCGATCGGTGCATTCTCGCGAAAGGAATCTCTGTGCCAGAGGCACGCACGTTCTTTTTTACCCTTGGCTCGAGGAGAAGAGAAAGAAAGAGAGGGAGCGCGAGAACACACGGCAGAGAGAGAGAGAGAGAGAGAGAGAGAAAGACGAAGAGGTTAGGCGCTAAGGTTAGGGACTGAAATACCAGTGGTGCGAGTCCCGCCGCTTCTGCTGCCACGAAACACGAGAGTTCCTCTCTCGCTCTCGCGGTGCCTCGACCTTTTTCCGCTTTTCTTCCTTTTTCCCAGATGCGCCTTTTGCCGTGCCCGAGCCGTCGCGTTTCACATGCCATCATCCTGCGCTCCTGTCTTTCCCTTCGCCTCTGCGCGGCTTAATTTTAGCGCCGCGAAAAGTTCCTTTTCCTCCAACTAATCTCTGCATCGAATCCGTCGGCTACCCCTTAACGAATTCACCCGCCGATGCCTCTAGTTTCTCTCAAGTTCCTCGCACGAACCGCGCATTTATACTGTCCCCGTGATTGCACAGGTGACGAGGAATGGGTCATTACCGTTAGATTCCTGCGGTGTGTAGCAGCGATAGAAGGCTCGGTAATTGTTTACGATTTTAGTGACTTCCGGGTAAATAGTTCTCGGGAGAATCACACCGAGTGACAACAGGATTGAATTACCGCCTGCTGATTGTTCTTCCACGAAAACGGACCTCGTAATATCGTTGCGCGTACGCGCAAAGCCGCCCCGCAGTGCTCCTCTCCTTCGGATGCGTTATTCATCGCGCGCAAATGCAGCGTGCAATTACGGTTCGCGCACGCCAGCCAAATGCACCGAATCGTCACGTGCGCCGGGTAATATTTTAATATCGACGATCGCATATTTTCCACCGCGTCCACGCGACGGAATCTGCTCCCCGTGTAAACACCGCGGACGAGAACCATTTTTATTCCTTTTTTTTTCTCACGTTGCTTAATATCGCCACGCTTTTAAGCGCAGATCTTTTTGTATCAACATCCACTTTTACCGGAATAGAAGCACGATTCGCGAAAACGTCACGGTTTTCCCCTCGCTGGCGAAAGAGCGGATGCCGATAACGCGATAAGAGGGAAATGTGTACCGTGTGAAAAACAGCGGGCACCGAAGTGACACACCCGTCGCATCTCGTGTCAGCACGCCCTTACACGACAAAAAATAAACTGCGAAATCCACCCACTCGATGTTTACGCAGTCTGCCTCGCTGGTCAATACCTCTCTGCTCGCACGCGATTCTCCTTCTATTTTGCTCCCCTTTCTCGTTCCATGCCCGCGACACGCATTTCTTCTAGCCAGTTTTCGTTAATCTCGCTCGGGCTCGCAGGCTGACCTAATGCAAACTAGAAGCTGTTCTAAACCGTAGAGCAGCGAGTGTAACCGAATTGCTCGATACAGTTGGCAGGCTGCCTGCGAACGGTCCGCGGGTGGCTGCTAGTGCGAAAGGAGTACAGTAAATATTCATTGACCAAATTGCTGGATGGACCACTTGACAAATGCTCGAACACTTTGGAACAAGTACCCGCCATCAAGCGTGTCGGTTCGAAGTGGCCGGTTAATTGGCGCGAATGCTCCGCTCCCCTCCGCTCGGGCCGCAACTCTTTGCCCCGCGTGGTGCTTTTATTCTCGTTGCAAGATAAGAACAGGTGTTCGCGTCCTGTTTCCCGAGATCCGATCGCCTCTCCTTCCCCTTCGGTGGCCGTCGTACGTGAAACTTAGATTTAATCGTCCACGCATGATTATGTTCCTGGTAATTACAACGATCGCTTGAAATCGGCCCGGGAAATTAAGGCTGATCGATAATCAATGAAACGTAATAGAAGAAAAAAGCTACATCGACACCAGCTTCCACTTGTTTCGTCTACGTGCTATTTTATTATCGATGCAGGCAACCAATTCTCGACTCTCGAAGATTGTAGGTGTGGAGCGCGTCAGCTTATCACTGATACGGCTCTTCGCCGCGCTGATAAAGAACGCGTCTGGTCGTAGCGCTGCATTGTGCGATTCATTGAAGCCTTCTCACGAGATTACGGCCGACGATTGTTCCGCGAAAGAGGACAGTTTTCCAAAAGGAAAAACAGTTGCGAGAATCGTTATCCTTCTTTATCCGTTGCTGCACAATGGAGCGGATTTCGCGCTCGTTGCTCGACCATTGTCGGGGCCGCGTTTCGTTTCTTTTTCTCACGTGACCACGCGTCCTTCGTTGCACGCTAACTGCAGCTGTAGATTTCTATTAACGATCACCGTTTAGGCCTCTGTGACAAGCCGCCTCTGCGGTGGACAATTTAATTCATTGACGGGGAGCATGATCGATGGAAAAGTACGAGCTGCGAGCGTGCTTTTCGGTTCGGTCTCACGGTATACGCGAGGATAGAAATGGGGGACCATCTCTCCCGGCTCCGCGCTTGGGAGCGATCGCGAGACGCGTTCGCCTCTCTTGGAAGACGACGGGCAAGCCGGCGATTTCCTTGTACGGTGCGATCTGCAAACGCGCCGTTGCATGCCGCGGGCTAAGAAACTGGTAGGAAACTTGCACACGCACGATCGGAAAAGTTCGATTCAAGGCCTGTTTGCCGATTCTGGCAAAAACCACTTGGAATCGGGAACGCACATTTATCGAACCTAGGGCGCGGATCTCTGCCCGTCGAAAAAACTATCGATCGGGTTTTACTTTTAAAAAATCGGTTCGCGGATCTATCTTCATTAAGCTTGCGTCGTTTCTTTTTACAAGTTCTATTAAATAGTTAAGCTGGAGTTATGAGTTCGTAATTATATTGCCTGGCGAAAGTGTCTTCTACCGTGGTTAAATGGAGGGAAAGGTAGATAGAATACGTGGAACAGACCCAGAACGCATGGAGGATCGATCCGTCATCCAGATATTCGGAGATATAAATAGAGCGGTCACCGTAAAATAGACACGAGGGAGTAATTCCGCGACGGAAGATAAGCGTCTCCCAACCCGCCTGCCTCTCTGTGCTTCACCTTTCTTCCTGTTTCTCCTTTCTTTCCCGCTTTGACTGCACCACTGAGGAACTCGGGTCTTAACGAGCTCCACGTGAAACTTTTATCATTTACATTTGTTTCTTCCCCTTAATGCTACCACGTTCGCATCATTACTTCTAGCGCTAGCACGAAATGCGTAATTAGCTTCTCTCATCGATCCATTTGTCGTGGAACTCGCAACTTTCGCCGAGCGTAGCTTGCCATTTTCTATGTAAATACACGAATATGGATGCTGTGGATGATGTTCCAATCAGTATAGATTACAAACTTTGTTTACTGCAATGATATACGCCTCTCCATCTTTGCGCATCGTAGATAACCTTAAACCGTGTCTGTTCTCACACGCGTGTTTTCGTGCATCGATCGAGTGTAATATCATGCAAAGATCCTTCCTATTCGTTCTCGAGAAAACCGTGAAAACGTTTCCTCGATAAACGCAGTGCACCTTAAAAGAATTGCGTTTAGAGGAAAATCCGTGACACACATTGCGTGCCAGTTTCTAGATTCCTCAAAAATTCATCTGCATATCATCGACCCTGTTCGCCTTTGCATTCGACTTTGCGATCATGACGCATCAGCTGCTCCGCACGTCTCTAATAAATCTAATTCATTGATGGTTCTATAATTGGTTTACCTTCGAACTCTCAATGCTTCGCGATCACACCGGTTATCAAAATGTACGATCGAGCAAACAACCGAGGCGCGATAAGGATAACCGATCGAATGCAGAAAAGCGCTTCGGACTGAAAGAATAACAATGAAATTGCAGTCTCCGCTAACGCGTATGTAGACAGATTTCTGTGGGTCGAAAGGAGCGAGCGCACCTTCCTCTTATTTGTTGCAGCGGTCGTGTCGTAGGACGCAATGGCCGTCCGCCTACGCGGCACATCGTAACTTGTCGAGCAACCTCCTCCCGAATCCGCCCAGCACGGTTGGGCTTTCCCCTCAGCATCAATTATCATTTAGTTACTTATCTGCTGTGGTTTCGCCTCGCTATCGTTCACCTAACCTCTTCTCAACGTTCCCTCTCCGCTCTTAACGTTACTCTCTTCCACCGATATTGTTTACTTACACATAACCTCGAAGATGCGACACCGTTCCACGCTATCGGTCCGTCGAACATTTCCGTAAACTTCGCCGAATAACATGTAACGAAAATGAGAGCAGGTGCCTATCGACGTTCTCCACATTACTGCCGGCGAAAGGTGACAATGCTAATCCGGTGCGGTTTACTTTCCAGCATTGGGAATCACTTGCTACTGCGAAGGACACTGTCCGGACGATCGACAGAACGGCACTTGCGAAGGAAGACCCGGTGGCCATTGTTTCAGCGCCGTCGAAGAAGTTTGGGACGCCGAGTCCGGGGAGTATGTGCCAGAATGGTCGTTCGGCTGTCTGCCGCCGGACGAGCAGGGTTTCATGCAATGCAAGGGATACCTTGTCCCTCATTTACAAGGGAAGAGCATAATATGTTGCAATAAGAGCGCGCTCTGTAATAAAGACTTGTTCCCAGAATATAAACCTCGACCTACCGCGCCTCCCAATCCTATGGCCATAGCCTCCGGTGCGCCGCTTATAATACTGGCTACCATTTTATCCGTATGCTTAATGATAATTTCAATCGCTATGGTGATCATATATCACAGATACAGAAGGAAAGAGAGAGGACCCTGCCTAGTGCCTTCTCAGGGTACCCTCAAAGACTTTATCGATCAGAGCAGTGGCTCCGGATCGGGGTTGCCCCTCTTAGTACAACGAACAATCGCTAAACAATTGGCCTTATCTCAGTGCGTCGGGAAGGGGCGCTACGGCGAAGTATGGCTCGCAAGATGGAGAGGAGAGAAAGTGGCGGTGAAAGTGTTCTTCACGCTGGAAGAAGCTTCTTGGTTCAGGGAGACCGAGATCTATCAGACAGTGCTGATGAGACACGACAACATCCTGGGATTCATCGCAGCCGACATCAAAGGAACTGGATCCTGGACGCAGATGTTATTAATCACAGACTACCACGAGAGAGGATCGTTGCACGACTATTTGCAAACTACCGTCCTCGATCATCCTAGTCTGCTAGCGATTTGCCTTTCGATCGCCTCTGGAATCGCTCACCTCCACACGGAGATCTTCGGGACACGTGGGAAGCCTGCTATAGCTCATAGGGACATCAAAAGTAGGAATATTCTAGTAAAGAGAAACGGCGAATGTGCAATCGCGGACTTCGGTTTGGCAGTGAGATACATAAGGTATGCAATATCGATGGTAATTACGAAGGGGTTTAGAACAGATCGTGTTGCGTGTATTAAAATTCTGAACTTTTACCGACAGCGAGAGCGGAGAAATCGATATCGCGCCCAACACGCGGGTGGGCACTCGCCGATACATGGCTCCGGAAGTTCTGGATGAGAGCTTAAATACATCTTCCTTCGACGCCTTCAAAATGGCAGACATGTATTCTGTGGGGCTCGTGCTCTGGGAAGCCTGCAGGAGATGTGTCACAGGTGGTAAAAATTCTATGGTAGAGCCGTACGCCTTGCCTTACCATGACGTTGTCCCGAGCGATCCGGACTTCGAAGACATGCGGCTAGCAGTTTGCGTGAAACGGCTACGCCCGGTAATACCGGCGCGATGGGAAAATGATCCAGTAAGTAGATACTCGATTGTTTCTGTTTAAGGATGTATCGGACGTACAATATTAGACAAAAGTATATGAAATTTGAAATACTGGAATATCTACGTCTTACGTATAGTAAATCTAGATGTAAGCAACTCGAACGACATTTGGAGTCTCATTTTTTACTCCTAGAAAGGAATTGTTCACTTTACAAATGCTTTCTCAGGCATTATTTGCTCAACTTTTGGCAGTGAAAATGCCCTGAATTCACAATTTTCTCAAGTTTCAATTTATTTCTTTAAAACGCTGTAGTGAAAACAATTGAAACTCGGCAGATATTTTCATCTATCCATATACTACATGTACAAAAAAATTGAACACATTGGCACTATTTCTTCAACATTTTTTCAGTTTTTTTATCTGTCAAGATCGTCCCTTTTCGTAAGAGTACGTGTAAAATTAATGAAAATTAAAAACGTTATAACTCAGCAACCCGTTTTGTGAAATCGTTTAAATTTTTTGGAGCACATCAAGAAGATTAGAAAGAACAATCACATGAATTTTCATCAACCTGGTACCATTTTGAAGATAGGTCCGATGCATCCTTAAAGCTTTCTCTATGCGCCGGAGATACTAAATTTTGATATTTGTTTTTCTTTTCTTCCAGATCCTGTTTGCTTTAAGTAAACTCATGGTGGAGTGTTGGCACGCGAATCCTGCCGTTCGTTTAACAGCACTGCGCGTGAAAAAGACAATGTCCAAGCTGCACATTGACAATGCCATCAAAATCGTATAGTGCTCGATGACATTACTCGAAACTGTTATTTTACTTCTCATAGTTAAAGAAAACTACTTCTCCCCCCTTGTAAATACGACCCCCCAGTGTACATAGATTTATTGACAGACTGCGAGCCTGAAGACTGAGTACTAAAATTTACAAATACTTGAAAGCGTATGACTGTGCGAATTCGTATGATTAATGGGCGATTAATCGTGAGCCGTGAAAGTAATTATGAATGAGTCCATGTCGTGTATGTATATTTTTTGTTTTTATGCGAAGCACGACAGAACGCGAACAGCGTCGTTGCCGCATTGCCGTGCTTCGCTGTGTTGAAGTTTGTTGAGCATATAATCAGTGATAGCTACTACTTAGAACTGATAATACTGTTTCAGAATTCAGAAGGAAAGGAGAAAGGATTGTCCCAAGTTTCTAGATGCGCGCGAGCCTTAGAGGAGGCGTTAAAGTAAATTTAGCAAACGGCAGAAAGATGTGTCTCCGGAGGAATGAAAGCCATTTTGATAATAGCATTTAAATTTACCTAAGTCTGTCCTAATATTACAAGATTTTGATATTCATACGCATTGAAGTCCTGTTGTTGCAGAGCCATAATAATTTACATCTATGCGTCTCTGAAATGTTTATCATCGAAAGATACGGCATAGTATAATGCTCATACTATTTCAGTTACGAACTGAGACATTTTGCAGGATATATAGAATTTTATATCGTTCAGAAGTTCGGTACTATTAAAGACAATTGTTACGTTAGAAACATGCGCAAATACACCGGTTTTCAAATGCAGATATTCCAATTATTCTTACACGTTAGATTGTCTCGGAATGCTAGATAAATTTTACATGGGGTACGCCACTTATTCGACTACTTATCATCCTGTATCCACGAATTTCGTTACGCTTGTCTCTCGAATTAATTCTAAAACAAGAGGAAGATTTTTATCAATCTTCTTCTCGGTTGTTATTGGTTCTTGAGTACTGTGTTTCATATGTGACCCTGTATTATCTGTACAGTATGTAATTTATGTTTCTAATTTGTACAAATTGGATATATTATTTTAAGAACGATTTTAAGTACATTGTCGATTGTCCAGATTGTTAAAGTTTCTTTTAAATCTATCACTGCACTCGTGGCAATACCTCTTAATTTTAGTACCTTCTCAATGGAAACAAACGATCTGTTTCGATTAATTGTTCTAAGTAACGATTAGGCATATCTGTAAAGTTTAGAGAAAATTGTGGTTGACAAGGATTCCATCGGAAAATCTTAGGAAATTGTTATATCATCGAATTGTGTATCTGGGCTTTCGATCATTGACTCGAGATCGTTATGTTACATGCAACTTCTGTGAACGATTGGCGACAGAAGTCACTGTTAAATAGTATCATAGTTCTTCTTTAGGAAGGCGACCTGTAATTACATTAAAAATTGTAGTTGATAGCTAGTTGATTGAAAATAATGAAATTTATATTTTTAACAAGTATTAAAAATTATCTCTTCCCAGATATAAAATTTTATTTGTTATTATACATGTTACAGGACATCGTTCTTTAAGTGATGACTACCCACAAGTGGTTAGGCACATACTGTATACAATGCTGTTTGTACAAGAGTTTTGCGAATATATAGCAATTTTTCCTTACGTAAATTTTACTGCAAGCGATTCGTGCGAGGCAAAATGTAATTAGGCAACATGTTTCTCGAACAAATAATCGATATCTACAGGGATTCAAACAGTAGAGGCTGTATATAATTCCTATGAGTTGAGATCACAAAAAAAAAAAGGAAAGTGTTTCTGTAATATTGAAAACGTAATTTACTTCGAAAAAAGTTTATAATTTTATCATTTTTGTAGAATCTTTGTAATTTAAAAAAAATCAGTGAGTCATTGGCGCAAAGCATCACGGGTAAATCAAGGGAGTGTCGACCATTTTCAGTAAATGCATTATTCCGTCCCAAAATTGATCGTGATTACATCTTCGAAGTACCATTTTCTTTCTCGTAATTAAAACATAATTCATTTTTTCTTATTGACTAGTCTATTTCGGAATTCAGCATTCACATGTATGCAAGTACTTTTACACCAGAACCTGGCAACCGTAGAAAGTTTATTTTTTCACAATTGGCTGCCCTGAATCTCATCGGAAGGGACGCCGCTTTCCACTTCCCGGTCTGTTTCGGTCCGCCATTTTTTACTTCGGAAAGCGTGTGGTTTCGCGTTGTGTTTTATCGCGTTGTTTTACAGAAATACTGACTTGGTAAGTCCTCAAACACTCTCAAAGTACTTCTCATGTGATTCGTCTTTCTTTCAAAATAGAACGTAGGCGTTAAACTGTATATACAGTCGATATTTGTCGCAACGTCATAGCGCCGACACGCAGGATGCTTGAAACACGCCATTTCGCGTCTCTCAAGCCTCTTGAAAGCGCAATTTCCTCGACGCCCCGTTCTGTTTTTAACGCTGCACAAAAGTTTATCAGTGCTATATAGCACGCCGTAAGATACCTTCAATTATCAATATACACTGTCGACGAACAAGATAATGTTTAGCGTTGTAGTATATCTTGGATTTCTTCGTCACACCTTGGCGATAATTACGAAGCTTGATTTCACGCGTTACAGTAATTTTCCATGCTAGTTTTGCAAGTGCAATTTTGGGACATAGAACGTGAATACATATCGTACATTAAATCAGAAAACTTACGCTATCTTATCTCACAATTTCGATCCCGTAATTTTGTACTTGGAATGTTTTATCATTTACTTGTAATATTCCGGCATTGCGCGTCTCTTTCCCTAGTTGTTAATAATACGCAATTTTGCAATGCTGAGGCAACCTTCAAATTATTTATAGCTCTTGTTAAATGTGTAAATTTAAACGTTGCTTAAACGTTTACGATCATAAATGACCAATTCGTAGCATTGCAATGTTATAAAAAAAAAACGTGGCAACTAACAATTTGCCGTGTATTCCATAGTGAACACGTTGATTGCCGCGCGAGTTTCTTATATGCGTGCCACGATCCACGCCGCGCGCTGTAATAACCACTTTCAAGTTTTCCCCCTTTATCCTTGGTATTTGTTCAAACGTGTATTATTGAAAATTAAAGCACGTAATTCTTCGATAATACACTGTTCGCATAGTTTCGAAGTTTGTGTTGCAATCGTTACAAAGTTCCGTACTACCTCTCGTTTTGTAATTTGCACAGTAATCGATGAGTTAACATGTTATTTAGTGCTCGAACATCGAGTTCAAGGAAGTTACTTGTACTTTGCTCCGCGAATGGAAAGCTAAGTATCCCGTTCTGAGAGCAACAAAAATGTTCCTTTCATGCACTTGTTACGATACCCCCAAAGTAGTATCAAACGTAAAAAGAAACGATAAAGTGCACGGAGTGGGAAAGTAAAATGATTCCCGCGTCAGCGCATTCGTAGAGCATTCGCGTTCCGGAGAATCGTGTTCAAGCGACCACATGTACCCGTCGGAGGCTTCTTCTTAGGCAGCTTCGAACGAAAGAAAGGCGTGCATCGCCTGTAACAAAAGATTAGAAGTCGCCTAGGAAGAAGTGCATCTGGTTCGTCGGGTGTGTGCACTCGGCCAGAACCATTCATCCGTTAGGACGCCGTGCACACTTTAAGATACGTCGTGATAGGTTTCCGAACGCATCGGTTTGGCTCGTTTTACGTGTGCTCGCCGACAGAGGCCGCTAGCTTTCGACATCCCGCACAAGCGAACGCGGCAAGTAAGACGCCATTGCTAGATTGCGTTCTCTTGTGTAAAGTCGTGCGGTGGCTGGTGTACGTCGGCGTTGGTTAATAAATCGTTCGTTAACAAGTCGCCCGCCGTACGAATATTCGGTGAGTGCTGCGTGAAAGCGGTACGGCGCGTGAACGTAAAGAGTGTGCGCGTATCGATCGAGAGTTAAAACGTAATTATATACGCTTGGTAGAATTCGTGCGCCATTTCGACAAGGTCGGTACGCTCTCTGTACTGCGTGCTTTCACGGCGTACGAAATATTCCCGGCCCGACCGCGTCTTTTTCTCGTCTTGTACCGACTCCGACCAGATAATTCGTTCTCCACTGTGTTCCGAAGCCACGGGAGCAGCTTTTTTCGTGGCCTTTTCGGGCCGGTGGCTGGATATTTGAGGGAAATCTACGACCTTCGAAATTCGAAAACTTAGATCGTTAGCAAAATGGTGGAACGGAGTGCTAGGGGGGGAATCTAAACAACGCGTCGCTACCGAATATCCGTGGGCAAATTTTTCCGCCGCTCCGATTCAGTTCGCGTTATTATTTCACGGCTCGCAGTTGAATAGATTAGATAGCGCTTCTTCGGATTACATTATTTTGATAAGGAAAAAGTTGCATTATGATGCAACAGCCCAGCATTATGCGAAATGCCTTTGTATATCGGATGGAACCAAGTCGGAGTGCGCTCTGCTGCGTAGTACAATTCTAAGACGCGTGTGCGGAGTTAATTACACTCGGGGGGAATATAGAGAGCAGAATTATCGGCGAGCGCGCACGGTCGTAGATACAAAACGAGAAATAGATGCGTCGGAGCGTAAATATGTTGGAGCGTCGTTCCGACGTTTTGTTATATTTTATCCAGTTAGGCGTGTAACACCCTCGAGTCAGTGACAAATAATATCCGAAATATTTTTCTCTCTCGAAACTAGGTTCTAGCACGAGCCGAAAATGCCGGGTTTTAGTAGTGTTGGCACATTTAAGATCTTCATCGGCAATTTAGCCGACAAAACATCAAATGCCGATATTAAACCGTTATTCGAGAAATACGGAAAGGTCGTAGAGTGCGACGTGGTGAAAAACTATGGATTCGTGGTAAGTTCTCTCTCTCTCTCTCTCTCTCTCTCTCTCTCTCTCTCTCTCTCTCTCTCTCTCTCTCTCTCTCTCTCTCTATCGGCCATTTACCGTACAGTAGGCTAGAATCCTACGAATTTCCCGACTGTGCTTCAACGAATTGATTGTTTTTTTTCGCAGCATATGGAAAACGAAGAGGCGGGCAGAAATGCGATACAAAATTTGAACGGTCAGATAGTTCACGGACAGCCAATCAAGTGTGAAGCTGCGAAGAGTCGTAAGGGGCCGAACACTCCGACGACGAAAATATTTGTCGGCAATCTGACCGATAACACGAAGGCGCCGCAAGTGCGCGAACTTTTCGCGAAATACGGCACAGTGGTGGAGTGTGATATCGTGAGAAATTACGGATTCGTCCATCTAGAAGCCACAGGTGACGTGAACGACGCCATCAAGGAGCTGAATGGGCAGATGGTTGACGGTCAACCGATGAAGGTCCAGATCTCCACTAGCAGAGTGCGACAGAGGCCAGGGATGGGTGATCCTGAACAATGCTATCGATGCGGTCGCGGCGGCCATTGGTCCAAGGAGTGCCCCAAGGGAGGAATGGGAGGAGGACCGGATAGGAACGGATACAGAGACCGAATGTTTGGACGTGACCCGTATCCTCCACCGCCGCCACCACCGTTCCTTCGGGACCGGCTGATGGGTGGTGGCCGCTTTGGAGTAAGTAGTTCTCCTCATCAGCGGGATTAGTTAGCGGGGCCGGGCTTCATAGCTCAAATTGTTGATGGCAACGGGTTCGCTCGTCTTGTTAACAGGACTACGAAAGCTACTATGACAGGAGGGGCTTCGAGGACACCAGGGATCTCTACGAGAGGCGGTTTACGGGTATGACAGGGCCCTGTGACATGGGAAGTTCCATGTGCGGGCTTGACTTTCCACCAATGACAATGCCACCTCTACCCCCAAGACGAGACCCAATGCCTCCTATGCCTCCTCTAGGTATGGGATCCATGCGCGACACTGGCTTCTCCCGTGGTAACGAGTACGGAATGTTCAGCCGCCGATCACCCCCTCCGAGTGGCAACAACGGCCGGTTCAGGTGAGTAGAGCCATCGTACCGACTGCCCATTCGTCCGACTTAACATTGTGAACGTTCCAGGCTGGATTAACAGCTCATGCGAATTGGGGTTCGGTGATTCGTCCACATACTTAATCTATATCATTTTTTTTTTTCTTTCTCTTTCAAATTACCGATCTCCCTCACACCCCCCCACCACATTTTCTCGCTCTTTCTCTTGAATTGCATCGTTCTCTCTGGAAAAGGGCAATCCGGGTCGTTCCCGTGCGCGTTTCATAAGTTTAACGTAGAATAATCGCTCCTCTCTACGGCCGAGTTTCTTATTTTACACGCATACATGAAATTCACTCTTACTTTCTCCCGATCTGTCTGGAAATATTTGCACGGAAAGTTATTACCACGCGTAACGCATGAACGCGCGTTGCCTATGCGTATCGTTTCTCTTATTTCCGTTGCTTGGTTAAGACGGTAACGGTTCACCGGTATTTCCCGAACTCTAAAACACGAGTGTCGACCCGATGCCCACATGAGTGCAGAGTTTGCATAGTAAAATGTGTATTATATGACGCTTGGACGTTTCTGTACATTCTAAATTTCAGTGCACCTCAGGCTGCGTACCATCTTTGTCCATGAATGCGGGCAACCCTAGAGAGACAGTCCCGGGCCAACGTTCAAGTCTTGCAAGAGTAAGTCTTTGACCAATTTTGTTAGCGAGTAGTCATGCCTCGTTCTTGTCGCTGGCGCGTTGTTACGTCATCGCGGCCGCTTCCGATTTTCCTTCGTGGTGTCAGCTGATTTAAGAGAAAAGAAAAAAGCAAAAAGCAACCGGGTCTCGACTGATCGTACCTTGAACATGTCGACTGCTCTTCTAGGGATGTCCCTGTTCATAGACTCTCTTGATCCTTGGCGTTAACTGCGAGATTGGCCTGTATGTCTCTCATGAATCCTTTGTGTTTCAAGCGCTCCCTATTACGTACATCACTCAACCGGGAGTGGCGCGGAGGCCTGGGATGAAGAAACGTTCCTAAGGAATGCGAACTAGATTTCTTGATCGCACTACCGCGAGCCAGGATGCGATCTACAATTTTAACGAACTCTCGTACCGCTGTAGATAGAGAAAAGAAAGAAAGAAAGAAAGAAAAAAACAGGGGCTGGCGCGATTTTCAGGAACGGCGCCTATCGATTGTCTTTGAAACGTCTCGTAAGTAGAAACCAGCTCTTCAGACGAATTGGACAGTAAGTTTTTGTATATCGGCGTTTCTAATAGTTGTTAAGGCCAGTTTCATAGACACGATTGTTCCCTTTAAAACGGCTCGTTTCACGTGTCTCAGTTTCCATGCATTTTTCACTCGGGAGTGATTTCGTCGGCTCCAGAATCACGATCCGTTCTCGAGCTGTTCGATAGTCGAACCGTAAATATAATTTAGTACGATAGATCTCTTAGAGTTGAGATACTTTCACGTTGCAAACGAAAGTAAAAGACAAAAAGAAACAGAAAGAGGGGTGTTACAATGCACACGCGTGCTTAACCGTTGCGTTCTTTTTTTCCCCCCCCCCAAAGTATCGATAAAACTGTGTAAGATCTCTTATGATTCTTAGGCAATTCGTTTTCGTTGCCACTTAATGGCAAATGCATATTCTCTTACGTTACATTGGCTGTATGATAAGATAGTTTTTTTCCTTTTTTCTCTTTCTAATTGTGTGTGATTGTATCGTTATCTTGTTCACGCGATGTTAGATTTCAACGTGGTTCGAAACGTATAATTGAAATTTCATTGACTAAAGTACGCTTCAAGTTCTGAGATGATGAATTTTCTTGAGAGATCCATGAAACCGGGCCCCATAGATAAAAGAGCAAAAGCATCGCGGAATCAAAGAAAAGAAATCGAGAAAAAAAGACGCGTATGAAAGACGGGATTTGTACACTGCTTCGAAAATTGCGATCCGATGGTTCTTGAAGCTGACTTCTACTCACGAGGTTCAAAGCTTTTCATGTATGTAAATCCATTCGCAAACTTTCAAATAGAGAACAGAGTTGGTTGGACTTCTCAATCATTCTGAATACTTTGTTGTTGCACGTTACCTTATTATCCTACATCGATCCCAGCCTGAGCTGCAGACGGCTCTTTCACGCTCTGATTGTTCACGAATTTGTAACTTGAAAGTCGCATGGGTTAAGAATCCAGTCTAACGCTGCCTGCCTCATATGACTGGCTAAAAACAAAGGAAAAAAAAAACAAAACAAAAACGAACGAAAAGACAGAGTAATCCCATGTTCTCTACCGCTACAAATCTTGTGTACAGCGCGTGCATTTATCAGTTGGATGTCTTTCTAGCAATTGTACCTCGTACTGAATAAAGCGGATAGAAATACTCGTTACTGCTGTGCATTCTCTAGGTATAGTTTAAGTATAGGTAGAGTAACGCAGAAGAATAGAATAGGGGCGCTAAGACTATTCGGCTGATTTACAGCAACGCTCGTGCTCGCTAAGTATCATTAGGGACTCTACGACCGATTCTCGATCGTACACTCGCAAAGGCCTCTGGACGAATTTCCCACGCTTTTAAGAAAGCTCGACTCTGGTCTCCCATCTATCTCCCCGTTTGTCTCTTCGGTGATGCGTGTCAGGGCGTTAAATGTTCACATAGGCATCCCGTGTTGTGTGCGCGCGCGCGGCGCGCCCTTGTGTGTGACGTGTTCTTCATTGAAAGCATATACAGCTCTCCTGTTTTATTTGGTGGTTGTTGATCGGTTGGTCGGTAGCGTCTTCCAGCGTCTCAGATTGCCTACGTGAAGCAGCTTCTCTTCCTCCACTCCCGACCTCTCTTAACAGTCATATTAGGCAGCACGCGACCATGCTTTTCTCTTGCACGTTGAATATACAGGGACTAATTCACAAAGTTAAGCCTTGGACAAGGGAGCAAGTATGGTATATATTGATCTGACCATTCGTAGATCCCGATTATTTATTATACCGCTGTTATAGTAGAGGCATGTACGAGGACTTCAGCCGAGATTCATTTGAAGAGCGTAGGTAAGTAGACGCGCCAATGGGTCACACACCAGCCCAAATCGTTGGAACGCGTATTCTCCGTGTTCAATTTGTCGATTCAGTTTTTGCGAACTAAGACTTTGCCTCCTCTTCTTTACGCCGCGGTGCTCTGAGTTGCCTTGGGCATCGTTCACGAGTGGTCGCTCGACCGGTCCCAAACGGAGTCCGCAACGAATCCGTGGAGGCCTGGGACCTGGTCGCGGGTTCATTATACAAGGCAAAAGAGCGCCGCGTCTCGTAAAGAAGAGAGTGCCCGTGATATCCGGGACACGTACATTTCATGAAAATCGCACTTATCGTCGAGAAATTGTAACGTTAGCGAGAAAAACGAGGAAGAACGTACTCTCTCCATGCTCTGAAAGAAAGTTGACTCGCCTTTTTATCACCTGTATCAATATCTCCCCTGTACCTTTGTACACGAACACTTACTCGCTACATACACACCTAAACACACACAGTGTAAATTCTCTTCCGCTCTCTGTCAATACAGTATTTTTTTTTTCCTTTTTTTTCCACACAGTACTTTACCTCCCTTGTCTACTCACCTGTCTACCCTCTTTGTATCTCACAAATTTATCTCTCTCTCTCTCTCTCTCTCTCTCTCTCTCTCTCTCTCAGCGCGTGTCTTAAAAATCGTCTTGTCTCGATCTCGTGTAACTGACGTGGCTTCATTTTGGTTACCAGACCGGGATTACGAGGGCCATCGCCGTCGCGCCGGTTCGCACCATACTAAATCGTCGCGTCGGGCTCGCTCGGATCGGTCTGTGTCGGGTCTGTCTGTCGTCTGTCGGGTCTGTCTGTCGCTAGCAGGAAGCCTCGGGACCGAGATACTCTTGGCCGTCTGTCGATCTGCACGCGCGAAGATCTACCATTCGCCCGCTCTCTCGGAAAAAAAAAAAGATATAAGACACACAATGTACTCTGTCCTCCCGCTGTTCTGCGCTCATTCAGACGAACCGAAACGCCGGACGAGAATTAACCAGCGAACGGAACACGGAAAAAGAACATCATCGTAATTTTTCAGGCTTCTCTTGTGCACACGCCCCTCTCTTCTATCACCGGTCCGGTCTCCTCGCTCCTTCGATAAAGTATCTGCGCTTTGTTACATTCGTTCCTTCATCCCCTCTCTTACCCGTTCGTTCGTCGTGTAAACGTCCGAAGACACCATCGATACACCACCGTGTAGGCGTTCTGATGTATAAGAAGGGTGGCATCCTCCTACCGAGAGAATCTTTCGATCCGCACCCTTCGAATCCGCGAGCCGGCTTTCAGCAATTCTCGCATCTGCGCCTCGACGAATTCACTCGGTGCAAGATGATGAAGAAAAAAAAAAAGAAAAAAAAAGGGTGAGCTCGAAGAACGTTTTGGTAGGACGATGCTTGCAACGCGCTTTCTGATGACCGTTTCTGTGACGATGACGCGCGCGCGCCTCTGCCTCGATCCGTGGGAAAATTCCAACGTTTGGCACCCTTGGGATAGGCTCGATCGGTCGTGAACCGGAAACAGATCCTCCAATGTCGAAGCACCGGCAAATCGGTAAAAGAGAAATTTCACCATGCAACGAAGCATCATCCCACTTGTACGATCGGCTGCGCCTCGCGAACGCGTCGCTATCACAAAATCGGGGCATCGTGTCGACGTGCGTAGCCTCCCGGAATCTGTTGTCTCTGAACCGCTCCCGCAGCGGGGAACGTCGCGCTCAAGCTACGCGCGCTCCTCCCGCCGCGTAATCGGATTGTTTCGTGGCTTCGAGCATCCGTGAATCAGCGTGTAAAAGTATTGTATAAAGGACCGTTATTATTATTATTTTGTGCGAGACAGAAAAAACCGTTTGCCGCTCAGCGTGTCGCAAGACAAGAATAATAATGTGCGTGTGATTGGTCGATCGCAATTTTCTCTCCCTGTAATCCCGATTCTCCCCCGACACACGGAATCGTGTAACTGTGAACTCTCGAACCGAAACTATTTCTCTCTTTCTCTCTCATTCACTCACCCCCCACCCCCCAACCCTTTCTCTCTTTATATATATTCTCTCGTTGTTAGCGTCGCCCCAATCAAGAGATATGTTATATATAGAAAAAAAAATAATGAAAAAAAAAGAGATCGTGCAGAGCCTTCGCAATATTTCTTTCGAGGAACGAGGAAAAAAGCGTGCGGGTTCGACTGTCCAAATCGTCCCCCCCCACCCCCCTGATTATGAGAAAGGAAAAAAAATCTAAGAGTACTGTAGATAATTCATAGGATGCGTCGATTGTGTATGGGAACCTAAGCGGGTCGTGCGAACATTATATCGTTAGCCTATAGTAACGTAATAATATCGTTTTATTAACATATTAGGATTAATTGACGTAAAGGATTACCGAAGAATTAAAAAAAAAAAAAGTAAAAGAAAATGCGGTTACCGCAACTGCGCTTCGTTTAAGCTTACAATATAATTAACACCCGATGAATTACACCTTTTCTCGTTTTCGAGTAGCGTATATATACACTTTGGGTGTATAGTACTTTCTCTCTTCTCGTTTTTCTTTTCTCCGCCCCTCCCCCCCCCCCCCCAACCCAAGCCCGAACCCCCTGATTTCTTTTCCCCTCTTTTCGTTTTCTTTGGTAAGGCCCGTGTTTTCGATAATAATTATATTAATAATGATAATCGTAATGATAATGGATTAAAGAAACGAATGTAATAACAAAATATGTACTTGTGGAATTCACAAAACAAAAAGAAAACGGCGTTCTGCGTGTTCTTTAATTGTATCATCACCGTTTATTCGCCGCTCAAAGTCCACCAACCCCTCAACCAAGTACAACATCTCAACCACCACCCCCCCCCCCCCCAAAGTCCGCAACCCCATCCGCGCGAGATTTTCCAGGTCGATGAGAAAAAAAAAAAATAGGAAAAACCGTCGTGTGTCTGTTGTCTCTTCGGTTCCGCGTGATATCGGAAACTCGCGTGCTTCGTCGCTGGCTTCCTGCGCGTCGCGCATTATGATCTCGCGCGAACGGCCACGATTTCCGATCTATCAGCGCGTTTCGATCTCGCTCTCTCACCCCTTTCTCCCTCTCCTATAATATAGTTGAAAACACCCTCCGCCAACCATCTCACCATCCTCCATACGTCTCTCTGTCGTGTCCGGCGAAGAGAGAGCTTTACAGGCTCGTTCAGGACTCCCGTTCGCATCCCCTCTTTTCGCCGACGCTCGCGTCTCATTATTGTGTCGATTAACGTAGGTTTTCTTCTAGGCAGGGTGGGTGGGTAACGTACATTTTATACGTATTTAGGAGTAAAGCTTCGTACATTGAATTTCTTCGATACGGTACACTCTACTTGAAAGCTAAGGTACCTCCCTCGTCAATTGATCGTTCTTCTGTCTGTTCGCTCTCTGCAAAGAATCGTAGGCCCATCGCAGTCTAGTCTAATAAGTTTTATGTCTAGCTGAGAGGTAGCTGAAACTCACGTGTTCCTCTTCCCTTGGAAATAAGTCGCGAGATCTTGTACGTCGTTGGACTACAATTTTAATAAACACTTCCGATCGAAAAGGAGAGTTCACGCACCCTTTGTGATCAGTCTGTCGATTCTCTGAGACTAGCTAAAGCGCGAGAGGTCTGATTGGGAAGGAAAAGGAGAGCTCGGCGGTGATTTATATCTTTCTTCGTGTATATTCTATTTTTCTTCTTTTTTTTTTTTTTATAAGAGTACAGAGACGAAGCGATACTTTCTCCTACGATTATCATAGTTGCAGTGACATCGGATACTCGCGTCTAGGTACGAAAGGAATCTAGGTCGACAATGAAACTTGCACCGAAAGAGCTTTCTTTCCGGTCACTTTTTTCTTCTCTGTGGACGGCGGCGATGTACGAATATACTTTCGATCGCATAAAGTAGATGCGTGTGTGCGGCGTCTATATACGTCTCGCCGTTACGTAATTAGGAGCACGTGTACGCAGAGACGGTAGTCGATGACGCGCCCGGGCTGCGCGTGTAACCGACGGAATGCAATTTAGGAAAAAAAAAAAAAAAAGAAAACGGAACTTTCCGATCGATACGCATAGATACATACGTCGTGTGATATTTCCATATGGAGGCCCACAGCTTCGCCGCCGCACGTTCGATGACGAGATCCGCTAGATACGCAAGTCCGTGGAAGATTACGGTTATGTCCCCGGAGTGTAACACGTCGTCGATAGGAAAAAAAAAATAAAAAAAAAACTGCGGTGACCCATGCACACACAGCCTCGTAACCTTACGGACGTGATAAAAGATTGTACGGCAAATTTGGGTAGTCTCGATAGCAGAAAATAAACGTTGCCCCGCACGTTCGCTCAAGCCGTCGCAACCGGTCAAGTCCAAACACGCCGGGGTCAGTTGTCGTCGGGATGCACACGTGCCGAAAGGAAAGGTCGACGAGAAATGAAAACTGTTATCGCCCGGTGAATCGAGACGCACGCCTAGGACCCTCGCAAGCACCGTATACGAACGAACGAACGAACGAACAAAACGAAATCCCTCGGCAGAGTCGTCGTCACGAATAGAAAAACGTGGAGCGTATCAGTCGCTGTGATAGACGATGAGATGCGCGGCTTCCCAGAAATGAACGGCGGGTCATAGGAAAACCGGAAGACGTCGGCGGATATGTATATAAAAAAAAAAATATAAATAAATGTACGAAAACGGAAAAACGGATAAGCGCAGAAAAAGAGAGCGACCGGTAAAAATCGGGACGACAAAATGTATCTCTTAATATGCGTGTGTGATCACCGGAGTATAAAATAGGCTCTGCAGGACCGGGACGTGTAAATCCTGTTCACACGCGCGGCGATATAAAACGTGTCTCGTGCCGGGTCGTCGGTTGCCAATTACCAAAGAGTGATAAACGCGCCACAGGGGAATATAAAAGACACTGTACGTATTGTAATGTGATGTATGATATAGGACACGATAACCCCGTACCCCCAAGCGCTTCTGGACATACTTGGAAGGAGCTCTGGGCTTGATGATGATTGCGAGTACGGAGAAAGAGAAACAGAGAGGCTCATCTTGTCCCATGTGGCGAGGTAATTGTCGACCAGGCCACTGTGTGCTCCATTGACAAGGCACCGCAGCCGACAGAGGTGTCCCGTAGAGATGATCCAGCCAGTGGGGCAAAAGTGTGGGTGGAAAACCACGTCCTACGCAAGGCAAGTCCACCAGCCTTCTTCACTATCATCATCATCATCATCATCATCATCATCATCATCGCCATCTTCATCTTCATCACCACCGCCATCATCACCTTCATTCTGATCTGCGCGTAAGAAAGCAAGTAAAGCAAAAGAAAACCAAAAAAAAAAAAGTGTTCTATGTCTCTGACAGCATTAAATTTCACTAAATTTTTCTCTGCCTGGCGAACGCTTTGAGAGCCATGTTTTCTTTCTCAGGAGATGCGGTAGAGCGCACACGCATTGCGAAACCTGCGATACGAAGAACTTCGTATCTGTGAATATAGGGTCCAGACTAAACTAACATTGGCAATGGCGAGACGCTGCAAATTTCACACTCTCGACACCTTCTCTATCTCGCTAAAGATTGGATGATTTTCTAACGTCTATTCTCTACTGTGTGGGAACACGAAGGTATCGTAAAGAAAACGAATACTTCTCTGTCCATGCAGAAATCCACGTATCCTCCCCTTGTTATTTCTTCTTTACGCTCTCTCTCTCTTTCTCTGCGATCGGTTGGATCTCTAATCGCGCGAATCCGAGCATTCCGCGCGGTCTCGTTCATACGATTGTACGGTCGATCGCTGTTACAACATTTCTCGGTGGTTTCATTTCATTTTATTTTTTATCCGGATACTTGTCAACACACAAAAGCGCGGACTGCGCTCTGCGCGAGAAAGCGGCTACTATGGATGCGATAATCTCCACGATGTATAGTATATTTCCTATTGCTCCTTTTTTTGTACAGTGTTATTTAAGTACTATTACCGAAGAAACGCGCATTTGATCCGCTAATGAACGTAGTAGTAAGTAACGTTAAATTCAGGTAAGAGTTGCAAGGCACTGCGGGAACGTGGCATTGCGCATCGTCATCGGAGACTAGAAAAGATCTTGCTGAACTTCATAGAGAAACCTGTTTTTTCATTAATTCAGAACGTACTGTAAGGCGGAGGAAGCTTCTGGTTTAATACGGACGGACTAACCGAGCGCAAGTTGTGCCGTATTCTTTACCACAAATATATCACGCTAAACGTAAGAAGGACCTGCTCCTGTCTCATACCGGAAGCACGGACGAGACGCGCTCATTGTTCGACGGTTGCTTGTAAAATGCATATTAAATGGTAAATATAAGGTATTCCAAGGCCAATGCATCACACGAATATGTTATTCTGGCTCGAGTTTTTCCCCACTGATCGGCTAATTGCGTAAGATAGACAACGTGGCACATTGCGCGCGTAGAGATGCTGAATAATAGCCCGTGGTATCATAAGTGTTCCGCGAGTTATATTTGGATTCTAAAGACTTCGGGCGTGCATCTTGAGCCCAACGCTTATCCGTCAACTGAATGCCAAATCTGATGTACGTACATTTATAATCTGGGAGGATAGCTCGCATAAACCGTAGATTTATGCGAATCTCTTGGGCATCGCTTATTCAAATACGATCGGCGTAGGCGAGATAAGTCTTTCACGAGCAAGTTGACGAAACGGATTCATAAGCGCACGCCTTTTTTAGCGCCACTTAGCATAAGATTGTTTTGTAACGTAGCGATAAGAGTAACGATAACGTTGTGATGTAAAATACGGTTGAAAATCCACGTGATGTCATTCGACCCTGCGTGGTGAGGCAAGGAAGAATCGGTCTACTGCAGCATCAGTTAGTGCATCGTCGCCATTCGTGCACAGTATCTCTGGGATTTTTTAGCACGGCAAGAATCTTAAACAAATGGCGCAGGACTTACGGTAACAATTTCACAGTACAGATATTTCGCGTTCAATTGTTTCGCAGTTGCGTTGTCAAGTTTTTCAAACGAGTTATAGGTTATGTCGAGATACTCGAGGAGGTTATGTTGTCCACGCGTGTTCGATCATGTGCTTGCAAGCTGGTCGAATGCTCAATTACGCCATACGTTACGTGGATTTCAAGTTTCCGATTATTTTTTTTTTTCGTATAGATTCATGCCGAAATAATTCTCGTAGCATTTTTTCTTGCGTCTCGCAACGCGCACTATAATTAATGTTCTTGTAGTTTATATCCTTCGTATTCGCGACTATACGATGAAAGAAAAGATTAAGGTTATGTAATTCTCAGGATCGGAGCACGAAGGTATAGGCCCCGTGCATAAGTTTCGTTGTTTTATCATTTCTGCCGAGAACCACAGATTTATTTCGCGCGTTAAATTTAGACAGCGAACGTCATAAGTTCTCGATTGCTATAGAGACCCTAACACATTTCAGGGAGGGTGTGCTGCTGGGCATGGGCAATCCCCTTCTTGACATTTCAGCAGCTGTGGATAGCAATTTTTTAAAAAAGTACGATTTGAATTCGAACGATGCGATTCTTGCTCAAGAGAAACACAAGCCCATGTACGACGAATTAATCGACCTGTATAAGGCAGACTTTATTGCCGGTGGTTCTGTGCAGAACACCATGAGAGTAGCACAAGTAAATTCATTATAATTTAGCGGTATATGTTGACTATTAACGCGAACTCCGATATAACAAAGACCTTATCCTTGCATAGTGGTTTTTGGATAAACCGAGAATTGCGACATACATGGGCTGCGTCGGGATAGACAAGTACTCGAAAATTTTAGAAGACAAAGCGCAAGCAGACGGCTTGAATGTTCGCTATCAGTATACCAATAAAGAACCTACCGGTACCTGTGCTGTTCTTATTACCGGAAAAGAGAGATCTCTGTGCGCTAACTTGGCTGCCGCCAATTGCTTCTCGCCTTCCCACATACAAGAGCCAGAAAATAAAAGGCTTATAGAAATGGCTGAATATATTTATGTCTCTGTATGTATCAAGTAAAATCTACGCAGAACCTGGGAGAATCAGACTTGTGTTTCATGCTCCATTTTCCACTTTCAATTGTAGGGATTCTTTTTAACCGTCAGCCCAGAGACTATCCAAACGGTAGCCAGGCACGCTTTCGAAAGAAATAAAATGTTTATGATGAACCTTAGCGCGCCGTTTCTCTGCGATTTTTATAAAACGCCCATGCTAGCGGCTTTACCGTACGTTGATATTCTCTTTGGCAACGAGGCAGAGGCAGATTCATTCGCCAAAGTTAATAATTTCCAAACCACAGATAGAAAAGAAATTGCACTGAAAATACATCAAATGGAGAAGGTAAACAAGAAACGGCAAAGAGTCGTGGTAATAACGCAGGGCGTTGACAACATATTAGTAGCGAAGGATAACACGGTAACAGAATTTCCTGCTATTAAGCTCGCGGAGGAGAAAGTCGTCGATACTAATGGAGCCGGAGACGCTTTTGTAGGAGGTACGCTCTTGTGAATTGTTAAGTTGCGTAAAAGTGGGCAGCTCGAGAAGTATTGACACGGTGTATCGTTGTTTCAGGTTTCCTGGCTCAACTTATACAAGGTAAAAGCGTAGAAGTCTGCATAAAGTGTGCCATCTGGGCTGCGACTCAAATTGTACAAAGATCTGGATGTACTTACGAAGGGAAACCTAACTTTGTTCTATGATAATTCTTAGTTAGTAATTGTAAATCCTGTACTTAATAAATGCTTTAATAATTTTTAGCCAGACTTCTTCAGCCATGGAATGGTTTGAGTTTTTCGGGGGAATGGGGTCAAGTGATACCGTATTGTATCGACGAAATCAATTTTGTTTTATTAAATGTTTTCAATTGTATACAGTGTTTGATTGTCCGTTTTATCGTAAATCGTTGCGAGATATCGAATTGTGTCGTTTAAAAGTAGGCGTTTAATTTATGCAGGAGTTAAAAAATCAATACAATCACCTTGCGGCGTGGCCATTGCATCGGATACTTACAGGTATTACAAAACGCGAGGGCACTGGTTGAAATAATGTTAGTCGAAAAAACAGTTATCGCGATCGCGTGGCACGCCTGCGTCGTGCGCAGTACGTAAATGCACGGTATAGAGTAGGATAAAGATGTAGCGATAAAGATATACCTGCACGAGTCGGGACGGGGTAAGGGCGGCCCTTAAAAAAATCAATAATCTCATTACGAAATTGTACAGAGCATGGTGTGTGTTTTGCGTGTATGTACCGTGACAGTAGTGACGGCATGCCACTCACGGTCAGGATCGTAGAAAACTACCGTCGATACCTTGCCAATTATTTGAAAAAAAGTCACGTACAGGTATTTCATTTTGTTATCATTAAGTTTTAAAATAATGAAATAAACGAGCATAAAAATGAAAGAGACCCTGATGATAATTTAGTAATATGTTTTTCTTTTAAGCAATTTAAAAGTCCCGTATGCTTGGATGCTTCGCACTGGATCGTCCAAAGTTAAGAAACATTTCTACTACCACGAGGGAAATAAAATAACATTTATCGCATAAATAATCAGACGCGCCGAATCTAACATTCCCATTTTTCTTTTTTTGGAAAAACATTGCCGACCTTAAGCATTCGTAAGCTTAGAGCGAAGAGGAAGAGGTAGCAGGGTAAAGGGGTAAATGAATGTTGTGCGCATCTGATCGGTGCAGTGGACGAGAAGGATAACAACAACAGTCCGCGGGGGTTTCGTTTTATTTACAGTCGCGTGGCCCGAGTGGGGGGAAGGTACAGCCCTGTAGGCTCGTTGACAAAGCTCCCGGCAGCGTTCACGTAGCAGTCGCGCGCGCTGCCGCGTCGAGAAGCCGATTGGGAATGGTTAAAGCGAGCGTGAAGTGGGCGGCCATAGTGGTGGAAGCATAGTGGCACAAGGGCTGAGGAGACACGACATTAAGCCGCGTACATGTCGGCAGTCTTGGGCGACCGAGGGCGAGTGATATCGGGCTGGTTTCAGTGTTCCGCTTTCGTCGCGGCTTCTGTTTGCCTGCGCTCCGCGCTCCGAGCCTCTTACTCCTAGTTCCCTCACGGACGACCGATGTGTGCAAGCGCACGTACACAGTTGACAGTACCACGTCGCGCTTATACCCTCTGCCGTGTGTGTTACGTGTGCGCGCGCGAGAGGAGCAACGAAACACGACGCACGCACGTGTGACCGGTAACGAGAGTGTCGAGTCAACGTGGACGGTTTGATTGGTCGAGGAGAACGCGTGCCGCTACGACTGTTTCTGGGTGATTCCGCCGTGGCCGAGAGCGCGGTGTGCGCAGTGCGCTCCCCACCGCGTGCGCGCAGTGTGTAACCCCCGCGACCGCCATCTTTGTCAAGTGGGTAACCTTTGTTGATTTGTGTGAAATGTGACGCCGTTGTCGCGAGATAATTGGTGATCGTGATTACACGCGTCCTGTGTGTCGGTACCTGAGTGATTCGTGCTTTCGTGCCCCGCCGTGGATCTATACATGGAACTACCGTGACCAGGTAAGCACTGTTTGCTTCTCGTTAAATTCTTGCCAGAGAGAGAGAAGCACGCGAATCGTCGCGCGACGCATACGGGCCAGCGGGTCTGGCCGCCTGCTCGGCTCAAAGTGCGAGAGAGAAAGACAGATAGGAAGTGTGAGAGCGAGAAAAAGAGGCAGCCTCCTCCTCTCTATACGCAGTGGTCCCGTCGTTGCGTTTCCTTCACCATCTTTTCCCATTATAAGCGAACGAATGAACCTTAGAACGCCACGAGTCACAGGCACCTCCATCGTCCGACCAAAACAGTTTCCACGGTTTAGCAGAATGATCGGTCGTAGCGCGCGAAAAATTATGCGAAACTGTCGAGAGCTGGCCGTGCCTAGTCAAGATGGCTGCCCGTCGGGCTTCGAGAGACTTGTGTCCTCGCCGCTTTTCCTTCGACGTAATTGCCTCGTTTCGCGTGTATTTTGCCCGCGCAGCACGCGCCGTGCAGCCTCGACGGAGCCGGATATATCGTCGCGTCGCGTGTATCGTTACGATCAGCCAGCCGGTGATCGAAAATTAAGTGTGGCGACGGACAGGTCCGTGGGCGACGGCCGTCGCAATCGCGAACCTTCCCTACAGGTATTAAGCGGCTGTCTTCTCGCCAGCCACGGTGACTCGTTCGAATCGCGACAGCCATTCCTGCCTGGTATAAATGTCGTTCAATTCCCCCGGCAAACGAGTACGTGTTTCCTGCCGAATACGTCGATTAAAATGGCTACCGACGGCAGCCAGTTGCTGGTCATTCGCGGCCCGTGCCCGCGTTACGAGTTCTTTCGCCTTTCGTAATCGCGTTTCGACGACATCGTTCAGCGACCTTCTCCCATCGATCGGCGCCGAGCGAAATCCGTCGTTTCGGTTATGATCCGTGCGTGTTGCTCGCGTAGTTATTGGAGGCGAGTACAGAGAGGCAGCGGCAAGGAGTAAACGAGCGACGGGCGGCGGCGGTTAGGGCCGTTGGTTGAGCAGCAACCGTTGGTTCGTTTTCTCGGTGGCAGCTGCTCCTCTCTCTCTTTTACTCTCCGCCGTCGGGTGAGAGGGGCCCCGGCAAACACACAGCCAGCCGGCCTGGCCTCACTGGCCTCTCTTCGTCCTCGTCCCCGTCGTCTTGCGACGGACAAATACTCCTTCTTTCTCGATCCATCTCGTAATTTCCCTGTTTAACGCATCCGCTGCCGCCGCGGCTTTTCTACCTATGCACTCTGCACCACGATCCCGCAGCTTTTCGTCGCTCCTTATCGTACACGATTCAATTACCGCAAGTATTAGGATTAATTTATTCTCGTAAGTGGTGTAAGTCAGAGGAGACCGGTTGCCCGCGATGTCCCAAGGCAGGTCAACGCGTTAATCGTTTAAACGTGTCCTCAACGTGCTTGAAATTCCTGTCTTCGTTTTTTCGTGCCGCGATCGCATGTTCTCCCCCCCTTTTTTTTTTTCACCGAGTCCGGTTCGGAGCATTTACCGTCCAATTTACAAGACTCCTCGTCAACGCGCTCCGCTGTTTTGTCCCCGAGATCCGATGCGCCGATAATCTTTTAAATTCCCGCGTCGGTCTAGCCGCGTTTATTCGCGACTCTCCGTGTAACTTTCCCAGACTTTCGTTGCGTAATGAAGACGTCGACGCTATCGCATAGACAGACCCCATTCGTTCGGCCTCTTTCGATTTATAAAACACGGGTTGACACTAAACGGAAAGTTGTCAGGTGGCTAGGTCGGTCTGTCGCTCCGCGTACGCTCCTGTTCTCTTCGCGAGCGTTGGAAGCGTGCCGGTAATTGGCCGACTAATGAATTCGAGCCAAGGCTGACGTTTAAAGTTTGAGCCGTCGCCGGAAATCCAATCGCCTTCGACGAGCCGCGACACGCATCGCCATCGTCTCGTTTTTGTCACGTACCCGTGGCAGTTCTTGACCGCGGAGACAGCTTTTTTTTTCGACGCGTACGTCCATTGTTCCCCTGTGCCGTTGAGACAATACCGTGGGAATGAACGAGAGCGCGTAGTGAATAGAGAAAATACGAGTCACGGATGTATACAAACGCTACCACCGAATATGTGACGTAATTCTTATCGCGCGTGCGACGACTTGTAAAACACGCGAACCGATCAGAAAATATACGATTTGTCGGGGGAAAGTATAGGCAATAAATCTCATTTCATATTTATCGCTGATCTTGACCCCATTTAAATGCAATTAGTACCGCAATCGCTCGCTCGATGGCCCTATCCTTGCAGCACTTTTTCACGAAACACCTTGCGCGTCTGTTCCGCCGAGTAAACTCGCCTGGTTCGTCGGTCGATTCAATTAACGCTTCTCCCGATCGATCATTCGCTGGCTAATTAAGGGGGAGAACGGCGGTTGGCATCCGTGTACAGCGCGGTGGAAAAACGCGAATGAAATCGCGCAGGTCAAAATATCTTCCCGGGGGGGACAGGCGACACTTCAGAGGCTGGGTTTGTGCGCGGCTTACGGTATTACACGTTAATCTCGTCATCGTGGTGGTATTTAGAACCGATGCTTGTGTTTTAGTTAACAGTGTATCAGAACGGAGTGCGTGACGTTAGGATGTGGTCGACCACGCTTCGATACTTTCCCCCCGGCTGAAAAGGACCGTAGATGGTAACCTCGCGTCCACTTTCGATCGTTGTTTCTTGCTCGCTGGCGACGTGACCTTGTGCACGGCGGAGACGTGGACACGTGTTTACGCGAGAAGAGTTCAGATATCGATGTTTGATCGTGAGTCACGGCCCCTGGATCGAGAATAGCCGGTTCGAACAATCTACCTTTGCCATCTAATCAACCTCAGGTGCTTCGACTTCCACTAGTGAATGAAAGCAACTATTTTTAATGACCGTTATCGAGGCCTCTCCCCCTTCTTCATACGCGTTCGCCCCGTCTGTGAAATTCGAGGAGCGGCTGGTAGAACGGTGGCCCTAAGTGGCCGGAAGGTTTTGGCGGGAAAGCATGGTGCCCGCATCTCTATGAGAGCCGCGAACGTCGCTGTCGAGAATAGAACGTGCACGTGGTGAGAAAACGAGGTCGTAAGGGGCTTCTCTTCCGGTGGATCAACCGGAGCCGGTTTAAGTCGACGTTTTACGGTTTTTTTTCTCCAGCTAAACTCGGGGATATTTATTATCGTGCACTCGCGACTCGCAGCCACCGGCACTGGCCTAGGTCAACCTGGTATCACAGCTGCGTCCCCATCTTTCTGACTCCCCTAGTACTGGCACCGTTCGGAAGCGGATTTCTCCCAGAGTAATTAATTTACAATTAATATCGCTCGGATGCTTTTAGAAAAATGGCCCGATGTTTTCGTTCCTTAAGCATCGTTCACATTAGTCAAGTTCACTGGCTTCAAGCCGTTTGAAATCAGTAAACTAACCTGTTATTCACTTCACTTGAAATATCCTTTCAACTTTCAAGCGAAGTAGAGAGTGTTCCAACTTTTGTTGCCTTGAAATAATATAACTTGACTAATGTGAACGAGGCTTTAGCGGGAGTTGCCTTATATCCCAAGATATCTGCGTCGCGGCTCACATTGACCAGCAATTACAGGGAATCTAATTGATTAGCTGACCAATTAAAATCTAGAACTAGGATGCTTGAAGTGGCATCGGCTCCCATGGTCTATCCAAATACATTTCGGGGCAACATCGCCCAGCGTTATCTCCCCAGCTCGGTGATTAATATCCTGCCGTTTTCTACAGGATATCTTTAGAGAATCCAATCTCTTTAATTATTATTTAACAGCGTCCCCGACGCGTTAGCTTTCCTGATGCACGGCCTCGAGCTTTGGAAATCGAAATTGTCCAACAAGGAAGGCAACCTGCGAGCATTCGTGCGTGGCACTGGAATTTCCCTGACGCGAACCTATCGCTGTCACGAGCGCCGCTCACTCTTTTTATCATTCTTACCGTTTGATAATCACTTAGTAATTCATTTACCAGCTACCACGTAGGTGCCAAGATGAGGCGCCTATTTGCATGGTTATCTAAAAAACAAATGGCGGCGCATTAATTGCTGGGGGCTCGTTAATATGCATCGGGCCTTGAGAAGTTGTTAGTTTCGTTTGTCGTTCAAGATACTCGGGGCAACAGTTTTTTACCGGTCGCGTTCGTTCGTGCTGCGGTTAGCAGAGCCCCTGTGCCCGCGATCCGTGTCTGTGGAACGTAAACGGCCATCGGTATCGGTATTCCGCGGAGTATTTAGAGAGACTCGGCGCATTGTTTCGCAGCGAATGTATCTAAGAAAAGCCAGTATGGACCTCGGCAATCTCTGTGCTTCCTTAGAATCTTATTTACGTCTCGCTGGCCGGCGCGGATGGAGGAAATTTTGATCGTGTCGTCGCGGTTGCACGCGCACGGGGATCGACTGGCCTACGTCGCGATGTCTGTGGGTAGATTCGCGTTGCGTAATGCCACCGGCCACATAGTACGGGGATTTTAAACATTTCTCTCCCCTTCCACACGGCTACGGGGCTCGCTCTCCCGTCCAGGAGAAAGTTCGCCGTCCAGGGGAAAATCAGCCAATCGTTCGTCACCACGGTGAAAATTGGCCGGTCCCAACCGCGGGATGATGCTCCGAACAATGTACGAACAATTCACCCTCCTCTCTGCCCCGTTCGCAGCAGCTCCGCCGCCTCTCTTAATAATTCGCCACGTTCCGGCGTTGTCCGCCATGGAACGCTGGAATACGTTCCCAACCAATTCCCTGCGCACGTTGTAACTGAAAACAATACTTGGCCGGCCAGGAAACCGATCGATAAACGTCGCTCGCGTTCCCTCTCCTATGCTAATCACAGCCGTGCACGTCGCAGCGCGATAAAACGCGTCTCCGAATCCGAAACGGGCGTTCTCGGACATCCAATTAACCCTCGGAGGACGGGGGCCAATCTTTGTTCGTCGTAAGGGTGCACTCACTAGCTACTACCCTTGTACGCGGGCTCTGACCCAGCAGCAGGCCTGCGGCAAGCCTGGTTTAATAAATCACTGTTTAATTTCAGCGATCCGTCATGCTTTCCCGTGAAAATGCAAACGGAAACGATCTCGCTGACGAGGGAAGTTCAGAAAATTAGGCGACTCTCCGTGCAAGTAGAGTGGTTCATGCGTAAGGGGTCGTCCTTAAATTACGTAAGACTTTTTTGGGGGGAGGGGGTCGCGAATTTTTTTACGTTTTCTTACAATGGGTGAGGGGGGAGTAAGGTAGCGTCTTACGTAATATTTTTTTTACCTAATTTTCAATAAATACAAATTCTATCATTAATGTTCCAGAAAATTTGTTTTAGTTTAAATTTCCCGAAAGCGAGTTAAATGAATTATATAAACCTTTAACAGAAGTTTAAAAATGGAAAAATTCAATATAAAAAATATTACGTAAGACGGGGGTTGGAATATCAAATCTTACGAATTCTTATACTGGGGGAGGGAGGGTTTAAGAAATCGCCAAAATTATCCTTACGTAATTTAAGGACGTCCCCTAAGACAAACCTATTTTTTATTGGTGCCATGTTGGAGTTTTAGGGGGTGAAATTATCCCTTAAAAGAAACACTGAATTTTCTTTTTCGTGCGATATTTCGAGAACGATGAGAAATATAGGAAGGAAGTTTAAACAAAAGTTGCATCTTTCTTTTATGTCTACAAAACTGCGTAAAAGAAATGATCGAATTAAGGATTGCTGGTGGGGGTAAGTTTTGAAGTATGAATTTTTCGATAATTTCTTTTACGCTGTTTTATAGATATAAGAAAAAAGATGCAACTTTTGGTTATACTTCTTTTCGATATCTCTCACCGTTCTCGAGATATTCCAGGAAAATGAAAATTCTGCATCTTCTTCGCGGGGTGCACCAACAAAAAATATCGCCTACTTGCCCACGAAGTTGCATAATTTTCTGAATTCCCGGGTTGCCTAACTTCCCTCGCGACGATTACCTAGCCGTGGTCGCCGGAGGGTTACGGATGGAGAGGCTAAATCTCCGGGGAGAGATCGGCCAGTGACTAACGAGAGGCTGGTGGTTGTGATTTCAGGGTCAGCGTAAGAAGCGCGCGTAGAGCGGCCGTGGGTGCACGAGGGAGGTGGTGAAGGAGCCTCAGCGAAGGTCCCAGGCCGTAGCGAAGGCACAGGATGTGAATGTCGCGGCCGTGACACGTCCGACCCGGAGGCGCTCGAGCGTTGTCCACCGGGTGTGTATACCCTGGCCAGGTACACGGTGGTCGCGATCGCCCTCGTCGGCGCGCAGCCGACGGAGACGAGATGGACGAGCCGGAGTCCGCGGAGACGTGGTCGACCTGGTTCCTGGACGCGATCCGTAAGATCCGCAGCCAGAAGCAGAGGCCAAGCGTCGAGCGGATATGCCACGCGATCCGCCAGCACCACAACTTCCACGAGGAGGAGATCGCCGAGCACCTGGAGGTGGCCGTGAAGCGCGGCGACGTGCTCAAGATCTTCAACAAGGGACAGTCCTCGTACAAGGATCCGGGCGGCTTGCAGTCGAAGCCGCTCAAGGTCGGCAAAGGCTCCGATCTCAGCAAGGTACTGGGCAAGGCCGTCAGGGAGCTGGGCGAGAGGGAGGGCTCGACCCTGAAGACCATCGAGAAGTACATCAGGCAGAGCCACACGGTGGAAGAGGAAGCCGAGGGGGATCTCAGGACCGCGCTCAGGCTATCCGCGAAAAGGGCGGTCGATCGAGGCCTCGTGATCCAGGATGGCAGGCTCTTCCGGCAACCGGACAGACCGCCCTATCTCAAGAAACTTGGGGATAATGTTCACGCCAGCCCGCCGGAGCCGCCCGTCCCCAAGGTGAGTGTTAGCCATTTCAGAATTTAATTCGCTATTCTAGTAAATAAGCTTCGTAATCGCATCCAACAGCATTCAGCGGCTCGTACTCGCCGAACATTGCGAGCAGAGTTGGGCAAAATGTAATCTAATTACAACTTACAAATTACAAATAAAATGTAATTCTGTAGTTGATTACACATTATTTTCTGTAATCGTTAGTTTAGGTAGTTGACAAAATTGTGGTCAACCACCTAAATTAACGATTACAGAAAATAATGTGTAATCAGCTAATCGTAATTTGTAAGTTGTAATTAGATTACATTTTGCCCAACTCTGATTGAGAGTCGGCCGTGGCTAACTCCTAGATACATAGTCCAGGGTCTAGCACCGAGATATCATTGGCTTCTCGTGTCTTTCACGCTTCATTTCGCCCGCCGCCTTTCCCCGCGTTCTTTTAATCGGTTAATGTCACTAGCCCGCGCCACGAGTTTACACCTCTCCTAAGTATGCAAATCGAAAGACCCGCGAGCGTTCCCTTCGTTTCTCCTCGCGCAACGATCCCGGAGAGAATCGCACCTGCCCGATGAGCGTAAAAATGTCGATGGTATCAGCGGCGGGAACGGAGGAAGACGAACGTTCTCCTTCGTTTCGGAACCACCTGTGTGGAGCGGGGAGCGGGCAACTGTTGCGCGAATATCGCGAGAATTTTCACGGCCTTGAACTCGGCAGAGCACGTTTGCGGGTTTGCGAGTTTGTTGCTCGGCTCGAACTGTACACAGCACTCGTGCCTGTGTGCGCGAGGTACCGATCCGTATCTACCGCTCGCACTTGAATTCGTTAACATCTCACTCTCCCGCGCCGCGTATCCGCTCCTCCGAGCCCTACGTTTTCACGTGCCTCCGATCTCGCTCCGTCACGGAACTTGTTCGCCGAGTCGATTCTCGCTTTCCACCGAGTCGGTCGCCCGGGGTTCACCGCGGGTCAAGCTTGCCGGAGCGAGAAGCAATTCGCTGGTTGCCGGTGTCCGTAACGATCCATTAATCACCGCGGAGCGATCGAGCGAACCTTCTTCGGTATGCCGTGTCTTTCTCCCAGCGAGGGGAACCTCTCGAGTCCCGTTCGCTCGAGAGAAATTCTTCCCGATCGTTCTCCCGTGGTCGACGGTAGTAGCCGATGATCGTTCACCTCTCCCCTCGTCGCTCCCGAGCTCTCCCCCCCCCCTCCGCCTCCCCCTCCTCCGCCTGAGTTGTCTGATTAATTCGAGGCGATAGGGAATTGAAAGTAGCTTAGGGCCAACTATTTCCAGAGGTATCGGGCGTTGGACGAGATACGGGGTGTCTATAGTCGAAGCATAATCAGCCGGGCGTTCAAGGCCACCGGAGGCTATTCCCACCGTACCCTTTGCTCTGCTATCACTTACGCTTCCAAGAGCGAGCGTGCAAGTTCACGGCGAAACTAGGAATTTTAATCTTCCGATAAGGAAATCTTCTCGGGTCTCTGTATCCCCGTTACTGTTACGCGGAAGTGCACAGAAATGTCTGCCGCGCTCGTCAATCCGTGGAGCATGAATCGGGATCGAACGAGGGCGACGTCGAGGGGAAAGAGTCGACGCGCGGGCATTTCCAGGCCATGAGTCATTTGAATTCGTAACGGCATAGCGAAAGAGGTAGAAAGTACGGGGATAATCGTCGCGGTGCAAGCGCGCTTCCAGCAAGTAGGCAACAGACGCGATAGGGCAATGGAAAGGGGGAAACCAGAAGGCGCCTGGCATGCATGCCACGTCGGAATTCATGAATCTGCTCGCGCGAGATGATAGAGGAAAGCGTAGGAAAGATGGTCGACGAGGTATCAGCGCGCGTAGCGCGCGAATCACGAGGGAAATATTACGCGCTCGTTACGGTCCTTTCTTCGTGCGCGGGCTGGCGAGTCACGCCGTGTGCCCACGCCTCCAGAAGGTTAGGCGACAGGAGGGGAGACGGCTCAGGACGATGTGCTATCTCGGCCAACTTCCGGCGACTCGTTTGTATATCGCTTCTTATTGATCCTCCGCGCGCACGGAATCACTCCGACTTCTCTCTCTCCTTCTCTGTCACCGGCTTTCTCTCCCCCCCCCCATTCCTCTTTCTCCTCTCTCGCTCCTCTGCCCTCTCCCCATCCTCCGCGTTCTTGACGACCGCGTTTTATGCGTGTCAGGCCGCAGAGAGCGCGGAAAGTTATAGAACGCTCGCGCGCCGACGCGATTCTGCTAATTCTCTCTCTCTCTCTCCTCACTCCCTCTCCTCACTCCCTCCTCCCCCCGCTGCGACGTGGTTCTTGATTTCACCGCACCACGTCGCTGTCCACTGCCCGCCACTTCATTTCCCGCGCTTTTTCCTTAACCCTTTTTCTGCGTCGTTCAGTTTCTTCGTTCCGATCGATCGATCCCTTAGATTATAGCGCAGCGTTTCTCCCTCGATTCTTCGAAAGGAATTATTCGCCTTTAGGCCCTGTCGATGTAATTTGGGTCATCGCGTGTCGCCTCCATTATTGCGCAGTCTGAAAAATGATGACTCATTGGTAGAATAGGATCAGGTTCTTCGACGATTACTGGCCCCGGCTAAAAGAATCTAATTCGTCGCGCGGATTCTCGCTGGAGAATTATCGTGGCAACGGCATTAAAGCATTATAGAGAGAATCGAAGAGAGAATGTGGCCCGATGCAGTCCAGACAAACGTCACGCGTAAAGACGCGGATCGCCCGATCGCGTAATAGTTGCTCGGCGATCGAGCGTACTTGGTCGTCGAGCAACAGGTCGTTGGTCCGAGAAACGGAGCTTGCTCACGTGTGTTCCGTACGAGGAAATTGCTCTCCCAGCACAGAGCCCACGAAAATGTCAGGTCGTGACAACTGTGTCAGACACAAATGTCATTCCGTGTATTCCAAGCCGCCCGTGTACTTTCCCTGCCAAAGTCTCCCCGAATCCCAGAGTAACAGTTAATTGCCGCGGGGCTTACGCTCATCCCCAGACCGCATGCGGCAGTTCCGTTCCGCGAATCGAATAATTAATCTCGCGCGGTGTGTTGGCTCGCAGATTACACGCTGGATTGCATAACGGCGATAAGATTTCCATTGCAACGTAACGCGCTTGTTCAATGACCCCGCGGTCTCTGAAAGTTCAGGAGAGTTGACCGGCTGCCTCCGATATCTTACCGATGAAAGCGATTAGGCCCGAGTATCTGTAATCGCGGAGTTTTCTCGGCGAACGATCAGGCCGGCCGGCTATCTGGGCGCGCTTTTATTCGTTTCACAATTTCGAAAGTTGTTTCTGCGCGTAGGCAGGGAAGGTGGCTTTCGTTCTTTCGCGTATGCCCGATATCGAGGAACCGTGTCTCCGTGGCTGGGTGGGCCGGCCACGGTTCTTAATAAGATGCACCCTCGTTGATACAGAGATATACTAAACCTAGCCTGTATTATTACCGGAATGAATAATTACGCTTCACGATACGCACAGTCGTCTTTCATATGCATCGGGCGCGATGCAAGTGCCCCGCGAACACATACGAATTTGCGCACCAACCGTGACGGCCCCTCTCGTATCTGGCGATAAAGAACGGTCGATCGCCACCCGTAATAACAGCTTTCCCGAGAACGACGTGGTAACCGTATGGCCACAGTTTCGCCTACCCCCTGATATCGAGCATTCGAATCTCTCCCCGTTTCGTAGGACGCTGAGGGTCAGGATGAAAATATGGAGGCTATATATCGCTATTAAGGTAAATGGCCCTGTGGTGAAACAGTTAAGGAAGCAGTTGAGATAATTGCAATTTCTTTTATATTTAAATAGTATAAAATTATAACTAAATATAATTATTCGAATGTGTAAAATTTCTACTTTCAGATAAGTTGTAAATTAATCAAAACATGAAACTGTTCATATGGCCCAGTAATTAAATGAATTTCATAGCCCGTCCCAGTCATTAATTATCAGTGTCCCAATTATTGAATATATATTTAATTTAACTATTTCTATCAGTTAATGAAAATAAATCAATATGGTAATATTTTGGGGTAATGAAAACATTTTATTTATAATAAATTTGTGTTCAATTTTCGGCATGAAAAAATGATTAAAAGTATATTATAAAATTTTAGGCTATGTTAATATTGTGAAGATTAATTATCCTAATAATTCTTAAACAGTATTATATTTTTGCCTAGCTATTATTAACGTAAATATATAGGATACAAAAAAATACTTACTTTGATACAATAAACGTTAATAATTTTAAAACTTCACTGAATACTGGCGTCTGTACCAGTGTTTACATAACCATTAAATGCAACAATTTCAATATTAAAAACAAAAAATAATAAATCCAAAACAACTGTACTATTTAAAAAATTAAAAAATAATAATTAATTACAACCTTAACAAAAATATTATCTCGCTTGCTTGAGCCCATTAGGTAAGAAGCGAGGTTGAAACTGTTGAAAGCTTTACTGTACAATAATATTTTTGCATGATACAACTATTCAGTTATGTAAGCTTATAATTGTATCTATATAAAGCTAATACATTTTGCAATTATATTTCGAACAGTTTAAACGTTGGAAATTAGTAAAACTGTTATTATTAATAAAAATTCTTCTGAATTTTTAATTATTGGGCCTTGTTTAAGGACTGGGCCATTTACCTTACGCGTGTTCCTTTGAAATTGCACGCGCATTCCCACCGGCCACGCTCCCCGTAAGATACTTGCGTTGATTATTGTTAGAGAGAGCGTTAACACGTTTTTGGCACGTTTGATCTGTCGCAGCTGCCGGCTCCGCTGCCGATATGCAAAGAGTGCCTCGGCGCTACGATAGCCGGGAACAACAACAACGCCAACACGAAGCGGAACGCCACGGAGAAGCTGAGCAGGTGTAGCGTGTGCGGCGCGGCGCTCCACAACTCGTGCGCGCCAACGGAGCTCTCTGTCCTCGTCGACAGAGGCATCACGTGGTCCTGCGACGATTGCTCGCCGACCTGTGCCGGCTGTCAGTTGGAACGCGAGTCGCAGAACTATCTGGTGAAGTGCGCCGGCTGCGTGAAGTGTTACCATCCCACCTGCCTCGATCCCGCGCTGGACAAAAAGAACAAAGCACCCTGGAGGTGTCGGCACTGTCAGACGGCGCACACGCCGGTGTCCAAGGACGACGGTAAAAAGAGCAAGACGCAGGACTCGGGTTCCCCCGACGACACGCCGAGCAGCGCGAGGAAGAGACTCAGCAAGTTACGCGAGAATAGAAAGTAAGCAGGCATTCGGAGATGCGGTTTTTATCTTGTCGATCGTTAGCGATCGGTCTGTCTCACGCAACTCTGTTGAACTCTCATGGTAGAAGCATTAGGGTTTTGATCCGATCGACTGCGATCGCGGTAGCTGGGTAGTACTGCAGGGATATCTGTTGCACGTTGCGTGAGGCTGAGGTGGGGGTGGGGGTGGGGTGGGGTGGGACGGGGATGGGGGAGGGAGAAGGGGTTGGTTGGTCGATGGATGATTGTTAACGAGCGATGCCCGTCTCGGATGTTCCAGATCGACTGTATCCAGGAAGAGCTTGACGATTGCAACTCCGGGGAAAAAAGGCGTTGCAGGAGTGGCACAGGTGGACAGCAGCTCGGACGGTAATGCGGGTGTTGTCTCCCCTCGTCAACCACCTTTAATTCCCTCTCCTTTACCACAACCCCCCGCCCCACTCGCAGGCCAGGGTAGGCTACTCGAGGAAAAGAACGACCGGATCTCGAAAGAAAAGCAAAAGTTCTTTAGGCTGAGCGCGTTTAACGCCGAGCACAATAAGCTGAAGCGGGTGGGGGGCGGTGATAAGTCTAAGTCCTCGCAGAGCGTTAGTCCTAGGTTGACTCGGGGTAACGCGAGCCAGAAGAAGCCGGCGCCGGGTAAAAAGGTGACGGCGGTGTCTAGTAGCAGCAGTAGCAGTAGTAGCGACGGGTCCGATAGCGATTCCTCGGATAGCAGCGACACTAGCGACGACGACGACGACAACGACGACGACGATGACGATGACGAGGACGAGGAGGACGAGGAGGGTAACAGTTCTAGCGAGTCTAGCGACTCGTCCTCGTCGGAGGACGGTCAGGAGGGGCGCGAGGTCGAGTCCCCGAAGCCGAGGGGCCCGTTCTCCTGCGATCTCAGCGAGGACAAGCCTTGGGGCTTCGCCGCGGCCGCGGCCGCCGCCAAGCTCAACGTGGAGTCGCCCTTTTTTAGTAATATTAACAACACCTTTGGTGCTCCGTTACCCAAGCTCGACGTTGGCGGCACGCCGACCTTCGGCCTGCACATACAACCGGCCGCCAACGCCACCCTGGACAGCAAGAAGAAGCAAAAGAGCGAGCGAAACACGCCTACCACCGGCGGCGGATTCGCCGGCATGGACAACAAGACCAAGCCGGGTGCCGGCCAGCTGAAGGGCCTGTTCGACGGTTTGAGTCACTTCTTTTCAGTGCCGACGAACAGCAGAGCGAGGTCCGGCGCGCCGGCGCCCAATTACGCGCCCGACAGGAGAAAACGGCCTAATACCGAGGACACGGGCAAGCCCAGCAAGCTCCCCAGAGGGGCGCAAAGTAACAAACGGGACGAATCCCCCGCCACCGGTAAATCCAAGGATAAAAAGAGAACAGAGCCGCAGGAGGAGCCGCCGAGAATACCAAGGCCGGGGATTTTCACGCCCTCCGACGAGAGCCTGTTCGCCGGCACCCTGACCGAGAAGCTGCCGAAAATGACGCCGTCGAACCTGGTGAAAACCGCGGTGAACAGTAAAAGGCACGAGCACGAGAGAAGGAAACTTATGAAAGACGGCACGTCGCTGGTGAAGTGCGCGGCCACGGACGCGTTGTCGGCGTCGTCCTCGCCGCTGTCCACCAGGCACGATCAGTACCCGCGAAAGAGAAACACGGCCGCGGAACCGACTCAGACACGCCACCCTGTGCCCGCTATTTCGAAGTCCGGCCTGTGCTCCGATTCCGTGAAATCAATTCCTAGCCTAAAGTCCACTCCACGAGCCTGTACTAGCGCCACCACCACCAACACCACCACGACACCCCGCGCGACACCCTGCTCCACCAGGAAGGGTAAGAGTCTACCCCCGACCCGTTCACGAGTCCCTAACCTCGATGATGCACCCAAGTCGCAACGGAGAATTCCCTCTAATCTAATCCTCGCTCACCACCACGTGGATGTGTTGGCGGTGTGGTGTGGTATGATGTGTGTGTACATGTGCGTCTAACTGACGTACAACTTCTTCCAAGATAACGTGATTGTTCTGAAAAGCTAATGCGCCGCCTGGCATCGCGACGCGTTGTCCCCGCTCGATTGACATCTAATCTTTCGATCACGCCTTTCTCCCGGCGAAGAACAATCAGGTTCCTTGATAGGATGTGCATCAGTTACGCGGTGTAAAGCGGATGGGAATCCATGGAGATGGTGAGCTTAGTTAACTACGTGCCAACCGTGAACCGGTGATCTGTCGCTGGGCCAGAATTTCCATTCGCTTCAGCACCGCGAAAACTTACGCGGCTATTGCATGTTACTAATGATGTTGTTACTTGGCTCTGGCACACTTACTCTCCTTTAATCCATACCGCATATTCATAGGGTACATAATTCATGCACGCCCATACAAATCCAACCCGGCTCTACACGTATTCTTTTGCATACTCATTTTCATCCCTATCTCGCTAGATGATCATTCGCCGTTTAGAAAATGTAATTTCCTACAGAATTCTTAGAGACCTCTCGTAGTTGCCGTACTCTCTGCGGCGCGAGACTTTCGAATCACCGTTTAACACTGTAGAATAGCTGGAGAGTTTTCATTGAGAGGCTCTGATTGTTTGTTCAGTATATGCACTGTCCAAGTATTACGAAGCTTCGCCGAACATTTGTCGAAAGCCACCGATCCCTTGATCCTCCCTCCCACGTAAGAAACGAAGTAACCGTACGAATGGTTAGTTTCCAGGATGGAGAAACATGGCACGGGGTGGCATATCACCCTCAGCCGCCGTATGTTAGTCACAGCTCTGGAGTCTACCTGCTGCTGCTGACGTTTAGCAGGCACTGTTGTTGTAACTCACCGCCCTCCACCGCAAAACAAATACAATGCCCTTGCCATCGAAGAGCCAACTTTGATACTCTGCCAACACATCCCACAAAAAAATACCCACCCACCCCCCACCCCCCCCACAGCTTTGCTTTGGAGAATACTCACAATATTAACAGCTATTCGATCGTTACCGCACTCACTACCACTCAAAGTCACCAGTGCACTAACAAGGGAACACCGCGAAGCCGGACTCATCGATTGAAACGCAACTTTGTGAGTTTATAGAGTGACTCAAGACAAGAACAACGGTGTGTTTCATTTGGGCCCTATCGTCCTTTAAGGGGTTGAAAACTAACCTCAAAGTCAAATTGGCACTTCCACTTTTTCGCGTATAACTCTCGAAGTACAACAGACCGAAAAAAATGTTTCAAACAAAAGTTTAATCGTGCAATAAGCGTTGCAATCTTGCGTTAACAAAATTTTGAAAAAAATTTTTAAAAAAATACCTGAACGAAAAAACGAACAAGAACGCACCGTTGTTCTTGTTTTGAGTCACTGTATAAACCCACAAATTTGCGTTCCAATCGGTGAGTCCAGGTTCGCGGTGTTCCCTTGTAAGTCGATTTTACGCACGCTTGGGCGACTAAAGTAACTTTTTTATTCTCTTGCTTCTGTGGTCGACAGTCTTTTTTTCATTTCCGTACCAATCGGTGTGTACTAATATCAGTGTCCGATACCTGAAACATTGACATTTTTTGAAAAATTTGATTCTTTTATCTTAAGTCGCGTTCCTTAGATTTGCTCGTGTCGATGATACACGCCCGGTAGCGCAACAATATTCATCCAATTATTGTCCTTAGAGTCCAGTAACAGTTAAAGTTTCACGCGTTCATTTCGCACTTGACGTTCAACTCGATGAACTTGGACACTCTGTTGACGTAGAGATCACCAAAACTTTTTAACTTCCATTGTTCTAATCGCAAGGGGTTGTGGGGACACGTCAAGAACCAACGTTCTCATTCTGCTTACAGAAGAACCGATTCTTCCTCAGACCTTGCCACCGGGTGTCACGCAAAGGGATGTCGATCTGTTTAAGGAGGCCCGGGACAAAGCGGCTCGGCTGACCGTCGCTAATGGCGACGCTGAAGAGGCCGTGGCCGTGAGTCCCGGCAACACTTACGCAGGCAGTGGGGTGCGAAACCCCGCGGCGATAGTATTCGGCCGTTACGAGGTCGAGACGTGGTATTCCAGCCCGTTCCCCCAGGAGTACGCAAGATTACCAAAACTGTTCTTCTGCGAGTTTTGCCTGAAGTACACGAAGAGTCGAGCTGTGCTGGACAGGCACATGGACAAGTGCCAGTGGAGACATCCACCGGCCACCGAGATATACAGGTGTAACGGACTATCCGTTTTCGAGGTAAGTTCTCTTCTAATTCATTCCTCTTTTCCCTTCATAGCTCGCCCCCACAAGTATAAGCGAGAATACCGGGATTTCGATCCGCTCTGCGTTTCAGATTGACGGCAACGTGAACAAGATTTACTGTCAGAACTTGTGTTTGCTGGCGAAACTATTCTTGGACCACAAGACCCTGTACTACGACGTGGAGCCGTTTCTCTTTTACGCGGTGACGAAGAACGACAGGTACGGTTGCCATTTGGTCGGCTACTTCAGCAAGGAGAAGCACTGTCCCGCGCAGAGGTACAACGTGTCTTGCATCATGACTCTACCACAATATCAAAGACAAGGGTTCGGGAGGTTTCTCATCGAGTTCAGTTACCTGCTGTCGAAAGTCGAGGGGATACCCGGCACACCGGAGAAGCCTCTTTCCGATCTTGGTCGAGTGTCGTACCACTCGTTCTGGAAGAGCGTGGTGCTGGAGCATCTCGACGCTCACAGGGACTCCACCGAGATCAAACTGGGGGACATCACGAAAGAGACCGGTGTGTCGGCGCACGACGTCGCGACTGCTATGCAGCTGTTGGGATTCATCAGGTCTGTCCATTTGCCCGGCGAGGGGAACTCTAAAGTGGCTGTGGTAGTCGATTGGAGCAAGGTAGACGCTCACATGGCGAAAGTGCGAAAGAGTTCCCGCATCAAGCTGGACCCCGACTGTCTCAGATGGATCCCGCTGCTCACGCAGATCCCCAATCCTTATCAGAGCACTGAGGAGAGCGGCGACAACAGCTCCGAGTCTTCTCCCGTGGTGGACCCTAAGCAGGTACCCGCGATAGTCGAGAAGATCCAGAAGGTGAAGATCAAGAAGAAGCCCAGAGGGAGGAGAGTGGGGCAGAGGAGGTCGTCGCCGTCGAAGCAGAAGAGCCCGCAGAAAGCCGTTGTGCAGAAGGACGTTTCTAAGGAGGCGAAAGACGCGAAGGAGACGAAAGAACTGAAGTCGCCGAAAGAGGCGAAGGAGTCGAAGGAGAGCAAGGTGCCTGACAAGGAGGCTCGAAGTGCCGCTGTTGCCGAGACCGCCAAGGAACCGATGGAGGTGGAGGCGAAGAGCGTGACAGTGACTCCGAGGAATTCTCGGTCGTTGGCTACCGCGAAGAACGCGAACTCGGTAAGTTCGGCGAAAGTAACGCCCGTGCCGACGGTGACCACGACCATGTCGAGGCGAAGGATCAGGACGCCGAAGATTCTGGCCGAATCGGTAACGACGCCGTTGCGAAAACGAAAACATTCCGAAAAGACTGAACCCGAGGAGAAGGAGGAGAAGACGGAGGTTAGTTCTAGGAAGAGGACTCGCGAGTCGTTGAGGGAGAAAGAGAAGGAGAAGGAACGGGAGAAGGAAAAGGAGAGGGAGAAGGAGAGGGAGAAGCCGAAGGAGAAGGAGAAAGAGAAGACGAAGGAGAAGGACTCTTCTAAAGACAAGAGCGGCGCTGAGGAGACGGAGAAGACGTCCCTCAAAGCAGCGGCGGCTACTCCATCGGCTGCGTCCCAGAAACCTGCGAAGAAACAGTGTAAAGTGGACGACATCCTGCTGAAGGTGACCAGTCGGCAGACTAAGTACTTGCAGGCTAAACAGGCGAAGGAGAAGAAGGCGACGGAAGAGGCTCAGTGTAACGGTAAAGAGGAAGCGAAGGATGCGAAGGATACGAAGAGCTCGCCGATGTCCAGACGGGGAAGAGCGAAAGCGGAGAAGGAAGCACTGAAGATGCCCCAATTGAAACCGGAAACTCCTACGAAAGATAGAGCCGAAAGCCCTGTGATACCACCTCCTCCCTTGTCTCCGTCGCCCGACTCCGAAAAGACTGGATCTCCGGCGAGCAAAGAGCCCCCCGTCCCGGAGTTACCCTCCGCCAAAGAGGATGTTGTGGAAACGAGTAAACACGACAGCGTGGCGATGGAGGACCCCGGACCAACCATCCCACCGGAAACGGAGACAGCGTCCGCGAGTCCGGGCGAGTACGAAGGAGGAGACGAGGACGAAGGGGAGGAAGAAGTACCTGCACCGAGGCCGAAATCTGTGACGCCGCAGTCGAGTAGCGCGGAGAAAGACTCGACAGAGCAACCCGAGAAGACGGAGGACGAAGCGCCAGAGAAGGAACCCGAAGAAGAAGTAGAGAAACCCCTGCCGCAGAAAGTAGAACCGGAATCGCAGGTGGTGGAAGAGCAAACCACGGTGTCGAAGGAATGTGATAAAGAGTCGGTGACCGAGAAAGCGGTTTGTAGCCCGGAAACGTCGAAATTGGTACCTGAAATTCCCTCGCCAAAGGAGGAGGAAAGCGAGAAGTTGGTAGCTATTACTCAGGATAAAGATAGCCCTAAGGAAGAGACGATTTCCGAGAGGATAACGCTCAAGGATTCGAAGGAGGAGTTGACACGGCCAAAGGCAGAAGCTTCTCCCGCGGCTCCCATAGAAAAGAAGGAATCGTTGTCCGTCGTTTCGAATATCGCGTCGCCCGACCCCGAGCCACTCACGCCGCAAGAGAAAGCTCTGCCGATCATCGAGCAGCCGGAGACTATGCATCTACAAACCCAGCCGGAAGAGCTGAAGCAGAACTCTCCCGAGAGTGGCAAGACCACGCCGCATTTGGACAATCCCGGCTCGGTGAAACGGACACCCCCTTCGCAACCGGATCTACCATCTATGGGAGTTTACACGCCCGACTCGACCACTAATTCCGTGCATTCGTTGCATTACGGTCAATGCGATCTGGACGTTAGTCAGTTGGGACTGGAGTCCCCCACGTCGATAGCCAGTGATCTTGCATCGCAGAACAGCGTCGAGAGGCCACCCAGTGCCCTGCCCTCGATGCCACCGTCGGTTACCGCTCCCATCTCCGTTCCCATGCAAATACCCACGCCGGCCTCCTCCGTCACTGTAAATATATCGCCACAGGTGCAGTACGCCGACTGTTCCATGCCTCAACATACTCCGCCGGCGCACGTGAGCATCCACCCGATGCATCAGCCTCATACGCCGCAGCCGCTTCAGCAGCCTCGGACACCGCAAAGTATACCGACCCAGAGTCCGCAGCCGATGCCGCAGAGTCACACGCCACAACCGTTGCCACAGTCACACACGCCTCAGCCTCTCCCTCAGTCTCACACACCGCAAAGTATACCGACCCAGAGTCCCCAGCCGATGCCGCAGAGCCACACGCCGCAGCCGTTGCCCCAGTCTCACACGCCGCAACCGATGCAGCTGTCCCTGGCCCAGCAAACGCAGGGTCCAAATATGACGCATAGTCAGTCTCAGCCGCAGCCCCAGCAGCAATCGGCTCATCCGCAACAGCAACAACAGCAACACCCGCAGCAGCAACCTCAGACGCAGTCCCACAGTAACAAGAGAGCCAGCGGCTCGCAGACGACTCACAGGTCGAGATCGGCGCAGCAGAGCAGCAGATCCCACAGGACCACGCCGCCTACTCCGCACACACAGGCCTCTTCTCAACACACAACCTCTCACAGCAGTCACACGAGCCATACCACCGTGGCGCACACGTCGCACGTGCCGCCGCAGTACCAGCAATCCTCGTCGATGAGCGTGCCGCCCGTGCCGCATCCGCATTCTCACACGCACGCCGCTCACTCGCACAACATGGCCGTTATCTCGCAAGGGAACTATATGGCCGTCGCCTCGCAAACCTTCCCCACTCAGAACACGTACGTGATCCAACATCGAAGCAGCAGATCCGGCGCACCCACGCCCTGCACCACAGCAACCAACTTCTACATTCAGACGAGCGCGATGCCCCCGCACTCGCACACGCCCGCGCCCTCGCTCTCGGCCTCCGGCAACCACCAGACCACCAACTCCTGCAGCCTAGCGAAATTGCAGCAATTGACGAACGGCTTGGAGATGATACCACCCACGCCCTCGCCGGCGATGAATCTGACGCCGCCGCCCCCGATCCCGCATACCATGACGCCGCCGCAAACTTCGAGACAGTTGCCCACACCGCCTCAAGTACCCCTCGGCTACGCCAAGAATTATTACAACACGGTCTCCCCTGGCACGCCTGGACCGCCCAGTAGATCGACCTCGAGGTCCTCGGCGAACGCGAACATGGCGTCTCTGACACAGCCGTACCCGAGCGAGAGTCTCTACAGGCAAACCCTGGACCCTGGAAGTACCTGTCCCCAGATGCAAAGCGCCGCCAGTAGGGTCAGCCCGAACGTGGCGTTGAACACGAATCTCATGGCCCAGTATGGCTACCGGGTGGCGCAACCTGCCACCGGCTACATGAACCAGGCGGCTCAACTCGGTGGCTTCATGAACCAAGCCAGCCAGCTCCCGGTCGGAGTGGTTAACGTACCTGCGCCGTATCCTCAGGATCCTCATCAACAGAATCCAGCGGCGGTGTACACGACGTATCACGGTTACATTAACGGAGGCCTTATGCAGCCCCTGAATAGCTCGATGAGGCCGCGCTAGCCCCATTGACTTAAACGCACACAGCCACACACCCGTAACGGCGAGGCCGCGCCCGAGCACGGGGACTCGTCGCGGCTCGCCGGTCTAGCAACGATCACACTTTATCGAGCAAGTTAATGCTCTCTTCGATACGATCTCCGGTCAATGTAGCGGCAGTTCCGCCGTTGCTCTGGACCTTTTTACTATTCCCTTGCATTCGTTTCCAACCGTTCATCCTTCCGAACCGTCGCGGTATAAACCTCTCGCTTTTATCTACTCTTCAGGAACGATTCGTGCATCGTTTTCTTTGCAGTTATCTCCATTGGATTTTAAAGTGCGTCCTCTCGATTTTTACTGGTAGCCCTGAGAACCGAACACATACTCTCCATCCGCCCGCCTGATCGATGGAAGCGATTGCATTCCAAGAAAGATCCGAAGAGCTCGTATTGGACGGATTGTTAACTTGTCCGATGTTTGTACGCGTGTCGGATACAATCGCGCGGCGTAACGAATAGGTAAATTGCGGAAGCATGGGTTCGTAACTTGTGCATTTATAAAGAATGATTAACTATTATTACCTCGAGCGCCGATCTATCGACCTGGTCGAGGTAAAAAAGATTATATTATATATATATATACACACACTTCCCCTCCCTGTGAAACCACGATAAAGCGAATACCTATTTTTTAGTAGGGCATTCCCTCCTGAAATCGCAACAGTGTTACGTTTTGTGTATAATAGTATATATATATATATTATATATATATATATAAAAAAAATACTTACAAAGAATATTCTGTTTGATATTATCGATTGTTGAACGTTGTTGTTTACGTTTTCTTCGAGGCACGCTGTACTTTACTGTATCATAAAAAAAATACTTACTGCTACGATAATTCTAATTGTATTATTACGAATTAATTAGTACGATCGTCAATCGGGATCATCGTCAAGCGCGTTTGTTGTCCATTGACCGTTATCATCGTTTTTTATTATCAACATCGACACCGCGTTTCTCGTTATCACACCCCCAACCGCCCACCCCCCCCCCCCTCACAGGATATTCACCCCTGTCGTGATCATCATTCATTATTATTACTTCTATTACTGCTATTACCATTATTATTACTTCTCTGACTATTTTATTACTATTGCTATTATTATCATCATACCATACTGACACACACTTATAGTTTGTCCGATCCAAATGCCTATTACATAACACACACACGTACAGATTCCGAGATACGAACAGACACACGTATTCGTTGGTTGCTCCCTTATTGTATGTAACGTTTTAATTCTCTAGTACTTTGAGCGAGAGGGCACACACACACACACACACATATGCGCGCGCGGCGCGTGCCCACATCCACACACGAACATATGCACACACTAGTTTCGAGAAGGGTTATTGACTGCGTAACGGAAAGCTCTTCCACGGAGCGTCGCAAAATTAACGGTGAAATTATTTTTTGTATCGAATTGTGAAAAGAAATCGGGAGGAACTCTGTCCCGTGGACCAGCAATTTGCGGGGAAATTTTAAATGGTGCTCGTTCGTGTACTTTCAATTGTAATTTCCCCAACCCCACCGCCCCCTCCCTCCCCCAGCCCCCCCCCCCGCGTCGGCGACGCTTCGCGGAACGGTCGCGAACGAAATAATATATTTATGGTACGTTACTGAATTCGACTTTTTCAGACGAGACAAGTAAAAAAAAAAGTGCGTGAGGGCAGAGATCTGCCTGGTTTTTAGCGTAACTCTTAAACGATAAGGAAAGGTCATTAATAGTGTAAAAATACATCAATATTTATTGTACATAGATCTAAAAAAAAGCTATTAACAAATAAAAAGAAATCAAAAATATGGGCGCTTGGAGGATACTTTGCGGGGTTGATCCGCCCCACGGATTATGGTCGACGAATCTTCGCACTTGTTCGATTTCGCTCCGTTCCATTCCATGATTCGTAGTGAACGTTTTACTACCTCCTTCTATATATGCGAAATACTTGAATTGTAAGCGAATCATGGAACGAGCAACATCTTTTTTAACGCGACAATTACCTCGACTTTCGTTTCCTCTTTCTGTCCTCTCGCCTCTTTTTCTCGGCGTGCGCTAGATCTATGTACTTCTTCCTTTGCTCCGCACTCATTTGAGTCCACAATTTCCCCGCCGCCCGCGCGATCACTGTTACGTGCTCTTTCGGTTTCTTACTGCGTAACCGTAGGTAGAAGATGATGAAGGGATTGGTAGCTCGATACTTTACCAAGCTATTTCCTCCCGCCCGCGGTTTAGTAGCGTTCGCAGCCCTTTTATTCCTTCGGTCACCTACGCTACCCAAAATGAAAAAGTACAAAGTACGCTTTTATATACTATCTTTCGTGGTTCGCCAAGACGAGCCGGCTTCTCGGTTATTGTACAGGCTGCACGGTCGTAACTTGTCCGCCCTAGCTTTGCCTTTACAGCAAATTGTCCGAGTAAAAACACTCGGATCAAGGTGGACGAGTGACGTACGTGGTCCACCTTATAAGCCAGAAATTGTCTTACCTGTCACCGCCTTCTCTTTTCGACTCTTTCCGCGGCTTGCATGGTTGCGCGGATCTTGTGTTTCCCATCCTACTCGCAGCCCTTTCGAAATCCCTTAGCAAACCCCTACCGTGCACTGCATTACTTGTTATTTTTTAACTGAAAAGTTCCCCGAAATCGTGGTTGAAATGACATTGTCAACAAGGCGTGCCTTCCCTTGTTTCCCGGGAGAAACAAAAAAGGGGTAAAAAATATGAAATCTTGGGGAAGCTTGGATGACAAAATTATACCTTTATTGGTCGAGTATAAAACATCCTTAGTGGTAACAACACAGCTTCAAATTGATCGTACGATTATCTTTAAAACAATTGTGACATCGCGCGTTTAGTCGCTAGAGATTCGTAAACGATGTACGGAATACATTCCACCTAAACTCTTCTTTAAATTAGAGATTCTTATAGTTCTATAATTCCCCGCCAGCCTGGGCAGCTTTCTTCGGTTTCTTGTTCTTGCTCCACTTGTCTCCGCAGTAACAAGCCTCCTTTTGCGCGTCCATGTAACTCTTACACCCCAGAGTAGTCGTGCCGGTAAATAGCACCTTCGCAGCGGCTTTGCAGGTGTTTATGATCGTGGACGACTGATACCCATCGCAGAATCTGTAGAGACATCTCTTAAACTCCAAGTCACACTTCTCCTTATCCGAATTGCATGTATCGTAGCAGATGTCGTGCGCGTCGCAGCACTTCGTCATTTCCGCCAGCGGCAGATATTCTTGGTTTATCTGAAACAGTTCGAATGAATATTCCTTTCCCCATTAAATTTCACCAATTCAAAAAGAGAAGTACACACTTCAATCCCCAAAGATCCGCATCCGTTGCTCTGGGGTTTGTGATTCCAGTCGGCTTTCGGCGTGACACCTGAAATCAAAGTTTTCCCGCCATACTATTTAGATAGAAAATAACTACCAATTAAGATCAATCATGTCAGTGAAACACGTGTCGGCGTAGTCTGTCATCTCTCTATAAATACGCTCAGTTTCTATCAAATACGACTTTTCTTATAGTCCGAGGTTTCTGACATTGTTAATCGTGTAAATTATGTAACGAGTTAATAGGTCGCTTCAAAGATAACACGCTTCCAGTAAGTTGCGACGTTATCGATGTGTCGAGGATTCCAGCCAATAGCAGTGCGATCGCTGGCGAGACGTGTGAAGCAACTTTAATACTGGAGATAACGGGAGTTAAATATTGCGATGAGGATGATAGGTTAAACGTACCTCCTGGGCACTGGAAGATGCAGTTTTCCTCCACAGCTGCATCGAACACTTCGTGTATGTCTTTGATCTTTCTTGCCACAGTGGCTGCATTCTGAAACAGATCTTGGAAGACCGATTCCGCCGCTAATACGGCGTCCCTCAGATTCGATAGTAATCCAGCTCCATAGCCAGACCATGCATAAGCTAGGAAAGTTAGAGCGTAGATCAGGACCTTCCGATATTGGGAAAAATCCATTTCCCCACGTTTCCGACGCACTACTGACACACTGCTCCACCGGTCTGTGGATATTTTTAGGTGAATCGACTCACATAGGTACACACCGTCGTAGACACGTGGTGGCCAGCGACGAAATAGTTTTCTCGCGATTCTCTTTCGTCACGCCGTATATACATACCATTTCATAAGTCATAATTAATGCCGTTTCGCACGTAGCTTTGTCGCGAGAAAAAAATCTCAACGTGTTTACTGGTTAGTTAATGAGCTATTCATCTTGGATCTTTAGATAATAGGACTGGAGGTGTATTAAGGCAGAGCACACACATTAAATCTTTCAGTCACTCATGAAATCATCTGGTAGACTTAAATCTGTTTAATAGTAATTCTCTTAGTCTTGGGGGGTGTTGTAAGTAATTCTAGCGACTTTTGCAGTTTAATTAAATAGTCATCTTTATTGGATTAAAGAAAAAGGATCGATATACAAATAATTGAAATAGTGCAGAATCTAGTATCGCATGAGTTAGAATTTCTTTTGCAGTTCTCCAGTCTCGTATAATTTCTTCACGTCCATGCCACCTCCTAGGCATACTCCTTTCACGAACACTCGGGGAACGGTTCTCGCGCCGGTCAGTTCACCCAATATACTTTGGATCTCGTCACCGTCATCCCTCTCGTCCAATTCAATGGTGGTGTACTTCCGTTTCAAGTCGTCGAATACCTGGAAAGACAGAAGATTGAGCACAGTGGCGCTTAATGTACAGCTACGATGCGTAAAGGTGTTGATACCTTCTTGGCCATTGTGCAGTAGGGGCATCTTGTCTTAGAGAATATCACCACAAGATCCGATGCGATCAGCTGGTTAACTTGCTCTTTCGATACAGGCATGCTTTCTTCCGTTCCACTTGATACTAAACCCAATGCACTCAGCTAAAGAGATTATTAGCATAACGGCGCATACATCTGCATTTCGATTTCCATTCCACGCGATTTATTTCATACGCGAGATACGGAGGAATTTTTTACTTCACCGTAAAACTAACCACTGTAGAACCATTGTCACCTTTCTCGTAATCTTTCTCCCAATCTCCATAGTCCGGGTTATTTTCGAAAATTACTTTTGTCATGCTGCTGACAAAGAGCGACGAGATTTTGCCCATATTGATTTGAAATGTTCTTTTCAGAAAGGAATACATGATTGACAATTTGCGCGAGGCAGATTTCTCGTTTTAGGTTCGGTGACGGGACAAAAGACGGTCGTAAGCTGAGTGGAGGAATCGATTGTTAAATGCCAGACGTTTGAATTTAAATTTCGAACAGCTAGCTGTTCTATTTTAATTGCAGGTCCAATCGCATGAAAATCGAACGTGTTAGTATGTAGAAATAACAATAAGACTGAAGTACTTACAATATGGAATACAGGATAAATTCGATGCAGCTTTATGTAGTGGCGAGGATAGCCAGCGGCACTATCGTAGAGTCTCCACTGGTATCTGTACTTACTCCAGGCGCGGTAACCGATAAAGAGGATAAAGAGAGTAAAAAGTTCAAATGGAATGCAATAACATTTCGAAAAGGAGATTAAGCTGGATTGAAAGTATCTTATAATTACAAGGGTTGTTTAACGTTCGTTTTATTACTTCTACACTGTATGATTTGTAAATGTTATAAGAATTTCAAGGTATTTTTATAATACTTATTTCGATTTTCCATACGCTGTGCATTTTAATATTAACGTTTGCCAACACAATTTATTACCAATTATTTAATAGAATTCTCAACGTGGTATGTTGAACCATAGAGCGCAATAACGCAATTATATTTCATGCAAAAATTTGCGCAACCGAGGTATTCGGACACCGTGTAGATGGTGCAAGCCAATGACGAACAACCCGCGGGCTGCATTTGGTCTTGCAGCCACCCAGATAGCACAACGTCTGGTAGGCCGGTATTCATAAACGTGTCTTAAGATTAAGCAAATGCTTAAGCATTCTGCATCCTTTACTAACCCTAGTAGCTAGTAAAAGATGCCGAATGCTTAAGCATTTGCTTAATCTTAAGACACGTTTATGAATACCGTCCGTAAAGTCTTAAAGACGTCCAAGAGGCGTCTTAAAGACGTCTTAAAGACGTCTTGTTACAAATCAAGACGTTCAGACCTAAAATGGACATAAACTAGACGTCTCTAAGACGAGGTGTGCTATCTCCCCGTGATTTTCATTAAGCTAGGTTTTCTCGTACGCGACTGGACGCATCGTCAAGAATTACAAGCTCGATTTTCTCGAAAATGAAGCGCAATATCAAAAAATTGTATTCCTTTTTCTCGACTTATTTACTTGTTATAAATTGAAAAGAAAGAGTAACTTTTTTTTAATATCGCGCTTCATTTTCGAGAAAATCGACTTTGAAAACCTACCTTAATGAAAATCACGGGCGATTTGGGCGTAAGTGGAATTCGCTCTTAGGAACAGCTATTCGTGATTCGTTATCCGCTCGTTAGGTCGCGGTAGAATCAAAAAGAGAGCGCGACGGGTTGTCGAGCATCTGTTGACACTGAGCAGTCGACGACTATCGCGTTGGAAGTGTTCTCTTGACACTTGACGTTACGGATTATCGAGCTGTTTGTAAGGTTTCTTTTACAATGAAAATGGTGTAAGAACGAGCGGCACGAGGAAGATGAGCAGGATCGCAAAGATGGCCTGTCCGGGAGGCGGCCTGTACGTCGTCGAGGGCGAAGTCTGCCTCCTGGTTACGGCTATGAGGCGAGGTGCCCGATGGTCCTCGCATTCCCATCAGGTTAGAACGCGTTGTCACTCCCTTCTCTCGCAGCCAAGTCCTTCCCTTCGTTACCAAGGAAAGGAACAATCACGGTCCTGTTAACTGCTAATTACGTTCATAGTGTTCTCGCACAGATCTGGTTTGGTACTTGTCAGATCAAACAGGTTGCAGGAAACAGTATGGTAACATTTCAGGTGGTTGACAGTGTTACCTGACGCGATTATTCTCGTTTATATTATCGTACAAGCGTGCTGGCGAAAAGGCGATCGCATTGTTTGTAATTCTTTTAAAGGACGACGATCAGGACAATCTCATAAAGGGCTTGAACACCTTGAAGGAGGCGCTGAACGAAGCGAAAGATTTGTCTCATTTGGATCCGGGAGTGTTCCTGGCTCCTTTCCTAGAGATCATAAGGTCGGAAGAAACAACGGGGCCGGTTACGAGCCTTGCTTTGTCAGCTGTTAATAAAATGATATCTTACAATCTCGTTGGTATGTATAGTGGTATCGTGGATAGTTTATTCGAGGAGCCGGTACAAGAGTGTTGCATATATTTGCAGATCCCGATCATCCTTTAATAGCGCAATGTGTTGAGGCTGTTGCCGATGCTGTTACGCACGCAAGGTTTGTTGGAACTGATGCGTCTGGAGATGGAGTGGTTTTAATGAGAATACTTCAAGTTCTAAGGGCTCTTATGTTATCACCAGCTGGAGATTACCTTTCCAACGAAAGCATTTGCGAGATTATGCTTAGTTGCTTCAGGATATGTTTCGAGACGCGTCTCAGTGGTAAGGCTATCAAATGCGCGTAAATCTGTTTATAGTTTGATTAATACACACGGCTATTCGCAGAATTGTTGAGAAGAACAGCTGAGCATTGCTTGAGAGACATGGTGCAGCATCTCTTCACTCGATTGCCACAGTTTGTAGACGACACAAGGGTTCTATTAAATATGAAAGTACGTTAGCAGACATACTAATTCAATAAATTTGGTCTTAATGTACCGTGTGTTCTTGCAGAAAATGAGAACGAACAGTATGGAAAGCACTCGTAGTAAAAACAGAAGAAATAAGAATCATTTCAAGCCAAAGGCAAAAGCGAACTCGGATGACGTGGACGATGCCGAAACTCCGCTCGTAAGTCCGGTGGATAAAGTTAAAACCACTCATTTAGCGACGACCCCCGTTGCCCCTGCGGGGAATATTGTTGATATGCAGGGCTCCTTGGATCAAGGAACTGTCGAAAAGGCAGAGGAGGAAAAGAATGACAATAAAGATAATAATAAGAAGAGCCCAGACGAGAAGAATGAGATTCAGAAAGAGGAGCCAGATTCGGTCGCAATTAGCAAAACGGCAGATGCAACGGATACATCGGAGGGTAAAGAGAACAACGACGAGTCGGAGAAAAGTACAAACACCTCGACTGAAAAAGAACAAATACCACAGGAAGAAAATAAAAGCGTGGAAAAGGAAGAAGCTGACGAGCAGACTCAAAGCAAGGAAATACCTTCACCTACTCAAGAAAGTCAAGGTAATTACAGTGACTGCATTTCGAATAAATCTAATGGCTTCATCGGTTTGATTATTTTTCCAGACACTCAATCGGTCGATGACGAGAAAAGAATTGATTTAGTAACGTCCCCTGCAGGAAGCGTAGAAGACTTATCGATAGACGAAAGCACGAGTAACGCTTACAAATCGTCTAAAGTTAAAGAATTCGAGCAGGTCGAAGAATATATTAATGCTCAAGGAGTTCGCTTTATGCCGCTCCAGCAATTAGCACCTTACGGCGCTCTGTGCGTTCGCGAATTGTTCAGATTCCTCGTCTCCCTGTGCAGTCCCCTCGATAAGCAGAATAACGAAGTTATGACGCATCTCGGCCTTAGTTTATTACAAGTCGCGCTAGAAATCGCTGCCGATGCACTCTCAAACTTCCCGTCGTTACTCGCACTTGTGAAAGACGATCTGTGCAGAAATCTTATCTTGGTAAGGAAATGTTAATCGTGCGTTATTGTTTATCTGAAGAGACATATAACAATCGCAATTATCATTCTCAGCTTCTTGGCACAGATCGATTGTCGATCCTTGCTGTAGACTTGCAAGTGTCGTTTTTACTATTCGAATCTCAGAGGGAGCACTTGAAATTTCAAATGGAGCGTTATGTAACAAAATTGATGGAGATAGTGAGCTCAGACTCGAATAGGATATCGTACGATCAACGAGAATTAGCGCTTGGTATGAACCTCCTACGATATAAACTTTCGTCAAATTGAAGTTCCAATATTAAGCTCCACTTCTGTTCGTTTTAGAAGCCATTGTAAGATTATGGAGAATACCTGGATTACCAGCAGAACTGTACCTAAACTATGATTGTGGTTTATACTCTACGAATTTGTACGAACAATTAATGAAACTTTTGTCGAAGGTATATTTCTTCCGCGACATAATGCAAAATAATTTCATTGAACGTTAAAGTTGCACTTGATACGTGTTGTTCCTAGAACGCTTCCGCATTGATGGGTAATATGTACAACATGCAGTTCATTTCCTTGGACGCTATATTTATGCTGATTTCTGGAATGGAAATCAGATGCAAAGGATACAAGGAGTTGTGCAAACCTTCTCGACATAGCGCGTCCCTGAATCTGCCAACGCGAGAGGAATTGCTCTCTATAAAAGCGAATAAACGGGTACGTTTTCCGAACTCGTGGCACTTCTTTAAAGTAGGAAGCTGAAATCGATCGCACCTTCTTTGTAACGTAGTGGTTGGCGCTCGGGACAGAAAAATTCAACGAAACTCCACGAGAGGGAATCGCCAAACTTCTGGAGCATGGTCTTTTGGGTGGTAACCCCGGCAATCCAGATCCGGAGAAAGTAGCAAAGCTTTTGAAAGAGAATCCTGGGCTCGACAAGAAGGCTATCGGGGAATACATCAGCAAGAAGGAGAATAAGAACATTTTGAATTGCTTCGTTCATAGCTTCGATCTGAGAAATACTCGAATTGATCAAGCCCTGCGACTTTATCTAGAATCATTCAGGCTTCCTGGCGAAGCGCCACTTATCTCCTTATTGCTCGAAAAATTCGCGGAACACTGGCACGTGAGTGCAGCATTTCGTTTCGCCGATATTTATGTAAAGCGATGACGCAAGAAGGTTGTACGTAAAGAATTTACTGTTTGTCTTCCCAGGATAGTAATGGCAAGCCGTTTACTTCAGCAGACGCGGCGTTCACTTTGGCCTATGCTGTGATCATGCTGAATGTTGACCAGCATAATTATAACGTGAAACGACAAAGTAATCCAATGACGGCGGACCAGTTTAAAAGGAATTTGAAGAAGGTCAACGGCGGTGCCGATTTTGACCAGGAAATGCTCGATGAAATATATACCTCTATTAAGTATGATCACTTTCGCGACTCTTCCTCTTTGACTAACAATTTCCAAGTTCGATCTCACGAGTAACTTACTATGATTATTATTAGGGGCGAGGAGATCGTAATGCCGGCTGAGCAAACTGGCTTGGTGAAGGATAATTATTTGTGGAAGGTATTGTTGCGCAGAGGCGCCGGGCTTGAAAGCTTTTATCTAAGAGTCGGAAACGCCGGTGAATTCGTGGACAAGGAATTGGCCGAGCAGGCATGGGCTCCCATCATAAGTGCACTTTGCAGAGCTTACGACAAAGCACCCGACAGATCTTTGCAACGCCGTGTTGCCGAAACGTTTCTACGGTACGCGATACCTTATTAGCCGTAAAACTAAGCCGTCGCAATGAATAACAACAGCCTCGTCCTTCTTGCATTTCAGTTGCGCCTCGATCAGCGCTCATTACGGTATGAGCAGCGATTTAGATACGCTCGTGGTCAGCCTGTGCAAGTTCACAGGCCTCGCGACCGGTGGCGAACCCGACCAAGTGGTGCTGCAGCTTGGCGGCAGCAGCAAGTGCCAGTTAGCGGCGCGCACTCTCTTCAAGATCACTCACATGCACGGGGACGCGATACGGGCTTCGTGGAAGAACATCGTCGACTGCTTACAATCGCTGTATAAAGCAAGGTTGCTGCCGAAAGGCCTGACAGAGGGGGAGGATTTCATAGATCCATCCGGAAAGATATCTTTGCTTCGAGAACCAGCTACACCCAAGCCACAGCCAGCCGACCAAGGGATATTATCCAGCTTATATTCCTACATAGCTCAGGACACATCTCGCATGTCTCATTCCGCGGAAGCTACCGCGAGGAAAAGGGCGACCGAGTTTGTGGCCAATTGCTATCTGAAGCAGATCATCGAGGAAAGCAAGTTCTTGCAGGTCGAGTCCCTTCGCTCCCTCGTCGGTGCTCTGGTGTTCACGAACCCTCACGACGAGGATTTGTCGGTGTTCTTACTGGAGCTGCTGCTAGAAGTAAGCATTCAAAACCGGGATCGAGTCTCGTGCATTTGGCCAGTAGTTCAGGCGCATCTTGACGGGCTATTGACAACAGCCGCGCGAGAGAATCACCCGTATCTGTTGGAGAGAGTGGCGGTTGGAATGCTAAGGCTGGCGATCAGATTGCTGCGCGGGGAGGAGTGCGCTTGGACTGTCCTTCCGCCTCTGTTACCTCTGACGCACCTGCCGTCGGTTACCAGCGCCCCTTTGGCACGACAGATCGCCTACGGGCTATTCGAATTGCTGAAGACCGGCGCCGCCAACATTCACAGTACAGAGGACTGGAGAGTGGTGTTTAGTTTGTTAGAATGCGCCGGCGCCGGAGCGTTGTCGCCGAAGCAGTCGAACACCGTGTTAGACGAGGCAACGAATCCTAGAACGTCGGTGCTGGATCCTAGACCCATCAGCCCCGTGCCGGAGTGGGTGCTGGCGTCGGCGACCGGGACGGAAGCACCCCTGCCAGTGGCCGCGGACACGATCGTCTTGGATCGAGACTTGCAGCCGCACGATCCAGCCGCTCTCGTGAAATGCTGCGAGAGCCTGACGTTTCTAGTCAGAGACGTGGCGCACGTCACTCCCTTCAACTTCGAGCTGTGCATCCGTTGCGTGAGAACGTTCGCCGAGGCAGTCCTCCAGTGCATAGGGAAGCGAAGTAGGGTGCACGGCTTGGCGGAAGAGCCCGCCGGTTACCAGCAGAGCCCCATCCAGCTGTTAGACCTGATGCACACGCTGCACACCAGAACCGCTCAAGTGTTTCGATGGTGGGCGGAGGAGAGCAACGCGACCGAGGGCGTTTCCCTGTGGCCGCAAGCATGGAGGCCTCTGCTGCAAGGGATCGCGAGACTCTGCTGCGATTCTCGCAGGCAAGTTCGCACCGCGGCCATAACGTATCTTCAAAGCACCCTGCTCGCCCACGATTTAGCTCAATTATCAGCGGTAGAATGGTCCCAGTGTTTGGAGCAGGTGTTATTCCCTCTGCTGGCACAGTTACTAGGACCGATAGCATCGAACGATCCCATCGGCGTGGAGGAGACGAGAGTCAGAGCAGCGATGTTGCTGTCCAAAGTGTTTCTTCACCACTTGAATCCTCTGCTAAGCCTCCCTGGATTTCTGCCTCTGTGGCTCACCGTTCTCGACCTGCTTCGCGCCTACATGCACGCGGACAACAGCGAGCTACTTTTCGAGGCGATCCCCGAGTCCCTGAAGAACATGCTGCTGGTGATGTCGTCGGCCAACGTGCTAGCTTCAGACTCGAACCTTTGGGCACCCACCTGGCGAACCATCGACGGCTTCCTGCCTGACTTGAAGGCCGACCTCTTCCCGGAGCCACCTCCGCCACCGCCGCCGCCTCAGGTGCAGCAAACCCCGCAAGTTATCAGTCTGGTGGAACAACAGCAGCCGTCGTTCACTGGGTCCATAGCGCCGCAGCCAGAAAACGTGTCGGCTGGCCAAACAGAGTCGCCGCCACATCAACAGCCGGAAACGGAGCCTCCGCTTGCGGCAGAAACCCTGAATACTAGCCCAATAAACAACGTAGTAACAATTTCCATACCATCCACGCCGTTGTTCGACGGCAAGGAACCGCAACAGGTGATCACGCTGGTCAACCAGCAGCCTCCCAGCGTGTCGAGCCCAGTCGCGGTGCAGCCAGCCGCGCAACAAGTCTTCGACATTTGCCAACCTATCAGCCACATGATCGTCGAGCCCGGCGAGCCAATACAGAGACCAACGATCGAAGAGGGCCTCGAACGACCGCCAAAGTTTAGCCACGAGCAAGAGCACGTTCCTCTGAACAGGTATGAAGAGTGGAGGCCTCAGCAACAGCAGCACCACTCTGTGCAGCATTTACCGTACAAACAGGAGCCGCAACACCTTGGAACAGTAATCGTTCCGCACCGAGCGAGCTCGTCCGAGGTGAATCAATGTCTTGCATTCTAGATGGATCCAATCGCATGGGCCGCCCGCTCGATCTTGGCAGCTCTGATCGTTCTTTTCTTTATTTATTTATTTTTTTTTTATCTCGTCATTGACTGCACAAACGGTGGGAGAGCGGTAAATTTCTAAACTGAATGGTCGCGGGAGGTAGGATTGCGTAAGCTGGATGGTATCTCTGCCACCGTCTGTACAATCAGAGCGACGCCCATGGCTAGGAGCATCGCTTTTCATTTCGCTTCGTTGCGCCAGTCCGCGGCCCTATGAGACGCTCCATTGCTACGACCGCATCAAACCCATACGCACAGCTTTCTTTCATTATACTGTACATACGTCGGGCGCCAGATCTGGCGACCGAGAATAATCGAATGTTTTCTTTACAGACGACCACTGTAGAGTCTACGGCGGCGACGATGTTTAATTCCGCTGCGTATTTTATCGAGGATCCCGCGGCGGATCGACTGTTCGCCGTGACTAATCCTTGACCATTGTACATTCGTTATGTATATTGTATGATATAACCGTTTCTACGAAGCACGAATCATGTTCTGCGGAAGAGAGAGATAGAGAGAGAGAGAGAGAGAGAGAGCTTCCTCATGCGAACGCAGTTCCAACGGGGAATGAAAAAATAATTCAGTAGGCACAACCGTAGATAGACCTTTTGGCTTGTATATTTTCGCATTGCGATATATTAATAATAATATATCAGGATGCGTTTTGATATTATTATTGATATATACATCCACATAATATACAGTTGCACACGTTTGCGGCGCGGGCATCGTATTCCGCGGCATCTCGCGGGCCCGTTATTTTTAAAGAAACTCTCGACGCTCGAGCGGTGCTAGAGCCATTTGTACACGGCGGTGCCGCCTCGGGGAAATAGGTAGCCGCCTGTATCTTTTTTGTATAAACAAAGCCGGAGCGGCGCGGATTACGAAGTCGCCGAGTAAATTATTGAGAATCGTTCCTAGGCGAGCGGATTGCCCGTTAAATTGTCATGCATGCGGAATACAATTTGCGAGGTAGAGAGGGTCGACATTCCTCCATCTCCCTCCGTTTCTCCCACACACATGTAATGGCCCCGCTGAGCGCCTAGGCTCGGGCAATCCAACTTATTTCCGTGTCTTGTCAACGTCACTTTGTACATACGCAAGAAATATATCGGATTATTATGGACTCGTGGAGATTTCGTTACCGCAGCTTTTACCAACGAGCACGGGGCTACCACAGATCCGAGTAGATCGATTGGAGACGAATACGCGAGCAGGTACGACGCCGTGTAACTCCGCGAGAAGTGGAGGGGCTGGCAGTCCGTGGCAGTCTTCGTCGATATTTCCACTGGCCGGCGCGAACGCGAGCGCGCGTTTGTATACAGACCTTTCACTCTGAATCGTACCTCGGTCACGCGTACACGTGTAAGTTGCCGCGCTCCTCTAAACCGAGAGCTACTAAAATTAGCCACCTCATCTGTGATAGTCTCCGCGCGTCCCTGACTGCCGCGTATTCCGGTCCCCCGGTTTGACAAGTAAACAACAGATTGTTCCACGAGAGTCCGCGCGTCACTTCTCGCGGCTTCCTCGCGGCGAGAGTCTGGGTTATTCTCCTTGGACTACTATGCATTATCACAGACGAACACGTCCAAGCGGAATTGACTTCAAGGTGTCCCCGGAGCAGTCGGTTCTAGACAGAAAGGACCGCGGCGCTGGCCGCTTACTGGTCTCTTCGGCAATAATAGCCCAGGGTCTTGCATTTCTCGCACAGATGCTGCGGATGAACCTTGCTCTGGTCGGACACGTCCAGCCCGTCCGGCTTCTCCAACGGCCTCTGAAAGCACGCGGAATGTTACGGTTGCGCAATCGTCGAGAAACTTAATTGTCAGAATCGGACGGGGTGGCGTCCCGCGACTCCTCGCGACTCCTCGCCCAGCGGCGTTTATATTTTCAAACTTTCGCTGTCCCGGCCTAAAAATACTCGGCCGCGTCGGGGACGATCCGCCGGGCTGGAGCTCGCAGGAGGAAAAGAGAGTCGGAAGCGGCGAGTTTTTTGCCTCGGAACGATCGCAACGACGGCTGGGTGCTGGTAGCTTCTGGCCACCGAAGCTGCGATCACCGCGAGCACGATTACGCGACTATAATTAGCCTTTCGCTGAGTTTCGCGCGATATTTCGACGCGTACCCGCGGCGGAAGCCTCTTCTGGCCCCGTCGTCCTTCGCGGCGATCGCCACGTCGAGGCTCGCGGCGAGAGGCGTGCAACAGGTGTTAATCGCTAAATTACGTAAGAACCGTTCACCTGCTTGTGCGGGTAGACGTTTATGTGGCACTTGATACATTCCTGGCCCATATTCGCCCAGCTGTTCCCCGACATCCACTTGCGCTTGCACTTCGGACACTTGTACTCCCCGAAGCATCGCTTTTTCCCCTGGTACGGCGTCAGGCCCTCGCCCTTCGGTCGCGCCTGCAATCGCAACGGCGTAAGTGTCACGGGAATGTTCCAATTAACGCGTTAGTCATCCGCGTATTTTAAGAGACGCCGCGCGGAGCCGGACGATTCGCGCGCAAATTCGCCAAGAGGAACGCGATGATCGGCGATTGGACCGGGAAGGGGCTAAGCAGAGGGGGGGCTCCAGAAACGTCGGGGCATCGCGATAACGCCCAATTGCGCGTATTAGCTGGCGCTCGCGCTGGCTCCAAAAACAAGGCACGTGTGCGCGCCGCGCTAACGGGGCCAAACTCATCGAGCGTGCCGCGTGACGTCACCCTCGCGAGAGATGCTGTTTGTTGTCTCAATTAGCGTCCAATTGAGCACCTCGTCGCGGCGAGCGACACGCGGCTCGTTTAAGGGCCACCGGAGCTCCCGGATCCTGAATCCGTCATAGACACCTGCGGGCAGTCCTTGATGTAGTGGCCCTTCTTGAAGCACAGGTGGCAGAGGTAGCTGGGCGGCGGCCTCTTGGTCGGCTTCCGCTCCAGCAGACCCAGCTCCGTGAAATGGTCCGCGAGGTCGCCGACGCTGTCCGCCAAGTTGCCCCCCATCGGGCCGGAAGGGCTCAGCCCGCCTCTGTGCAAGTAAGCCTGCGACGCCGCCGAGGGGAACCCGCTCCAGATCGTCGGCAGGAGCTTGCCCTGAAGGACAGAAGAAGCGAGCGTTTTCGTGAGCCGGACGGGTCTCTAAGAGGACGAAGCAACGGATGGCAGGGTGTTAGAGGCGGTGGGTACCTGGTCCGGTTGCTGAGTATGATTCTGATCGGCGATCGTGAGGTAGACCCAGTTGAGCAGGTGCGGCGAGTAGTGTGCCTGCTGAAGAGGCTTCTGACCTTGGCCAGCGACGCCGTTAATGGAGCCAAGGCCTAGCTGAGGCGGCTCCTGCAGCTGCAGGTGCTGGACCGCGGGTCTTGGATGACAGGCGGCCATACCCGAGGATCTCGGACTGGCCCACGCGATTTAAAGCGACCTTCGCCGCTGATTCATCCCCTCAGAGATTCTTCTCCCGAAGTCTGAGGGGCACTTGGGTGGAAGCATCCACTTAGTCCTCACATTTTCATTGAAACTTTCACCATAGCCGCGCTGCACGGCTTCTTCTTTACTTCGCGGGGATCTGGCACGAAAACTGTGTCGCGATTTAGTTATCTACGCCCTCGCGACGCTACAAGGCAAACGAATAGCTCGTCCCCCTCGCGAGAGAAACCGATGATCAGGCACTTCCCTGTCTCCCTCGTCTTTCGTTCATCCTCCCGCGGCGGTTCAGAGAAACGTCCGATCTTGATCTGGAAGTGGTATTCCGTGAACGGCTGTTCTGTCCCGGGAGGAAACGTCGCTCTGGACTCGGCGGCCGCGCTCCTTCGGAGGGTCTGCCTTCGGCACTGAACGTCGACAGTGTTCCCCGACGCACGAATACGTAAAAACGCATACAGCTGAATCTAGCCAGCGTTAAAGACCCCCGCCATGTGGTGCAGCTATTTCAGTGCTTACCATCCATCGAGCAGCCTGCCGCGGACCTGCCTCTAGCGCGTCTCGCTCGGGCCCCGGCTCCAACCTTCCTCCTTAACTGATCTTTCCCGAGAGAACTTGCCGTTCTCCGATCATCCGACAGATCGACAGCCAGAAATTCTGCCGAGCGAACAGCCCTCCGGCAACGTTTCGCTGTCGTCCGGCGAACCGATTAGCATCGACTCCAACGAAAGTTCGTGTCCTCCGATCCACGTAATCGAGTGTAACGCAGGTGAACGACATCGTGCCGTTTTTGGTAGACCACGGGGGGTATTAGGGGAGCCATTGATTACTCCCTATAAATAAGCATCGCGTATCGATTCGCAACGATGTCCAGCCGACGTTCGCTCAATCGCCCCGTTAAAGATCGGACGAGCGATGACTTCAATCCGATCTGAGAACGCGAGGGCTCGGACGTCAAGAGGTCGGCGAAGCGTTTCAGAATCTCCGCGGGGTAAATTCGACGTAAGGCGCGCGCTACATTTGACCTCCTTTTCCATCCTATGCAACGAAAATGGATTCATTATTCACCGCGTTGCAGCTCATCGATTGTAACCTTTCCACGGGGACGTGTAAGTACTTCCTGAAAAGCTTCGCGGACATTTAACGGAATTTAGCGTGTCTCCGTAACTCGCGGAACGGGCTGGCCTCCCGCGAGAAGGGAACGATTCTCTGTCACTGCGATTTTAGAGATTCAATTCGCCGCGAGTCGTGCTTCGGTTGTCATCATCTCCGCCGTTCTCGCTCCTCCAGCTAAATCGGTGGCCGTAAATTCACGCGTATTTCCGCGGCCGGAGAACAAGGGCGGCATTTAAGCACCCTTTACCGGGAGGCCTTCGGAAACTTTCTGGCATTCGACAAGTTTGAATGCGCGCGGTGACCTTTCGCCTCCGCGAAAGCAGCTTGCCGCTTTTGCGGCACGCAAAGTTCACCCTCGGTAATCTCACTCCGACCAAGTTCCGTCCCGCCTTCCCAGCTTTTACATATTTCTGCGTTTCCTCCCCGATCAAGCCTCATTGAAGTTGCTAAGAGTCGCGCGAGAGGAACCTTGACACGGTGCGTCCGCGTTCTAGAAATAAACGCCGTCGTTCATGGGGACATAGCCAAGGGACGCTCTCGCCCCCCTCAGCTCCTCGGCCAAAGCTCGTAATTCTTAATCCCTTCTGAAACTCTCGTCTCGTGATCGCTTCCTACAATAATAGGTTCTACGGAGCGGCCAGCCACGCAATGATAAATCGTCCCATCGGCGAGCGTGACGTTATTAAAGGCGCGGAGGAAGAGGTCTGTTAAAAATACGAGCCGCCTATATAGAGCGGGCAGGGCTGAGGTTGAAGACGTGGTGGTAGGTCGTGACTCCCCGTGTCACCCTCGAACTCGATCAGCCGCGGAAACCCACCCTCCTAGACCCTCGTTTAATATTCAGTCCTTCGGTGCAGCCGTGCGTGGCCGACCACCGGGGATCCCTAGGCGTAATTGCCGGTTGATCGATAATCGAGGATGAGACGGCCACTCGCTAGCTACTCGTCCAAGCAGTTTCAGCCCGGCGGTGGCCGCGTCGATTTCACCGAACGCCAGCTTTCTTTTCGATCGCTCGGGGGAGGCTGCTTGGCCATCGTGACGTGGCTCCTCACCGAGCATTCGTGCTTCTGCACTCGAGACACGAGCCTCTAGATACCTATTGGTAGTTACCACCGTCGAGTGGAATGCCATTAGGGGGATTATTCTAAACCGGCGACGAATCGTCTCCGGTTGCCCCGATGAAGACGAGGGCGAAGACTTCCGCTCCGATCGAACCGTTCCCCCCAGGACACTGCCTTTGCTCCTCACGTTCAGTCTGTACACCTAGGAGAAATACTGCCCGCAGAGCGGAACCGACGATCCCGGCTGGACCGCGAAGGGGTCGCAGGCTTGCTACTCCATCGTTCAGAGTCAGAGGAGGAAGCTGAAGAAGTTGCGGATAAGATGGACAAGTACGAGATGATGGAGGTGGTCGGGGAAGGAAGTTACGGGGTGGTGATGAAGTGCAGACACCGCGAGACGGGACAGCTGGTGGCCATCAAGAGGTTCCTGGAGACCGAGGAGGACCTCCAGGTGCGGAAAATGGCGTTCCGCGAGATCAGGATGTTGAAGGTACGTTGGGCCGCTCGTGCACCACCGTAACGCAACTGTAATTTCACCAGGAAAATGATTGTTAAAATTTTTTTTGTGGCAAAATTTCCACCCACCAGGTTGCATGCAATGGTTTCTTGGTGAAATTGCAGTTGCGAGCGGGTTGCTTCTGCGATTGTCGAACGTCACCTGCGTAACGGACCGTTCCCATTTACAGAAGCTACGCCACGACAATTTGGTGAACATGATCGAAGTGTTTCGCCGGAGGAAACGGTTCTACCTCGTCTTCGAGTACGTGGATCACACTCTGCTGGACGAGCTGGAGCGGCTCGGGGGTGGCCTGGGCTGGGAAGTGGCCAAACGTCACATTTACCAGGTCATTCGAGGCTTGAACTTCTGCCACAGCAATAATGTGAGTGTACATCTGGTGCAACAGCCTCGCGGAAACTCTGACAGAGCAGTTATTTCACGGTTGAACCGGCGCACGTGCTGGTTCTCGGCTAGTCTATCTTTAATGAACTGTCTGTCCTGCGCATAAATGATTACCGCGGAATCCTTTAGGGCCCCTGTCTCAAAGAACTAGCAATCTGTGGTGGGCGTAAAGTATAGACTAGGAAAGACATTCTGGAAGTGCTCGCGTGACCAATCTACACAGATAATTATTGCAACGGCCGATAAAAATTATTGATCCACCCTCGGAGAACGAGAATAATAGCTGATATGTTTGCGACATTTACTGGCAGTCGCTGTCGCAGTATTGTTTCTTCGCGGTTTAAATAGTTCGGTGAATTTTCAATCGGTCCCGAACGATCGTCCGTAGATCATGCACCGGGACGTAAAGCCGGAGAACATCCTCGTGTCACCGAACGGGGTGATAAAGCTCTGCGATTTCGGCTTCGCTCGTCTCGTCAGCGGGGCTAACGAGTCCTGCACGGATTACGTGGCAACCAGATGGTATCGGGCGCCGGAACTGCTGATTGGAGATCCACGGTACGGGAAGTCGGTGGACGTGTGGGCAACAGGCTGCCTTTACGCGGAGATGGTGAACGGCATCCCTCTGTTTTCTGGCGACAGCGACGTCGATCAACTTCACAGGATCACCAAAACCCTCGGTAAGCAAGTTAACCGACCCTTCAATCTTTAAGGGGTTACACCACCTTGGCCAGGTCAAGAAATATCCACCGCATCTTTGGGAATTTTATTTCTAACTGACAAAAATATATGAAAAAGAATTTTTATGTTAAACGATTTTATTAAAAATGCACTAAAAAGTAAAAAATAATTCTTTTCTTGTACTGCAATTTCGATGGTGTTTTTTCACTTTAAATAAAATCGTGGAGCAATTTATTTATTGAAGAATTTTAATCGAAAAAGTGATTTTTGTCACTTACGAGGGAAGATCCCGTCTCCGGAAATTCAAAGGATTTTGAAACCTTGTGAATATGTAGGAGATTTTCTTCTAGTTACAACGCAATTTTTGTTTGCTGCCCAAATTCACTCGAAGGGGTGAAATTAACCCCTGAAAATTCGGCTATTTTCCGATTTTGTGTTATAACTCGCGAACTGTAAGAGATAGAAAAAATGTTTCAAGACAAAAGTTACTTCTTTTAATCAGATCTATCACTTGGTATAAAAATTATTTTACAGTTCACGAGTTATAACACAAAATCGAAAAATAACCGGATTTTCAGGGATCAATTACATCCTTTTAAAATGAATTTGGGCAGCAGACAAAAATGGCGTTGTAATCAGGAGGAAATCCCCTTTATATTCACAAAATTTCAGAATTTTTCGAATTTCCGGGTTCGGGATGTTCCCTTGTTAGAAATAAATTCCCAAAGACGCGGTATTAGTGTGGTCCTTATATGTATGGTAAAAAGTCAGAAGCTTCCAAATAGTTTAAAAGAATTTCGTCTAAAATTTTGTTAAAATATATTAAGTTTTATAGGTCGCTCAATGGCAATAAAATATAACTATTTCGGTATAAATTGATAGAAATTTTTGCAATAAGGACAAAATAGTTTTATTAACTTTTAAAATTCAGGCACACATCGCATAGACGAAACGGGTTTATAACGAGTGTGTACTGTATTGTGTTGTGGCATAAGGCTTTATATGCACATTTAAATTTCTCTCATCAGCAGCTCTCGAATCAGATGCAGTCGCAAACTCTAACGTACATTTTATTCAGGTTAAACGCATACATAAAAGCATGGTTTCGGATTCTGATATGTAAATACGGGCCCAGCTTCATTAAAATTGACAAGTGACAATTATGAAAAGTCGCAGTTGCCAAATTTCTGGTACATTCGAAATATATAGTCCTTGAGCGACCTTTACATATCAAAATATACAAATCAAAAACACGAAGGTATTTGTTGTTGTCGAATAGAAAATTTCAAGAGGGTCAGACAGTGCAAATTTTAATGTTGAAAAATAAGGGCCACCCTAATGCGGTATTTCTTGACCCGGCCAAGGTGGCCGCTATTAATTATTCAATGGAAGACGACTCGACCACCGTCCAACGGACCATTTCGCTACTTTCAGGAGGGCTGTGCACGAAGCATCAATTGCTGATGAGTCGCAACGTGCCAGGTAGAATGCTGCGACTGACCAGCGCGGACGAGCTCGTGAGCCTTCCCCAGGTCATCGTCACGTCGATTCGGAAATTGTTCCCCACGTGGGATGGCTTGACGATAGACTTCCTGGCACAGTGTCTCCGCATGGACCCCGACCTTCGGCCCAAATGCTCCACCCTCCTGCAACACATGTTCTTCATGCAACACGGCTTCGCGGACAAGCTGCTGGCCGAGCTGCAAAACTCCGTTGCCAAGGAGTCCGCTATGAACCCCTTGATGGCCAGGAAGTCGGAAGAGAGAAGGCTGAGCTTCCTTTCCGCTGGAGCGCCACCGAGAGTTTGTCGCCACAGGACCGACGGGTATTGCAGTCTCTATGCTTCTACAGTCTACTTTGTTCTAGAGCATTCGCGCGACTTTAATTGTATGTACCGATTTCAGATGGCACATGAATTCCTTGAAAGACAGATCGGCCATCAACATAGCGGAATTGGAAAGGGTCGAAGCCGAAGAGCCGAGGCCGTCACCGGTGCAGATTAGTCGGCCCAGAGAGGTTTGCTACTTCGGATCCGTCTCCGTCATTCCGAACATTACGTACATTCGAAGACTGGAGCACAAAGGGTTGCTCGTGACGGACTTAAAGGGCTGCACGCTGCCCACTCTCATCTCAAAAGACCGCGGCTGCGTAAAGACCAATGGGAAGAGGAAGAGGATTGATCTCCCGAACGTGGATCGATAGAGGAGAACAACCAACTCTTTGTTTAGGTTTTTAATACGTTCGAATCGAAGTTGCACTTACACACATCCCTCTCTAGGATCACAGTTCCGCAGAACTGTTACGCGAACGCTTGTGACCGTAAGTATTTAGGAAAGAAATGCATTTCCTCGTTCAGGAATTTAATTTTACAGTAGTTTGTTGAAGTATTCTTTAGTGGTTTAATGTTCGTTAATATGTGTTCGAAGTAGATTTTGTATTACTTAAGTGTTGATAGTGACTTTCATCCCTAAAGCAAAGATCGATCAGCAAGGAAAGTTCCTCTTATCGATCTCACAATTTCGCGAACTTGCGTCATTCTATTTGCCCTATTTTCGGAATCAGAAAATCGTCGAGTGTAAAGGTGAACTGGCTTTAAGAAAATGTTCGTATGTAAGTATAGAATAAGACATGTAGAACAATTAAAATTGGATTTATATTCGTACGTCGAATGGGCGATTTAAAAGGATATATGTCCGTGTTAAATGATGCATGTAATCTGCTCGTTGTAAAAATTGTTGATATCAAATTGTCTGTGTGTGAAATGTTTGTAAAAATTATTCATTACGTTTTCTACAAATCTATACCGCAAACGTGCACGAGTTGAAGATTAATGACTTCCCATTTCCCGATACCTGCGCCGAGTTCATCAACTACTTAGTTGACTAAATTGGAGGCCGCTTAACTGGATTCCACGGCAACACAATTATTATTTAGAAGAGTATTTTCGGAGACACGTCTAGTCCGGATACGTCCACTCGCGACTGAAAGGTGTATAGAAAGCACGCCGTCCATGGCTGCAACTGCGAAACTGACAAATTTTGCACAGTTTGCAATTGTACAACACGCATCGGTACTTGATATTCTTTCGGGTCCAGACAAATTTGTATTAACGGAATGGAAATAAATTAGAATGCTTGGTAATTCAAATGCTGATATATTTACAGCATCCTTAATATCCAATGATTTATTATTAATATTTCAGGTGTGAAACCTAAACGACAATAAGCTATTCTTAATTTTACCGTTAATGTTATTATCTAATTACACCATTTTCACAGCAGTTCGACGCCACCTCCATACCACATATCTCTCCCATATTTCTTGCGCTGTACAATTATATCATTAAGCGGTTTAAAACACTATTACCGTTGCAAGAAAAGCAAATTTTCGACATATCACTTTGCTGCACCTGCAAGAGAAGCTGAGAGGCGAAATTTGAATTTTTGCAGGTGCGGAAAAGTGGTAAGTTTAATACTTTCGGGAGATCAGAACACTAATAAATAAGCAAACATGGAAAAGGGGGTGAAAGCATGAGCGTCCGCAAAGGGGGGGGGGGCAAAAGGGGCAGTTTCCCCCCACTGCCTTTAGAGAAAAAAATCGCTTATTTTTCAAAATTGATCTTTATTAAGTTTATACTAAAAGTAATATATAAAAAAAATTATGTTAAACGATTTTATTAAAAATTTACTAAAAACTAAAAAATAATTATTTTCTTGTACTACAATTTCGATGGTGTTTTTTTTTACTTTTAATAAAATCGTGGAGTAGGATGTTTCTCATATTAGAATATGAATCAATTTAATACAGCATCGAGCGTCGAAATGAATTTGTTGTGAGATACCACGGACCAGGTATAGGATAGATCTATCACGAAATGTAATTTTGTGTCACTTGTGCTGGCCTGAACGTTACGACTAATTTCAAGAAACATGTTGCATAATTCCGTTTACTAATACATTTTGATAGAAGCATAATTTGCACTTATTTCCATAAATTTCGATCAGAAATATTATATAAATACAACGGCGTAACAAACATTGTAGTCTCTTAGTTAGGTTATATTTTTTTTCACTTCGAGGAACGGATTTTCTGCCTGTTTCTGCCCTCGAAGTTAAAGAAAATATAACCTATATGCAACATGACAATAAATGTTTATTAGCTATTTTATTCTTTTCGCTACATTTGTGAACTTTTTATGACTTAACATCCTTTCAAAATATTATTGTTATGCCGTAACAATATTTTTATGAAATCGAGATATGTAATTATGCGTGGTTAGGAAATCAAAATTTCCATTCGCACGAGAATAGGGATGTCGATTGTCGATACAATTGTATCGATATTTCGTACCGATATTTATTTATCTCTTATGCGTGAAACGGAACAGTACCCGGGATAAGAATAAAATGCTGTGTATTTTGCAAATAAATATAATATTAAATAAGTTTGCTTTAAAGTAGTAAGAACTATCGAATGTATTGAGTGTTCAATTAGCAATTATATTGAGGACTGGTTAATTAATTCGGAGCTTTCGTCTGTTATAGGTAAGCAATTCTTTCCTTTGGAAGCGTCGGTTCGAGTCAACTGGTCTAACGAAAACGCATTGGACAAGTGCCGCATTTACAATACCTATATGGTTTTGAAGTGGAAGTTAAACTTAAGTCATTAGACAATGAAATTATTATAACCACTTTTGTACTAAGTATCACTGTACATTATTCAGAGTATTTTAATAAACCACATGTAGAGAAAAACCGCATCTTTTAATTTAGAACTGCACCCTATAACTTCCATTTCCTAATTAAATCCCAAATTTGATAATCACAAGTAAAGTCTGCGTCTGCGTTGATTAGTTCGCCTTGGATTCTCCCTCCGAAGAAGATACTTAGTGCCACCTCTTTCAACGTCATGTTCTCCTGTTACAAAGCTCAATTTAGAGCGTTCAGAAAATTTTGGCCAGATTTTAGCAAATGTATCAGGAGAACATGAAGCGAAAGGAGGTACGCCCTGAATTTCATCGTCGAAGCCTTTCGAAGATGCTGCGCCTCTACGTCGAACAGTTTCTCCGCCTTAGATTCTCTCTCCGAAGACGCTAACTTTGTGCCACCTCTTTCGACATCATGTTCTCCTGTTACGAAGCTCAATTTAGAGCGTTCTGAAAATTTTGGCCAGATTTTGGAGCGATGTATCAGGAGAACATGAAGCGAAAGGAGGTACGCCCTGAATTTCATCGTCGAAGCCTTTCAAAGACGCTGCGCCTCTACGTCGAACAGTTCTCCGCCTTAGATTCTCTCTCCGAAGACGCTAACATTGCGCCGCCTCTTTCGATATCATGTTCTCCTGTTACAATCTCAATTTTGGAGCGTTCAGAAAATTTTGGCCAGATTTTAGCAAATGTATCAGGAGAACATGAAGCGAAAGGAGGTACGCCCTGAATTTCATCGTCGAAGCCTTTCGAAGACGTTGCGCCTCTACGTCGAACAGTTCTCCGCCTTAGATTCTCTCTCCGAAGGTGCTAACCTTGCGCCGCCTCTTTCGATATCATGTTCTCCTGTTACAATCTCAATTTTGGAGCGTTCAGAAAATTTTGGCCAGATTTTAGCAAATGTATCAGGAGAACATGAAGCGAAAGGAGGTATGCACTGAATTTCATCGTCGAAGGCCTTTCGAAGACGCTGTGCCTCTACGTCGAATAGTTCTCCGCCTTGGATTCTCTCTCCGAAGACGCTAACTTTATGCCACCTCTTTCGACATCATGTTCTCCTGTTACAATCTCAATTTTGGAGCGTTCAGAAAATTTTGGCCAGATTTTAGCAAATGTATCAGGAGAACATGAAGCGAAAGGAGGTACGCCCTGAATTTCATCGTCGAAGCCTTTCGAAGACACTGCGCCTCTACGTCGATCAGTTTCTCCGCCTTAGATTCTCTCTCCGAAGACGCTAACTTTGTGCCACCTCTTTCGACATCATGTTCTCCTGTTACGAAGCTCAATTTAGAGCGTTCTGAAAATTTTGGCCAGATTTTGGAGCGATGTATCAGGAGAACATGAAGCGAAAGGAGGTACGCCCTGAATTTCATCGTCGAAGCCTTTCAAAGACGCTGCGCCTCTACGTCGAACAGTTCTCCGCCTTAGATTCTCTCTCCGAAGACGCTGACATTGCGCCGCCTCTTTCGATATCATGTTCTCCTGTTACAATCTCAATTTTGGAGCGTTCAGAAAATTTTGGCCAGATTTTAGCAAATGTATCAGGAGAACATGAAGCGAAAGGAGGTACGCCCTGAATTTCATCGTCGAAGCCTTTCAAAGACGCTGCGCCTCTACGTCGAACAGTTCTCCGCCTTAGATTCTCTCTCCGAAGGCGCTAACCTTGCGCCGCCTCTTTCGATATCATGTTCTCCTGTTACAATCTCAATTTTGGAGCGTTCAGAAAATTTTGGCCAGATTTTAGCAAATGTATCAGGAGAACATGAAGCGAAAGGAGGTACGCCCTGAATTTCATCGTCGAAGCCTTTCGAAGACGCTGCGCCTCTACGTCGAATAGTTCTCCGCCTTGGATTCTCTCTCCGAAGACGCTAACTTTATGCCACCTCTTTCGACATCATGTTCTCCTGTTACAATCTCAATTTTGGAGCGTTCAGAAAATTTTGGCCAGATTTTAGCAAATGTATCAGGAGAACATGAAGCGAAAGGAGGTACGCCCTGAATTTCATCGTCGAAGCCTTTCAAAGACGCTGCGCCTCTACGTCGAACAGTTCTCCGCCTTAGATTCTCTCTCCGAAGACGCTAACCTTGCGCCGCCTCTTTCGATATCATGTTCTCCTGTTACAATCTCAATTTTGGAGCGTTCAGAAAATTTTGGCCAGATTTTAGCAAATGTATCAGGAGAACATGAAGCGAAAGGAGGTACGCCCTGAATTTCATCGTCGAAGCCTTTCAAAGACGCTGCGCCTCTACGTCGAACAGTTCTCCGCCTTAGATTCTCTCTCCGAAGACGCTGACATTGCGCCGCCTCTTTCGATATCATGTTCTCCTGTTACAATCTCAATTTTGGAGCGTTCAGAAAATTTTGGCCAGATTTTAGCAAATGTATCAGGAGAACATGAAGCGAAAGGAGGTACGCCCTGAATTTCATCGTCGAAGCCTTTCAAAGACGCTGCGCCTCTACGTCGAACAGTTCTCCGCCTTAGATTCTCTCTCCGAAGGCGCTAACCTTGCGCCGCCTCTTTCGATATCATGTTCTCCTGTTACAATCTCAATTTTGGAGCGTTCAGAAAATTTTGGCCAGATTTTAGCAAATGTATCAGGAGAACATGAAGCGAAAGGAGGTACGCCCTGAATTTCATCGTCGAAGCCTTTCGAAGACGCTGCGCCTCTACGTCGAATAGTTCTCCGCCTTGGATTCTCTCTCCGAAGACGCTAACTTTATGCCACCTCTTTCGACATCATGTTCTCCTGTTACAATCTCAATTTTGGAGCGTTCAGAAAATTTTGGCCAGATTTTAGCAAATGTATCAGGAGAACATGAAGCGAAAGGAGGTACGCCCTGAATTTCATCGTCGAAGCCTTTCAAAGACGCTGCGCCTCTACGTCGAACAGTTCTCCGCCTTAGATTCTCTCTCCGAAGACGCTAACCTTGCGCCGCCTCTTTCGATATCATGTTCTCCTGTTACAATCTCAATTTTGGAGCGTTCAGAAAATTTTGGCCAGATTTTAGCAAATGTATCAGGAGAACATGAAGCGAAAGGAGGTACGCCCTGAATTTCATCGTCGAAGCCTTTCAAAGACGCTGTGCCTCTACGTCGAATAGTTCTCCGCCTTGGATTCTCTCTCCGAAGACGCTAACTTTATGCCACCTCTTTCGACATCATGTTCTCCTGTTACAATCTCAATTTTGGAGCGTTCAGAAAATTTTGGCCAGATTTTAGCAAATGTATCAGGAGAACATGAAGCGAAAGGAGGTACGCCCTGAATTTCATCGTCGAAGCCTTTCAAAGACGCTGCGTCTCTACGTCGAACAGTTCTCCGCCTTAGTTTCTCTCTCCGAAGACGCTTACTTTATGCCACCTCTTTCGACATCATGTTCTCCTTTTACAAGCTCAATTTTGGAGCGTTCAGAAAATTTTGGCCAGATTTTAGCAAATGTATCAGGAGAACATGAAGCGAAAGGAGGTACGCCCTGTATTTCATCGTCGAAGCCTTTCGAAGACGCTGCGCCTCTACGTCGAACAGTTTCTCCGCCTTAGATTCTCTCTCCGAAGACGCTAACTTTGTGCCACCTCTTTCGACATCATGTTCTCCTGTTACGAAGCTCAATTTAGAGCCTTCTGAAAATTTTGGCCAGATTTTGGAGCGATGTATCAGGAGAACATGAAGCGAAAGGAGGTACGCCCTGAATTTCATCGTCGAAGCCTTTCAAAGACGCTGCGCCTCTACGTCGAACAGTTCTCCGCCTTAGATTCTCTCTCCGAAGACGCTAACATTGCGCCGCCTCTTTCGATATCATGTTCTCCTGTTACAATCTCAATTTTGGAGCGTTCAGAAAATTTTGGCCAGATTTTAGCAAATGTATCAGGAGAACATGAAGCGAAAGGAGGTACGCCCTGAATTTCATCGTCGAAGCCTTTCGAAGACGTTGCGCCTCTACGTCGAACAGTTCTCCGCCTTAGATTCTCTCTCCGAAGGTGCTAACCTTGCGCCGCCTCTTTCGATATCATGTTCTCCTGTTACAATCTCAATTTTGGAGCGTTCAGAAAATTTTGGCCAGATTTTAGCAAATGTATCAGGAGAACATGAAGCGAAAGGAGGTATGCACTGAATTTCATCGTCGAAGGCCTTTCGAAGACGCTGTGCCTCTACGTCGAATAGTTCTCCGCCTTGGATTCTCTCTCCGAAGACGCTAACTTTATGCCACCTCTTTCGACATCATGTTCTCCTGTTACAATCTCAATTTTGGAGCGTTCAGAAAATTTTGGCCAGATTTTAGCAAATGTATCAGGAGAACATGAAGCGAAAGGAGGTACGCCCTGAATTTCATCGTCGAAGCCTTTCGAAGACACTGCGCCTCTACGTCGATCAGTTTCTCCGCCTTAGATTCTCTCTCCGAAGACGCTAACTTTGTGCCACCTCTTTCGACATCATGTTCTCCTGTTACGAAGCTCAATTTAGAGCCTTCTGAAAATTTTGGCCAGATTTTGGAGCGATGTATCAGGAGAACATGAAGCGAAAGGAGGTACGCCCTGAATTTCATCGTCGAAGCCTTTCAAAGACGCTGCGCCTCTACGTCGAACAGTTCTCCGCCTTAGATTCTCTCTCCGAAGACGCTGACATTGCGCCGCCTCTTTCGATATCATGTTCTCCTGTTACAATCTCAATTTTGGAGCGTTCAGAAAATTTTGGCCAGATTTTAGCAAATGTATCAGGAGAACATGAAGCGAAAGGAGGTACGCCCTGAATTTCATCGTCGAAGCCTTTCAAAGACGCTGCGCCTCTACGTCGAACAGTTCTCCGCCTTAGATTCTCTCTCCGAAGGCGCTAACCTTGCGCCGCCTCTTTCGATATCATGTTCTCCTGTTACAATCTCAATTTTGGAGCGTTCAGAAAATTTTGGCCAGATTTTAGCAAATGTATCAGGAGAACATGAAGCGAAAGGAGGTACGCCCTGAATTTCATCGTCGAAGCCTTTCGAAGACGCTGCGCCTCTACGTCGAATAGTTCTCCGCCTTGGATTCTCTCTCCGAAGACGCTAACTTTATGCCACCTCTTTCGACATCATGTTCTCCTGTTACAATCTCAATTTTGGAGCGTTCAGAAAATTTTGGCCAGATTTTAGCAAATGTATCAGGAGAACATGAAGCGAAAGGAGGTACGCCCTGAATTTCATCGTCGAAGCCTTTCAAAGACGCTGTGCCTCTACGTCGAATAGTTCTCCGCCTTGGATTCTCTCTCCGAAGACGCTAACTTTATGCCACCTCTTTCGACATCATGTTCTCCTGTTACAATCTCAATTTTGGAGCGTTCAGAAAATTTTGGCCAGATTTTAGCAAATGTATCAGGAGAACATGAAGCGAAAGGAGGTACGCCCTGAATTTCATCGTCGAAGCCTTTCGAAGACACTGCGCCTCTACGTCGATCAGTTTCTCCGCCTTAGATTCTCTCTCCGAAGACGCTAACTTTGTGCCACCTCTTTCGACATCATGTTCTCCTGTTACGAAGCTCAATTTAGAGCCTTCTGAAAATTTTGGCCAGATTTTGGAGCGATGTATCAGGAGAACATGAAGCGAAAGGAGGTACGCCCTGAATTTCATCGTCGAAGCCTTTCAAAGACGCTGCGCCTCTACGTCGAACAGTTCTCCGCCTTAGATTCTCTCTCCGAAGACGCTGACATTGCGCCGCCTCTTTCGATATCATGTTCTCCTGTTACAATCTCAATTTTGGAGCGTTCAGAAAATTTTGGCCAGATTTTAGCAAATGTATCAGGAGAACATGAAGCGAAAGGAGGTACGCCCTGAATTTCATCGTCGAAGCCTTTCAAAGACGCTGCGCCTCTACGTCGAACAGTTCTCCGCCTTAGATTCTCTCTCCGAAGGCGCTAACCTTGCGCCGCCTCTTTCGATATCATGTTCTCCTGTTACAATCTCAATTTTGGAGCGTTCAGAAAATTTTGGCCAGATTTTAGCAAATGTATCAGGAGAACATGAAGCGAAAGGAGGTACGCCCTGAATTTCATCGTCGAAGCCTTTCGAAGACGCTGCGCCTCTACGTCGAATAGTTCTCCGCCTTGGATTCTCTCTCCGAAGACGCTAACTTTATGCCACCTCTTTCGACATCATGTTCTCCTGTTACAATCTCAATTTTGGAGCGTTCAGAAAATTTTGGCCAGATTTTAGCAAATGTATCAGGAGAACATGAAGCGAAAGGAGGTACGCCCTGAATTTCATCGTCGAAGCCTTTCAAAGACGCTGTGCCTCTACGTCGAATAGTTCTCCGCCTTGGATTCTCTCTCCGAAGACGCTAACTTTATGCCACCTCTTTCGACATCATGTTCTCCTGTTACAATCTCAATTTTGGAGCGTTCAGAAAATTTTGGCCAGATTTTAGCAAATGTATCAGGAGAACATGAAGCGAAAGGAGGTACGCCCTGAATTTCATCGTCGAAGCCTTTCAAAGACGCTGCGTCTCTACGTCGAATAGTTCTCCGCCTTGGATTCTCTCTCCGAAGACGCTAACTTTATGCCACCTCTTTCGACATCATGTTCTCCTGTTACAATCTCAATTTTGGAGCGTTCAGAAAATTTTGGCCAGATTTTAGCAAATGTATCAGGAGAACATGAAGCGAAAGGAGGTACGCCCTGAATTTCATCGTCGAAGCCTTTCAAAGACGCTGCGCCTCTACGTCGAACAGTTCTCCGCCTTAGATTCTCTCTCCGAAGACGCTAACCTTGCGCCGCCTCTTTCGATATCATGTTCTCCTGTTACAATCTCAATTTTGGAGCGTTCAGAAAATTTTGGCCAGATTTTAGCAAATGTATCAGGAGAACATGAAGCGAAAGGAGGTACGCCCTGAATTTCATCGTCGAAGCCTTTCAAAGACGCTGTGCCTCTACGTCGAATAGTTCTCTGCCTTGGATTCTCTCTCCGAAGACGCTAACTTTATGCCACCTCTTTCGACATCATGTTCTCCTGTTACAATCTCAATTTTGGAGCGTTCAGAAAATTTTGGCCAGATTTTAGCAAATGTATCAGGAGAACATGAAGCGAAAGGAGGTACGCCCTGAATTTCATCGTCGAAGCCTTTCAAAGACGCTGTGCCTCTACGTCGAATAGTTCTCCGCCTTGGATTCTCTCTCCGAAGACGCTAACTTTATGCCACCTCTTTCGACATCATGTTCTCCTGTTACAATCTCAATTTTGGAGCGTTCAGAAAATTTTGGCCAGATTTTAGCAAATGTATCAGGAGAACATGAAGCGAAAGGAGGTACGCCCTGAATTTCATCGTCGAAGCCTTTCAAAGACGCTGCGTCTCTACGTCGAACAGTTCTCCGCCTTAGTTTCTCTCTCCGAAGACGCTTACTTTATGCCACCTCTTTCGACATCATGTTCTCCTTTTACAAGCTCAATTTTGGAGCGTTCAGAAAATTTTGGCCAGATTTTAGCAAATGTATCAGGAGAACATGAAGCGAAAGGAGGTACGCCCTGTATTTCATCGTCGAAGCCTTTCGAAGACGCTGCGCCTCTACGTCGAACAGTTTCTCCGCCTTAGATTCTCTCTCCGAAGACGCTAACTTTGTGCCACCTCTTTCGACATCATGTTCTCCTGTTACGAAGCTCAATTTAGAGCCTTCTGAAAATTTTGGCCAGATTTTGGAGCGATGTATCAGGAGAACATGAAGCGAAAGGAGGTACGCCCTGAATTTCATCGTCGAAGCCTTTCAAAGACGCTGCGCCTCTACGTCGAACAGTTCTCCGCCTTAGATTCTCTCTCCGAAGACGCTAACATTGCGCCGCCTCTTTCGATATCATGTTCTCCTGTTACAATCTCAATTTTGGAGCGTTCAGAAAATTTTGGCCAGATTTTAGCAAATGTATCAGGAGAACATGAAGCGAAAGGAGGTACGCCCTGAATTTCATCGTCGAAGCCTTTCGAAGACGTTGCGCCTCTACGTCGAACAGTTCTCCGCCTTAGATTCTCTCTCCGAAGGTGCTAACCTTGCGCCGCCTCTTTCGATATCATGTTCTCCTGTTACAATCTCAATTTTGGAGCGTTCAGAAAATTTTGGCCAGATTTTAGCAAATGTATCAGGAGAACATGAAGCGAAAGGAGGTATGCACTGAATTTCATCGTCGAAGGCCTTTCGAAGACGCTGTGCCTCTACGTCGAATAGTTCTCCGCCTTGGATTCTCTCTCCGAAGACGCTAACTTTATGCCACCTCTTTCGACATCATGTTCTCCTGTTACAATCTCAATTTTGGAGCGTTCAGAAAATTTTGGCCAGATTTTAGCAAATGTATCAGGAGAACATGAAGCGAAAGGAGGTACGCCCTGAATTTCATCGTCGAAGCCTTTCGAAGACACTGCGCCTCTACGTCGATCAGTTTCTCCGCCTTAGATTCTCTCTCCGAAGACGCTAACTTTGTGCCACCTCTTTCGACATCATGTTCTCCTGTTACGAAGCTCAATTTAGAGCCTTCTGAAAATTTTGGCCAGATTTTGGAGCGATGTATCAGGAGAACATGAAGCGAAAGGAGGTACGCCCTGAATTTCATCGTCGAAGCCTTTCAAAGACGCTGCGCCTCTACGTCGAACAGTTCTCCGCCTTAGATTCTCTCTCCGAAGACGCTGACATTGCGCCGCCTCTTTCGATATCATGTTCTCCTGTTACAATCTCAATTTTGGAGCGTTCAGAAAATTTTGGCCAGATTTTAGCAAATGTATCAGGAGAACATGAAGCGAAAGGAGGTACGCCCTGAATTTCATCGTCGAAGCCTTTCAAAGACGCTGCGCCTCTACGTCGAACAGTTCTCCGCCTTAGATTCTCTCTCCGAAGGCGCTAACCTTGCGCCGCCTCTTTCGATATCATGTTCTCCTGTTACAATCTCAATTTTGGAGCGTTCAGAAAATTTTGGCCAGATTTTAGCAAATGTATCAGGAGAACATGAAGCGAAAGGAGGTACGCCCTGAATTTCATCGTCGAAGCCTTTCGAAGACGCTGCGCCTCTACGTCGAATAGTTCTCCGCCTTGGATTCTCTCTCCGAAGACGCTAACTTTATGCCACCTCTTTCGACATCATGTTCTCCTGTTACAATCTCAATTTTGGAGCGTTCAGAAAATTTTGGCCAGATTTTAGCAAATGTATCAGGAGAACATGAAGCGAAAGGAGGTACGCCCTGAATTTCATCGTCGAAGCCTTTCAAAGACGCTGTGCCTCTACGTCGAATAGTTCTCCGCCTTGGATTCTCTCTCCGAAGACGCTAACTTTATGCCACCTCTTTCGACATCATGTTCTCCTGTTACAATCTCAATTTTGGAGCGTTCAGAAAATTTTGGCCAGATTTTAGCAAATGTATCAGGAGAACATGAAGCGAAAGGAGGTACGCCCTGAATTTCATCGTCGAAGCCTTTCGAAGACACTGCGCCTCTACGTCGATCAGTTTCTCCGCCTTAGATTCTCTCTCCGAAGACGCTAACTTTGTGCCACCTCTTTCGACATCATGTTCTCCTGTTACGAAGCTCAATTTAGAGCCTTCTGAAAATTTTGGCCAGATTTTGGAGCGATGTATCAGGAGAACATGAAGCGAAAGGAGGTACGCCCTGAATTTCATCGTCGAAGCCTTTCAAAGACGCTGCGCCTCTACGTCGAACAGTTCTCCGCCTTAGATTCTCTCTCCGAAGACGCTGACATTGCGCCGCCTCTTTCGATATCATGTTCTCCTGTTACAATCTCAATTTTGGAGCGTTCAGAAAATTTTGGCCAGATTTTAGCAAATGTATCAGGAGAACATGAAGCGAAAGGAGGTACGCCCTGAATTTCATCGTCGAAGCCTTTCAAAGACGCTGCGCCTCTACGTCGAACAGTTCTCCGCCTTAGATTCTCTCTCCGAAGGCGCTAACCTTGCGCCGCCTCTTTCGATATCATGTTCTCCTGTTACAATCTCAATTTTGGAGCGTTCAGAAAATTTTGGCCAGATTTTAGCAAATGTATCAGGAGAACATGAAGCGAAAGGAGGTACGCCCTGAATTTCATCGTCGAAGCCTTTCGAAGACGCTGCGCCTCTACGTCGAATAGTTCTCCGCCTTGGATTCTCTCTCCGAAGACGCTAACTTTATGCCACCTCTTTCGACATCATGTTCTCCTGTTACAATCTCAATTTTGGAGCGTTCAGAAAATTTTGGCCAGATTTTAGCAAATGTATCAGGAGAACATGAAGCGAAAGGAGGTACGCCCTGAATTTCATCGTCGAAGCCTTTCAAAGACGCTGTGCCTCTACGTCGAATAGTTCTCCGCCTTGGATTCTCTCTCCGAAGACGCTAACTTTATGCCACCTCTTTCGACATCATGTTCTCCTGTTACAATCTCAATTTTGGAGCGTTCAGAAAATTTTGGCCAGATTTTAGCAAATGTATCAGGAGAACATGAAGCGAAAGGAGGTACGCCCTGAATTTCATCGTCGAAGCCTTTCAAAGACGCTGCGTCTCTACGTCGAATAGTTCTCCGCCTTGGATTCTCTCTCCGAAGACGCTAACTTTATGCCACCTCTTTCGACATCATGTTCTCCTGTTACAATCTCAATTTTGGAGCGTTCAGAAAATTTTGGCCAGATTTTAGCAAATGTATCAGGAGAACATGAAGCGAAAGGAGGTACGCCCTGAATTTCATCGTCGAAGCCTTTCAAAGACGCTGCGCCTCTACGTCGAACAGTTCTCCGCCTTAGATTCTCTCTCCGAAGACGCTAACCTTGCGCCGCCTCTTTCGATATCATGTTCTCCTGTTACAATCTCAATTTTGGAGCGTTCAGAAAATTTTGGCCAGATTTTAGCAAATGTATCAGGAGAACATGAAGCGAAAGGAGGTACGCCCTGAATTTCATCGTCGAAGCCTTTCAAAGACGCTGTGCCTCTACGTCGAATAGTTCTCTGCCTTGGATTCTCTCTCCGAAGACGCTAACTTTATGCCACCTCTTTCGACATCATGTTCTCCTGTTACAATCTCAATTTTGGAGCGTTCAGAAAATTTTGGCCAGATTTTAGCAAATGTATCAGGAGAACATGAAGCGAAAGGAGGTATGCCCTGAATTTCATCGTCGAAGGCCTTTCGAAGACGCTGTGCCTCTACGTCGAATAGTTCTCCGCCTTAGATTCTCTCTCCGAAGACGCTAACTTTATGCCACCTCTTTCGACATCATGTTCTCCTTTTACAAGCTCAATTTTGGAGCGTTCAGAAAATTTTGGCCAGATTTTAGCAAATGTATCAGGAGAACATGAAGCGAAAGGAGGTATGCCCTGAATTTCATCGTCGAAGGCCTTTCGAAAACTCTGCGCATCTACGATTTTCCCCGATCGTTACCGATTTCTCAGTCACCCAGTATAGTAGGGTATTTTTCATCCCTTATGAAAATACTCGGGACGTGAAACCGCGTCCAAATAGTACAATGAAAGTACCCATTGATTGCCGATTTTCCTCGATCGTTGCCGATTTCTCTGTCACCCTCTATAGTAGGGTATTTTTCACCCCTTAGGAAAGTACTCGGGACGGGAAACCGCGTCCAATGAGTACAATGAAAGTACCCATTGATTGCCGATTTTCCTCGATCGTTGCCGATTTCTCTGTCACCCTCTATAGTAGGGTATTTTTCACCCCTTATGAAAATACTCGGGACGTGAAACCGCGTCCAAATAGTACAATGAAAGTACCCATTGATTGCCGATTTTCCTCGATCGTTGCCGATTTCTCAGTCACCCAGTATAGTAGGGTATTTTTCACCCCTAAGGAAAGTACTCGGATCGTGAAACCGTGTCCAATGAGTACAATGAAAGTACCCCTTGATCGCCGATTTACCTCGACCGTTTCCGATTTTTCAGTCACCCTGTATAGTAGGGTATTTTTCACCCCTTAGGAAAGTACTCGGGACGTGAAACCGCGTCCAATGAGTACAATGAAAGTACCCATTGATTGCCGATTTTCCTCGATCGTTGCCGATTTCTCTGTCACCCTCTATAGTAGGGTATTTTTCACCCCTTATGAAAATACTCGGGACGTGAAACCGCGTCCAAATAGTACAATGAAAGTACCCATTGATTGCCGATTTTCCTCGATCGTTGCCGATTTCTCAGTCACCCTGTATAGTAGGGTATTTTTCACCCCTAAGGAAAGTACTCGGATCGTGAAACCGTGTCCAATGAGTACAATGAAAGTACCCCTTGATCGCCGATTTACCTCGATCGTTGCCGATTTCTCTGTCACCCTCTATAGTAGGGTATTTTTCACCCCTTATGAAAATACTCGGGACATGAAACCGCGTCCAAATAGTACAATGAAAGTACCCATTGATTGCCGATTTTCCTCGATCGTTGCCGATTTCTCAGTCACCCTGTATAGTAGGGTATTTTTCACCCCTAAGGAAAGTACTCGGATCGTGAAACCGTGTCCAATGAGTACAATGAAAGTACCCCTTGATCGCCGATTTACCTCGACCGTTACCGATTTTTCAGTCACCCTGTATAGTAGGGTATTTTTCACCCCTTAGGAAAATACTCGGGACGTGAAACCGCGTTCAATGAGTACAATAAAAGTACCCTTTGATTGCCGATTTTCCTCGATCGTTGCCGATTTCTCTTACACCCTGTATAGTAGGGTATTTTTCACCCCTAAGGAAAGTACTCGGATCGTGAAACCGCGTCCAATGAGTATAATGAAAGTACCTTTTGATCGCCGATTTTCCTCGACCATTACCGATTTTTCAGTCACCCTGTATAGTAGGGTATTTTTCACCCCTTAGGAAAGAACTCGGGACGTGAAACCACGTCCAAAGAGTACAATAAAAGTACCCTTTGATCGCCGATTTTCCTTGATCGTTACTGATTTTTCAGACACCCTGTATGGTAGGGTATTTTTTACCCCTTAGTAAAGTACTCGGGACGTGAAACCGCTCAGAAAATTTTGGCTAGATTTTGGAGCGATGTATCAGGAGAACATGAAGCGAAAGGAGGTACGCCCTGAATTTCATCGTCGAAGCCTTTCGAAGACGCTGCGCCTCTACGTCGAATAGTTCTCCGCCTTAGATTCTCTTTCCGAAGACGCTAACTTAGTGCCACCTCTTTCGACATCATGTTCTCCTGTTACAATCTCAATTTTGGAGCGTTCAGAATATTTTGGCCAGATTTTAGCAAATGTATCAGGAGAACATGAAGCGAAAGGAGGTACGCCCTGAATTTCATCGTCGAAGCCTTTCGAAGACGCTGCGCCTCTACGTCGAATAGTTCTCCGCCTTAGATTCTCTTTCCGAAGACGCTAACTTAGTGCCACCTCTTTCGACATCATGTTCTCCTGTTACAATCTCAATTTTGGAGCGTTCAGAAAATTTTGGCCAGATTTTAGCAAATGTATCAGGAGAACATGAAGCGAAAGGAGGTACGCCCTGAATTTCATCGTCGAAGCCTTTCGAAGACGCTGTGCCTCTACGTCGAATAGTTCTCCGCCTTGGATTCTCTCTCCGAAGACGCTAACTTTGTGCCACCTCTTCCGACATCATGTTCTCCTGTTACGAAGCTCAATTTAGAGCGTTCAGAAAATTTTGGCCAGATTTTAGCAAATGTATCAGGAGAACATGAAGCGAAAGGAGGTACGCCCTGAATTTCATCGTCGAAGCCTTTCGAAGACGCTGCGCCTCTACGTCGAATAGTTCTCCGCCTTGGATTCTCTCTCCGAAGACGCTAACTTTATGCCACCTCTTTCGACATCATGTTCTCCTGTTACAATCTCAATTTTGGAGCGTTCAGAAAATTTTGGCCAGATTTTAGCAAATGTATCAGGAGAACATGAAGCGAAAGGAGGTACGCCCTGAATTTCATCGTCGAAGCCTTTCAAAGACGCTGCGTCTCTACGTCGAACAGTTCTCCGCCTTAGTTTCTCTCTCCGAAGACGCTTACTTTATGCCACCTCTTTCGACATCATGTTCTCCTTTTACAAGCTCAATTTTGGAGCGTTCAGAAAATTTTGGCCAGATTTTAGCAAATGTATCAGGAGAACATGAAGCGAAAGGAGGTACGCCCTGTATTTCATCGTCGAAGCCTTTCGAAGACGCTGCGCCTCTACGTCGAACAGTTTCTCCGCCTTAGATTCTCTCTCCGAAGACGCTAACTTTGTGCCACCTCTTTCGACATCATGTTCTCCTGTTACGAAGCTCAATTTAGAGCCTTCTGAAAATTTTGGCCAGATTTTGGAGCGATGTATCAGGAGAACATGAAGCGAAAGGAGGTACGCCCTGAATTTCATCGTCGAAGCCTTTCAAAGACGCTGCGCCTCTACGTCGAACAGTTCTCCGCGTTAGATTCTCTCTCCGAAGACGCTAACCTTGCGCCGCCTCTTTCGATATCATGTTCTCCTGTTACAATCTCAATTTTGGAGCGTTCAGAAAATTTTGGCCAGATTTTAGCAAATGTATCAGGAGAACATGAAGCGAAAGGAGGTACGCCCTGAATTTCATCGTCGAAGCCTTTCGAAGACGCTGTGCCTCTACGTCGAATAGTTCTCCGCCTTGGATTCTCTCTCCGAAGACGCTAACTTTGTGCCACCTCTTCCGACATCATGTTCTCCTGTTACGAAGCTCAATTTAGAGCGTTCAGAAAATTTTGGCCAGATTTTAGCAAATGTATCAGGAGAACATGAAGCGAAAGGAGGTACGCCCTGAATTTCATCGTCGAAGGCCTTTCGAAGACGCTGTGCCTCTACGTCGAATAGTTCTCCGCCTTGGATTCTCTCTCCGAAGACGCTAACTTTATGCCACCTCTTTCGACATCATGTTCTCCTGTTACAATCTCAATTTTGGAGCGTTCAGAAAATTTTGGCCAGATTTTAGCAAATGTATCAGGAGAACATGAAGCGAAAGGAGGTACGCCCTGAATTTCATCGTCGAAGCCTTTCAAAGACGCTGCGCCTCTACGTCGAACAGTTCTCCGCCTTAGATTCTCTCTCCGAAGACGCTAACCTTGCGCCGCCTCTTTCGATATCATGTTCTCCTGTTACAATCTCAATTTTGGAGCGTTCAGAAAATTTTGGCCAGATTTTAGCAAATGTATCAGGAGAACATGAAGCGAAAGGAGGTACGCCCTGAATTTCATCGTCGAAGCCTTTCAAAGACGCTGTGCCTCTACGTCGAATAGTTCTCCGCCTTGGATTCTCTCTCCGAAGACGCTAACTTTATGCCACCTCTTTCGACATCATGTTCTCCTGTTACAATCTCAATTTTGGAGCGTTCAGAAAATTTTGGCCAGATTTTAGCAAATGTATCAGGAGAACATGAAGCGAAAGGAGGTACGCCCTGAATTTCATCTTCGAAGCCTTTCGAAGACGTTGCGCCTCTACGTCGAACAGTTCTCCGCCTTAGATTCTCTCTCCGAAGGCGCTAACCTTGAGCCGCCTCTTTCGATATCATGTTCTCCTGTTACAATCTCAATTTTGGAGCGTTCAGAAAATTTTGGCCAGATTTTAGCAAATGTATCAGGAGAACATGAAGCGAAAGGAGGTACGCCCTGAATTTCATCGTCGAAGGCCTTTCGAAGACGCTGTGCCTCTACGTCGAATAGTTCTCCGCCTTGGATTCTCTCTCCGAAGACGCTAACTTTATGCCACCTCTTTCGACATCATGTTCTCCTGTTACAATCTCAATTTTGGAGCGTTCAGAAAATTTTGGCCAGATTTTAGCAAATGTATCAGGAGAACATGAAGCGAAAGGAGGTATGCCCTGAATTTCATCGTCGAAGGCCTTTCGAAGACGCTGTGCCTCTACGTCGAATAGTTCTCCGCCTTGGATTCTCTCTCCGAAGACGCTAACTTTGTGCCACCTCTTCCGACATCATGTTCTCCTGTTACGAAGCTCAATTTAGAGCGTTCAGAAAATTTTGGCCAGATTTTAGCAAATGTATCAGGAGAACATGAAGCGAAAGGAGGTACGCCCTGAATTTCATCGTCAAAGCCTTTCGAAGACGCTGCGCCTCTACGTCGAACAGTTTCTCCGCCTTAGATTCTCTCTCCGAAGACGCTAACTTTAGGCCACCTCTTTCGACATCATGTTCTCCTGTTACAATCTCAATTTTGGAGCGTTCAGAAAATTTTGGCCAGATTTTAGCAAATGTATCAGGAGAACATGAAGCGAAAGGAGGTACGCCCTGAATTTCATCGTCGAAGCCTTTCGAAGACGTTGCGCCTCTACGTCGAACAGTTCTCCGCCTTAGATTCTCTCTCCGAAGGCGCTAACCTTGAGCCGCCTCTTTCGATATCATGTTCTCCTGTTACAATCTCAATTTTGGAGCGTTCAGAAAATTTTGGCCAGATTTTAGCAAATGTATCAGGAGAACATGAAGCGAAAGGAGGTACGCCCTGAATTTCATCGTCGAAGGCCTTTCGAAGACGCTGTGCCTCTACGTCGAATAGTTCTCCGCCTTGGATTCTCTCTCCGAAGACGCTAACTTTATGCCACCTCTTTCGACATCATGTTCTCCTGTTACAATCTCAATTTTGGAGCGTTCAGAAAATTTTGGCCAGATTTTAGCAAATGTATCAGGAGAACATGAAGCGAAAGGAGGTATGCCCTGAATTTCATCGTCGAAGGCCTTTCGAAGACGCTGTGCCTCTACGTCGAATAGTTCTCCGCCTTGGATTCTCTCTCCGAAGACGCTAACTTTGTGCCACCTCTTCCGACATCATGTTCTCCTGTTACGAAGCTCAATTTAGAGCGTTCAGAAAATTTTGGCCAGATTTTAGCAAATGTATCAGGAGAACATGAAGCGAAAGGAGGTACGCCCTGAATTTCATCGTCAAAGCCTTTCGAAGACGCTGCGCCTCTACGTCGAACAGTTTCTCCGCCTTAGATTCTCTCTCCGAAGACGCTAACTTTAGGCCACCTCTTTCGACATCATGTTCTCCTTCTACAAGCTCAATTTTGGAGCGTTCAGAAACTTTTGGCCAGATTTTAGCAAATGTATCAGGAGAACATGAAGCGAAAGGAGGTACGCCCTGAATTTCATCGTCGAAGCCTTTCGAAGACGCTGCGCCTCTACGTCGAATAGTTCTCCGCCTTAGATTCTCTCTCCGAAGACGCTAACTTTGTGCCACCTCTTTCAACATCATGTTCTCCTGTTACGAAGCTCAATTTAGAGCGTTCAGAAAATTTTGGCCAGATTTTAGCAAATGTATCAGGAGAACATGAAGCGAAAGGAGGTACGCCCTGAATTTCATCGTCAAAGCCTTTCGAAGACGCTGCGCCTCTACGTCGAACAGTTTCTCCGCCTTAGATTCTCTCTCCGAAGACGCTAACTTTGTGCCACCTCTTTCGACATCATGTTCTCCTGTTACGAAGCTCAATTTAGAGCCTTCTGAAAATTTTGGCCAGATTTTGGAGCGATGTATCAGGAGAACATGAAGCGAAAGGAGGTATCTTGAAATTTCACCATTGAAGGCGTTGCCTTAAAGTAGGGGAACCAAAGCTGCGCCTTCTAAAGGCATTTTACCATGGAAATCATAGGTTTGGAATTTGGATAGGAATTTGTAAAAGGTATTTGTAAATAATAATACTGTTCTTTTCCAATTTTTTTCCTCTTTATTTGCATAAAAGGTCTTTTTTACAGTGTTACAATATTGTATAATTTCATTTGACTTTTTGTATAAAATCACTATCTTCTCATGTTCATTGTTCAGGCTGACAGCTTTCCATCGTTTTTCTCATTTAATGTTCCTGCCAACTGAGGATTGTTCCCAAGATTAATCTGCAACAAGAAGAAAAATATTTTCATTAACCTGATTTGTCTATTAAATATAGAAAATACGACAAATATTACAATATAATTTCATGCAAAACGTGTAAAGAATTTATTTATCTTCCCAATTTAACTTTTATTTCATGTAGAATACATTTAAACGCAGTCCAATTCTATCATATCACAGAAAACGTATACAAATAGGTAGGTACCCTTTTGTTTGAAAACAAAAAAACCATACTTTTCTTCGCGCACAAAAAATTTAAAGACAAATTTGCGTAGCCGCTCCACTTTTATAGCTCGACGAATCTGAATGAATCTGAATCGAGCTGAACTGAAGTTAGCGACCATATAACAATTTATTTAATCTTACACGCTGCATAATCCTAATATTATATTAGTAAGGTACTCAAAACACGCATACAACTTATGAAAGGAAAAGAAAAGATTAACGAAGAGAATGTCAAGTTATCACACGTATACAAGCACGCACACACCTTTCAGCATATCAACACATTTCAGAGTAGTTCCGGAGTTGGACGCTGTTCATGAACAGAGGCCGCTAAATTCAGTCCTCGAGTTATGGGTCGGTAATACAGTTTGGGTGGTGACACGAAGTCCCTGAAGTTGTTAGGTCTATCCTATACTTTGTCGACGGGGATACACTGCTCCACGATTTTATTTAAAGTGAAAAAAAACACCATCGAAATTGCAGTACAAGAAAAGAATTATTTTTTAGTTTTTAGTGCATTTCTAATAAAATCGTTTAACATAAAATTTTTTTCATATATTTTATATTTTCTAGTTTTTCAATTTAATTTGAAATCGCGATGCGACTAGCGACCCGAACGCAGCGTTTTTTTGTCGTTTTTGTAAAGAACGCGAGTGGCCGATTTCAAGTCGTTTGGATTTGTGGTTATGGGTTATATTTATTGATGACTGGGTAATTTTTTTACCCGCTCGGGGTTAATTTTTTTTTTTTAATATTGTATTGTCATCCAAACTACGCCCGCCTGCAAAGTTTCAATACAATTTGACAGTTGGAAGTCTGTTAAATTTGAGTTGCCAGATTTGAACCATACAAACAAACAAACATACAAACAAACAAACAAACAGAGGATCGCAACTGATTAAAATCGTTTAAAAAGGGAATATTTTTAAATTTCGGATTTAAATTTTTAACTAAATTGCCACTATATAATGAGTTAAAAAAAGCAAGAAGGGTATATTTTTCTTTACCATCATCCCAAAGTTGCCCCCCCCCCCCCCTGGAAAAAAGTCTCCGGACGCCCCTGGGTGAAAGGGTGTCGTTTGTAATAATGTCCACCCCTCGAGTTAAACCAGACAAGTGAATTACATATTTTGATCATTTTATTTATTCATCTCTCATGGATACAGAGTAATTTCGGTATAGAATTTTAATTACAATATCCCGTCATTATTTTATAAAAGTAAATACAATTATATCGTTAACAATAATAATGCGCGTAAATCGGTTAACACACGCTCCAAACATTAGCTAAAGCATTCACGTTCACCGTAGGAATAATTTTACAGATATACGTTCACTTACCGATCTCGCGAACGTAGTCTCGGGGCATATATGTACAAATACGACTCGGGCTAAGGGATTCGCTTTTCGCGGAACGATCTCGCGATCGTGAGCTTCTACTCTTTCAGAGAGGAGGAGAATTTCTTATCTCGAACGAGTTCCTTGAGCCATGCACCTCAGTCCGTTTAACTTGCCTTCTACTCTATGAACTATTCATTATGGTACTACGACTAAAAGTATCAGGAAAACTTTATATAAATTCCCAGGGAACCCTTTCGTTCCTCCATGTCCTAAGAATTAACAAACAAACTCATTAACCTGCAATACAATTTCCCACATTTATTTACCGTTATGGAATTGCACGTTGAAAACTAATCCGATGAATACTAGCTCCGTAAAAGATCTCTTGAAAGAAATCGCGTTGAGAGTTGCGGGTACCGGGACCCCGCGCTCGTGCGAGAGCATGGTCTCGAGAGATTTGCAGCGCGGTATGAGGTGTAGCGGCATGCAGGGGCGCGACGCGTCGATAACGCAGAAACTCCGCGGGCGATTCGGTGCACCGTGCCAGGCTGAATTGCCGTCGGGTGGAATGTTTGGCGGATTAATACGCTTCCGGGTTAATTCTCGAGTCGCGAGGAGAAGCTACGGCCAACGAGGGAACTTTAACGAGCCGAGACGCACTGGCTCGCAAACGTACGAGCTTCCTGACCTGATCCATTTATGTAACGCGGGACGACGGACGAGCAAACTTTCCGGTCGCTAGTACCCGGCCAAGAAAACTACCCCTCTCCTTCGGCTTCCACGAAATCATTTCTTCCCCTCCCCCCTCCCCATGCCGCTGCCTCTAGCCACCTGCACGATCATACTTTGCTCAAGCAGTCATTAAAGGGAGAAAGAGTTTCATTACGCGTAGCTTTTTCAAACGAGAATGTCACATTCATAATGTATGTATACCGTATATTTTTACCGCCGCTTTTGACGCGTCGAAAGGCAGTGCGGTAGGAACGCGAGGCGAAGGTAAAATGGATTGTTTGTGTAGCAGTTTGTAGAGCTAAAGCTGGTTATTCGAGTTGCTCGAGTTATTCGAGAGAATGTAGTCGTGGCATTCCATTAATAGTTGCAGTGACGCTAACATACCCCATCCCAGAGCAAAAAATAGATGCGCAATTATTCTATGAGCTCTACAGCGTCATTGACAAACCACTTACGCGCACGCAGGGGTTAATAACCCTGCCGAAGAAAGCTCGATTTTTTTTCAAGTAGACGGTCGCTCGTACGCTAGGCCCCCCGGTTACTTTTACTGTCGCGTCCTTAAGGAGCCTCACGGGGGTTGGTGATCAAGAGCATCGATGATCTCGCGGACGTAACACTTTGCATTTACTCGATCACTATTTAGATCAGTGACTCTGCCCGGGCCGCGATATTAAATACTTAAATATACTAATCAAAGAATTTTAATTTATAGGGTGAATTTGTCAATTCTCACGTAGATTTACAATCGAAATAATTGCCGGCCGCGGGTTGCTCATCGCTGATTCAGACGAACCTGATCCTGTCCCCCCGCCGCGATACCTTTGCTACTTAGGAGAGTGAAGAATGGAGCAAGCCGTTCACGAGAGATCGCCCGCGTTCTTTCAAGAGTAATTTTATTTTCTATTTCGACTCACCCCGCGAATATAACGAATATGCGATGAACGCGAAATGCTACGGAAGGAACAGCCGGGCGGGAAGTGAACGAAAACCCGGGGTGGATGAAGCGAAAGCCGAACGGCTGAGGACTCAAGTGTTCTCAAGGAACATCGTTTCTCCGCATTAGCGACTAATTTATCTACGCCTCTTTAACTCGAGGCACACCCCCAATGCTCACTCTCTCGTCTCTCTCCCTCTCTGTCACGCACCTGCTGGCGACGCTCGAAATCGTTGGACCGTCGACCGACTTTGGAATCCATTGGGACAGCTGGTTGTAAGTTCGATTGCAAGGGGGCAAACGCTTTTCGTCCCGTGTCTGTCGCTACATTCCGTTTACAATTCGGCTTGACCGTCGTCCATGGGTACCCGGCGTACTGCTTCGCGGCACGAGTGAACTGTTATAAGGCACTTTGAATCTGCATCGCAAATGTACATGTATAATAAGAGAATGAATGGGCAGGTTCGATCGCGAGCAGTCGAAAGGAAAACGATGTGTTTGATGGGATCGGTGTGTGCCAACTGGAGGTCTCGAAAGCCGGACGACCGAATGAATTGGTAACACGGAATCTCGGTGAACAGAACTCCGGCGCTGTCAAATCAACAGCTACAAGCTAGACGAATGCCTGCGAATTTAACCCTTTCGGTGTATCGCGAACAGTTTGCCCGTGAGTGGACCCGAAAGGATTAAATCGTGTCTCTCAGACTATGCGCTTGCTCGCGGGTGAAGGATCTATCGATCGGCAATGCGAGCGCGAAAGGTTGCCCCGCTTGCAGCAAACAGTAGGTAAAGGTACTTTTACATTTCACAGGACACTCAAAGTCGTCGACTTGGCTCATTGCTTTCACTTATGAATTATAGAATTTATCTTCGCCTGTCTACCGAAGTGTACTATCCTGATTTCGCGATATCCGCTCTCGCTCTCTCTCTCTCCCCCCCCCCCCGATCTCTGCTCCCCTGCGATCGTTACATGAATCAGCAAACCCCGCACCACCGTTTGTGTGCCAGTATAGATATTACTTCAAAGAGATAAAAAATTCGCCTTTTAAATACGTTTCATCGGAGTAGAGATATAATGTATGAGTCTTATAGTGTGATTTCATGTTACATTCGTCCACTTATTAATGTACAAGCGACTTACATAAATATTAATTATTCTTACCGTTATGTATTTCATCTTTTTTTCGTTTTCATCTATTTCGGTTTTAGAATATCAGCGAGGACACAGTCTCGCCGATTGAGACGACGACAGGCCAAATGAGAAGAGGATCGGCACCCGAGTATGTACTTTCATCGATGGATCTAAGCGACCAACATTCGGTTCTATTTCTCCCTTCTCCATATACTTCGTTTATTCCTTCGCGATTCCCTTACACCCCCCCCCCCCACCCCCCCCCCCACCCCCAAGCATCTGACGCTCCTGTATTTCCTCTCAGATTTCCGAAGACCATACGTTAGGAAGGATAGACTTAATTGTTTGAAGGCCTGATCTTCGGAGCCGAACGCATCTGTCCAATCGTCTTCGTCTCGCATACGCATTATTTTATTACTCTTACTATAAATATTATTATCTCATCGTGATTATCATTATTATTAGAATTAATGTTATTGTTGTAATTATTATTATCGGTATTAGTAATGGTAGTAGTAGAAATAGCAGTAGTAACAGTAGTAGTAATAGTAGCTGCAGCAGCAGTAGTAGTATAGTAGTAGTAGTAGTAATGGTAGTAGTAGTAGTAATAGTAATAGTAGTATGAGTAGTAGTAGTGGTAGGAGTAGTAGTAGGAGTAATAGTAGGAATAGTAGTAATAGTAGTAATAGTGGTAATAGTAATAGTAATAGTGGTAGTAGAAGAGAAAGTAGTAGAAATAGGGATAGTAATAGTAATATTAATAGTAGTAGTAGCAGTAGTAGTAGTAGTAGTAGTAGCAACAGCAGCAGCAGTAGTAGTGATAGTAGTAGTAGTAGTAATAGTCGTAGTAGTAGTGGTGATAATAGCAGTAATAGTAATAATAGTATTAGAAGTAGTAATAGTAACAGTAGTAGTGGTAGGTGGTAATACTAGTAATAGTAATGGTAATAGTTATAGTAGATGAAGAAGAAGATAGAGGAAGTGGAGGAAAATGAAGAAGAAAAAGAAGTAGAAGAAGAAGAACCTTAACGAAGTCCCTTAACGATTATTATTAGAAATACGTTGTCTTTTTTAAACCTCTTTTAAACTTTACTTTGGACGCAATTAAGTTTCTCCGTTTTTGTTTTTTTTTTTCTTCTCTTTTTGGCTAAGTGAACAGCGGAATGTCGGATCTATCTGGCTTCTCCCTCTTTATCTCATTCTCTCCGCTGCATACACACGCGGTGTCCACTCGCTCTTTCATACCGATCGCATTCTCTCCCCCTTTCGCGCTTCTCCGATTATACCATTCTCGCTTCTGTCGACTCGCGCGATCTTCGGCGAGGCTTACCGACTTTTATTTTCTCACACGATCAACTCGCACGCTTTACTTTCCTCCCTTCGGAAATTTCCTATCTACGTTTCCCTTCCATTCTCCCTAATAATTCTGCCTCGCTCTTGGTCACAATACCGCGAACCATTTTCCCCTCTTCCCCTCTTTCTCCCATCCCCCCAGCCACCCCCCCCCCCCCACCCCTTCATCCCTCGCCGTTTGTTCCTTATTTATTCGCTTCCCTTTTATCCGTTACGTTTAAAGTTTAAATACTCTTAAGCTTTATCGTTACCTTTAATATTAATAGTTAGATTTATTAGTAATGTGATAATACTTTAATAAGGCCTAGTAAGGCTGCGTGGGTGAACGAACCATCCCCACAGAAATTCAATACGCGTGTCTCGCGTTAAAAATCACCGCGTCCCTTCTAATTCGACGTCTACGGTCTCGTCCGGTCCCGGTCTCGTCCCGTCTCGTGATATCCGTCCGTTAAAACGAAAGCGGCTGTCCAGCGCGGTGTCCCATTTCGAATACATATACGCCAGTCCTGAGATGTTTGGTCAACGAAACATTTAAGGGGGAAAAAAACGCAGATGTGTGCCGTGGCTTGTCTAGAAGAATTTTCACCCCGCTGACTCGAGGGCCTCCTCCGAGGCCTTCGATTAATTATTGTCACGTTGTATTGTTCGTTACATGCAATTTACACGCCGGGCCGAGCGCCGTTGCCGCCGGGGATGGAAACCACCCTCTACCACCGTAACCCGTCCTACGTGCATGAATCCATGGCGCGCCGTGTCGTACCCATCTGACTAAAAGCCGCGTGGCTAGAGCCCGCGATCTGTATCCAGTAGCTGTGCTTCTAATTCGCGCCTAAATTAAGTAACTTATGTAATGGCCCTAACGCTATAATACAGACTAGGACTTTGTTCCATTGGGCGAAATTCAAATAATCCGGAGTAATTAGTACGGCAGGAAGATACGATGTACATACGCGTATAAGATGCGAGAAAGGAAAACTTGTTTGGAGAGGCAGCGCGGTAAATCGAGAGGCCCCGGACTGCGCCGACTTCCCGATTTCTTTTCGACCGCGCGCTTGCATGCATTTCTGTCCGTCCGCTCGGGTATTCTCTGCCAAGCCTTGAAAGCTTTTGCCACGCGTGCGACGTTTCCGTCGTAAACCCGCCTGTGTCCGCCCATTGCAGTTTAATATAACTAACCAATAACAATAAGAAGAATTTTCGTCTCGCGACCGTTTGTTTTGCTTTTGAACTCTTAAATACCATTCAACCATCCAACCCCTTGCTACGTTCCCATCCCCCACCCTCCAATCCCCTCCCTCCCTGGCGCGTCGAACATTTCATCCCTCGCGTGTATATTTATATTTCATTTATATTTATATTCATATTTATATATGTATATATATATATGTATATATATATATGTATATATATATATATGGTATTTATAATATATATATATATGTATATACATATAAAGATTTTTAATAGTACTTTTTTTTTTCATTTTACTAAATCGTTACTCAATACTTTCATACGTTTCGCATAAAAAACAAGGCAATCAGATTGAGTTTTTATCGTTTACACTTACATATAAACTTTACCACCCGCGCTCAAAGTATTTATACTCGACTGAATCACCTCGTGTGTTTTTTTTCACGTGTATATAATATATGTATATATATATATATACATATATATATATGTATATATATGTATATATAGCGTATAATATAATATATATTATATATAGATATTATAAATTACATATACATATAACGTCACACGGTAAATGTGTCTTCACCGTCTTCCCTTACTTTCATTAGTTTTTACTTTCGTCAGTTTGGTTTATTCCATCGTCGCGCAACTAATAAGAAAAAGAGTAAGCTCTCGGTAAGAATCTCGGTTGCTTGTCCCTCGAAACTTCCCCGTTCCCTCCCCCCGCCCCTCCCACCCCCCACCCCCAACCCCTTGTCCAGCCAGCGTTATCCTTTTACAGTCGCGGTGGAAACGAATAGTATAGATATATTTATAACACATTATAACTCGTAAAAAGTGAGTGTCCCGAGTGCGAGCGAGGTTTCCCTAGAATTTTCTCTTTCGCTCTCCAACCCTCCAGCCCTCCTCCCCCTTCGTTCTCGCCCCTCGCGCCGCTCCCTCGCGTCCCGCTTCGAGAACCGCTCAAGTGTAATTCAATTTTATTATACTAGCTAGAAACCTCGCTGGAAAACGCTTTCTTGTTCTGATAGTGCGACCGTCCCTCTCGCTCCACGTTCACTAGGTGGCTGCCCGAGCGCGAACCCTTTCGTCGGGCTATCTAGAGTCGGCTAAAACCGACGATCCGTTCGCGCCCGTTTAGATCTGGCCCGCCGCGATCGTGCGACGGGAAACCGTTTCGGGACCCCGGCTCGGGGACGATCGCGTCTCCCTCCCACCGATTGGCCCTCGAGCGAACTCCTAACGCGTCCGGTGAAGCTACAAACGAATCTAACAGAGTTCGGAGCGCGTCGAGGCTCGCCTGGACCGTGGCGAAAGCCGCGCGACTCCGGCCGGAGTCGGTAGGGGCGACGCGTTTGTTACTTCTGATACCGTGGCGGAACCGCTTTGGTCGGCGCGATTCGGCCAGCTCGAACCGCGCACGCCGGGCGGCTTCCGTTCGGAGCAGCTGGACGGGTTTACGGGCACCCGCACTCGTCCACCACCATCTTCGGCAGATCCCTCTTGATGATGTTGGAGTCGGGGCCGTAGTAGATCAAGGACATCGGCGAGAACTTGAGGGGCGCGCAGCACGGCTGCATGCCGGCTAAGCGATCCATCTTCCGGTACTCCTCGATCACGTGGGTGTAATAGTTGAGGAAGGTGTCCGGTGTCCTGTGCCCGGCCGCGCAGTCTCCCCTGCAGTAATTCGCGTAGTATCTGCGCCGATTAACAACAGGGTTAGCCGTTGGACAGCGACGTTGCTGCGGTTACAAGTCGCGAGTAATAAAATGGGACTCATCCCTCCGTTTATCAATAAAAATGAAAATAAAATAAAACAGCTGGCGGGAATTGCGAGGTAGGTAACGTTAGAACTGGCTCGAGATGGAAGACGCGGGTGGATTAAAGTGGTTAATTTACTGGTTAACCCTTAACCGGCGACGTCCCGCTTTGTAACATAAACCGTGTCGTGGAGTCTCACAGAGTATTCTTTAATAATTTCACATTGCTAAGTCTGAATTTATTTTTAATACATAGGCAGTGGAGTTATTATTAGTGACTTTAATACCTCTGCACGTTTTCTTCAAAATCGCTGAAAGCTGTTTTCGTGAAAAGAAGGAGAATATAGGAAAGATAATTCTGCTGTAGTCTTCCAGACTCCACGCCACCGGTTTAGGAGTTGACGCGCTTTTTCACCGGGGAAACAGGTGTAACGTTAATTACGTAGCGCAGCGGCACGCGCGGCGTTAAGCCTCCGGATGATTCTGTTTGCAATAATTGCTTGTAAGTTAAGGGTTTAGGGCCGTTGCACTTGTAAGCGACACTCTGATTTCACGGGGATGCCGTAGGAATGCCGGTGGGGACGAGATGCCAGGGCGAGGGGTACTCCGCGTAAATAAAGTATTGTCGCGTGCTACCGTCTAACGTTCCTCTTTTTCCTCGTCTACGCCCCCCCCCTCCCCCTCCCGCCCCTCCGGATAATATTACTGTCGCGATTATCGACCGATACCGTCGATGCATTGTCAGACAAATACCTGGGTGTAGTGCCCCGGCGCGCGCGCGGGGCAGGGTTTTTCGAGAGCTATTCAATCGCGAGAATTACGCTTTAGTAATCCCGATTAATTGGCCGTGTCAGGCGGGGAACGATCGATTCCGCTCGGCTGTCGCCTCTGCTCCGCCGTTTAATTGTTATTCTTACCCCTGAGGCGCGATTATCCAGTCGTCCCAGCCTAATTGAGAGAAGTTCACGTAGAACCTTTGCTTGCAGCACTGGCCCTTTATGGCGCCGCTGCACTCCACCGCCCGTCTTCTAACCCTTTTCACAGCCGCTGGGTCCGTGCGAACCACCAGGAAAGGTCTGTCCGGGTCCTGAGCATCTGAAACGCCGTGAATCGAAAGCGGCAGGTGAGATCGCTGGCCAGGGGGACGGTGCGCGGGGAGCCCCGGCGAGGGGTTGCTGGTACCTTTTGCGTTTAAGGAGGACTCGATGACGTGCGGCGAGTGGCCGTCGAAGGTCGACACGTAGACGTGCGAGCCACATCCGGTACAGTCGACCAGCAACGTCAACTTGTCCCTCGATGTGTCCCTGCTCGACGTGTACCAATTGCTCACTACCCTGGTCACGTTGAACTTCAGCCAGCCCAGTTGCCCGACGTTCGCCCCGAGGGATGTTACCATTTCCAGGTGCTGACCGAGCTCCTGCGAAACCGTGCGGTATTACCATTCACGCTCGCCTAGGAACGAACGCATGTGGCGTGCCACGGACGGCACAGGCTAAGTACAGATTTCTAGACGGTGCTATTTGAAGCTTCCCGATCGGCTGAAACCCGCCAACGGTAGCCAGTAATATTGGACAAATTATTGGTAAGGCGGCTTAAGATTGCGGCACGTTTTAACGTGATTAAATTCATAGAAATCGGATCAAGCCGCGAGAGCCCTTCCGCCCTTTCTGCCGCCTGTGCTCGCGGGGCCACGAAAGGATCGAGCAGTGGCGCACTCAGAGGTGGGCAAGGGGCTCTGGTACCCCACAAAAAAAAAAATGGAAACAGGAGGTTAATGTAACCACGATTGAAGTAATTCAAGAGCTTTGTAAAAAGAAATGAAAACTGGATTTTATTCTTTAAATAGACTTTTAAACAGAAAAGAAAACTCAAATTTATTCTTTGAGTAAATTTTTAAAAAGAAAAGAAAACTGGATTATATTCTTTAAATAAATTTTCAAAATGAAAAGAGAACTGAAGTTTATTCTTTAAATAATTTTTTAAAAAGAAAAGAAAATTCAGTTTTATTCTTTGAGTAAATTTTTAAATAGAAAAGAAAGCTGGATTTTATTCTTTAAATAAATTTTCAAAAAGAAAAGAAAGCTGGATTTTATTCTTTAAATAAATTTTTATAAAGGAAAGGAAACTGGATTTTATTCTTTAAATAAATTTTCAAAAGAAGAGAAATTTAAATTTTATTCTATGAGTAAATTTTCAGAAAGGAAACTCGATTTAATTCTTTATATAAATTTTTAAAAAGAAAAGAAAACTGGATTATATTCTTTAAATAAATTTTCAAAATGAAAAGAGAACTGAAGTTTATTCTTTAAATAAATTTTCAAAAAGAAAAGAAAACTGGATTGTATTCTTTAAATAAATTTTCAAAAAGGAAAGGAAACTGAATTTTATTCTTTAAATAATTTTTTAAAAAGAAAAGAAAATTCAGTTTTATTCTTTGAGTAAATTTTTAAATAGAAAAGAAAGCTGGATTTTATTCTTTAAATAAATTTTCAAAAGAAGAGAAATTTAAATTTTATTCTATGAGTAAATTTTCAGAAAGGAAACTCGATTTAATTCTTTATATAAATTTTTAAAAAGAAAAGAAAGCTGGATTTTATTCTTTAAATAAATTTTCAAAAAGGAAAGAGAACAGGATTTTATACTTTAAATAAATTTTCAAATAGAAAAACAGCTTGACTTTGTTCTTTAAATAAATTTTCATAATCACCTAATGAATTCCATAGAATTTGCATTAAAAACCCGGTTACCACCAATATTAAATCCTGAGTGCGTTACTGGAGGATACTAAAAGGTAAGCGAAAGAAACTGGCAAGTACTATTCGGAGCGGGATTACCTTTCCACGCAAGTGCGTGGTGTTGCCGCAGTGCACCCTGAACACCCACAGAGTGATGTTTCTTTGGTTGGTTTGGCCCTGCCGATGGTGCTGATAGTGATGTGCATGCCTGAACTCGACACGCGCCCAAAGCGTGGCCCTCTTGATCCTCAGAGGTTCCAGGGCCGGCACCCCGCTGGACATCGGGAACTCCAACAACGGCTGTCCGTTCAGCGTTCGTCCTGCGTGCAACAGAGAAGAGCGTTCGCTCGATCAGAAAGGAACGCGCCGCGTGAATCGCCGCAACATCCCTCGCACTTCACTTTTCCTCCGAGTGCGAAAGTTATCGATTTTTTGGATGCACCCCGTGAACCAACTACTCCACCCACCTCCCCCCCCCCCCCCGAGTAAGTAAACCTGTCGGTGATCGTAACTTCAGCCTCTCCAAGTTCTAGCTGCGAATAAACGCGCCGCAGCCGCGGTCCCTTCGCATTACTCGTCGGCTTTCGTAAATTTGCGCCAGCCTTTCGAACGAGCTGCTCCATTCGCCGGTCGTACAATCCCTTATCCGCGTCGACGTCGGAGAGTTACGACGGACGATCGAGAAGAGCCCTTCGCCCTAAAGCGCCCCGAGGCGCTCGCCCTCCCGAATACTCGGGGCGGACGTATGAGCAGCGCGTTCGGTTCGTTCGATTCATTCTATCCGTTCGAGTTCCCGTAACTTTTAATCATCGATCCAGGAACGGCCGTAGGAAAAAAGGAAGCAAGAAGCGCGGAGGGGGGCAACGACTGTAGCGGTCAGAGGGTGGATTTTTCAGTAGGCGACTCGTTCTTTTTGCACCCGATGTCCCTCTGGCTACCCCTCGCCCTCGCGACCCCTGCTGTCGCGGAGTGTAGTACAAACCGCGCGACAGAGAGTAGAAAGACACGCCGGGGAGGAGGAGTGGGAAAGAGAGACAGCGGTGTAATGCACCGAGCGGTTCGAAGAGTGTTGTGTTTCTGTGCGCGGCCGCCCGCGCGCGCGCGTGTGTGTGTGTGTGTGTGCGTGGCCGCGTGCTGGTGCACCCCCAGCCGCGCACGGAGAGCCGCGATGAAATACAACACGCGTGAGTACGTGTACGTATGCACGGCGTGCATGCACAAGCGTAACAGGAGATACGTCGCGGCTATCGAGCAACGGCGGCGAGTGTACGTGTGCGGCGAACGCGCGCGCACGGATCTATCTGCGAATGTCTCTCTCTGCGGTGGTGTGCGGGCGTACAGTGAAAGCAGGGCGGCTTCATCCCTTAACGGTTTGGTGAGTCACGGACCGGGAGTCGTTGGAGGGGCGGGGATAAGCATGGGGTGTCTGCCGCCCGTCTGCCTTCCGCCTTCCATCCCCGCTCGCCCCCTCCCCCACCAACTCCTCCTTTCCCTCCCGCCTTTCCACCCTTTCCTTCCCAACCCTTGTGCAGCCAGCCTGCAAGCACCACCGACACCGACACCGACACCGACACCGCCGAAGGCACCCCTGCCTGCGAGAGCCAACGACGCCCATGCCACCACCCCCCCCCCCTCCCCCCACCAACCCCCGCCCTCCCCGCGCGTGCGGATCGCCCGCGCCGCGACGCCAGCCGCGGAGATATTCAACCTACCGGCCTCCCGGCTACGCGCTTAACCTTTTAAGTGCGGGACCGACCGATATACACTGTCGCTCCAAAGTCTCGGTTTGCCTAACTTTTTTACAGGCTACGCGCGCGAACCAGCCTCCGCCCTAACTTCGCCCACGGGATCGAGGCTCCTTTTCCCCCCGGGGAGCATGGGCGAGTGTAAGCACGTAGATCGAGGGAGGCTACGAGTCGCTGAATTACCATTGCCGCGTACACGGGGCAAATGTACTCGGAGCTTGGATATTCCGAGATACAAGCGCGCTCGTGTTTGCGGCCCCCATCGCCACCCAGCCTTTCTGCTTTCCGTTCACACCTATCTCCTCGTCTCAAGCGCCCCTCGTTACCTCGCGCCAACACCGTTTCGTCCCTGTCGCGCGAATCGATACGCGATCGTCCATCGCGCGCCGCGAGATTTTGGCTCGCGGATCAGCCGGCCCTGCCACCAGACTAATCCCGGCTCTCCTTGTTTCAATAAGACCGTCGCGCTCACAGCCGCGGATTATAAGTTACCGAATTACAACGGAGCAGCTCGCCACGCACGTTCGTTTCGTTGGAGAAACGACGCGGCGCGGCGTCTTCCCTTCCTGTCTGGCCGATCCGTTCGATAGTCGGGGGAGGGGGGCGGGGGCAGGGGGGGGGGAGGGGGGGAGAGGCCACGATTGCGATCGCGGGAGCACGTTCGACGGATTTTTCGGTTCAGAAACGACGACAAGAACGGCACCGTCGCGGTCGTACAGATCCCGCTGAAAGGAGAGACGCCGGGACAACGGAACGGAAGAAGGAAGAAGGAGAAGAAGAAAAAAAGAAAGACGCACCAGAACCTTGCGATTCCAGACACGAGAGCGTGCACGCAGCGTTTCCGCAATTCCCTTTTCTTGCTGACACACGCTGGATGCTTGTCTGCGGCGGATTCCGCCGGACCACGGCTACGCGTTTACGTTCCGTCGATGACTATTGTTGCGGGGAAGGCTGGAATTCTTTCGCTACAGGCTCGAACGCGGAAGAGAGCTCCCCCCCCCCCCCCTCCGTGGCCAATCAGGATTTAAGGTTCAGCGGAGCCGGGGCGAGATAGAGGGTAAGATGTTTTCTTGCCCTCTTGTCGGGAGAGAAAGAGAGGAACGAGACAGAAGAGAGAGAGAGAGAGAGAGAGAGAGAGAGAGAGAGAGAGAGAGAGAGTGGAGCGACTTAATGAATCTGTAGCTACACCGCGCAAGTAGTATAACCAGGCAAGTAGTACGAGCGTAAAGCCTGGCCGGCCGTAAATATTAAATCGGGCCGTGGAGACGGGGCAAGCACCGTCTGTCGCTGCAGATTTAGACAGCCGATATAAAACGGCATCGGGAACAGCTCCATCCTCGATTCGTATTTTCGAGAACACACCGTAAAAAACGCGATCGATGGGACATTAATGCTGCACAGTTATGTCGTTCCGCATGGCGGCTTCTCGAATAACTGCGCGCCGGTGCGCGCCGCTCGTATCGCGCCCCCACGAATCACTCTTCTCGCGCCAAAGATTCATTCCTCTCCCCCCCCCCCTCCCTTCAGATTTCACGACATCTTCGCCCGCGGTGGCCCGTTAAATTATTTCTTTATTCCAACGATATTGGAATTGAGCCGTTACGATCCAGGTCTCTCGTAAACCCTTATCGTAATTCGTCCAACCGATCGTCATCGCGCCCGCGGTCTTGCGGTGTTCCCGGTAATGTACCAGAAGGGGTGATGGCGAGGAGGGGAGGGGAGGTGGGGGCGAGGAATCTTTGTCTTGCTCGGCGTCGCGTATGTGGAGCATATGTGGCGATTCGCGAAGGAGGACGGCGCGAAGCGTGGCTCCGGAAAGCTTTTCGTCCTTGGCACGTGATCGACAAGAAGTAATTCGGATTTTCAGCGGTGAAATATCTGCGGCAAAAATCGCGACCAGAGGGCGATGAAATTATTGCCGGCGCGGACGTTCCGCGAGCGCAGCTATTCTTCCCCGAATACGATAAATCCGGGAGACGCGGTCGACCTAATATAAAATGGCTATTAAAACTAATATAGATATTACTTATTTTATCGGAACAAACCTATATGTTCGGAATTTTATGCCGATTCAGAAAAACTGGTCGATATTTGCTTTAAGACAATATTTACTGTAATTCGGGTTGAAAACTGAAGTCATGAGCTGCCGGGAGAAATGGTTTTCGTCGTTGGCACAGACCACTCACATAATTATTCATGGAAAATTAACATAGGACAAAGTAAAATTATGTATGAGTAAATACAACTACAGATTCATTGATTTCATTTGTTTACGGTAAACAAGTAAAGAACACATCAAAGAAAAAGTGACCAGTAATTCACCGCATACCAGTGAATGACCATTAGGCAGAGAAATGTCAATTATAAATTTAAAAATATTATATGTTTATAAATGGAGTGTAGTTGCACTTTTAATATCCCATATTTTTAGTTACGCGTATTAAGCAAACATTAATAAGTACAATTCTTATTAAAAGTATGCGGTCATTTACTGGACTTCAACACGTTTTGCATTTTATGTTTTTTTTTTTAAATTACGATAAGAATAAGTAATTATTTTTATAGAAATTTCAAGAAAAAAATTTAAATGCAATTTCAACAGTTGTTTTGTTGTTATACATAAATTTATTCAAGTATTAATCTCAAAGGTCCATAAATTCAACAATCCGGTCATTCACTGGTTGGTTTACCCTACTGGCGATTAGCAAGGCAAATGAATACAAAAGTGAATAAATAAACTAAATTCGGACCGAATTCGGACTCACCGATTGGAACGCAACTTTGTGGGTTTTTAGAGCGACTCAAAACAGGAACAACGGTGTGTTTCATTTGGGCCCTATCGCCCTTTGAGGGGGTGAAAACTACCCTCAAAATCAAATTGGCACTTCCACTTTTTCGCGTATAACTCTCAAAGTACGAGAGACAGAAAAAAATGTTCAAAACAAAACTTTAATGGTGCAATAAGCGTTGCAAACTTGCCTTACCAAAATTTTGAAAAAAGTTTCTTTTCGTTCACGTATTATTTTTAAACTCTTTTCAAAATTTTGTTAACGCAAGTTTGCAGCGCATATTGCACCATTAAACTTTTGTTGGAAACATATTTTTTTGCCTGTTGTACTTTCTGTTGTACTCCTCCCTTGTAAGTGGAGGACAGGATTCGCGAGAGATCCTCCTTTATCCCACGAAATAAGAGTGTCCTCGGGGGAGCGATTGCCGCGTTTAGTAATACAAACTGGCGATTAAGCTGCAGTATACTGTATCTGTGAATATATTTCGCGAAATCGATGGAAGCGTCTCGGCCCTATAAACAAATCGACGAAACAATTGCGAAGGAGCCGAGCGTCCTCGTTGGACAGCGAGCTTCCAATTAATCTGTTGCTCTCCCCTCGAGCCCGAAATGAAATGGTCGCACGTCCCGCCTAACCACCCCCCGACCGCCCGACCACCCTCCCCCGCCCCTCCTAGAAACTGACTCCGCGAGCTGAATCTTGCCAATGAAAAATTTCCATTCCGTCGCGAACTTTCCATCGGCGATCGAGCTCGGGATCCACTCGGCGACTTAATGGTCGCGAGAGCCCCACTCGGCCCGACGAATACTATCCAGAGGGGCGTCGTTCGACTTTCGTCCGGCCTCGCTCGAGTTTCGAGTGCATCGTGTGTCGCACTTTTCGAGGTCGGTACATCGGGTACTTCTGCCCTCTCCCCCCCCCCCCCCGCCCCTGCCCCTCCCCCCTGCGTCGCAATGCGACACCACCGGGATCTACATCCCCGTTCTCTCGCCGCGGGATAACATCGTGAGAGAGGGTTGTTAGCGTCAACGGGTTTCACAGACACCTGTCTGTTTGCCTGCGAACCGATACCGCGCGAGTTCCAAGGGGTTGCTTTCACCCTCCGTGACTGTCGCGGACGCCTGTACACTCGCCCCCAGCTTGTATTCTACCCCGCGGATTTATCAGTGATGCTCCCTCGAGGAGGGGGAGAGGGCGACGGTACGTGTGGCGGGGAGAAAAATATTTCTGGCAACTCCCTCGACCCTTTCGCCGACCCTGCTTGGACACGAGACTATCGCCTGAATCCCCGCGATCGTTCCAATTAACTCGACACGCTAATCGACTCTCGATGGACAGGAGAAGAATTCGCCTTTTCGCGGCACGTCACGTTCCCCGGGTGTAATCTAGTGGAGAATTGACTATTTGCCAGCTCGACGACACACGGCGTCGTTCTATAGCGCCGCGCACATAACACGTTCAACGCTATCGAGCGAATCAACCTATTAGCACGGCCAAGGTGGAAGCGTTATAAGCCCCGCGAATCGAGCAGTGATTCCCAAGGATCGCGGCGGCCGCCGCGGCGCTATCGATCGTGTCCGCGATACACAAATTCACGATAATGATTATTGCGGGGTTTAAAGAAACATGGCTGCCTTTAAGCGACATCGAGATGGGCTTGCATTTTACGAGAGTCCAGGAGAATTGAAAAAAGTAGATGCCGTCGTTAATTCTCTATTAAGCTCCGTTGGTCGGAAAGAAGAATCACAGAGAGAGAGAGAGAGAGAGATGCAACGGGATCTCCTTTGTCACGGTCCGCTCGGCATTACGATGCGCTTTATTCTATTTCTGATTCATATTTTTCCGGGCGATATTTCGGCGGAATAAAAACTTCCTCGTGCTGTGTTCCCTTTTTTCCCGCAGCCGCAATAGTCATGCTAAACTCAACGAAACCGTCATCTCGTCTTTTCGTTGCTACCCGAATATTTGAATTAAAATCTCGCCTTATCTTCTGAGTGTTACCGTTTTCATTCCAGTCCGACGGAGCTTCCGTGAAAACGACAGAGGAGTGACTAGTCGGCGAAACACGAGCACGAATGCTTGAATTTGAACGGCACCTAATGGGGAAAAACGAGGAATCTCCATCTCTCGCGATTTCGCGATTATACAGCATATTTTTTGTTGGTGGCAACTTGGACCACAGAACCGTCGAGTCACAAATGGTTATAAAGTTCAAATGCCCCCGTAAGATTAAAGATTTGGTATACTGGTTAAAAACGGGAAATGTCCACGTTTCGTGAACATTCCCCGTTTCCCCTCTCAGCCTTCGTTTAGTCCCGAAACAGTGGGTGCCATTAAATGTAGTAATTCCACAGTGAAAGAATTCGGATGACGAATCCCTTGGAAGGCTGGGAATGTCCCTACCGGAAGTACGCGGGATATCGGTTCGCCAATGTGTTTCCAGCGTCCGTTCTTACCCCGAATCCCGTTCGGGTGTGGTGCTCGTTTTCTCTCGCTCTCTGTCGCTTCTGTCGGCTGCTCGTAATCGAGGTTAGCGCGATCGCGAGAGAACGCGCCCGTAAATTCGGTGCGGGAGCACGTCAACGAAGAAAAGAGGGGTCTCCTCGTCGCCAAGTTGTCCATTTAAGACGTCGCGCAGTATAGTAACGCGGAGGAAAACCGCTACCGATCAACGCGGCGGAGAAGGGGGGGGTGGAAACGGAGGAGGGTAGGGGAGAGGAGGAGGGGGTGGGTTACCGAGCGAGACAGTGAGAAAGAGAAGCGGTGGGGTGGGGAGGGGCGGAAAAAGGGATGAGCGAGTAGGAAAGAGGCGGAATAAGGAGCCAACCGGCGCGGCGAGAAAAGGGAAGAGGGACGAGGATACGCGTTCCTTGAGAGGAGATAGGAATCCTCGCGTGCTGGCCAAGAAGTTGTCTACGAAAAGAACACCAATGTTACCGACTCTGCCGACTGACCGTATACCGATCGACCCTACCGGCCAAGCGAAACAATTGCGGGGGGATGAAGGGTGAGACTATAGTAGAACCGAGCCAGCCGGAAATCCATTAAGGTGATCGCGCAAGCAACGCGGAAGGACCGAATGGCAGACTCTTTGCCGATAAATTTTATCCGATTTTTGAACCTGCTCTTCCTGCTCTCCCACTTCCCCACTCCTTCCCATTCTCCCTTCGAGAATGCCTATTTCGAGGAAAATTTCTCTCGGCCAAGTGATTTCCCCCATATGAAAAAGGGCCCCAGTGGAAGTGGAAGTGATTCCAGCGGGGGAGGATTCCACGAAGGGAAACGTGGATTCCCGATTTCGTGGAGGCAACGACGTCGCTGTCACCGAGATACGCAGAACGATAAACGTAGATCCACCCCGCGCTCGCGTTCGCGTCCTTGAGGGGAAATCTTTGCGAAAGTTCACCGAGACGGGGCTTCTGTATATACCTACGTAGTTATGCAATCGCTGACTGGATGTAGACTGAATTACAGGCACGCGGATCGTGCCTATCTCGTGGCGGAAAGGAAAAAAAATTGGAAGAGGGGGGCAAGTATTTGGGAGGCAATTCCGGGCGGGACGATGCCCGGGACGGTGGAGGAGCGAGCCACGAAAGCTTTTACCTCTTCGCAAACTGTTATCGCCCCGGCTCGTCGATGAATAAACGAAGGAAAAAATCCTATTTCACCGTCTGCCCGAATGAGTCGATCCGGCGGGAACTGCTGAGGCAACGTCGGCCGAGGACCCGAGATAACGACGGACTTTCTCGCGAATTTTTATCGCTCCACGGGACGAAGAGGAATCGAACACACAAATTGTCAGGCCCCACCAGACTTCTCTATACGAGATTGCCCCGGCTAAACAACCGCCGGCCAATTCTCCGCCCTAGAGAAACGAAGGGAGGACGACTGGTCCCTCGAGTAGATGATCCAATCGTCGTTAACGATGAAATCAGGAATGAGGATGCCGCCGACCAACTAACCAGAATCGGCGTAAAACTTTTCCTACAGAATGGCCAATACATTTCTCTCGTCCCCTGTAAAAGCCTCTGCCTCGGAATGTTTAGAACGTCAGCGTCCAAAGCAGAAAGGCGCAAACTGTGAAATGAAATTTCTAGAGACTCTTCTACACTCGTCGAGCCACGAAGAAGTCCTCGAGTTGGTGTGCTAGCCTCTCGGCAGCAACAGAACAATTCCCTCGCCAAGTGTGACAAGATTTATCAAAGGTATAACAGAATTCGGATCTCACGATCAAACGCAAGATCCACCTGTTAAACTATCAAAGTTCTTTCTGAAGAGTGATAGAGAGGAATAAAGTGCTGCTCTTGTAAACGTCCTTGCTTCCCTCTTCCCATCCCCCTGGATTCCCTTCGCCACCGTAAACTATCCTCTTACCGTCCTTCTCGCTAAGTGCTATTTAACATAATGGCTTCCTCTACTTTTATTTAAACGATCCCACTTCTTTGGAGGGTCACTTTCTCCTTCCCCGATTTCCTCGAGTACTTTCATTGGACGTCGGTGGCGGCAGTCAATCCTCCCTCAACAATCAATAGACGCGAGTTAGCGGGAACGAACGGAGAAACGATCCTTCGACGAGATTCGATCTGCGGGGTGGCATGCTAACCGATACGCTCCTCCGGAGGAGTCTGAACGGGCGTCGCGGAGAATCCGAGGAGGGTAGTATCGCTTGGGACAGCTCGTCGATAAACCTGTTTAAAGTCGTTACACCAGGGGAATAGGGTTGAAGCGAGTGAGTTTAGAGTGGTTTAGAATGAGAGACAGTGCGAGTTAGCCTGGACACCTGGCGGGGGACGGCTAGCGAAACCGCGACCACGTTGTCGCTTGCCCGTCGACCCGGGCACGGAACTAATTACACCGCGGCACGGTAGCGTAACCGATCGACGCGGTCGTACCACGTCCGCAGCCTCGCGATATATCGCATCTTATAGGGCCGGGGCGAGTGACCGTAATACCGTCAGTCAAATAAGAGGGTCAGATATAGCTGGTTGGTAACCCTGATCCAGATCTATCGCCACGTGGTCGCGTCGCTGTGTACCGCGTATCGCGCCTGGCCATTTCAATCACGTGCAGGCGAGCCACTCTCTCCGGTGCGCCCATTGATTCAGGGATGCGCTCGATCGGCGCAATATCTTCCCGTGAACCACCGCTGGCGCACCACTCTCGTAGCTCCGGGAGGCGTGCTTCGCTCGCTCATCGATTCGTTTATCGCGAGGGGGGTCGATTAACGGTGAAGAAAAAAAATAAATAAAAGAGCGAGGGGGTACGTTCGCGCGATAACGGAGCGGAAGCTTTTGCCTTCCTGGAAGCGGTGGTCTACGGCGGCGGCTGTCGCGTGCCTCGCTGTCATCCGCGTCGTAACTATCATCGTCGCGGCATTGCGATGGCTGGGGTGGGCTCGCGCCACTCGCCACGTTACCGCGATTACCGATCCGACCCTTTCAATGGCTATCCCACTCCCCCAGTTCCAGTGGACAAAGATGGTTAAGTCGAGAGTAAAGTCCCCGTAACGAGCGATTCGATTAGAAAGCGACGACCGTCCGTCAGAATTTGTAACGGACCAGCGACAGTTACAACGCGACCGATACTAGGCACCTCGCCGCGATGGTTTATAGCGAGGGAGCGGGGGGGGCCACCTTCCCGCCGTTACGTTTCATTCGGAAAACTGAAAACGCTGTCGCTTTACGGCCGTAAAGTTTGATCGATTGACTCTGCGGAAAATGCGAAACGCGTCTGAGGCGGGCATCGAGGGCAGGGCGTTTCCCGAGCCAAAGCATCCCCCGACGCGAACAATTACGCGGAATCATACTCTTTTGTTGAGGGATGATTCAGAGGCTGGTCTCATTGTACCTTGGCTTCCCGTTCGAAGGAAAGTCCGCTTCCATTCCCCGGTCCAGTATCGCGGGATCATTAATTTGACCGGATAACGGAATCGCAGCGGTGCAACCCTTAACCCTCGTCCGAGGATCCCAGCCACTTCTTGTGTCGCTGGTATACCAACGAGCGAGGAAAACTATGCACGCGGCGTGGTGAAAAATGATCCTGGCGTCCGCGGATGGAAGTGGCCGCTGGGTCGGCGAATGTGGCGAAGGAACGGGGGGTGGGGGGGGAAATCCTAATTTTTTTTTCGAGAGCGAAAAATCCGTCGCGGAAGCGCGCCAATCTCGGATCACGACGATTAAATGAATTGGGTACACGGGGTTGGTGAACCGGAAAATCCACGCATTTTCGCGTCGCTGGATCGCGGCGACTCGCAGTCGGATTTTTTTCTCTCGCGCCAAAGTCGAGACGGAGGACCAGGGGCACGCCGCGTGAGCAGATAAAAGCGGCTAGGCGATAGCTGGGCTCGAGCCGACGGCGTGGAGGAGAGAGAGAGAGAAAAAAATACAACGGAGGCTGGGAGAAGGACGGAGGAGAAAAAAAAAATCAGGGGACAGGAGACGGAGGAGAGACGCGAATAAAAATGAAAAGAACGAGGGGTATGGAGGAGAGGCGGTATCTACATCTAGGCGAAAAGGGAGCAGCGGAGACAGAGGGACCGAGAGAAGAGGGAGAAACACACCCTCGATTTCTATCCTGGAGCGGAGAGCGTAGCAGCGGCAGGACGAGGAGAGTCAAGAGGGAATAAAGGGGGTGTAGGAGATGTACGAAGAGCGGCGCCCAGCTGGAGCCACGTGCATCGATCTGACTACAGGCGCCAGCCGTCCTATCCGTCGGCTCGTTCGTCCATGAGTTCGACCCTGTCCCACTCCAACGCATCTCCAACCGTTCCATCCCATCCTCAACATCCTGTCAGCCTCCATGCCCCGATATTCCCCGATATTCCCCGATATTCCACGATAGCGGGAAAGAGAGGACAGCCGAGGGATCTCCCTTTTTTTTTCTCTCCCCCCCTCTCTCTCTCTCTCTCTCCCTTCAGCGTCACCGCCTGGAAGGTCGTGCCTTAACCCCTGCGCGTCCTGCCCCGATGAGTTTGTCTCTTGGATTCCCTCAGGTTGAACGAACTCGGTGGCTCTCGTCCACGACTTTCTGAAACGCGATTTTCCCCGCCCTCCTCTCCCACCGAGCGCCACCCACGCAGCGCCGAATCTCGCTCTCCTCAAAGAAACGCGATTTTTGATCGGGAGGATCGGTTCGAGAATATTCCGCGAACCCTTGCCACCCTCGGAGCCCGAGTAAGGATCCAAGATACATATCCCGTGTGGTCTTCGGAAATTTTACTACTCCCGTCTAATGATTCCGCGCGGATCATCCAGCAGATTGACGTTACAGGGGACACCGTTGTTACAGTTCCAAAGTACGTATTCCGCGGTGGCCGCAAGCAGACTCCAGTGGTCTTAAAATCTGATGGTCGTTTTTAAACGGCCGGAGGGAACGGGATCGAATTTTCGAGACTCTATTTGGAGAACGAGGTAGCGTAAACTGGGGGATTTAAAACATTGGCAGGTTTTTGAAACATTTTGTTATATAATGTAAAAATTAACATATTTACATTTGCTTTAAGTATCCTATCATAACATTGCATATTTTGTGAATGCACTACAAGTGTCAAAATGTATACAAATTTTGTACTTTTCCTTCTTTAATACATCTTAAAAACCTGCCGGTACGGGGTAACATTGGCACATCATATAAATAGCATAAACGGGCTAAGTTTTACTAATCTGAAGTCAGTAAGATGCATTGACACTTAAATTTGTTTATTTTATTTTATTTCTTACATCTTAACTAAAATCAAATTGTAACATTGGCACGTCATATGAATAGCCTTAACAGGTTTAGTTTGACTAATCTGAAGTCGGTAAGATAAGTTATTAATAATACAATATATAACGTAACAAAGTTATCTATAATAAAATCTCCATCTCGAATAGGAATTTATATGTTCATGCGTATAGCTGCCAATGTAACCCCGGCGTATGCCAATGTTCCCCCAGTTTACGATACGCAGAATTTGAAGAAATTTTAGAAGAGGAATGTATCTGCAATGAGATTTCTCTCGATCGTGCGGTGGAATTTTGATCGCAGCCTCGTCTGTCTAAAAATTATTCGCCGAAACGCGCTTGATCGACCGGGCAAGATCCCCCGAGCGTCCGCGGCGAAGGAATTCGACCCTGTCCCGCTCCGAACTATCCCTCAACTAGTTCATCTGCTTCTGATTCTGGTTCGTCAGCCCCCGACGTTGTGACCTTCCAACAGTTTCGAGCACCCTCCAGTCTACCGAACCGTCTGCACGCCTAAATCCCCTCGATTCCACGAGTGTAAACCCTTCGGGCGATGCATTTAAAATACGATCCCTCTCGGCATAAGAATCCTTAGAGCTACTCGGAGCCGGGCGATTCGATACGGAATCGATGGAAATCTATTAGAAGTCCGAGTAACGGTTCCCACTTCACTCCGTTAGATCCTGCCGAGTAGCCAATGTGAATGAGGTCTCGAGAATTGCACTTGGTTGCCGTGATGCCTCGGAAGAGGCGACCTTGGCTACTCTATTACCGCTGAGAGCAGGCGATACAGATGGATTTTAACGGATTACCCCGCGCCGCTTAATGCACTCCCGATTGCTCGCGGTTACGTGCGCCGTTATTACATAATCGGGACGGTGGCGTTCAAACTGCACCGGCGGGGAAACAAAGCTCGCGGGAAGCTTGTCAAAGGGAAATAGATGAATCGGATGCCCGGACTGTTTGCGAGCCTTGGCATAGTTTTCTAGCCGAAGAAGAGAAATCGCCCTTGGGGAGGAATAGTTGAGACTTGGAGGAGCTGCGAGCGTCGCGCCTGTACATCTACGCGCGAGCCGGTAGGAATTAAAAAGCGCGAGAAGTGCTCGGCTGCTTGGGGGAGCGACGAGACGGAGGGATGATCCAAAAAATAACTCATACATTTTCAACCGCGTTGACTCGGGGAGGGGGGGGGGGGGGGGGGAGGCGAGGATGGGAGTCTCCTGCTCTGTTCGCCTCGCCTCGAGACTGCCTGCGTGCGACGAATTACGAGCTACCACCGCTCTCCAGAGCATTCATAAAGAATTGCGTTCAGGAGAGCCGCAGCCAAGTCCTTTTAAAAGAGAACAACCGTTGTGCGCGTATAATGGCCAGACACTGTGACAGGGATCTCCCGTCTACGGGAACATCTCATCCGGCAATGACAAACATTCTAAGAAAGTCGCCCGTCGCGACGATCCCCTGTTTATTACGCGTTACGCACCCCCAGCCGGCTTCATTTCCTACTTTCTTCTCTGGCTTCCCATCCACCGCGATTGTTGCTCTACAGACGCTGGCTAGCTGACGTGGCTCGCAAACGAAAAGCGAAAGAAGCATAAGAAGCGTGAATGAAACGTCTATCGGGATAGAAAATTATCCGACCTCGATCGATTTCAGCTGTGCGGTATCGTACGAATCGACGACGCCCGGTACGAAGGGGTGACTTGTCTCAAATGCTTCTCAAGACACCCGCAACGTTTCTCCAATCGCGCTGCACTGGGCTTTGAGAAACGGTATCGTCGACATGCATATATTCCCGTCTACGTTCCGCTTCGATGCACCGTGCCTCTCGCAGTTTTAGCGATAAGTCCAGCGGAGGGAAATTAAGACGGGAACTATTGTTCGGGGCGGCGCGAATATCGCGAGGCGAGTCGCTCCGATCTTCGAGGGAATTATCACACATTCGCGTACGCTTGGAAATGTCGATTAAGGGGTTAGGCCACCTTGGACGGAGCAAAATTGCAGTAATTTTCGGCATTTTTTTTTTTTTTGGAATATTCTTTTAGTTGTTCTTGTTTTGAGTCACTCTGAAAGCCCACAAAGTCGCGTTCCAATCGGTGAGTCCGAGTTCGCGGTGTTCCTTTGTTAGAACAAAAAAACCAAAAAGTTTTATTATCTACATGCCTGAAACTAGAGAAGTACGTATCGGTTTCGCGATATCTTGAACATATTCTTAGCAATTGCTACTTTTATAAAAAAAAAGTGCACCTTTTCTCCCCATGTTCACCATTTCGAGACAAATCAATGTTCCTGGATTTCCATACGTGCTTCTCCAGTTTTAAGCATGCAGAAAATAAATCTTTTCGGCTTTGTTTTCTAGGTCAAACGGTATAGCCGTGAGATTGAACACCGTGGAAAACGTCGCCCCTCAAGATCTTGCGTATCAATGCACCACCGCCGCCGTTTTGTAAGAAAAAAAAATACGATATTTTCCGGCGAGAGTTGTATAATAAAAGGCTTCGTATTAAATTTTCTGTTCATTTCATTATCTTCCTAAAAAAAGTGCCGAAAGTGACTGCAACTTTGCTCCGTCCAAGGTGGCCCGACCCCTTAAGGACCTCGACGTGCCTCGCGCCTAGCACCGTTAAAATCCTCCCGATGCCATGAAACCAGCAATTCCAGTTGCTGCTCTTCGATCGATCGGAGCCCGCCTCCTTTCGACGCCAGCCGCTTGCACATGGTAAAACAATTAGCAGAGACGTTCCAGGGACAGGCTGAGAAATCGGCAAAGATTTGCGGAGCGTGCCCGCTTGGACGGGCAGGGTTAAGGGAGGAGATCGATGCGCTCGGTTTCAACAACCGGGAGGATAAAATATTCAGAAGGTCGCTAGACATTAATACCCGATCGGAACTTTCGTGGAAAAGTTTCTGACGGGCGAGCGTGTCTGAGAGGAGCTCGAAGAAGAAAACAGGTGGAGAGACAGAGGGTTAGAGGCGGGGGAGGTCTGTGTGTGGGGGAGGGGACAGAGGGTGCAGAGAGCGCAGAGAGTGCAGAGAGACAGACAGATGGGGGTAGAGGGTGAGAAAGAGGCACGCGAGCGGTGCTCGGATACGCGCGCGCGGATGTAACTAATTAACCAGGGCAAATGATTCTTGGCAGAGCGTTGCGTGGGGCCGCCAGCCATGCGGACCAGCGAGCTGGTCGTCTGTTTCCAGGCGCGACTGGTAATACATTGTGCAATTCCCTGTCAAGAGTAATGGTTTCCTCTTGAACATGAAAAACTCGAGGCACAATAAACCCCCGAAATTATGACTGCAGGCTTACGGCATCGGGATCGTTCGGCAATGCCGGTAGAATGGCCCCAAGAGATGGCCTCCGCGACGGCAAAGGGGTTGAAAGGGGACAAGCAGGGAGAAAAGAGAAGCCGGAAGGCGGAGAAAACGGGCGACGACGACGACCAAGCTATTCGCGTCTACGGACTGGGCCCTTAAGCGACGACGAATTGCCCGCGAACGCTCTGGCAATTACTGTTTCGCGATGTTCCGCCTTGAAAAAAATCCTCGATCCACCCCTCATGTTTTTCAATCTATTCCACCGTTGAGTGGCTAATTTGCTTCTCTCCTTCGATAAACCTCCGAAGGCAATGCTGACGGTCCTCGTCCGCCTCTCTTTCCTTCCTCCCTCCGTCCGCCCTTAGTCGTGTACGTCCCTCTTCCCAGTTTTCTTTCCACCGACGCGATCGTCGACGCCGTGCCGTCGTCGCCGTTATCGCCGTCGACGCCGCCGTCGTCTGCGAAGATTTCGCATTCGTCCTTGACGGCCGGCGAAATGGTAACGCGACTGGTGGCGCGGTGTCGACGGCTGTTGAGACGCATAAATTCTTATGGTGTCTTATAGTCCAAGTGTGTCGGAATGGCCGATCCGTCCGTCCGAGGGTGGCGAGAATATAAACGTTGTTTTTACACGCCGTCATTACTCACGCACTGTAAAATTCTCGGGTACCCTTGCGCCGCGTAGCCGTCGCGCATTCCGCATCACCGGAAATTCACCGGCGCTCTTCTTTCCCCGATGCTTACCCAGACGAACCAGCTTTCTATCGATTCTAAGTGGCGACCATCCAGCCTCAAACGCCTACGTTTTCGTAACTACTTAAATAGGCGGCATTTGGTCGCTCGAAGCTAGCCCTTCCCACGCGGACGTCCCTTTGCTGGGAATCGATCGATCAATTACACGCGCGCAATTACGAAGTTCCATTCAGGCCCGGCCGACAAAAATTCGCTGGCAAAGCGCGTGCAGATTGGTCATTGATCGAGACGCGTTGCCCGCGAACGCAAAAGTGCCGTTGCGAATTCAATAAGGTAATGGGTTGCCATTCGCGGAGCTGGAAAAACTGCGGCTACTTTTTTCTTCTGCCCGCAGGGAGAAATCGGAGAGCCAGTGGAGGCGACTTAATTTGATTATTCCTACGAATTGTTTACCCAGGCGGGGATACCAGTCGCTGGGAACAAAGAAACCTCCTCTCCCTTAATCTTCCTTGCTTTCAGCCTAAAGGCCGATACGCGGCGATACGAATAGGAAAAGTTTCTAAACGATTGACTCTCGCCGAGCAGCGACAATTAATTAATCATCATTAATTTGCTTTTGATTCCGCCGAAACCGGGCGACGGCCTTGATGGTTAGTCAGCGCGAAAACAGGGACTGGACCAAGGCTGAATCATTGTTTGACATCGTTGACAGGCCGTGGAATCGTTTCCAACGACAGTGGCCGGCACGTAGACGTCATTAGAAAACTTGTTAACGAGACCGTAGTTGCCGCTGTCGCAGCGAATGCCAGAATTTTTTCAACCGACTGCGGACAGGATCCGTGTAATCGCGAATTCGTCTCCCGCGCTCCAACGAGGACGTAATTACACGCCGCGTCACGGGATCCCAGCAGTTTCTCTCGATCGTTGGAAACTTACGGCGCGATGGTGTCTCGCGTCGCCTGCACCGTCGCGTAACAGCCGCGGTGACGTTAACGAGCTTTCGTCTGCGACTGATTGCATTCCCCCGCGTTCCCAGATTGATCTCCGGGGGCGTCACGCACGCAAGGTGCGCATAAAGATCGGCCGCAATTAGCCCAGCGAACCGGTGGCCACGGAACAACGAGACCAGCCAGACGAGAAATTTTTGTATCATACGTGGACAACACAAAAAAATATGGAACAAAAAGTTTCTCCCCCCTACGGACAGTGGCGGTCGATATCGGGGAGGGAATGTCGGCTCATAGTTTCTTTAGTTTCTTCAAAAAGAATGACGTGTTCATCGGCTATCTATAGTGACGGCGACATTAACGTTAAAGTATCACGCACGCCGCATTATGATGCGGCTTCTGATAGAATTTCCGATTCCCGTTCTGGACAATGCTCGGAAGGAAGGCCTGAGCCGCGTGGTGGCCCGCGAACGGTTTCGCCCCGAGAGGAACAGAAGGCTAAATAGCCAGCGGAATGAATCACTTGGCGGTTCCCTTCGCCGAGCTGCCGTGCACAGGTAAGAGGAACACTGGTGAACGTGCGCGCTTTCTTTGCTCGGAAGGAGGTCTCCGTGATCGTGAAAGCAAGAGCCGGACGGCGCGGTATCGGGACAAGGGCGAAGAAACGCAGGGGGCGAGGGGGCTGGAGGAGGGGGAGCGGGTGAAGCAACGACAAAACGTGAGCAGCGGCTCGTTAATTTAACCGCGGTGAACGTTTCATACATACGAGCGGCACAGTGTACGGTCGTAAACGTTCGCCAACATAACCGCCTGTAGCTCCGGCCGGCCAGCCGGCCGGCTCTATTACCCTTATTGTTAAACTTAGAGTTACTGAACTACGGAACGAACTATAGACCGCCGCGCCGTGGCGCGACACCCATGACTGCGAGCCACGTGGCCACAGGCGTGTGGCCACGCGAGCCGACGAGGTGTCATCCCCGACATCACATTCGTTAGCCACCCTGCCGCGAGACATTTCTTTTCCGTGCAACGGGAATCGTTTCGGGGGGACTGGTCAGTCGCAGGGGAGCCAAGGGAGATTGTTCTTCTTGAAAAAAAAAAATAAAAATGAAATCCAAACGCTGAGAACCACCGCGTCGCTATGCACACCCGCTGCTAGCTTCAATGAAAATTGGATCGAGCACGACCCGGCCGGCTCTTATTCTATTACACGGCTAACTATTACCCGATCGACAAACCGCGCCACTGTGCTACCTGCACTCTCTTCTTCACTTCGACAGGCCTGGGTACGGATAAACTCGCCTTCGCGCCCCTCTGCTCTCCAGGACCCCTGTTTACCGCAACACCTTCGCGCGTTTCGGCATCCCCTTGTCGAAGGAGTGTTGCTCGAAATCTATCGGATGTATCATGTAGGTCAGAAGGGACGTGGCTGCGAAGCTGTCTCCCTACGGGATTTTGAATTTCGCCACGCGCCAACCACGCCTTACTCTCGAAATCCCTCCCCATCGATCGGATCCCGTGGCGGAAACTTTTACCAATCGCGGGATGAGATTTCTGCATCAGTCACGCGTCGATATTCGAGTCGATGCCGCGCGGCGGACAGCTCTGTCCAGGGGAATCAGTTGCCCACGCGTAAACGAGAATTCTTTGGAATCAGAGGTTGAATCGGAGTAGCGATTAATGAAACGGGACTCGGGACAGCCAGTCGCCCGTAATTACCTGGAACAGTGGGCGGTATTAGCGAGCAATTACGCAGGATTTTATCGCGCGGAGCAACTGAATGAACGGCGCCACGCCGCGCCGGCGTGAGGTGTGCGGGAAACGTGACGCTGATGGACGCGCGTCAACACGCGTCGAGTTGCAGCTGGCCGGTATTTGGGAATGGGTGGAAAGATGCCGGCGGAGACGAAGGTTTGTAAGGATGGTGGGAAGAAGAGGCTCGACTCACCGGGCTCGGCGAAGGTGATGATCTCCGACGTCCTCGCGTAGAAGTCGTCCATCTCCTCTTGCGTGTACTGGTCCTCGTGATCTCTGTAGCCGATCCTAGCGTTCTCGTCGGTGGAGGTGTCCTCTTGCTGGTCGAGATTGCGGTACGAGTACTCGTCGCCGCCGTAGAGAAACTCGCCCGAGTGCTCGGTCTCGTGTTCGTTCCTCGATCTCTCGGGGTAACGAGAGGACTTGGTGTCGGCCCTGTATAGGGTCTCGAGGGCCAGGTGCCTGGGCACCGTTGCCAGTGTTCTGTTAACGTCCGGGCGCGATCTAAGGCCAAGTTTAGTGAGTATTTGATGCTTGATGGCCTCCAGCCTGAGGTCATCCGGGGTGGGCGCGGCGGTCTCCTTCGAACCACCGCCCCGATGCGACTCATGCATGTGCTGATGCTGTTGCTGCTGGTGCGGGCAACCCGGGCAGGTCTGGTGATGATTCTGTCGGGATTGTACCGGCGAGAGCGTGAGGCAGCAGATCGCTAGCCCTATGAGGAGTAGGTTGGACGGTAGCAGGGATCCTGCTCTGTATCTAGAGAGGGCGCGAGAGGGGGGCAGTTGAGATCGTTGATCTGGTCGGGACGTTGATCGACTGGAGTCGATCGTTGTTGCGAGAAAAGCCTTCTCCCAGGGCCTTCTCTCGTTTCGACCTGCGTTTGACGTGAGTGCCGCTCTGTACGGCACCTGGTGCATCTCGGCGGCGAGTCACCTCCTCCTCCCCCACCACCACCTCCTCCTTCCTCTACTGCTGCCGCTAGTGCTAGTGCTAGTGCTAGTGCTACCGCTACCGCTACTACTGCTATTACTACAGCTAGTACCACTACTGCTATATCTGCCGGCTCCTTGCCGATGTGCCGCCTCGGCGAGCCTATCCTCCGTGTTCGTCGATCGACAGCAGCCACCGACACGATCGCGATCGTCTCTAATTCTACGGACAGCGCTCGGGCGAAAGAGGAGGCCGATCGTTGCGAGCGCGATACTGTCCCGATGGGAGTGAACGTGGCGGGTGTCGATGTCGGTGTCGGTGGAACGGGTCCTTGCCTCTGGCCGGCGACACGGCAACGAATGGCTACGACGTCTACGACGGCGACGAGAAGGGCCGGTTCGCCAGAGAGCGAAAATTGCATAGATCGGTGACAACGGCGATGACGACCAGGGCGATAGGGAAAAGGCATTCTCGCCTAAACCCCCCATTACCAATTACCCGATGCCGCTGTTTCAGGATCGATCTCGCCCGCAAGATGGACCACCGTGACCGGGTACACCCTGCTCGTGTTTTCGGCCATTCGCGCTCGTTTTCACACTGCTCCGCACGTCCACAGTACGCGCCCTCCCCCGACCTGCGATCTCTTCCTTCCTTCCTTCCTTCCTTCCTTCCTTCCTTCCTTCCTTCCTTCCTCCCTTCCTCCCTTCCTCCCTTCACCGTTGCCTCTTTCACTTCCCGTTCCTCCCTTCTTCCTTGTATCCTCGATGCAAGATCCTTCTTTCCTCCTGCCACGCTCCACCTCCGGCTTCTCTCTCGTTTCCCCCGTTCACACCCCCGCGCTCATTATTTTATACATATTACGTACAAGATCCAAGAGATCACGCTCGACCACCTTGGATCGTCCTTGAGGCGACTGTCACGGGGGAGAAGCAGGGTTGTTGACCCTAATTCCGCCTGTGGAATCCGGTGCGCTCCTTTCCACACTTCCGACCGATCAATTTCGACGATCGACGACTAAGGTCTCCTCGACTTCCTCGGACACTTTCTACGCGTACCTAATGTTTCACTACGACTAAGCTCTTCGGAATGATGCACCATTTAAATGTCTGCCGCGAGCCGTAACGCAACGACAGGCATCCGACGCGACGCGCCACCCAGTAGTTCCTTACGTGGATCCCCCTCGATCGTCAGGGGAAGCGTTATCCTGTCGGTTCGTCGCTCTAATCCCTCCTACTGTCCGTAGAAAAGTAACCGTGATCCCGAGTGACGCGGGTTCCTGGCGTGCACGAGCCTCCCCGGGGATGTAGATCCCGCATTCATCCTCTTCGATCTATCCGATCCAGAGGGGAAAAAAAAAAGCCAGACGTTAAATTCGCCGGGCTAGTTCGTTGGCGAGTGACGGGGGCCCGTGTCTCTTTCACTTCTCCTATTTCGTCTGCTCCTCTGTATTCCTCCGTATCCTCGGTCGCTGGTTCCCTGTTCCCTTCCTTCTTTCTCTTGGTCGGCGCACCGATATCATCCACGATAACGACGAGAAAAGCCAACGGATCCCTGTAACGACCGAAGCACGCTTGTCGGAGGCGCGCCGGACACTGAGGGGCATCCACCACCACTACCAATACCGATACCACCACCGCCGTACCATCACCGCCAGCAGCAGCAGCAGCAGCAGTAGCACCACCACTCGCTACCACCACCACCACCGACCAACGAAACACTATCCACCCACCCACGATATTAGGTACTGCAACGACCGGCTAAACTCCCTGATAACTTTATATAGCTGGTCCCCTATACAGGCTATTCCCTCCACCGTTTGCTCAAACTTTACCAGCTTATTCTGCTAATTGATTAGAGAAGCTCGCGCGGAGCAAGAGCCTTCCTCTACGTCTACACCTTCCTACAGTGTTACAGATCCTCGAGCTTGCACGTTCGGGCGGATCACATTTCATCCCCGAATAAACTGCAAAATACCTGCAACCGGTGCGTAAATATCAGCTGCAAATTTCCAGCACCTTCTCGCGCGATTCGCGATGCTCGGGGAGCTTTAGCGAGTGTTCTGCATTTAGAAGTCCCTACTACGGACACCTTCGTATGTTACCCTATACTGTACATTAAGTTTTGAAGATGGTACCGCGGCTTTGGCCCGTGTACGTTAATTCACATACACGCCCGGCTTCACCCGGTTCTTTCAATCGGTATCGGTATCGTCTGGAGACCCGTGCACGCCTATCCGCCGAAGACTGTCAGAAGCGTGCGGCGTGATAGCACGCGCGGGCGCGCAAGCGTTCCAGGGGTCGGATCACGGTCCGGAGGACAGACGGAGAGAATGATTTCTCCTTCCTTCAGCGCAGCCGGCGCTGCCATTCCTCTTTTCCCAGTCATCCCGAGAAAGGAGGAACGGGGAACGAGGAACGGGGCGAGCACGCGAGAGGGATAGGGACTCCCAGCAGCCACCACGTGGCTCACGCGTGGTATCGCGTCGCTTCCGTTTCGTTTCCGCCACGGCCCCGGAGAACGTGGCCGCCGATGAATTTTCACATGCGATTTTCCAGCGTAACGCGACCAGCCTCGAACTCGACCGTTCCCATTCGCGATGCACCCTCGATCTACCCCCGGTTCTGGCGAACCATGGGGAGCCCTCCGGATCGCTCGGAGGGGCGACGAATTTTTTTCCACGCCGGTGATAGCCGCCGCGTTTCGACGGCGGCCGTAATCCCTGCGGTTCTCGCGACAGTCGAGTGTGGAAAAGCGGAAAGGAAGATGGAAGGATAGATAGAAAGAGAAGCGAGCTAGCTTTAAGCATATTGATCAGAAGACGGTAGTTGGCCGCATGCCACGTGGTGATGCTGCGAGAGGCGCCGGTCTCTTCTCCTATTATGAGCCAAGGCTCCTCTATCCTCTCCTCTCTTACTTTCTCTCTAGAATCTTCCTCTTCCGTCGTAATCTTTCCCAAAGTCCTCGCAACGTCTCCCTTATCTCACCGCCCTCTCCTCCTCCCTCCTCCTCCCCTCCCCCCCTCCTCCCCCCCCCCACCACCTCCCTTCCTCACCCGCTTCGCCAATCCACCCCACCCCTTCCTTCGACGTCATTCCCTCTTTTCTCTTCGTACGCACCGAGGAGAATACCCGGCAGACTGTAATCGTGTAAGTGAAATTTCCACGCTCCCGACGACATACACCACGCCGCCTTAAAGCAAACCGTTTATTTCCTCCTCGTCCCTCCCGATTCCCCGTGGTCCATTTCTTCTGGCTCGCATCGATTCAGCGAGCCAGAAGACCGATCCTGCGTGCCCGCCGCCGTTTAAGCTTCAAATTGAAACGACAAATTAACGAGCTCAGCCCGCGTCGCCGAGGTGCAAACCGTCCATCCCCCCCCCCCCCCCCCCGCCCCCTAGTCCTTCTCCTTCTAGCCTGCTACGTCGTCCTTCCTCCGTCAATCCAACCCCCTGCACATCTCTACGCCCTGCGCCGTCCCTCTCGCTTTCTCTCTTCCAGTTTCTGCCACCGACGCCGGCAACCTTGAAGAAACGAAACCTCGAGGAAGAGGTGCAGGTTAAACGGCCGTGAGCAGAGAGGAAGGGAACCCGCCTTCTTGGGTGGCCACCGGTTCCACGGTTAAGCTCATGCCGCCTACCAGCACCCTGCCCGACCATCCCTTCTTCGCTTCCCCAGTGATCCTTTTTGCCCGCCAGACACCGAGCCGATAAAAGTACCGCGGGCAAGCGCCTTTACCCACCACTGCCTTGATAATACCACCGGCGAGGTGCAGGATAAGACCATCGCCCGGTGATGACATTTCCTGGCACGCCCACGGACGAGGTATAGGATAGACCTATCACCTTATGGATGTTGGTGTCGCCACCCAACTGTGTTACCGACCCATAATTTCACGACTGAATGTAGTGGCATCTGCTCACGAACAGCGTTCAACTCAGCAACTACTCTGAAATGTGTTGAAATGCTGAAAGGTGTTGCGTGCTTGTATACGTGTGATTTGTTTGAAGGCAGGCTTTTGCTACGCTATGCTTTGCCTCGGCTTGTCAACGACTCACGCGGATTTCTCTCCGAAAATCCATTTCGGGGATCAAGATACTATGGCGCTCAAAAAATGGTATTTCTACAAAGCCTGTAAATTGCAAGATGACATTGTTTATTAGTACTTTGCGTGTGGTAGAACCCTTTCATGTATCGTACGCTGAAAAGTATTAAAAATTCACGCTGTTACTGGCATTTCCCCAAGTTTCTAATGCACTGTTTAATTATTCTAGTGAAGTAATAATAATTTAATTCTGTTTGCCCCGAGTATTAGTTTACCGCCGACATTGAAATGTACAGTAAAATCTAATTCTTAAAATACTCGCAGAAAGTTGCATGATGCATGAGTGTCGTGGGGTGTATGGATACAACTGCAAATCGCGTTACTTTTGAAACCCCCTTTGCGAAATATGATTTTGTCTAGCCCTGAGAAATTCATCGGTTCAGTGTTCAGTGAAATGTGTGCATGACATAGTGCATATTATTTCGTGATTTCTCAATTCGAGCATCAATTTCATCGATTACTGGACCATGTGGGAGGCCTTTTAACTGGACCCCACTGAGATATACCCGTTACCTAGAAGACTTTTTAAGAAACTGAATACTTCGTCGATGTTAGTAACTAAGGGGGAGAAACAAGTATGTCACTCATATTTCTCCAACTATTCATTTACACCAAGTTCAATTGAAATGTATTAATACATTATAAATAATACTATGTGATATGTATAAGCATTAACATTAATTTATCGAACGATTAAACATTGAAAATAAAAGAGAATTCATTCGGCGTAGAAAATCAGTTGCAAATCCAAGGCCAAATGTTACTAATTGCTTGATATCTCGAGTTGTATCGATCATAGTTAATAATAATTTATACTGACCGGTTAGTGCAAATGTTGTTAACATTATTTGTCATAGGAATAGCCACTGGAATGGATATTTTAGCGGAAAATCCATTTTTGCCGAAGAATTCGTTGGATTTCGCAATTATAATCAACCGTCGACCTTGTTTTGATCGGGAGACATGGTTTCCCGAAGTGTATATAGGGAGCTCACGGAGCTCCAAGTACTCAGTCGTCGTCGGTCCTCCGGGCCTGGAGGATCTCCGGGGACCCTGGAGCTGCCGAGCCACCTGGAGCTGCCGAGCCACCTGGACCTACTGGACCTAGTGGACCTAGTGGACCTAGTGGACCTAGTGGACCAGCTGGACCTAGTGGACCTAGTGGACCAGCTGGACCTACTGGACCTACTGGACCTACTGGACCTAGTGGACCAGCTGGACCTACTGGACCTACTGGACCTACTGGACCTACTGGACCTACTGGACCAAATGGACCTACTGGACGTACTGGACCTCCTGGACTTCCTGAGGATCTGGTCAGGGTTTCAGCCCTGGTCCTTCCTTCACCCCCTCGGCCCCCTGACCTAGTTTAGCTTATTCGGTTGGTGCCGATGAAATTTTCGGGTTCGTTAAAAGCCATTCAAAATGTTATTATTTTGCCAAGGCTAAAACCGATTTCTCTTCCTTTTTAACTGATTTCTTCGATTGTTTTTCATCATCTGTCCTATTTCATATATTCCTTCGTGGATTTTTGCATGAGTCGTTCTATTTCGTGTATTTCTTCGATGGGTTTGCATGATCTGTCCTATTTGATGCATTTCATCGATGTGTTTACATGATTTATTTTATTTGGTGCATTTGTTCGATGGTTTTACATGATTTATTTTACATGATGCATTTTCTTCGATGGGTTTACATGATATATTTTATTTTATGCATTTCTTCGATGGGTTTACATGATTTATTTTATTTGATGCACTTCTTCGATGGTTTAACATGATTTATTTGACATGATGCATTTTCTTCGATGGGTTTAAATGATATATTTTATTTTATGCACTTCTTCGATGGGTTTATATGATTTATTTTATTTGATGCATTTTTTCAATGGGTTTACATGATTTATTTTATTTGGTGCATTTATTCGATGTGTTTACATGATTTATTTTATTTGATGCATTTCTTCGATGGTTTTACATGATTTATTTGATATGATGCATTTTCTTCTATGGGTTTACATGATATATTTTATTTGATGCATCTCTTCGATAGGTTTACATGATTTATTTTATTTAAATTCATGCATTTCGTCGATGGATTTAAATTTCCTGCTCTTCTTCTACGATGGTTCTGCATGCTCGTGCGTGTTTTTCTAACATTTCAAATCATCTCGATCGGCACCAACCCAATAAGTATTTTCGTAGTTTCCTCTGAAGCCCACCACACCATTATTAACATAATGTAGTTGATTGTTTCAGCATTTCAGGTCCACGCTCTCGCGGGGAAGGAGGTTCATAAAATACTATATTTAAAAGAAAATAGTGAAAAGTAATAGTGAACAGTGGCAGTGAAAGAAGACATCTAAGGAAGCCTAGGCTAAGTTATTATAGCATGAAGTATTTAAGGCCCCTTGTAAAATTGCCAAGTAGTTACAGAATTTTATTAGCTTTGTTGCTCTTTCGTTGGCTCCTTATCTCCGATGAGGAGGTCGCCGCTGCTTCCGTCTCCGGAAGCAAGCGACTGAACATGGAATCGGTATGGGTGGATCAGTTTCATCCCCTGGTGTTCTTGTCGAAAGGGAAAAGTTTCGGGCGTAGGGGGTGTATCTTTTGGTACACTGCCTGCGTAAGTCACCCGGTTCGATTCCCAGTCTCCGTGTTAGACGGCTTGAGTCAGGTCACACCTAGTGTTGCTCCTGACGAGTCGCATCGGTGCAAGAGGAATCGTCTGAGAGACGCCGAGCGCTTTTCCCTTTCGACTCGGACATTAGGGTGGTAGGAACTGCGCCATCCAATACTCGTTTCATGCTCACCCGTAGTCTTTCCTTCCTTGCTGAATTTATTTCAATCGAGTGATTGCTTGGTAGTTCCGTAGATTCGATATCTAAACCGAAGGGATCGATGGAACTTTGTTTCCCTCCATCTCTTTGGTTTAGTAGGCTAAGGGTTTCATGTACAGGGAGATCGATGGAACTTTGATTCCATCTATCTCTCTACGGGTCTCGAAATGCAGCAACCTCCTCGTGGTGAGACCTGGTAATCGGTGAGAACCGAGCCGATAGCTGCGATTGTATAAATATTCTAATTAGATATAAGAATTTCTCTAACCTATGATACTATGGTAGAATGTAAGAATAAAATATGTAACTTGAAATGTTGTTAGATTGGTTCCTACCGGACTCCAGAACACGAGTATAGTGTTACGTTAGACGGATAAGTGCAAGTTGGAATATTTCAGCGAGATACTGGAACTGATGAATTTTTGACAATTTTTAAAGTCCTCTCTGCTTCGGCACCTTATTAAAATATACCAAGTTACAATTCCTTGGCGAGGTATTCCACGTTACATCGTGAAAGCATGTCTTCGTTTATGAAACGATCTTTAAATTGTTACTCTAACAGAATCATTTGTAAATCGCGGGTTTCGAATGATCTAGTTTTAAAAGTGTTGAATTCTAATTCCTACCACGCGTAGCGTTACAATCTGTTTCGAGACTTCACCGATAACGCTGCATGCGGCACTAAAATGGTAAGGGGGTCTTAGGACCCCTCAAATCGGTGACAAAAAAATGCATTGGTTGATAGGTCTAGCCTATACCTCGTTTGTGGCACACCGCAGAGGTAGTCGATAAACTCGGCAGATATTTTCATCTATCCATATACTATATGTAAAGAAAAACTGAAAACATTGGTACCATTTCTTCAATATTTTTTCAGCTGTTTTTTCCATTAGAGTACGTGAAAAATCAGTGGAAATTAAAATCGTTATAACTCAGCAACCGTTTAATGAATTAATTAGAAATTTCTGCAGCACATCAGGAAGATTAAAAAGAACAATCTCACAAATTTTCACCAACTTGGTACCATTTCGAAGATAGGTCCGATACATACTTAATGAAAAAGTAGTTTAGAATATTTGAAACGCGATATTAAAACTTCTATCGCGAATTTAAAATTTATTTACTGTATTTTTCTTCGCATATTAAACATTCGGAAGCACACGCATTAATGTTACTATTCGCGAGTACTAATTACATGTGTATTCGTGGTCACTATGCTCGCTACAGTAATCATTTTGTTCGATAGCATGCAGAAAGATTGAAAGAATGAAAGAGTATCACTCACCGTTCGTTGAAAACAGTCTCACTGCTAATCCATGCAGAAAAGCATCCCCCTTCAGCAGTAGCTATTCGATCTGCAGGCCAATGTCCCGCAGCTGCAGGCTCACAAATATGTCACATTAATTCCTCGATGAAGAAGCAATAAGAGCACCGGTGCTCTGAATTAATTCTAGATGCGTTGAAACACTGACTCTACGTTCGCGTTCACATTAATAACACGCAGGACCACTGTCCACTATGAAGTACTTTATCGCGAAATAAGCACTGACTCTATAATCGCATTGCACACGATCACAAAAGCACATGACATTTCTAAACATCCCTCAGCAGTGGGAAGTAGTGTTCGGACTCGCGTAAAATGTTTCCATTAAGGTCTCTTGTCAATTTATCTTGCACTACACGCGGCTCTCCTTTTTTGTTTTTTTTTTTATAATAAACTATTGAGTCTTTTTCACATAGGCTTGCATAGGGTAGGGTGGGGCTAAAAGTCCGGCGGGTAAAAAGTCCCGAATTCAAAATCTCTATTCCTCAACAATGTATTGAGTTTCGCAGTATACTATGTAAAAGGCGAGAAGAAATGGAGGTGACCACCTGGACGTTCGGCGCGTCGTTCATCATAAATTTCCACATTTAAATATATACAGATTCTAATTTTTTACTTTGCTATTATCTATATTAATGTTAAAATTAACTGCTGAAAGGAAAGAAAATCAATTTCGGTCCATTTACATAAATTTTTTCATTAAAAACATTTCGACCTCCTACTAACTGATCGACAACTGGGGCAATTACCTTATAGAACAATACAGATACTGCTCAGTACTGGAAAAGAGGATTTTAGTAAAGTTATAAAACTCCTATCGGGTGACTGAACATCGATTCGATCTCTGGCCAAATTCCTAGCCAGTGAAATATCCAGCGCAAGGTACAACAAGCTTACCAAAGCTCGTCGAGCACGGCCTTCTTTATCCACGGCAGAGAAGCATTCTGCTTTATCAAAAGCCGAGACGATAAACCGGTCCACCGTGCCGTGTTACCGCGACGCTGGCGTCGCGACGGCACTGGATTCCCCGTGAACCCGATCACGGTGAAATCGCGGTTTGCAATTCCCGTGGTCGCGAACAACGCTCGCGCTCTGATCGTCGGGGGGGGGGGGGGGGGGGGGAGTTTCGCTGGCCGATAGTGACGGCTGTCTCCGAAGATAGATCGGATGAGTCTGGGTGGTGGCGAATAACAACGCTGTTATTTGTCGTTGGTCACGGTCGCGTTCACGTTCACGTTCACGTTCACGTTCGCGTTGGTGGGCAACGGTGACACCTTCTCGACGGAATGACGATGACGACGGAGTCGGGAGGGTGGAGAAAGAGAGAGGTGGGGGGGGGGGGGGGAGAGGGGATAGAGAGAGACAGAGAGGGCAGAGATATGAAGAGGATTCGTGGCGCGAGCTCGTACGTGACGCGCGTCTGGGTGGCATGCGAATTAGATTGATCTATCATTGTCTTGTCTGGCCGTCGTCTCGACCGGCGATCGCAACCGAGGCAAATATTATCTTCCTAGAACTGCCACGGTGCCCGGTGATTTTATTTATTTGCACTCCCATCGATCATCCGCCTCTCCTTTCTGCCCGCCTTCTTCCCGAATCCCGATTCGGATCGCTGTTTCTGCTGGAGAAGTTCTACGCGAGAGCTGGTTAGGGCCGAGAGGCTGGTCCCGATGAATTTCGTAGAGAGTTCGAAGCGAATGTTTTACAGGGATGGTAGGGGGCTGGAAAGTGATGGGCGAGGCGACGAGTGCAGCATCGATTGTATCCGCTTCCGTCGTAGAGGAAAGACAGGGGTAGAAAAAGGGAGGCAGAGGAGGGAAGGGTTAGGAAGGAGTAAGAAGGAGCGAAGTTTGGGACGGGTTGATTGAATGCGGATGTGCGTGCAGTCGGCCGCGGCGGTCGACAACCACGAATCGGGGGAAAATTATAGGTACTCCTCTTTCATACGTAGCCGGTTCGATGCTATCTGCCATCTCCTTCCGGGAATTTCGCAGTATAAATAGGAAGCCCGTGGTCTGCCGAGACGGACGGGGCTAGTCGCGGCTCGCTCCGCCGTGGCAAAACGCGAAATAACGCCCAACATTCGGCACTCGCGCGATTTATGCACCCCTCGCGACCAAACAGCGGGATTCCTGCCCGGCACGAAACCCTTCGGCTACCGTTTTAATTGCGCCCGCGGCCGATCGGTATCTCTATCGTTCCCGATCATTCCGAACGGGGGTCCTAGTGCAGCCCTTTCGAATCGCGACCGCATCTCGACTACCGCTGGCTAACTCGAGCCTGGCGAGGGATTTCGTGGCCGTCGTGCATCGCTCGGAAATCACTAGGCGCCTATCTAATTGCAACAGATAAAATGAACGAGGTGGCCAGAATCGGGAAATTCCGGCTTGAGATAAGAGGCTGATCGTCCCGCGCGGGATTCGTGGCGGTGGGAAGGAGAAAGAAAGACGAGGCACGGTTTAGAGAGAAAAGCGTAGAGGACTAGCGGGATGATCCTGGGTGAGCATTCAGGTTTCGGTCGTTTGGGTGGCTGCCTGCCCGTGTTACCCGATGCCCCCTTCACCTTCACTGCACATATAAGGGCTGCGAGCCCCGCGCACGCACCAGCGAAAAAACTGCATACGCATACGATAACGGGGGTGCGTGCCTGAGGGCTATCCTTATGGGGCTTGGGGAGGCCATACAACACTTTAGTAACCCCGTAATACCTCCCCTTTCAGGCAGCCAGGTAGCCTCCGAGTATAAAGTAGCCAGCCACCGCGCCTCCTCTCTCTCTCAGCCCGTGTATACCGAGATTAAAGGGCTGCTGAGGGACTGCGTCGAAAGGGATGCCAGTATATCTCGTGGATATCTGACGATTTATCGAGTACTGCCAGGAGGACGATACACCTCCCTCACCTCCCCCCCACCCCCCCCCCCCATTGTCTCATCGAAATGACGTTGGAATTCTGACACCGCCTCGACGGAGTCGAGTGTCACGCTCCGCTTTCGCCGAGGAGCACGGTAAGGACAGGTCTCGTCGCCGTTTCAACGCGATCCGCACTTAGTTTCCCATCCGGGAAGCCGGGGCGAGCATTTTCCCGTAGCGATCGACCGGCGGCTAGGTCGACCGTCGATTTCCCCGGGCACGCGCGCACAATGTTCAGCGGACGCGCGGTGAATGTCGATTAATTAACGATAATATCGCCGCGGCGGGGAACGGTGGCCACGGTAACGAGGCGACGACGCGACGACGCGACGCGCCGTCAGAAGGGGACTCGAAATTTCGTGGACTTCGCCAGCATATAACATACCGCGAGCGTTCCGCGAGCTAAACGCAGAGCGCTAGAAATACACCCCAAGTTAATTCAAGTGCATCGCCTTCGCTGTCGCTACGTAGATATCGTACGCCGCGGCGCCGCTCTCCTCCCTGCGAGGAATCCGGACGATTCTTATCCGACCAGGCGCGGGCCTGTTCTATCGCGAAACCGCCAGACGGCCTCTATTTCTCAAAACACTATCCACCCTGCTAATATCCTCCTCTCCGTCTATTTTATTTACGCCTGCCAGTGAGCTGAGGACGGATAGCAGAGAAGCGTTTAACCGAAATCTCCTTGGTACTCGCGCTATATCCGGACGAGGCTGGAAAAAATAAAATAAAGTAGCATCCCCCTTGGCGCGATCCGGAACCACCCCTCGCGCCTCCCCCTCCGCTCACCGTTCCTTCGACCTTTCAACCCTTCGCGGAAAGTCTCCAGGTTGATGTACCCTAGCTAGAGAAGGCACCACTTCATCCGGGACTCTCGAATAAGGGAAGAGCCCCAGCCCTCTCACGGAGACCTCGAGTATTATACCGATTGTCATCACTTTCCTTGAGAACTTGCGCTAACCGTTTAAAGGCACGAGCTCGACCTGCCCATAACCTACGCAAAATTTTACGCCAGTCACAGGCTGGCGCGATAACTTCCCACACCGAGGGATTTCCTTCTAACAAACCCATCCGAAACCCCGTTCGCCTACTCCAAACTCATTCCAATTCATAGTCACCTGCCAGATTTATATCCGCTTGTCATTAACAAATGGAGAGATGCAGCTTACCCGTGGAATCGCGCGAAATATTATAATAGCTTCATTCGATTCGCCGCCACTTTTTCACCGCGGTATCGTTCGCCTCTGGCTACTCACTCGTAAAATGCAAATCCAGCTAATGACTATGCTCGGCTGTCTTAAATCGCCCGGTTGAATGGATCGTAAAACGCAGCTAGGAGATTACCGCACCGGCATCGTAATAATAATCGAGTGGAAGCCCGCGCTTCCACGAGAAATATTGCTGTACTTTTCTAAAGAAGAGCACGAACGAGGAGGAGAAGGTAAGTACGTGCAACTATAGCCAAACGCGACAACTTTCTGCCGTTAAGGGGGGTTCGCGCCTTGTTGGACCGAGAAATAGGTAATTCTTTGTGAATTTTTTTTAACTAAAACGGTTCGACAAATTAATTTCAAGTTTGGCAGGCTGTTTCACTGTATCTTGAACTATTGATCTGAATTTTGGTGTGACGGTGGAAAAGAAAAACATGGCAGATACAAAGAGGGCGTTGAAAAATAATCGGGTGGTGCTGGCGTTGACGAAAAGTACTGTAAGGGTTATCCGAAATACAAAAAGGAAAAGAGATTCTTGATCTATATGAGTGTGGCTATCAGTGGTAGTAGATGCATTAAGAAAAATAAGAAAATGTTAAAGTGGCAGCCTTTTGAAGACGGCGAAGCGTCCTGATTTGAGTCTGAAACAGGCTTTGCCCCAAAATCGGGAAAACTTCATTAAATAAAAAAGGAACGGTAACAGATACGGGAATAAATCTACTCAGAACAATAGTTCAAGATACAGTGAAACAGCCTGCCAAACCTGAAATCAATTTGCCGAACCGTTTTTGTACAAAAAATTCACAAAGAATTACCCATTTCTCGGCCGAACAAGGCGCAGAACCCCCCTTAAGCCGGGAAACTGGAAATCGACGAGGACGGTGGCGTTATCGGTCGAAGAAGCGAGAAAGGACACCGTGACGTCGGCTCTAAAAGTGGAAGGAGGCAGGTTTGCGGTGAATTCTTAAAACTAGCAATTTAAATGCCGATCCGATGACAGGGGCAATCGCACTGTGTTCGGAGTGCAAGGTTATTAAGGCACAGTCTGGTCGGCCAGTACATGCCGTTTAATCGAGATCGAATCTCGGGCCAGTGGCATCGGGAGCTCATTGCCATCGGCCGAATGCAAAGCCCCATCCGCGATTACTCAACCTTCCTCCGGTTCAAGCAGCCGACTCCATTATCCATTCAAATTCTTACACGCCACGGAATCGCCAAACCATTAACATCCGATTAAGATAGCCGGGCGATTTCTTTTTTTATCCGTCCGCAAGCAGGCTGCTTTGCACCGCGTCCAAATATGTATCCGTGCCGTTTTTAATGGACCGCGAATGCTGACTCTTTCTGCGAACCCTAACGTGCCCTTGGTCCCACGTGTCCTTGCCAAATGGTCACCGGGAGAGAGAGAGAGGGAGTCGAAATTTTTCAAATACTAACCAAGTGATGCGCGACGGGAGGACGATTCATTCGGGACGGAATTAACCAAAGTTTCGACGGAGGGAATTTTCGTGTTTCTGTTTCGTCGAAAGGGGAGCAGTAACCCGACCGTCGGCAAGGACGAGTGCTTGAGACGCCGTCGAAGAAAAACAATAAAACGAGAATTGGCACGTCTGGCGAAACAGTTGACTGCCGTAAAGTCAACTGGCTGACTTGACCACTCTCCTTCATCTAAGATCGCGTTATGAGCGAGATTTCGCCGTGCATTTCTGGCCGTATCCTCGCCAGCCTCTGCGAATGCGGTTGGACCGTCGGTGTCCGGAAAGGGGGTAGAAGAGGGGGTGGGGGGGGGGGGGTAGGAAGGGGGTTGCCCCGCTCCCTGGCTTTTGAGAAAAAATCGTTTATTTTGAAAATCCGATCTTTATTAAGTTTGTACTAAGAAAGTGAATATTTGCAAATTTTTAATTAAACTGGCGGTAGAAAATGGGTTGGAAAAAAAAGGAAGAGGGCTACTCCACTCGCACCGTGTGTTTCATGATCCGATTCGTCACCGCCAAGATTGTTATTATATCATTAAAATACACATACTTTTCTTTACCGTCACCCCAAAGTTGCCCCCCTCTGGAAGAAAAGTCTACCGACGGCCTTGCACCCTACGTACGGCGTACTCATTAGAACCGCTTAATTGACGATAAGTAATAAAAATGGTAAACACGGCGAGATTAACGCCGAGCGTTTTCGCCGATTGGTAAGCACGCCCAATAAAACCGGTGACGTGAACAATCGGCTCCAGAGCGTGTAAAATTTACGCGCAGCATTTGGCGAAGCCCGACGGGAGCCCGATAAACTCCAAGCAGATATAATGCCTGAATCATGTGAACCGAGTTGCAAAAAGGCTTGGAATCTTTTAATTAAGCGGACGCTGAGTAACCGCGTTTCCCAATTGAGAGGGGACGCCTTGGCGGTGGTTCCGATGTAGCAACGTCTGCGCAAAGAATGCCGCAACAAATCTGCCGCGATCTTTCCGTCCTACGAGCAATGGCATCGGCGCGACTCGCGCCGCTCCGTTTCGTTAGGCGATCCGTTAACGAAAGAAGGAAGCTGCTCCTCTGTACTAGGTCAACGGGCACGGTAATAATAAAAACGAGATGGAAGAGAGCCGCGCCGCGACATACTTTCATCGCGGAAGCAATTGTTCGTGAATGATTTACGGCGGATTTATTGTTCCGCCGGATCGTTCCCGATCGATACGGTGGCGCCGATCGAATAAATAAATTCTTCCTTGGCACCCTTTCGACACGCGCTGCACGCGGTGCGCTTGCATACGAGATAACCTTCTCGATTCCGCAGAATGCAACGCCACGATGACCGCGTATCAGGTTCGACACGCCGAGAGGCAAACGTAACTGTGCACACGTACAGCAAGCTTCTCGGATTAAATCGAAAGCACAATGGTTTTTATTCTCCAGTAGCTGGCCGATGCGTAATGACTTTACGTAACACGGCAACCAACGCTCATTAAATCGCCGCGTAGTACGAAGGGTCTCGCGAATTCCCATTTCAATTCCCTACGCTCGCCCTTATAACTCTGTATGCGTGGCTTACTTACGGACGTTGTCTTCTACAATTCCTCGGATGGGAGCTCCTGGCACCCCGGCTGCGTCCTCTCTTCGCTCGCTGCCTTCGCTCTACCGTCGTTAAAAACTAACAAGGGGACCTTCAGGTTTGGCAATTTCAGAAAATTCTGATACTTACAAAGAAACACCGCGAACCCGTACCCACCGATTGGAACGCAACTTTGTGGGTTTTTAGAGTGACTCAAAACAAGAGCAACGTTGTGTTTCATTTGGGCCCCATCGCCGTTTAAGAGGGTGAAAACTGACCTCAAAGTCAAATTGGCACTTCCACTTTTTCGCGTATAACTCTCAAAGTACAACAGACAGAAAAAAATGTTTCAGACAAAAGTTTAATCGTGCACTAAGCGCTGCAAACTTGCGTTAACAAAATTTTTGAAAAAAGTTCTTTTTAGGGCCCAATTGAAACACACCGTTGCTCCTGTTTTGAGTCACTCTAAGAACCCACAAAGTTGCGTTCCAATCGGTGAGTCCGGGCTCGCGGTGTTCCTTTGTGAGTATGAAAATTATCTGAAATTGCCAAAGCTGAATGGCCCCTTGTAAGCTCGAACACAATCGCATCCAGCACAGGCACACCAATACTCCTCTCTAACATAAACGGTACACTAGAATTAGAAGCGAAATTAGGCCCCGGTGAGAAGGAGTGCATACTTCGCTGGTACAGCGCGATTGTCCGATTATCGGGGCAAGTTTTCGTCTAGCTAGTGGCTCGGGACGGGACTTGAAACACATGTAGGTCTGTGCCGTCCTACCCCAACGGGTCACGGACACCAGCGAACGTGTTTACTTTTCGGGGATTGGAGCTTGTGGGGTCTCATCGGCCATAAATCGGGCGCCGCAGCACGTATCCCCAATACGCGGTGGTTAACGCGGGTATCGAGGTATTAACAAGGGACAGAAAGTTTAATTAATCCCGTGTAGCGGCAGTGATCGCAGAGGCAGATACGCGGAAATGACGAGACAAAGTAATCGCGCGTGCAGAAATGCGCGCAGTAAGAGGGAGAAGGAGATTGAGCATAGACGGACGAGTGAGAGAGAGAGAGAGATGCATGTACGTGGCTACGTATATAAGTATACGTGCAGCGGCAGCGTGGCTCTAATCGGGCCCTGCACTCCGATTAATGACTCGTTAAAATGAAGCCGTACATTGTAGATAAATTGACAAATGCGCGAGACGCATGCGAGGGGCAATAGTTCTTGGTCAAACGTAACGGACAAACAAGCCACCGTGTGTCCCGCGGTGCGTGTAACGAGCCTCGTATATTACGATAACCGTGATATTCCCATAGAACTTTGACTGCACGACGTTACTCGCGACGTTAACACGTTGAACGCCATGGGGGTCACCGGTGAACGGCACTCAATTTGCCAACGGTGATCCCCATGGCATTCAGCATTTAAGATACACTAGCGGACAAAAAAGTTACCACTTTTTCGATTTGTTCTATTTTTAAACGATTTTATTCAGCTTCGATCCTCTGTTTGATTGTTTGTGTATGTATGTTTGTATGTATGGTTCAAATCTGGCAACTCAAATTTTACCCACAATAATTATATAATATACAAAAAGCGTTTAAAAATCCACGAACACTAAAAACTAGAAAATATAAAAATATATAAAACAAAATTTTAATGTTAAACGATTTTATTAAAAATGCACTAAAAACTAAAAAATAATTATTTTCTTGTACTGCAATTTCGATGGCGTTTTTTCACTTTAAATAAAATCGTGAGGCAGGGTATCTTGATGCTGTATTAAATTGATTCATATTCTGTTATGAAAAATCCTGCTCCGCGATTTTATTTAAAGTGAAAAAACGCCATCGAAATTGCAGTACAAGAAAAAAATTATTTTTTATTTTTTAGTGCATTTTTAATAAATTGTTTAACATACAAATTTTGTTTTATATATTTTTTTGTTATTTTTAATTTAGCGTACATTTGGGACTGTGGTATGTTCAATATGCATATTCTGATGGAGAATTTAAAGCTGTATAAAACCCAGTTAAAGTTGAATTTATTTAACTGGCAAACAAAAGTGTTATATGACTTTGAACGGGGTAACACATTTTTGGGGCCGACAAAGAAGTGACCACGTTTAGTAACTTTTTAGGTTGTCCTAAAAGCAAAAGGTGCCCCCACAAAATATTAAATTTTTTTTATTAATGTTCAAAAGTGGTAACTTTTTGTTGGATTTAAAAGTCTGTTGTCTTGTTTAATGTTATGCAGGGATTTTGTGTGTTAGTTAAATCAATTCAACTGTAACTGGGTTTTATACATTTTTAATTTTTTTTCAGAATATCTATGTATATTAGGCGCATACCGCAGTTTTGAGTTGATATTGAAAAGTAATAGAAGTAGGGTGGTCCGAAAAAGTGGCAACTTTTTTGTCCACTACTGTAAATTCATTAAACATGATTATTCACCTCAATTTGTCTGTTGTAGATAATATTTCAACATAAAATGTATCACAGAATAAAAAAATTCATGTTGGCGCCACAAGCAATCCATGTAAAATTACCGTGGCACTGAACGTGTTAAATCGTCGCGGTCGATTGATTATCAACAACGTCGATCGCATCGCGGCGCGTCGATTTTCCCAATCGCTCCTGCATTCGGAGCCGGCCGGAATCCTTCCGGCCGTATTTATTACCGAAATTCGTTTGAACGAGACTTTTAAATCGAACGAGAACCGTGCGTGCGAAAGATACTCGAGCTCGTTTAACTTTGACCCGCGATAAAAATTAAAAATACTATTATCGAACTGCATTTGTTCGGCTCGAGAAAATAGCGGATATGCAACCGAGAGCCAGTTATCCTCTCGCGTACTCGTATTTTTTTTTTTTTTTTCTTTGATCATCCGGCGAACGTAGTACATATATGTACATATTTACCTTTCGGGTTTCCCAACCGAACGTATTTTTTACTCGAGGCCCCGCGATACACGGGAACTCTGGTAAGTTACGCCCGGTGGAAACGAACCGCGAAACAATAATCGTGTGCGTGGCCCGAAAGTTTATCGCGGTGAGTCGCCACCGTGATTAGAGAGATGAGGAAACGTTCGAAAATGTTACCAGCCTGTACACGTCGACGAAAACAAACGGACGTCATCCTTTTCCTTTTTCCCGAGAGCCGACCGCCGCGGCTTGAAAAAGGAATAAATCGAGACAGCTTTCATCGAAAAACCATTTATTTCAGCGAATAAATATTCTATGAATACTCTCTACCTAGGAAGTACACATTATTATATTATAAGTATGCAGTATTCGCCGCCCTCGCCTCGATACTGGGAGTACACAATTCCATTACTCTTTTAATTATAGGTACACTGACAAACAAACGAAGAATGAGAATCAAGTGAGAGGAGGACGTAGCAGTCGTAGAGGCCGAGCAAATAAACAGGAGATGGTGGTTGAAGACAGAAGAAGAAAGATGCAGAGAAAGTGAGGGTTGGAGAGAGGAACGAGACGGCCGGAATTTATTTCAGTAGGAAAGAAGGCTGCAAACATGATTTTTCTACTCCCTTTCCGTACTCGCGTGGTAACCGAGTGAACAGCCCGGATGTTTGGAAAATTCGAAGCTCGCGAAGAAACATGGCAGCAGGTTCGTGGATCGATTAACCCTAACGTCATAAGATCTCTACGTTTACCCTAGAATTTGACCAAAAGGAAAGAAAAAAATAAAAGAAAGAAAGAAGAATCACAGGAAAACGCTTTCATCCGTAGAAGGATTGGCGGGATGTCCCGAGCATTGCCGTGGCGGCTCGAGGGGCCGTTGGACAAGGCGCCGTTTCGAGGGCCGCGCCCTGCAGGCTCCCCCTTACGGCGATTTCAGAGCCAAGCAACTAGATATCACAACGATACTACCATAGATTTACCGAATCACAAAAGACGCGGCTGCGAGAACGTCGTTGAACCCCCGTCCTTCCCCCGGAAGTTGTCCCGCGTTCGTAGCGCCGAAGGACGAAAGTTTGGGCCACGCTATACAATACGATTCATATAAATTATAAATTGCCGCTGAATGCACTCCGCACGGCGATTTCCGCCTACGATACGTGGACTATTCGTTTCTCCCGCTCGTCGGCCGGCGATCGGGCACGACTCGCGCCAACTCGCTCCACCGTCGGATGCTTAGCGCTTTTAATTGCTACTTCCGACGCGCTATTGGCCGGCCGCTGCAGCCCCTGCCCGCAAACATACCTAAAGATACACATAATCGCGTTAGAAAAAATGAGACACGTACGCCTATTATATAAGTAACGTCCTCGTGGTTCCTTCGAGAAAATATTTTACGTTCTCGTCAAGGATCACGCAAGGAAAGCGACACAGAACGTCCTAGGTACGACATATTTACACACAACCTCACGCGCACTCTCGTACACGCACTCGCACGCTCCGCTAACAGAAATTAGGAGAAGAACAGCTTTGCGTATATGTATATGCATGGACAGATGGGGGCCGAAGAAAGAAATAGAACGTGGGAGAGAGGGAGAGAGGGAGATGGGAGTTAGGAGGAGAACTGTAACAGAAACGAAAGGGAAAAACATTGAAAAACAACGATTTCACTGTACACCGAGATCTTTTGGCCAACACGTTTTCACCGATCAACACGACGACTATAGAAACGAATCGCTTCATTTTTATTATTTTTCTTTGTATCCATGTTTTTTCCTAGCATCGGAAAGGCATCGATGTGCGAGAAGGGGTGAGTGGGCGGGAAGTAGGGGATGGGGGAGGGTGGGCAGACTGTAATGAAATGCTTTCGTTTTCCACGACCCGTACAAATTCTAGTTCTCGACAATGATCGAATTATGAAAAAACGGTACCCGAGAGATTCAAATTGCAATAAGCTCCCGTATAAAAAATAATTCTTTCCTGGTCGTTCTCTTAGATCAGGTGCAAACGCATCGACACCTTAAAAATAATACCGTGACTCTAGGAACTATCCGCCTTGCCATGGACCATGGGCCACTATCGAGGTGCCTATTGTGTCACTCGTCGGAGCAGCATCTTCGCCGATCTTCCGATCTGCCCCCCCCCCCCCCACCCCCACCCCTGCTGCGCTCGCCGCCCAGCCGAGAGAGATCTCTGTCCCTCGCGTTCTCCCTGGAGGGGACCGCGGCACCAGAACACCCCAAAAACAAGGCACTTTCAGTCTATCGATTGAGGAATCGTCGAGGACGGAACAACGACGACGACGGCGACAACGAGCACGGTCGACGATCATTGCGATCGAATGTTTGTGGTGATGTTTCGGAGAGAGAAAGAATAAAGAAAGATGTAAATGAAAATAGAGGAGAACCGTGGCCACGATTATCCTGTGTCGCGGGACTGGTCGGACGTGTCCTCGGCATCCCCCTCGCCGTCGTTGCCCCTTGTCGAGCCGCGAGCTGGACTATGAGCATCCACATCTCTCGACGACCATGCCTGGTAACCGCGAGAACACGATCTGGTACTCGTTGTCGAAGTACAGCATCGTGATCTCGGAAAGCTTCCTCGGGGCGCAACACGGGCCAGTGTTGTTCGGCGGTTCCGCCAGGCTGACGATGTGGGTGTTCGGATAGGCCGGCAGAAAGGCCATTGGACAGTCGCCCGAGCAGTAATTGGCGTCGTACCTGCGGCACAAAATCGCAATGCGTCCGTTACGCGTCGGTCAGCAATGAGAGTCCGCTACTCGACTGGTGCCCGACGCGAGGAAATATCTCTACTGAAATGGCTCTACCTTCTCGAATGACAGGGGGTCGTCCTTAAATTACGTGAGGCTTTTTGGTGGAGGAGGGAGTCGCGAATTTCTTACGTTTTCTTACAACGGGGGAGGGGGAGGGGGGGGGGGGGTTTAGGTTGCGTCTTACGTAATATTTTTAAAGTAATTTTCAATAAATACAAATTCTATCATTAATGTTCCAGAAAAGTAGTTTTAGTTTAAATTTTCCGAAATCGAGTTAAATGAATTATGCAAAGCTTTAAAAGAATTTTAATGACTGAAAAAATTCAATGTAAAAAATAGTACGTAAGAAGGGGGTTGAAATATCAAATCTTACGAATTCTTATACTGGGGGAGGGAGGGGATAAGAAATCGCCAAAATTACCCTTACGTAATTTTTAGGACGGCCCTTAGGACGCGGTCGACCTAATATAAAATGGCTATTAAAACTAATGTAGAAATTACTTATTTTATCAGAACAAACCTAGGGTAAATCAGGGAGACGCGGTCGATTTAATATAAAATGACTATTAAAACTAATACAGATATTACTTATTTTATCAGAACGAACCTAATATGTTCAGAATTTTATGGTGATTCAGAAAAAAACTGGTGGATATTTGCTTTAAGACAATATTCACTGTAAATCGGGTTGAAAACTGAAGTCATGACATCTGACCATCCTCACCCGAGGTGCCGGGAGAAATGGTTTTCGTCGTTGGCAGAGACCAACTCACATAATTATTCGTGGAAAATTAACAAAGGATAAAGCAAAATTATTTATGAGTGAATACAACTACAGATTCATTGATATTTCATTTCTTTACGCTAGACAAGTAAATAACACATCAAAGAAAAAGTGAACTACCCACTGACGATTCGCAAGGCAAACGAATACAAAAGTGAATAAACAAACTAAATAAACAAAAATAATAAAAAATCATAACTCGACCATCTCTCCTTTCTACAGCGATAGATGGTCTTCTCGTTAGCTTTGAGAGGAAGAGTTAATATGGCCAAATATGGCTGCATTGTCCCTCAATATCTCTACTATCTTATCATCCCAAACATTCAACGAAAATGAACTTAGAAGTATATTTTAAATACGATTCTGTACACTGGTGTTTGACAAAAGAGGATAAATGTAACCTCAATTTACCTTTTAAAGCCTATAAATCCAGAAAAACACAGAAGCAAGCGAAATGACGCTATTCATTCAACTGTTTGGCATCTAGAGAAGTAATTCGTCTGCACTTTAACGCGTTTTTACGTAGACAGTCTGAAATATAGCGACTCGACCAACTCTCCGGCCCGACCGCGTCTCCCGGATTTACCCTGTGTACAACGTTCAGGCGAATTGGAAAAGCCTTGGGACGCGAGCGAGCATTCGTTTGATAGCGATAGTAGCTAGAGTGAGGAAGGTAGGTTACTCACTTCTTGGGCGCGATTATCCAGTCCCAGCCAAACTTCTCGAAGTCGACGGTGAGCTTGTATCGGCAGCACCTGGTCTCCTGGCTGGCTTCGTCGCAATTAAGTCCTACGTTTCTTTTGATCCTCGCCCCCCTTCTGGAGTCGAGCTCCTGAGTCTGTACCTCGAGGTACGGCGCGTACTCCGCCCCTGGATTGGTCTCGACTAACTTTGAATTCCTACGGTGATTCCCACCGGGGCCGGAGATCTTTAGAGCTACACCCAGATTGTCCCTCGGATGCTTGAACCATTCGGCCACCATTCTTCTAAGCTCGATCGTTACCCAGCCACCCCTTCGGCCGTTCGGCCGAGGGTGTTTGGTGGTCAGCGGCGGGCCTAGCAGCGGGGCACCGGTTTCGGTGGCGCCGCGAAGAATCCTCTGCAAGGTGATGGTCACGGGGCCGTCTTCGTGAGCCTCCGCGCCCTCCGTGTCCCCCGACTCGTCCAGTTCTGCGGCCTCTTGGCCGGCTCCCCATATCCACAGGGATAGCTCCGCTCTCGTCACGCGATGCTGGACTACCTTGTCGGAGAATTTGAAGTAGAGAACGTCGAGGCTGCCCTTCGAGTGCCTTAGCCTCTGATCTGCAACAGAAGCACGCGAGAATTCGTTAAAACGTTAAAGGAGAGGAGAGAATTTCGAACCAAGAATTTCGATACGCCAACTAGTGACAGAAAATTTAACTACCGAGAGTAGGTCGAAATCCGTCCAAGTCCATACGATTAGATATCAGTGTTTAAATTAAACGAGTGTTTTTAAATTCTTTTGAACACTCAATTCTTACTTATTCGATTAATAAATACTTATTCGGAACGTTTGGTGGGATCCGGGATGGACCTACTTTCAATAGTTTGCCAACTTACCACCGCAGCGCTGAAATCTAAGCCACGCCTCCACTAAGTTTGCCAATAAAAATCTCGCGGGATCGGGGATCGATGCTGGACGAGAATCGCTGCGATCGATACCACGCGACGTCCCCGTGCGTCGCTCCGCGATTGGCAATAAATCAAGAACAACCGGAGAAGCAGCCGTCGAGTTTTTCTTGCTGGCCAAGTGAACCACGAAGACATCTCTCGGTGCTTCTGCTCACGCACGTGCGCCCGACATTTACCCCGACGGATCCGAGCCGACCGGCGACCGGCGACCGGCGACCACCGTTCAACCCGACCTCCGCGGTCGTCGCCGCTGTCACGATCCACGAGCCGCGACCGGCAACGGAGCAGGAGAGAAAGAAATGAGGAAAAAGCGAAGCAGATTTATATACGCGTAGCGAAGCATGTTAGCCCCGGCTCTATTCAGGCCATCGCTCGCTGAGACCGCTTCCATGAAGGGTAAAGCCACCTCAAATCGTACCGTTACGCGGACTACTACGTTTTTACTTGGCTCGATCGATTGATCGCCGCGGCTACCGAGGCGCATCGCATCCATCGACCACCGATCGCAACTCTGCCCTCTCTTCTAAACAGTCGCTCGCCCCGGTATTCGACTGGATCCAACGGCTTCCTCGAACTCCGCGGGGCCCGCCGCCGTGCCTTTTCCAGATACCGAACGTCAGTCGCGCGGCTCTTTCTTCGTCTCGGGCTTTTCGCGATCCTTCTCCGACCGGGGGAAGGTGTCCCAGCTTTATTGACGTCCCGCCAACTAATTGCCGCGATCCTCGGAGGGATGGCTCGTTTAATTATTACGCTACCCCGCCCGTTCGAATTCGAGAGCCGGTATCGTTATCACTGTCACTGTCACGTACCTACGTCTTATTTCCGGCCACGTCCCGAGATAATTACTTATCAGAAAAGCGCACCCCTTCCTCTCGAGGCACGTCGCGCCGCGCCGTTCGAATCCTTGCATTTTCCACCTCGATTCCCACCTCAGGATTCGCCATGGAAACGAGCAATTACCGCCGCGGGAGATCCTCCTTCAAATCAATTTAACTCCACTGATCGCGTCAATTTCTCCCCTCGCCTCCGCCGAGGGCGTCTTCCTTTTCCGAAAATTCCCCGTCTTAATCGGTTTACGGAGCGTTTCGGGTCTCGCATGGCTGTCGGCCGATAATCAATTTACGGATGACAAAGTTAATCGAGTCGACTCGTCGAAAAAGATAGGCCCCCATCCCCCCCCCCCCCCCCCCCCCGCCCCCGGAGTCGGCGGAAACGTGCACGCGTGCGACCGCGCAGCTTTCCGTGAATTTGTTCTCCAGGTTGCACGGTGGCCGCCGCTCTAACGCCTCGAGTTTCGCCACCCGAGGGGCATGCAGCTGCATCTCCTCTTTGTATTTTCGGGTGAGTCACGGCGCGTCGAAAGAACGCGGCTGGGAAGAGCGGCGAGACAGAAAGATGGCATATTTTATTTCCGTCCAGACGCGGCTACCGACCGTCTGGAGCGGGATCTCTGCAGCTACATTTAACCCCGCGCCGGGGAAACCACCGCGCTCGGTTTTCGGGAAGAAAGAAAGCAAGACGGGAGAGGATTTACGATCGCCGGCGCGCTCCGCGATCGCTGGCACCTGGTGCCACGCAAAGCTATCGAAATACTTAGCGGCAAGTGTCCTATAAGAAGCGGCGGTAGAAATTGCAGACAGACGAATGCGATCCACGGATCCTGCCGTCCCCCGTCGCATCTTTGTTCCCAGAATTCCGTCCTCGGAGATGCGTCTCGGAGGCGAGCTTAGCCGGCTTAAAACACGTGGGGCGACGCAACGCGCGGATTTTAAATCCGGTGACGAGGAGCAGACACAAATAAATGCGCGCAGAGTGAGCGCGACAGAGGAAGAAAGGGGCTGCCCGCGGACGGGAAAGAGAGAAGAAAAAAAGGCACTCTCTTGCCGGGGAGGGCAAGAGAAAGAGAGAGGAGAGAGAGAGAGAGAGAGAGAGAGAGAGAGAGAGAGAGACAATAAAGCCAAAGTGCTATGTACATCGTGCTTCGGCGCGAAGAGATAAATATAGTTTTAGCGAACGGAGGTCACTCGCATTGCTCGACCATACCGTGTGGCCACGTTTTCTAGTTTCTCGCCATATGATTTTTCGACCCCGGCCGGGGAAACCGATCGCCCGCTGGATTCCAAGCTGTTCCGTGGAAAATGCAGAATATCTGGCTTAACCTTCCCTCCGCGGGAAAAGCGGGGGAACTCCAGGATGCTCGCACGATTCATCTGCTCCCGGTGGAGGAATTTGGTAAATTTGCAGGGGCAAATTGCAGATTGGCGCGGCTCGGTACCCCGGTGCAACGGGCTGGACGCGAGCGAGGAATAGGAGGGAAATGGTGGCCGAGGCGAGTGGAGGCCTGTGCGAGTGGAAATGATGGAAAACAACGGTGATACCGCGGTGTCGTGGCCCTGCCTATAAATAAATGAAGAAATAATTGATATGGGACGAGCTCCCGCTCCCCCTGGCCCGTGCACCGTATCCCCCGTGCACTTTTCGCAGCTATCATCCGGTTCTTTCACTCTTCGCCGCGGCCAGCATCGCTCTAAGGGCGACGACGTTTAAAAATATCGCGCGACAAATCGTCTACCAGCGCTACCATGAGTCGGCACGGCTAAACGCGGCGTCGTGTCCAACTCGGCGAAATATAATGCCAAAATCCGCGGGGGCCATGAAATATGTAGTGCAATCGAAATCCCAATGTTTCTATGCTGCCTCGTGTTTCGCAGCTGATTCGGAAAATAGGAAGGCAGCAGTTGTCTGTCCATCGGGCAGGATCGAAGGGACAAGGAGGTGGGTAGAAGTTTGCGTGAGCCTAGTTGTACACCACCGCCTACCTACCAAGAGCGTTGAACCCCGAAATTAATGTTGTAATGCACTCCCGGGTACTCTACGTCCCGGCTCATCCCACCCTGTCCCGTCGAAAACCACCCTGTCGCTCGATAACGTGCCCCCCCCCCCCCCCGACTTCGACTTGGGAATACTTAATTGCACCAACAATCCGCGGCTGGAGGATACCTGTCGAGGTGAACGACCGATCGCGAATCTCTCACGCGAAGGACACCGTTCTCTTATCTTTCTTCTGCCGTCTGGCGACTCCTCCGGGCCGACGAAATTCGTGGAACTGTTCGGATCGAGCACCGCGGTTTCACGCGATCCCCACGTATCGGGAACGGAGAACGGGGACGAGATCGAGCCGCGGATGCGTGCGCGCTAGAACGTTCGCCGGCCGATTCGTTACGTGGCCCCGCCGGCCAGTAAAGCGGTTAGCGAAACTGCCTCTCCTGCGATTTACAAGCGGACGTTAACGATCGCGAAAAGAATAATCGGGCGTGGTATCGATGATAAAGTTTAATTCGCGCGGCCGCGGCGAGTGAGTCCGTTCGGCCGTTCGGCCGTGCTGGGAGCGTATGTATCTACAAGCACTTATCGTATTTCCGGTACTCGTTTACAGCGAAAGCGTGCTTTCCGCAACGGTGTAAAGCCCGGCCGAGAGGGGCCAGGCAAGGCCCCGAGGGCCGCGCTCCCGGCAGAACCGGACGTAAAAACTGCCGCCCTCGAGCAATTTCCATCGCGTGACGAAGCCCGCCCTGCAATTGCGACTGCACTTCGACAGTATAACAGCGTAACTCGATAAAATTCGCATTTGGGTCACGCGTCTCTCTTTCTCCTTCTCCCTCTTTCCCTGCCGTTCCCACCCTTCGTCGCCTTTCTCTTTTCCTCGTCCCGAAAGGGTGTAGCGTACCGTGCGCGGCGCGCTACTCGGCCGTGGCATATCGCGTGCGCTCTGCGTTCGAGAACACGGCGCCCCTTTTCGAATGCGGGGTGGAAAAAAGGGGGATAGAAGAAACACGTAGAAACGCCTCTTCTTGCGCCCCATCGGATCGGTCTGCCGCGTGCAATGTGTGTATGCAGCTCGAAATAAACGAGCCTCGGACAATTATCAGCGATAACGCGAGCCACGACCGCGAACGAGTTTCCTTTCCGGGCTTGTACCGAGATCAAAGAAGCCCTTATCGCGAGGAGTCGCACGAAAATCTCCCACCGTCACCCTCGGCCCCGTCCACCGAAACCACACCGTACCATGCCGCCTGTTCCTTCCCCTCCCGAGGCAAAACACTCGATGATGTCGCTGAACGGTGGAAAAAGTTATACCCTCCGCGAGATGAAACGAGTATCCACCATAAGGTAGCGGTAACGCGATACGATCCGGCGCCGATCTAATATTGTAGGTACACGTCCAACCGGTGATAATACCCATCGAATTGTTATGTAACTCTAGTAGTCCTTAAATGCGCTCGCGTTGCCACGCAGCAGCGATATTCACGCTGCTAATGCCTCCGAGAGAGGCAGCAACACGGCAAACTGGTTTTCTGGATCGGACCCGGGCGGTACCGAGATCAATCGGGCACTACGCACGGATCTATCGGCAGGACGATCGAACTAGATCAGCCGCGGCGATATCTTCGGGCAGCCGGACGGATCGACGCGAGCGCGCGCCCCCCCCCCCCCCGCCCCCCAGTCCACGGCCCATTCTCCATCCAAAATATGTGCATACGTATTACATAGGCAGATCGTTTTACAGGCTCGTCGCCGCGAATTATACACGAGACATCTCGCGCTCCTCCGTCTCCCGGGATTCGGCGTCGCTGGTGAATGGGCGACGGAGGTAGATGGAGGCGACGGATATCGTTGACAGGTGTCCGATGGTCCCTGATGTATATTTGGTGGATGGAAATAGAGAGATGGCCGCGATAAGAGAAATTCATGGAGGGCAGCGAGGAGTCGCTGAAAATGAGAATCACTGATGGCACGGCGCCTGTCTGCGAGTATGCTGACCGCAGTGCCACTATCTGCACGGTCATTATTCAACGGCTTATATATCAATTTCAGATTTATTAATTTCGCCGGGGCAGGTACGCCGCCAGATTGCCGGCGGGATGGCGAGGAAAGAGCACCGGCGCGATAGAATTAATCCGTTAAATACAAAGAGACGGCTGGAGTGGCTGCACGCGAGGAGATGTTTCCTTGGCGTTCTGGAAAATTAGTCGATTGAACGCCGCAGACAACACAGCTGAGGCGTGATACCCTATTTGTCGAGGGTCTCGAGACAACAAGTCGAGGCCCGCCTACGATGATACGATCGCGCGTCGCCCGCAGGCCGAATTACAGCGGGCAGCCACTATGGCCGTGAGGAAACAACGGCGAACGCCGCTCCCGAGCACGTCCAAAAATACGGCAGTTCTAACAGAGGCCGTACCGGTCTCCGGAGGCAGCTTTAACGCGATAATGAGCGATGGGCCTGACCTAGGTTCTACACCGGCCGTGACCTTCGCGGCGGATCGAGGCCGGTTCGGCCGTTCGTACGTAGTTGGAAATTCGTCTGCGGCTACGTACGCGGGGCCTCCGGTAATTCAATTACACCATCTCCCGGCCATTTCAACTGTAATACAGTTCGGATCGAAGCTAAGCGTCCTGGCTGAGCGTGGCTAGAATGCCGCGGGGACGCGGCTGCACGCGTATACGCGAACCGGGGACGAAAAGCTTGCAAGGGCGATCGGGTAAATAATATCGCATGGGAATACGAAATGCGCTAATCGCCAGTTTAATGCCGCCGTCAGCAAACGCGTACCCGCACGACAGCGAACGTTAACAAATTCTTGGTGAGAACGAACGGCTGGGATTTCCGGTTGCCATTTATCTGGCGCGTTTACGTACGTTGTTATTTGACGCGCGAGCACCGATGCAATTACCGCGTTATCGCGCTGTTTTTCTTCCACCCCCTCCCGCGCCCAGAAATTCTGAATTATTCCTCGGCCGATACACGGATGAAAAACATATTTCAAGGGAACATTCATTGGCCGCGATTGTCACGCGAGGCGCCAGGCTCGCGCCGTGATCGCGTTTGCGGGGATAGATCGGTTGTTGGGAATCGCTGCGAGCGATGCGCCTACGAGTAAAAGCAGACACACCCGCGGTGGGGAGTGTGCGGGCCGAGATCCGGGCGATCGGACTTAGATCAAACGACAAGGATCGAACGATCTTTCGAGAACAGCGGACAAAAAAAGCCAATGGCCCGTTTGATCGGAGGAGGAGCCGAGGCAGGAAGGAAGGAAGAGGAGAGGAAAAATGCGAGGAAAGAGACCGGCCGGTTGAAAGAAAACCGCGCGGGGGAAAAAGGAAGAGTGGCAGAAGGAGGGCGAAGGGAGGGCGGGGCGGGAACGGTGGATAGCAACTGACGGGCGGAAAGAGGACGAAAGGATGGAAAAGATCGCGAGCCGACGATAGCAGAGAAGAAAAAAAGAAGAGAAAAGTGGGTGAACGGGAGAGGAATGTCGATGTCCGCGAGTGGCGGCGAAAGAATGAAAGAAAAAACGTGCCGCAAGATAGGGGAGACTCCCGAATGGGAAAGAGAGCGAGAATAGGGGAATCGTCGGGTAAGATACAAGTGTGGAGAGCGGGCAAGAGAAAGAAAAGGGACGTAAAAGAGATTAGCACTGGTGAATACCAGAGATGGGCCTGCGCCGTGTCCCAGGCGTTCGGGAAGCGATATAGGTCGGCCCGCGGCGATAACCCTTCGCGAATTTCATACTCCTTTGCCGGCCATCTATTCCCTCGACACTAATCTCCACTCCTCTGTTCTCCCGGCTTTCTCGATTCACCTAAACCGAGCGTACCTTCGTGGAGGAGCCGGGAACCGCTGTGCGCTATACTCGGTGGCCGGACGGTCTCTTATCAGTCGTTTATTTTTATTAAAATCGTACCAACCCACTAATCTGGCCGATAACGAGACTATAGGCACGTAACCTTCGAAACTCCGAAACAGTTTCTGCCGTAATTATCTCTCACGCGCAGATCACCCCGGGCCGGTGATTTCTCTCGGTCGCCGAATGCCAATGGCCCCGTAATCGCGCGATAATACGTACCTAATAACCGCGACTCGGTTAAAAGTGCCCCCACCCTAAGTACCTGTAATCACAAGATGCGGGTCAGATCGCTCGGAAATCATCGGCTCCCCCGACATGCCCGATTGGCCGGATCTCTGGTTTTTCGACGCGAAGCCCTTGATTTCGTTTCAGATGACAAGATAGGCTAAACACAGGCTTGCCGCCGCTCCGAACCGACTATTACGCCCGATGCTCGCGTCCAAGTATTCGAAGGCGATGTTCGCCTTAAGCCTTAAGGGCTCTAAAGCTGGCCACACGCATCCGTGCCTCGCCTCCCCTCCCCCCCCCCCCCTCCCCTTATCCTCGAGGCCTGGTCTCTGTTCGTTTCACCAAAGACCGTGGTAACATCGATCGCGAATCGATCGAAATGGAAAGTGGCGCGCTCGCGGTTCGGCGGTGTAACGAATGAGCGGATCGATGGGGATTGATTAACGAAGCTAAGGCTGCGGGAAATGTTATAAAATAAAGCGACTCTCTGTCTGAACCAGTAGAAGCTAGAGGTTGAATAAGGCCCATTATCGCCTCGGGAGCAGCCCTCGAAGCCTGGAGGCAAGATCGAATTTCAAATCGATGCCGGTGCCTCAGAACCCGCACGAAGGAGACCGAGGAAGCCCGGAATATCTTTCTGCCCAACGGGAAAGGGTTCGATCCGGCAAATTTAGAATGCACAAGCGTAACGCGGCTCCGGCCACCCTATCCTATCTTATCCTATCCTATCCGAGCCCGCGAGAGCCCGCTGGCGCACGCGTCATCTTTTGATCCGGCGACAAAAAGAAAAATCTAATCTCGTTATGAGGTTTCGCCGTTTCGCGGCTAACTGCCGTTAATAGAAGACCAGCCGGGGAGCAAGTTATATAATTTTTCTTTCAACTTGATCGAGGAAGCGTAATGTCGTAGAGTGCGTTTCAATTTAAACGACAATGTTGCAAATTGCGATTGCACATGACGGGTAGCTCGTGGGGTTTACAAAGGTTAATTTAGTTGATGTTGCCAAGGAAAAACACGTCAGCTGCCGCGCACGACGCTTTGTCGCGTTTGCTACTGCGGTCTTTAAATATACCGAGAATGTGGGAAACGATATCTCTTTTCTTCTGCCACGCATCCGAATGCTGTTGCTATCGGACACGAATCAGTCCACTCTGCCGGTGACCATGAATATTGATTTTACTACGGGAATCGGGCTGCGTGCCGAGCTGTGCCGCGGATTTTCGAGCAGTGAGCGTTGTGGCGAACGAAGCGAGTGGGTTTAACGCTGGGATGGCTGGCGAAGATTTAAACGTGAGGGAATAACGATTGGAGACTTACGTGGCTGGGCCAGGGCGAAGACGGTCTCTGTCTTGGCAGCGTACTCGTCGATCTCCTCGTGGTGGGTGATACCAGGCTCGAGCGGCTGAGGCTGATCGGCCTGCATCCCGTACATGTCCATCAGCTTGGAAATCGGCGGGATCCTCGGCAGAGCTCTGCCCGTCATGTTCGGTGCTTGCTTCAAGCCGAGCTTGTTCAGTATCTGCTCCTTGATGGCTTCGAGGCTCAGGGCTCTGATCTCTTCGTGCATCCTGCACGCGTTACAGGTGTTACCGGCCATCGCCATGTATCTGACATGGGCTCTCTCGATGCCTGGTGCGTCGAAGGCACCGAGGAGGACCAGTGAGAGTAGTAGCAGCGCCCTCCTGATCATCTTGCTCAAGGTCACCCTTAGTCAGATCAGTTACGATCGGCCTTCCTCGCCAAAGGAACGATCAGATGCTCCACCTCATAGTTACACCTTGCCGATCCTTGCCCTATTCCTTTCCCTCCGCTCCCCCTGCGCCCCCTTCGTTGCTTCTTCTTCGTTTCTATCCCCCGTAGATCAGGGACTCCTTGGCTCCCTCCTCCTCCGCCGCCGCGTCCTCCTCCTCCTCCACCTTCCCCGCCCGCGGCTCCTCCTCCTCCTCCTCCTCCTCCGCTGTTCCCTTCTTTTTCCGCCGTTTATCCCGCGACACTACCTTCTTGGTTTTGCGAAACCCTAAGGTACCCTCTTGGAGAAGCCCCCTTCCGTAGAGAACAAGCGGCTCGTCGTCACTGTGTACAGAAGCCGGCACATCACCCGGAGCCGGCGACCAGCCTCGATCGTGATCGCGATCTACGCGATCCAGTTTCGCTTCCTTCCCGGCCTCCTCCCGTATTCACCACCCGCGAAACTTCTCACCTCGTGGCCACGGGCTGCAGGGCCGTTTCGATGTGCGGCGGTTGGCGGAGATTTGGCGGTCCAGCCGGGATCGTTGCCCACCGGTACACACGGTGCGACGATGGAAACGGGTGCGCTTCGGTCCGCTGCTTCCGTTCGCCGTGCGTGCTGCCCACCATCAGATATCATTTACCATAGTCACTCACTAGAAGCACCAGGGACATTCTGATAATCACATTGCACTTTGGGGCGATGCGCTCGATCCGCCGCCTCCGGACTATCTGGCCTTTTCTTTCGGCTTTACCTCCTCTCGAAACGAAATGGTCCGGTGAACCCTCCTGACCTCCGATTCCAGCGCGAACTTTAATCTCGACACGCGCGCGCCTCAGCGATACACTGTGTTTACCGGTGCACCGTGCGTCCTCCTAATCGTATCCTGGGAGCCATGGCACCGCTTGGTATCTAAGCCGACGTTGTCCGTTTCCTTTTCCTTTTCCTTTTTTCCTTTTCCCTCCCCTGCTCTGGGATCGGTTTCAGGGGCGCCTCGTCACCCCCGGATATAGGGTGTACGCTATCTGTGTCTCTTCTCTGATATTTTCTCGGAGTAACTATTAAGTTACTTCCGCGTAGGTAGATAGAAGGTCTCCTTGGGTCTCCTGGCTCGATCGAAGGAATCGGTGGTCAGACCCGGAAGGAAGAGTGACGGTGACGGTGACGGTGACGGTGACGGTGACGAGCCAGGCGAGCGATACGAGCGAGACGAGCGAGACGAGCGAGACGTCCGGCGAGGAAGGAGAAGGCGTTAAAGCTTAAAAGAGAGAAAAACAAAAAGGAGCGTGTACTCGCGTGGCAGTGGCAGGCAGCTGGCTAAGCGTGCCTTGCCGGTGAAAACCCGGTGGATCCTAAGAGCTTGCTGGCTTGTCAAGCACTGAGTCAGGAGGCGCGCGTTCTCACCGCATATATGTCGAGGCGGAGGCCTCCTCCTCTTCTTCTTCTTCTTTCTTCTTCTCTCCCTCTATCCTTCGCTCTTTCTCCTCCGTCTCTCTCCACCTCGCGGACGTTGGTCGGTCTCTTTCTCCGTCTCTTCTCTCCTGTAGTATCTTACGTATTCGCGTGTAGGGGCCGAACATATACCTACACCCGCCTGCACCCGCCGCCAATGACTGGCCCCCTCCTCCTCCTCCACCACCTCCATCTCCTCCTGCAGCTACTCGCCCTCTTCGCCCTCTGCTTCGCCTCCTCCGCCACCCCTTGATGCCCCGCTACCCCCAGCCGTACGCCCCCCTACCGACACACGGTCCTTCCTCCCACCCACCCCTCCCGAGAGAGAGGCGAGAGACTCTCCCTCTCTCCTCCACCCTCCGACCATACCCTCTGCCGCCATACTCTGCTCTTTCTCCAGCAATCTCCCTCCCGCAAACCCTCCTAGCTTACCTTCTTTCTCCTCTCTTCTCTCCTCTCTTCTCTCTATGCTACACTCCTCGTTGCTACTCTTCATCTCGCATCTCTGCATCTCCTCCTAATTTCTTTACGCACGCTTTGCAAATCATCGGCAACGCCAAAGCCCGCCGCGTCCTCCCTGCGCGACCGGCAGCGGATGGACTTGGTTCACTTGCTAGTGGACGCGACCCTCCGCCGCCGCGGCTCCATCCTCTCCTACAGATCCAACAAGATTTTCGTGCCGCCAAGCAATGCGATTCGTAGATCGCCGATCGATTCGGAACCGACGCGCTCCGGGTTCGTTTCTACATATTCGCTCGGCAGATTACGAATGCCGTGGCTGTCGCCTCGTTCTCGCCCATTGACTTTCCCGGGCAAGTTTTATTTCATTCACCAGCTTCTTCACTCGAGATCGCCCAGAATCGATCCTCCGCTCGCCGTATCTCCCGGCCGAGAGGAAATCAATCGGAATCCGCGCTCCTTCCTACCCTGTTACCTTCGCTGACGTAATCCGAGAATCGAAAGGAATGCGAGAGATTTCAAGGTTCTCGAAAGGATACATTCGGAATGGCAGCCGCAGGATCCCTGGGCACTTAGCATACAAGGAAATTTAAAATTCGATGAAGACTTCACGCATGCAACGTCTGCAATATGTGCACGGTCACGCCGAAAAATCGATCGAATTTTTATGCCGGCGAATCGAGGGCACGCTCGGGTCCGCACTGTCCCGCAGATGAAGCGGACGTGATAACATACGTAACGAATAAAAAAAGAAAAAGAATGGGGGGAAGGGGGCGCGGGAGAGGTGGACAGTGATCGCCGAGATAGGCCATCGACTTCCTTTTTTCTATTTTCGCAACATTTGAAATCCAAATCGACTTTCAAAACGATTCAAATACCGCGCACCGGGTAGCGCGCTCCCGCTCGCACACGATGCATCCACGTGACGCATTGCAAAACAGTGAAGCCGAGACTATTTATTCGGAAAAGATTGCCCCGCTCCTGGAAGCTAAATACATCTTCCAAATAAATGCGTCGCATCTTTTGACTTTAAAAAGGCCGAGACTTTGTCGCGAAGTCACGCAAGCGTGTCGGCAAATTTGCCGGCGCGGCGTGCCGAGGGAATAAATAATATGCGATAAACGTTATAACTGTTGATAATGATCGGCCTCGGGGACGAAACGAAAGGTTCCAGGATCAATCCGGGGAAGTATCGGTGTCTTCGACGCCCGGAATTTTCTCAGAACAATAATTTTTCTCGGCCAATCATCCGACGCCGGCCACCTTTTATTTCTTCGAAGCTTCGCCGGGCGAGATACGCGAGGAATACATTACATCGTTGAATAAACCTTAATAACCAATCCAGCAACATCAATTTCGCCCTGCCTCTGCTCCTTTTTTTCGCGGCCCCGGCCCAACTGCATTAATTAGCATGCTCCGGGACAGTGGGATTGGTTATGGTCGTACCAGAAAGAATACCGTTTGCTTCATCGATCATTTCCCCTTTGATCTCGATCTTGCCCGAAATGATCCCCGGGATAGAACGATCGATCGGCCGATCGATCCCCGCGTATAATCGCCGCGTAAATCCCCTTTCAGCGATGATTATCGCGATCTCTGCCTGTCCGATAGTCGGCCCTTTTCTCTTCCATAAATATTAATAACGACCGTCAGCGTGCAACATCTTCTACTGTGCGCCACAAGTTATCGTACCGTTACTCGCGGTAAAACGCAACTCGCGATTTCGCCTCGTAACCGATACGATTGCGCGCCGAGTCGCGACGCGGGCAAAATAGAGCTCCTGTTATACTACATATAATATACATATATCTATATATATATATATATACACATATATATCGCCTACAGAGTCACTGTGCGGTCGGCCGCGCCGGCGAGCTCTCGCGGCGACACGAGGAGGGTAGAAATCGGTGAATCCAACCATCCGAGTGCGTGAAACCGTCGCGTCGTCCACATGTTTCCTGTTGCCCCACACGTCGTTGCTGTCTGTCGTCAGGACCAATCGAGAGCTGCTGGCTCTGCCATCGCCACTGCAGCAGGTGGCTCCAGAAAAGGATCCTCGATCCCGATCTCCTCGCTTCTTTTTCTCCCGCTGCATCGCGCTAACGAGCTGACATCGTCCGCGGTTTCACCAACCTCTGAAATTCCTTCTTTCCCACTTTCTCGAGGTCCTTTGCTCGCTCAACGGGACCTCCAATCACCCTTTTAATCGAAATGGATCGCCTCGTCTCCAACAAGTACACACATTCAGAATCAATGGCTGAACATTTCTGTATATGCACGAGAAACTGTGAGAATGTCACGCTAATGGAAGCGAGACGTTGACCGTGACATTCGCACTGACACTGTGGCTAGAAATTATTACCCAGCACCGTGGACGCGATATCTGTCGCATTTCCAACGCCGCTTCACTCTTCCTTGAACGCTCGTTCTAACGCACATTTTACGCGATTTAACTGTCGCCGTATCACTGCAACTGACACACCAATCACTTTTCACACGAGCTCTTTGAAAAACTCGCATTTACAGCTCGTCGTGCCATCTATACGAGATAGTGGCGCGCAAATTTCCCGCCAGCGTTACAGAATTTTCGAACGGGATAACCATGGCAACCATTCGCACAACCGAATCCTCAGACTTCTCATTTCGTACCGTACGCATGCACAGATTGTGCTTTCCTTTGTGAATTAAGCGTCAAAGGATGCGAACACGGATGTATATTTCTATTAGGGAGCAGGATCTCGAGGCGGAATCGATTGGACGGCACGGGACAGCGAACATTTGTAGGTTATGAAGGCAATCGACGTTCAAAATCTACTCACGAAGAAGACTTCTCCTCCCCATCGTTGCTCGAGTATTGAACACCTCCAGGACACTGTGCATCGTTACTTTTCCATCGTTCTGAAGCAGTTTCTCGGTCTTCGTAGCTGGATTTCTATGAATCCGATCCACTAGCTGCTCGATCGAAAAACGCGCGCGAACAATGCGACGTACGCTCTGCTTTTTCTACCGCGCATTACCAACGCGCATACCGCGACGCGATTGGTCCTTCCGCGGAGATTAATGTCCGGTCACGCTCGCTTTCTCCAAACTGTCTTACCATATGCAGTTGCAAAATCTATTAAACGTCTGATAAAAATTAAAATTAAACATGCTCTACTTTTACGATAGTTTCCACAGAGGCGTTCTTACTTCCTCGGTTGTGTTTCATTAGGCACCTTCGTACGATGCCAACTCGAACACTTCCGTTGGATTCGAAAACTCAAATATGGCTCGAAATTTAAACGGAAATATTCAGCAAGTGTATAAACTTGCCAAGATCACCTAGAATTTCATACTCCCGTCATGAGACTATGCTTTTCGGATCAATAGTTTTTGGAGATCCTAGCAGAAAATTTACTTTACCGACTGTAATCAAGATCCCGACTTTCACCGATCAGCCGCTCATTTATTGTTCAAACAACAAAAAGTTATTAAGGGGGTAGGTTACCCTCAACAGCCACAAATCAAGCCCTTCTTCAAACGCATTTTGCGAAGTAATATATCAATATAGAAATAATTTTTGTTTTAATTTTTAAGCGCACATTTCGTCGACTTTAATGCGCAAAAAGAAAATTTTAAATATATTTACACGAAGAAAAGTTATAAATATAAATGTGAGACACCATCTCATGCAGGGAGCAAGATTTTGATAAACAAATTAATAAAATTTTTATGTTGATGTGTCTAATTTATCCTTTCTTTGTAGGAAAAATATTTTTTATCTTTTTTTTAAACTTATGTTGAAAATGTGCTCCCAATACATGGAGGGAAATAGTTCCCTGCAGCTCCCTGTAAATTTCCATTGAAATCGTTGCGGCGGTTTTCGAGATTTTATGTTCACCGTTTTGGAAAACGTAGTTTCTGAGAAACCGCGTTTAAAGTTGGACATCGTTATCCGATCTCACATGCAGGCTCGTACATTTTCTACTGTAATTCCTACAATTTTTGGAATTTCGGAGCCCGGTTGCGCGTAAAATACGTAGAAAAGATGTAGCTAGCGGAATATGCAATTTTCGAAAAATTGTAAGGTAACCAACGTAACCAACCCCTTAAATCGCCGCTAGAGACGCAAGAAACTGTCCTTTCCCAAACAACTATGGAAAGTTTTCACTCGAATCGGTTCTTTTTGCATTCTTCCCACGCCCCCTTCGTCGCGCCTTCCCATTAACAGCAAAATACATAATTAATAGCTCGTCTATCCCCAAGCAGAGCTGTCAGTCGCGGCGTTTGAAAGACGCGTGCTTAGTCACCCCATTATTCGAAAAGTTCCATCCTCCGGGACTTCTTTACGCGCGTGTAGTATGGAAGCACTCGGGGCAACATGAACATCGTTTTCCTGACGGTAAGCAGAGGTTTTGCTGGAAAAAGAATTCCGGCGAAAGTGCGGTTCTAAAATAAATACGAATTTCGTAGACACTGTTAGCGCTCACCACGGCAGAAACGTGCATCCGATTTCTGAAGAATCGCGAAGAAAGAGGCATTCTTCTCACGATACCGGGGCAAGTTTGGCGATGGAGCCGCCACACGCACGAATTCGAGGAAATCCAAGCTGTGAAATTGAACGGGACCGCTGTGTGCAGCGTGAAAATGGCAAACGACTTGCGGGGGAGGACCATTATCGTCGCTGCAGATACTGTGAGCAAACAAAAACTTCAGTGTAACCATTACATAGTTTCCCAAACTTTTTTCACCCGCGTTCACCCTTCTATAATATTCAAATAACCTGCGACCCACACCCCCATATAGGGTGACTATATCGCTGACAATTGAATAATAATTTATATTTATAGTCTTCCTACATATGCTTAGGCAGTAATTCAGTGCATAACCGATAAATTTTAGAGCTTACTTTGCGAGATATAGCGGGTGGCGATATTAGGTACAGTCACCCAAAGGCAAGGTAAATTTAATAAGGTAAGGGGCCGTCTTTAAATTACATAAGGGTAATTTGGCGAATTCGTAAGATTTTATATTCCCAACCCCTCCCCCTTTCCGTCTTTATGTATTATTTTGCATTGCATTTTTTCAGTTATTAAAATTCTTTTAAACATTCCGGGAACTTGAAACTAAAATTATTTTTCGGCAACATTAATGATAGAACTTGTATCTATTGGAAATTACGTTAAATAAATATTACGTAAGATGCTACCTGCATCTTATCCCTCCCCCTAAAAAAAGCCATAAGTGATTTAAGGACGACCCCTAAAGAAAACATATTAAAATTAGGAAATTCGAAATATAATTCTAACTTAATAATATTAAAAAGAAAACACGAAGAACCACGAAATCCCCTCAGAAAACACTTCACGAGCCACAGGTTGGGAACCACTGATTGTAATCTCTGTGGGACTACAGTATCACTGTTTTCTAGATGCATCCGTACATTTTGAGGAACTCGAATAATACCGGAGTGACTGGCTTCATAGGAGACATATGGACAATTCTGGAAGAAGTATTAGGGTTCAAGTACGCATCGATACTCTCGAGAATCAACGCTGATTTTTCGATAAAGGCGGACACTAGAACTGCCCCTCTTATCTCATCCCTTTCTGCCTGAAATCGGGTGCGCAGGAAATGTCATTTCTATTCCTCTCTGTCCCCTTTAAGGGGGGTTTGCGCCTTGTTGGGCGGAAAAATGGGTAATTCTTTGTGAATTTTTTGTACAAAAACGGTTCGACAAATTAATTTCAGGTTTGGCAGGCTGTTTCACTGTATCTTGAACTATTGTTCTGAATTTTTGTGTGACTGTGAAAAAAAAAACATGGCAGATACAAAGAGGACGTTGAAAAATAATCGGGTGGTGCTGGCGTTGACGAAAAGTACTGTAAGGGTTATCCGAAACACAAAAAGGAAGATAGATTCTTAATCTATATGAATGTGACTATCGGTGGTAGTAGATGCATTAAGAGAAATAGAAAAATGTTAAAACGGCAGACTTTTGAAGAAGGTGAAGCGTCCTGATTTGAGTCTGAAACAGGATTTGCCCCAAAATCGGGAAAACTTCTTTAACTAAAAAAGGAACGGTGAAAGATACGGCAATAAATCTACTACCACCGATAGCCACATTCATATAAATTCAGAATCTATTTCTTTTTTGTGTTTCGGATAACCCTTACAGTACTTTCCGTCAACGCCAGCACCACCCGATTATTTTTCAACGCCCCCTTTGTATCTGCCATGCTTCTCTTTTCACGGCCACACCAAAATTCAGAACAACAATTCAACATACAGTGTAACAGCCTGCCAAGCCTGAAATTAATTTGTCGAACCGTTTTTGCAGAAAGAATTCACAAAGAATTACCTATTTTTCGGCCCAACAAGGCGCTAAACCCCCCTTTAAACGGAAGGTGCCCGAGGCTCCTCAGCGTCGCAAGATCCCGGACTCCAGGGAAACGAAATCTCGTGCGCACCAAGCCCACCGCTTTTTACACCTGTTACGTCGCTCCATTCAGTCGAATTTCACGGCGGTCCGTCTGCGCCGGAATGATTTGCGTGCGTACGCGCTAGAAGACCGTACGAGGAATTTGACCAATTTTCCGTGTACCACCCACACGCCGGTGGGTCAAAATACTCGCATGATTCATTCGTCTAGACAGGTATAAGTATAGTACCAGCGGGGTGAGGGGGGGGGGGAGGGGGGAGGAGGGGGGGGGGTTCGGCGGAAAGGGAAGAGAGAATAGTGGCGGGATTGGTGCGTGCACCGTAATAAAGGCGTTTCTTCGTCGAAAATGCAGGACGATTTACCGAAAAGCGGGACCGTCGGCCAGCCAGACGCTGATGAATGGACAGGCTCACGCACTACTGGTGCCCACGGTGATTTATTCAGACACCTCCGGTTATTACACTTATAGCACCCCGATTACGACCATCTCGTAAGCCATCCCTAATTTACGGAACATGCATTTGCGATATTTCATCAACCTTGTTGAACAGCAGTATTTTAAGCCAGGGAGATTTCCACGAGGCAGTCACTGAAATTCTCCCTGCGTGTTATCGTGCATCATCCTAGATACGCTCTGTTCGTCCGGTCCGACGGCACCAGGGTGTTGCACCAGTGGTACACCAGCGTCTTCAGCCGCGGACTCTGGCTGACAATCCTGATCTTTGTCTTGGGCACCGCCGCTACTATCGTGGGTGTGCATTACCTGAAGGGAATCACGCGGGCGGATAGCGCGGAGAACGACCAAGAGTTCTCCTCGGCGTCCTTCAGCCTGCTCCTCGTACTCGGCAGCTTGAGCGGCCAAGGTAAGGAGTCGCGCGGCCGCTCCGGGGCTCCTTTAACGTTGAACCGTGCTCGATCAGGATGCCAGAAGATCCCCGTGTCGTGGCCACTTCGGCTGATCGTCTTATCGCATTTAATAACGGGACTGTTGCTGTCCGGGGGATTCAGCAGCACGCTCACCTCCTACCTAGCGATACGCGGGAACTCTGTTCCTCTGACGAGCCTGGAGGACGCGCTGCAACAGCGAACTCACTCCCTTTGTGTGCGGAACGATAGCAGTGCCTACATTCACTTCACGGTGGTACCTATAGCCTTGCTAAGCTGAGAGCTCCAAGGGAGATGTTCGCATCTGTGCATTCCTTTACGGTTTCCAGAACGGATCGCCGAAGGGCGATGTGAAGAAGGAATGGAGAAATCTGATCAACAGGAACTGCCCGGACATGAGGAACATCAGCACGTTGGATTCCGAACTTTGCAAACCTGGCCTCGCTTACGTAGAAGTTCCGGATGTGTTTCTGCCGATTTATCAACGAGTTCAGCACGCCTGTCGCGTCGTCCAGGCGCCGGACCACTACTGGAGCCGCAGGATCTCGTTCCTGCATGCCAGGTTCGCCGAGCATCGACACCTGATAGACGTCTAGTGAGCGACTCACTCTATTGACTTCTGCAAAATTGTTGCAAGAGACTTACACAATGCTGGATTCTGATCTGCTAGCCTGATGAGACTGCATTCGGCTGGGATATTGAAGTACCTGGAGAAGAAGTGGATGCCAAAGGGAATCCAGAGCTCGGAAGTGAATCACTCAACGTTCCAACCTGTCGAGTACGCTCATGTTCATTTACTACTCCTGGGGTTCATCTATATGATCGTATTCAGCGCCTTTATCTGCGCTTTCGAAAACATTTGGTACAAGCTGCAAGTACAGAGGCAGCCTGACAAGAATAGCACACTGCGTGTATGGGCTAACATCGATCCAAGGTAAAGGAACCGTGATTTTAAGGGGACTACGCAGTCGTTTTCCTCGAGAAAAAAAAAACACTTTCTTTTTTATGTATTTGTGATGAAATTAAAGCATATCCAGATGTATCATTTTGCCCGATGCTTATTATTATCATAGAGATTAAAAAAAAAGTTGGTATGAAATATATATGTGCTTTAAAAATTGGCGGTGCTGACTGATAATTCAATTTGAAGCTGTGATTCTTGTTTGTTACATCCGTAGTTTCCTGCGAAACAAATAAAAACTAAAATTAAAACAAATTTATTAAATCAACAAATCCTTCTAAAAGGTTTAACATTCGAAAAATGAAATAAAAAAAAATCGATTTGTAGACAAGAACCTCCCCTTCATGATCCATCTCCTTGCTCGTCTCCTTCGCGACGTGGTTTTGAATAGGAGAGAGATGAAAAAAATTGGTCCTTTCCGCGCTCTACTCCCCTGCAATTGATAAAGTCACCCTATCGTTATTGAATTCGTTCTTTATTTAATTTACACGTGCGTCATTAATAAATATCTCGAATAATGTATAATATTACTGTCGCAATCGAAATAATTGTCGCAATTCTAAAGACTACACGCTCGACGCACGAAACAGCTTTATCGGTCTCTAGCATTCCAGCGTTGCTTGTTCGCAAATATAACACGCACAAATAGAAGAAAGTCGCTGTGAATTTTTCTTCCCATTCCTCGTAAAAGAATTACAAAAAGAACCACTCGGACGTTTTTTTTTTTTGCGCGCTTAAACTATACAACACCAGCGGCAATCGCTTCTCATCTATTACAGCTATACACTTAACGGTACCTCGAAACAATGATAAATAAAGATTCACGGCATATTGTTAACAGACGTATCAGCTTACGGTGTACTTACTTCGAAAGACGCGTTGAATCGCGGCGCGCCGACTTTTCACGCCGGAGTACGTTGACCCCGCGACTTGATTCTTTATTTTTACAATCGTTTGATTAAAAGATCTCGGGTGTGCACGCGTGGGGGGAGGGGGAAGAGGTGGGGGGGGGGGGGGGACTACCATCGGCATCATTTTGTACAAATAATTCCCTTAAATTAGATGATAATTTAGCTTACGTGTCTAGAATCATCCGATGTATCTCCTAGCGAATTGAAAGGAAAGCTTTTTGATTCGCTCGCGTATCGAGTTTCACAAGACGGAAAATATAGAATTAAGCACATTGAAAAATATCTGGTTCGCAACATCTGTAGTGCGTGAAATCGCGCGCCCCTAGGTTAACGTACTAATTCCGCTCTAACTAGCCCGTAGCTTGCATATAAAATTAAATTTCTTAAGCTTAACGCTAGATCCTGCCTGCAGAAATTACGGCACCACGTTCACGATCGCCGCGGCTCATCGGGATCGCTGAAGAATCCTCTCGAGCAGAACAAAGTAAAAACCACCCATCCGAATAAGTACATACATCCTCTCACTAAATTCCACCTTACCGTTCTCATCTGCTCGATTACCACTTCTTCTCGCTGGCCTATAACAAAGTATTATACACATACTGTGGCGTAGAAAAGATTCAGCCACCCTCTCGGAAGTGCCCGGCTCGCGCGGACTTTGAAAATAATATCATCGTTGCACGCGCGGCCCGAATGCGCGAACGATTCGCGGGAATTTTGTTTCGCTTTCCGTAGGAACGAGTCGACTGACAATCCAATAATACTGCTTCTCAAGTATAAAAGTGAAAAATCACATGTCGCTTATGAAAACCGTGCCCTCGCTTGCGGCGGAACGTCGGTCGGTTTCGGTGAGTAATTGCCTCGATCGCGATGAACCACGGTGAACTTATAGTCGGGGGAAACTGTCGCTCCGGAGCGCATTAAAGTAGCTGTATAAGAAGAGTAATTAATATATATATATATATATATGTATGTATATATAATTTATAATGGTCCTAGTGGCTTCGTGCCTTCACACGAGCAGCGGGCATTCTGTCGACTGTTCCAAACTGTTCGAAAGGATCGAGATATCGAACGCACAGAAGCCTGCACCGTGGATTATTCGAAATCTCAGACCTGGATCGGTATAAAATTGCACCTCTGTAGTTCGTTGCAAACATTCAGGATTGCACGTCCCGCTCGGGCTCCGAGTGACCGTCGTCGGTTCCTCGGCTATATCATACATCGGGGGATCTAACGAGTGGAAGTACTGAAACCGTTCCGGATAAAATCGCGGCGTAGAAATAAGACTCGTCGCGACGCCAATTCCAACAAGCGCGATCGCCTTCGCGCGACGTTCCCGCGGTAACCGTCAGCTTCGGATCGGTAACCGCGCGTGGAGATTCACTCTCTCGGCCGGTCGTCGCCGTTTCATCCGCTCTCGGGGCAACTCGACGACCGTACGAATGAAACGAAAGGTGAGAGATCCTCTGGCCGGATAGGCAGAAGCTACGGCGACTTGCTCGCGACGTCACCGACGTCGGCTCGAACGGATCGCTGCGTCGTCGCGCATCCTAGGGAAATGGCACGTTACCACACCTCGCACTTGTGAATCGGATTCATCCGAGAGCCTTTCGGGCAGTTGAACTCCGCGGAGAATTCCAGCAGATTCGAGAGAGGCCCTATCACCCTGTACTTCGGCGGGCAGTGTGAATCCTTCTCGATTTGCAGAGCTATTGCCTCGGACGTAACGGCCGAGCACCATACCTGTGGACGGAAATTTCAAACGATTCTCAGTCTTTCAGAAAATGTGAAAAAGAGAAAATCGATTTGTCCGATTTTTTTACAGTGGTCTGCCCCGTTAAAGTATCGCGAACGGGCAAAGGTGTTCTGCGGGGATCCTGGCAATTACCTGGGCGAAGTTCAGGAAGAAAAGCTGACGATGCGTCAAATTTAGACCAGGCAACGGCAGCTGATCCTTGTAGGTTTTAGGCGTCGTCACGTAAGCGTGGTACGCCGCTTTCAAGCCTCCGTTGTCCGCAATGTTCTCTCCTACGAATGAATTCGATTAACCCCTCGGAATCGCGTGCACGGGCCACGATATAAATCAATCGGACGGCGATGGATTACCCAAAGTCTGCCGCCCGTTCACGCGCCGACCGTGTATCTCGAAGCTGTTGTACTGCTCTACGAAACACTCCGTTCTGTTTTTGAACCTGTCTATCGTGGCGTTGTTCCACCACTGATTCAAGTTCCCATGCAAATCGTATTCCCTCCCTGAAAATCACCAATCACGGATACCTCATCGTCCGAAGAGAAGCCTCGTCGTAGTGAACAATCTACCTACCTTGATCGTCGAAGGCGTGAGTCAATTCGTGCCCCATCACCACTCCTATACCGCCGAAGTTCAAGCTAATCGGATTCTGCATGTCGTAGAACGGACTCTGCAGAATACCAGCGGGGAAAACCATCTGGTTCTTGGTAGGCCTGTAGTAAGCGTTCACCGTTGGCGGCGTCATGATCCAAGTGGTCTTGTTCACGGGCTTGTCGAGCTTCTCTAAATTCTTCCGCAGGTTGTACTTGTTCACGCGTATGTTATTCTGGAAGTACTCGTTCTGCTTGATCAGCAAGTCTCTGTAGCGCTCGTCGAGCTCGCTGGGGTTCAGAATGAAATCTGGGAAGCCGATCATGTCGGTGATAGCGTTGGCCTTTTCCTCGGCGGCTCTCCTGGTCTCCGCGTCCATCCAGTCGAGGTTCTTCAAGTTCTTCGTGAAAGCTTTGCGCACTTGATCGATCATCTCCTCCGCCTAGATTACCGATATATATAAATATATATATATATATATATATATTAGAAGTCAACGTTCGGATCTTTACGCTCATCGAAACTAACCATGGGTTTGCTCTTCCCGTGGAAAACTTCTCTGACGAACATCGCGCCGATCGCGAAGCCCAACGCGTTGCTGGTGTCGCTGACGCAGTAACGCCACTGTTCCTCGCGCCCCTCCGAACCCATCAACGCCTTCCTCAGACCCTTATAAGCGTCGCGGAAAGGCTTGGACAGGAATGCTGTCAGGGATCTCACGGTTTGCCAAACCAGATAGTTATTCAATACCCTGCGAATGGAAACGAGAGGTGAGGGAACGCCGAGAAGTATCCGCCGGCCGATTGAACTTACACTTTTCCTTCGTCCGTCTTGTTGTACTCCAACACAAGCTTCGACAGCTTCACGAAGTATTCCGGCGCGAAATTCACGATCATCGTTTTGCTGTTGACCTTCTTGTTGACTAGGCGCGTCGCGTTTTGAAAGTAGTCCACCCAGGACATCTAAAATTACGCGTGGCAGTTATAGAATGCTGCGCGTCACCGACAGAAATCCTGCACGTGGAGAGCACTGCTTACGAATGGTGCTTTACGCTGAAGTTCGCTCAACGACATCAGGTTGTAAAGCTTCTCCTCGTCCCTCCGCTCCTCCGGGGGCGTCATGATCTCCGCCAGCTTCGTCTCGAACTCTATCACGCCCTGCATCTGCTTCCTGGTAGAATTCTCCTCGCCACCTAGCAGCACGCCAATCTGGAAACGTGTACGAGTACCTGTAATCGATTCACCCGTGCACGAGACCGCGGCGCGACTAGTGTTCCTGATTTTCTCAAGAAATTAAAAAAATATTGCGAAATTTATATTTTTCGAATAATGTTGATAATATTTATCTAAATTTTTATTCCTGTCCAACTTAGACAAAACTTGTTTAAATGAAAAAAAAACAGATATTAAATATAATTGATAAATTTATTTATTTAATATAAAATGTGAGCAAGGCGAAACATTACTTTTTTGTTTTAAAATAGTTTTTTCAAAAGCACAATGCGTCCAATGTCGCGTCAGTCAATCTACTTTCTTTCTTTTTTGTGACAAAATCTGCGGCTGTAGAAAAATTTCTTTCATTTTGAGTGGATGCTGGTTTAATCGTATATAGAGCATCGGCGATACGAAAAGAAAAGTTTATAAACAATCGCGCAATTCTTCGTATATATTACTAACATTTATTACTGACTGTAGATGTGTTTATGTATTCACGATTAACACACAATTTGAAGTAACCGAAAATTCATTTCTGAAAACAAATAGGATTTATAATAATTTTCCTACACTGAAGATTCTCGAGAAGCACTGTAATTTCACGAGAAATGAGAAATAAGAAATTACAAAATTTCTCGAGAAATCCTCGAGAAAGAATTCTCGAGAAGGAACACTGGGCGCGACTGTCGTCGCCTGTTTCTACCTTCGTCATGTACTCCAGATAGGCCACCAGCACCTTGCCGTGCTCGGTGACGTTCAGGTAATTGTCGGCGGTTGGCAGCGTCAAGCCTCCCTGATCGATCTTGGAAACAAACGCGTTCAGTTAGGAGATGCATCAAGGCCACGGACGGTCTTCTCCTAGGATCTCAAGCAGCGTAGCTTACTTGTATAATATGCCTGGTACTATTTCGATCGTCCTCGTTCACCGCCCATGTAAACAAACCGTCCATGTTGTAAACGTTTTGCAGAATATGCATGCTGCTCTGCAACGACCACGTGGTCAGATTGAATCTCCCGGAGATGTTCCAGCCGCCGACGGTGTCCAGCAGGTCCAGCATAGGTCTGGAGCCGAGCGTCTCGACGGTGTCGTTCCCATCCATGCAGGACAGGAAGTAGTACTTTGTCTTCCTCTCGGCCTTCGACTTCATCTCGCTGAATGGTTTCTCTGTTCAGGCAGAAACAGTCGCACGGTTTATCTCTGCGGTCCCGTGCGGCCTCACACATTCCCGATTCTACTGGCGAATTACCGAGGACGTTTTTCACCACCAGCTGATTGTCCTGCTCGAGTTTGCCGAACGTCCCCCACATGCTGTTCCCGTCCGGAATAGGATTCTTCTTGATCCATCCGCCGCAAGCGTACTCGTAGAAATTGTCGCACGGATCGACGGAACGATCTATGCTATTTATGATGGACGCCGCCACTGTCACGCAGTGCTCCGTTAAACAGTGCGAACCATCTGGGGAAAAAGTTATGTATGCATATTCGTCGGTGGACGAGGATTCTTCTACCGGTGACTACGCACGGGTGGACTTGTATTTAAGCTTGCAGCCTGGGGTGGCAAATTTTCGGCAAGATAAATTGAAAGGATTGCCTCGACTCTTTTAAATTAAGGATGTATCGGACGTGCAATATTAGACAAAAGTGTATGAAATTTGAAATACTTGAATATCTACGTCTTACGCGTAGTAAATCTAGGTGCAAGGAACTCTAACGACGAAGTTGGAGTCTCATTTTTACTCCTTAAAAGTACGTGTGAAATCAGTGGAAATTAAAATCGTTATAGGGTAAACCAACCAGTGAATGACCGAATTGTTAAATTTATAATAATAATAATAATAATAATTCGACTTTATTCACCTCAAATTACATAAATTATGTGATAAATGGGCGAGGTTCAGCAATTTATGGACCTTTGAGATGAATACTTGAACAAAACAACTGTTGAAATTGCATTTAAATTTATTTTTCTTGAAATTTCTATAAAAATAATTACTTATTCTTATCGTAATTTAAAAAAATAAGATTATAAAATGCAAAACGTGTAGAAGTCCAGTGTAGAAGACCGCATACTTTTAATAAGAATTGTTAATACGCGTAACTAAAAATATGGTAGGTATATTAAAAGTGCAACTACACTCCATTTATAACCATATAATATTTTTACATTTATAATTGACATTTCTTTGCCTAATTGTGATTCACTGGTATGCGGTCAATTATACTGGTTGGTTTCCCGTAACTCAGCAACCGTTTAGGGAATTCGTTTGAAATTTTTGCAGCACGTCCGAAAGATTGAAAAGAACAATCCCACAAATTTCCAACAACTCGGTACCACTTTGCAGATAGGTCCGATACATCCTTAAAATATTTGACGTTAATTCAGAGAAAGGGCGGCATACGCGTGGGGGCGCCAGACCTCCAAATCCACCCCTATTACTACGCCGCGATAGTGCGTGGAAATTCTGTCAGCCACCCACGTACCTTCCCCGTGAGAAGACATGTGGAGTATCTGCGCCTCGTTCCAGCCGTTCTTGCTGCTAATCACTACCGACAGCATCACGACCATCAACAACAGGCCGGCGCAAATGATAAAGAGACATCTCTCTAGCGCGCTTCTCGCTCTCCACAGCGACGTCCCCTGCACGAAGCAAAGACTGTATCGCGGCTAGGGTCGTTTAAGCGTGTTAGAATTTTACGACAGTGCACTTTATGTCTTATTGCTAAAATCACCCTATTGCTCGCAGTCGGATCTATCCGTCCCAATTCGCGGCTGCCGAAATTACCGCGCGCGACTGACAGATCCGACTGCGAGAGCCTGCAGCTTCTAAAGCTGCCTAATCTTTACGGGAACCAGGAGCAGATGAAGCTTACCGAACGATACCGTATGTGCGTCGCAGATGTGCTGATGCCCTCGCTGTTTAGAGCTACGGACCCGATGCTGCTGCTGTCCTCGTCTTCGAACTCTGCCTGCTTGTACATCATCATCTGCGGGAAAAACGACCGAGCATTATCGCACAGATGCGGTAGAATAAGCGGTGCCTTTTCTTCCACGGGTTTAACGAGCACCGACGACGCTCCGGCAATTACGCAAGTGGCTGGTACACAAGATAATGAAATTCGTAGCTCGTAAAACTGTCCCACAGCGCGGCACCGGAATCGCGGCTTCTATACAGCAATTATTTATCTTAAATGATACCAAGATATAAATGATATCAAGATTAAATGATATCAAGATGATAATATATTTAACAGCTCGAGTCGCGCGACGATGCCTCCCGTTTCCGTCGCAAGTTCCGAATGCCAGGCTTCTGCCCTCCTTCGACGCCCGCCACGCGCCACGGAATGCTCCCGCTTTATGCGTAAATCATATCAATTAAGAGACGGCTGCTTAGTCCGTGGCCGACCCTCCGCGATGACGCAGAACCGAGCGGACGTGAACGCTCGGCGCGAAACGAGCGTTTTTGCCCGACCGTTTCTCCGATAGAGGACAGATCCGATGGGATTCTCGGTCGATTGTACCGAAGAGCGGTAGAATTTTCACGCGCCTCGCGCCCCGCACGTGCCTCGGCCCACGGGATCCTCGCGTCCGCTGCAATGTGGAAATACTGACGGCGAAATTGCCGCGGCCGGTGACACGTTTTTAGAGCAAACTAAAAATACGTACCCTCGAGCCGCCGTCACGGCAAAGCGAATACCAGGGTCGCTCGGACCTCTTGGACCGTGCGAATAACATTGTCGCGCGGCCGCGGCGTGGACGATCGTTCCGGCTCCGTGTGAAATTCAAAACTCCGGGGACAAGAGGCTGGCGTCTCGACGTCACGCAGCGGAGCGGCGCGAGGGACTGACACAAGCGGCGGGACAATTTGCGTATCGCGCGAGATTACGCTCCACCAATCTCCCGACATCCCGACGGCGGGGTGGAGGAAGCTTTTCGCAGCTCTGATAACGCGGCCGGTCAGACTACTCTCCCTCCAGCTCTCCGTTCCTCTGTCTCCCCGCGGCGAAAAGAGAATTCGCGGAATTCTATTAAACCGCGTCACGTTTCCATGCACGTTTCAATATTAATTAGCTTAACAGGTTGTTGACGAACCGACTGTCCAGGGAATGGGTGCAGCGGAGGGGTCCTCTGAACGCCGAGGAATTACGAGAAGCGTGGCGAAGCTCGTGTCGGACACTGCGAGGCGCCCGGCCCGCCGGCGTGCACGCGCGAGGATCACCGCGAGCAGGCGCACGCGTGTGCAATCAAGCTGCCCGGTTCGCCCGCGGCAGGAAACCGACGCTTACGGCGCCGTTAATACAATTAAAATCCTCTCTGCCCGATACCCTTTCGAATCGTTCGAAGGAGACGAGCGCGGAGCAGCTCGAACCACCGCAACAACCGTTCCGAAACAATCACAGCTTCGAATGATTCGTTTCGCCCCCTCGGTTGATAAGCGCCCGAAGTGGCTGATAAATTGCAGCTGCCTAGTGCCTGGCCATCGTCAACGCGACACGGATTCCAAGTCTCGTTTATCATCAGATATTCACAATTTCAGCGCTCGGCCCGCGACGAACGTTGACGGAGGAACTTGATCTCTGGAGGCCTGGACGCGTGTAACGAACCTTCCTCTAATTGGATTACCCCATGCTCCGGTGCGATTCCCGACGCGGTTGCAGGATACGTAACTCGCCAACGACCTGATATCAGTATTCACCGCGGAGGTACTTGCCGCGGAACCGCTTATTCTAAATAGTACACTAACGAGACCGATCATCTGTAACGTTATTGGATTACATAACGAACACATAGCTCGCGAGAAAGCCGTCACGCGCGATGACACTCTATTCGGGCCTGGATAAATTAATAACGCAGCCCCGGGTCTAATCCGGATCCAGCGTGTAGTCGTTAATTAAATAGACCCACCGGATCGGCAAACCCTCGCCTCTATTTTCACCCGCAAAACACTCACCTTCACCGACATCTTGCCCGGCAGGATCGCGTAATCACCGCACTGTCACTTTAAATATCGATTCGGCTATATCGGGCGCGAACTGGCTCCGTAGACTCCAGGACGGCAGAAATAGAGAAAGTTGGACAGAAGGTTCCGGGAGAGAAGAGGCTCTTACGCGGAACTACCCTCGTCCACGGGACTATGACATTTTCCAGGGATTTTTGTCACAGCTCGGCCGCTGTATCGGTGTGCCTGGGTTCGCGTGGCTGCCTCTCATGGGGATGCTTCGACGCACCTCGACCCCCCTACCTTCCATCCTCTTCATATTGATTTCCTCCGGGTCTGGCCAGTGCACCTGCCATCTCTTACCGTCGCCTCGCGCTTACCGACCACCGTTCACCATCGCCGGCCAACTCTCCCGGCTCGCTGATCGCCGCTTAACTTCCACCGATTAATCCATATTCGCGACTAGCGGAGGCACGCGCGGATCTTCCTTTCATTTTCGTACTGGGGCGATCGGCAACAAGTTGCCGTGCTGCGGCAACCCGGGGCGGGGGGGAGAGAGGTCTTCGAGGACCAGGAACTGAAGGACTGACGAATAAAGGGACGCCTCGGGCGAGCCACGATCGGGCAGAAGTTAGGATAGAAAATTGAAATTAGCTTGCGCGGACCCGACAAACTTCGCTGTACACCGTTATGTGAATAAATATTTCGTCTTTATTTCAGAAAGACATCCCTCCGCTCGTTTAGGTACAATATACCTTACAGTATGAGTAATACGAATATGATTGCACGTTACGGTGAGAGGATCATTCGGACTAGTTATCGTTAAAGCTATGTAACACGCAGGCTACGCACGCACACAAAATATAGTGATTCCTGAATCTATAGAAGACCCCATGGATCCGGAGCGATACTCGTTATTTACCTTACGCGTTAACATCTCATCAAAGACGGACAGTCAAAACGGCCCGTCCCTTAGGATCGGTTACAAAAAATAATTGTTATACAAGTGTATGCACGTATGTGTATATAATATATATATATAATTCTTCTTTTCTTTTCTTTTTCCTCTTTTAAGCTAAACACCTTGGCTGCGAGATCGAGTAGCTTGCTTCCATGAGATCGACTGGCTCGCTCCACCCGACAGTAGATCTACCTAACGAACTTCTTATTGGCACGTACGCTGTTTCTTTGGACCGCTGTTAGAATCGAGAGCTCAGTCAGAAACTTACAAACGCGACGCGGCACGTCGATCCTGGCTCTCGGCTGCGCCCGGTGCCGCAAGGGAACCTCCTCTTTCTTCCTTTCTCCCGACAGCACCGGCGGAGTCGGCTCGCGCGATCCTTCGACTTGAAAATAACAGAGAGTTGTGAAACAAAGAGGGAAGAAGAAGATGCGTTCCCAAGCTGCCGTCACCCGTAAATCCATCAAAACGCAACATTCCCCCGGGCTCTGCTTCCCCTCCCCTCACCTCCCCCCCCCCCGCGGTTTTCCCGTTCCCACCCTTCATTCACCACCGCTATGATTCGTAAACAAACTAGAGACTCTTTCGTAAATTACGTGTCTTAAAGTTAAGTACGCCAGTGACAGCTTGACGCGCTTCAAAGGAGATCCGTTTAACCCTTATGATATCGAAACATTGTATTAAGGTGCACGTAAAAGGACACGCGTGAAAAAACGTACGACGGTGTGCTCGGCTCGAGGCTGAGACGGGAGCAGACGGGCCGTCGGGTTCAGCACCATCGGGCACGGAGCCGCGTGCTTTTCTGTTCCCTACAGAAGATTCCGACGAATTCCCTCCTATTAATTAGAATACTTTATATGAAAAAAGTTCGGTGGTTCGTAAACGTGCGACAATGTGCGAAGATTAGAAAAAGGTGCTCGCTAACGAGTTATTGGCAATGCCGATATTAATGTAGGACGATCAAGTTCAAATCGACGGTTTTGTGCGTAACTGGAGTTAGTTGAGCCCGTTCGTTAAAAACCGGGGACGCCGTTAACGTAATTGAGTGCGCGTTAAACGAATGACCGTTCACTCGAAACCATGGGAGTAGCGAGGAAGTTCACATTCGACTAAAGGTTTCTGGCAGTATCGTGTACGTACGACAGAGCAAGATACAACTGAACCACCGCGCGTCAACGAACAAAAACTGCGCTACGCTGACCGCCGCTGGCAGATAACAGATTCAATCGTCCCGGCAACCAACTGTTCCCACGGACTTCCCGATCGAAAACGCGAGAAATTTTATTGCATTAAATATCAAAAGCGCTCGGACGCTCCGCTCCAACTCCACTCCACTCATACTCGTGGCCGCCTATCCAGGATAACGAGCGTAGGTACATAGTTCGAATAGAAAAAACCTTTTGAATGCAACGCGGCGAGAGACTCGTATCGAGGATAGCTGATAAATCGGAAAATAGGCAGGATCAACAAGCATATAGGTAGGAACGTTAAACGTCCCTCTCTTAGATTCGATAAACACACCGACATCGGAGAAACCCTTAAAAAAATAATATTGCACTGGTTCCGTTACATCGATTGCAAGGAAGGAAAAACCTTGGCGGGGTATAGGGTAAACCAACCAGTAATTCGCCGCATACCAGTGAATGACCATTGGGCAAAGAAATGTCAATTATAAATTTAAAAATATTATATGTTTATAAATGGAGTGTAGTTGCACTTTTAATATCCCATATTTTTAGTTACGCGTATTAAGCAAACATTAATAAGTACAATTCTTATTAAAAGTATGCGGTCATTTACTGGGCTTCTACACGTTTTGCATTTTATAATCGTTTTCTTTTTAAATTACGATAAGAATAAGTGATTATTTTTATAGAAATTTCAAGAGAAAAAAAATTTAAATGCAATTTCAACAGTTGCTTTGTTGTAATACATAAATATATTCAAGAATTAATCTCAAAGGTCCATAAATTCAACAAATCGGTCATTCACTGGTTGGTTTACCCTAGAGCGTCTTGGACGTGACATTTTTTTTTGCAACTAACGATCGGCCCCGCGAACGGGACCGCGCGCGGATCCGTACGATAACGTGTATACAAGAATAAGCACCGAGCGGCAATAAAGTTGTTTGCAGTGCTCAGTCCAACGATTTCGATTTCTCTAATCTATGTTTACTTTCAAGATCAGAATTTGTACTGGCGCTTATGAGACGAGAACGACGCGCCTCCTCGCTCCCGACGTTCTCCGCCGAGGACGCCGCGTCGTCGGAAACGAAAGACTCTAATATCACATTATTGGATGGATTTGATTGAAAAGAACTCGCGCTAGCGTTAGCCATTCCACCTACGGGGCTTACGTTACGGGGAGCGACGGTGCCCGCTGGCTCTGTGTTTATAAGCCCGTCGCACGAATGGGGCAACGTCTTCGAGAAAGCCCTTTGAACGGAATACTCCTCGTCTTTCTCTTTACCGGCGTATCTGCCCGTCGCCTTTAAAGACCCGCCATAAACCCGACGGCTCCTGGAGAACTCCGGCTGCGAGAGATCCTCCGACGAGTTCACGGTCGACTTGGAATCGTTCCTGCGATTCCCCCCGATCTCCGAAGCCGAGGGGAGCTCTTCTTGCCCGACGCTCTTCTCAGCCCTCCCGCTGGCACCCTTCTCCGCTTTACCGTGCACTCTGGACACCGATCGTCCGTCCGGTCCCCAAAAGCTTCCCTCTCTGCTACCGTCCGCTGCACAGCCGACGCCCACCATCATGTACCTCTCCATACTCGGCGCCTCGTAATTCTGATTCTCCGGGTCCGAGGTGTCCGAGGACTTGTCCATTGGATACGGGACGTAGTTGGCGGAAGTGCCTTGATAAATACGATTGAAGCTGTCCGCGGGAAGGAACGGTTGCTCCTGGTAGTTGAAAGGGACGCACACGTTCTGCCGGATGGCCGACGTGTCCGTGACGCAGTACTGCGGGAAACGCGCGAACGGCATTGCTTCCGGATTGTCGAGCTGCCGGGGGCTCGCGTTGCCGTTCTGGTATTGCACGCTTTGGTCCAAACCGCCGTTCAGTCTCGCGGAGGGGTTGCACGCGTACGAGTAGCATTGGGGCACGCTGGTGTTCGGCAGAACGCTCGACGATTGCGCGTTCACCCGCGCGCTCGAGGACTCCGGCGACGCCGGATTCGATATCTTACCGCGTGTCTGGGCTATCACAGTCTCGTAGCTCGGCGGTGGCCCGTACAATTGGTAGTACGGGCAGTTGGTGTCGTTCAGCACCACGCTCATGTTCTGGTAATGCGCGGACGTGGTCGCGTTACCGTTGTAAGCGGGCACCGCCCCGTTCCTTTGGGGACCTACAAATGCGAGACGGTATTACGGGTAACGGTCTAACAGGCGGACGGTGAACGGTGAACGGGTCTGTTATAACGAAGGCGTACTAGCCTTTCCACATACGATGCAACAACACGGTATTTCTCGCCGAGTTGTAGGTGATGCGAGCCCTCTGACCCTGGCAAGTCGTCCCTCGGAGAGGATTCTGCGTCCGCGTATTGGAAGCCCTGGTCGGGATGGCCGACGCGGCCGCCCTGTACCTCCCTTGTAACCAATATCGATACCACCAACCGCCGCCGGAACACACCAGGAACATGATTATGACCAGTATCCTATGAAAACGAATCAAATGAAATTACCCGCTCCAACTCGCTCGGGAGAAATAGCGAACAGAACGATGAAACGTCCCACCTACCAGTAATACCATAAATGATGAAAGTGTAGCCCAGGCGACACGCAACAACCAATACCGCAACAATATTCTGTTCTAGAACACCTGCAACCATTGCAATTACTTCTTTTTTTTTTTTTTCTTTAAACAATCGGGAGAGAGTGCTTCGAAAGTGCTAGAACTTAAAGTAAAAATAGCCTGCGATTTAGGACCTCCCTGATCGTGACGCAACCCTGTAATCCCTGTATTATGGCAACCACCCTAGCATTACAGTAATAAACGTATTAACGTGCAGTAAACTCACTCGTAGTATTTTATTTCGCCAGGCATTTCAGAGGCACAATATTTTGCTTCTGCCTAAAAGAAATGATTGTTTTAAGTCCGCTCGTCGGCTAATAACACATTAATGCTTAAAGAGAGTTGCGAGGAATAAGGATTATCACGAGACACCGAAGCTTTCGTAAAGCTCCAATCGATCGAATAGCGGCACATCGATCGTTCGCACATTGCCGAAAATGAAACGCTCGAACGTTCGAGGATTTAAGACGCGAGCTTCGAAGGGAGGAAGAGGAAGATCGACTTTCGTTCAACGTTTCGGAGCAAGCGATCAGTGGGGAACGCAGGTGAAGGGGGACAGTTCACTCACGTATATCAAGCACTTCGACGTTCCGGCGAATATCGCCAGCTTTTTCTTCGCGTTCCGTGCCATCTTCTCGATAGATAATCATTCACACTCTCACTCCTAACGAGGAAAAATGAGACTCTCTGACAGGATGTTTTGACATAATCACCATTTCGCTCCGACTGTCATGTACACACAACATTGCACACCACTTATTGATTTCAATTTCGGAACTTCACAATGACGTCATCGGAGTAGCGCAGAGCTACCAACGCGAGGGTGGCGGTTAGATTGGCGCACGTGATGCGCCGTCCAAATTCTCCGGCTTGATTAATGGCACATTCTGTAACTTGCACTATTTAGTGCGCAGTACTTTATGTTCTTCGAAATTCTGTGTGAACTCGCAAGGTAACGAGCGATGTAAAAGAAAAGTGTGTGCACATTGTCAGAACGAAACGTCTCAGTTGCCCTCAATGTCCAGGCACGTCGATTCATTGTTTACTCGCGGAGAAGTGGATGGTGATTGGTGGAAAGGGAAAGGACCATCGTGACAAGACGTATGGCGCCAATTCCACCTCCATGGTCGAGAATTTGAACGCGAAGAAATTTTTAAGTAATAGTTTAGAATTCGGAGCCCATTGCGGTTTAAAGTTCTTCGTCGACCGATTCCGAAAGTCGAAAAATGTCGCACACGACGAGGACCAAATTGTATGTAATCCAGGAATCCTCAAAAACTTTCATAAACCCTCGAAATAACATTTGTCTTCTGTCTTAGATCGCTTCGGATATAATAAGTCCCCTTTCTGTACATGTTTGAAGTCCAAATAAATAACTCTTAGTCGAATGTTAATCAAGTATACCGGTCAACATAATACTATAACTAATAGAACTAAATACAAACAGGAACATTCGTTATGTTTAAAGGGTAATGCCATTGTAGAGCCCGGAGAAGCAGCCTGGTTTTGAGAATTTTTTATAACTGTAATGAAAGGGTTAAAAGATGTACATTGTATTTCAGGAGGAACGAGACACAGAGGGAAATGAAGAAAATGAGACAAATAATGAATAAACCAATGTAACTGCGCAAAAAAGTATCTTTAGCCCCGATGTCACGCTGCATTCGACTTCTACGTTAGAATCAGAAAAAGAAAAGCGGATTTTCGGAAGAGAAGAAAATTTTTAATGTTGACAGAGTTAATCAATCAGACCCAATTAAAAGAGGACGGAGACCTTGAACTAAACACCGACTACATTCGAAAGCTTAGATCTCGCTCGAATGAGGAAAACGGGCAAAATAACATAGGCATTGACATACTTTCTAAGAACTCTATCTCTTTCCGCAGGTATATGTACTTGAATCACGAGCAATAAAGGCGAAGAACATTTATATCATTGTAAAATATATTTCTTTTTTTAAAGTACAGCGGTTATATGTTGACATGTTTCATTCATTTGCTACACATAAATAATTCTGGCACCAGGGCGGTTCCCTTAAATGAATCAGCATCAATTGCGAAGTAAAGTATAGAATAAAATAGATGCAAAGAATGCTTGTCACAAAGAGACCTTTGCTCTGTCAACTTCTACGACGCAATCCTCCGTCGTTGTTTCCGAATTCACTATAGACCCTGATTTACTATCTCGTTGGGTGGACATCAAAGTGTAGCTGATTTTGAAATACTTCTTTAGGAACGGAACATATATGCGTCGAGAGCTGCAATAGAAACCGACGCAGCATAGTGCCATGACAATCAGCGTGCCAAGAATGGTTATCCTGCAAATAAAGTTCTCCGTCGATAACGCTATTCGTACGCCAGTCGAGTGAGAGAAATATCGAACCTACGTCAAAATTAAAGAACTGAAATCGGTCTCCTTGCAACAAGTGTTGTCGTCGCAACAATACTCCCATGATTCACACAAGCCCCAAATGCAGTAATGCAACGAACTCTGAAACACGATTAACAGGTTTATCGGGCAGTACATTTCTATGTAAAAAATATTTGTAAAAACTGTACTTCTCTGAATGAACACACGCGACAAGAAACGTAAAAGGTTAATTTACCATTGAGGAAATGTAGATTAAACAACTATTTTCACATGACAGCTGATACTGTCAAAACACATCCATAAACTACAAGAATATTCAACACGACACGGAACAGTTGGAGGAGCGTTCAGTTTCGTTTTCAAGAAACGATGTTAATCTTCAGCCAACATCTGATTGGTAGAAAATGGCTGAACAGCAGAGTGCGACAAATGAGCGCAGTCAAAGGCATAGATGGGTAAAGACACAATTTTGTTATTTTATACACGACACGTGTCTTAAATCTGAAATGAAAATAACTAACCTATAAAACATTTTTCGTATAGGTTATGAAAAAGTGCCAATTTATTAATAATTATAATTCTGATTAAAAAAATTAAATTAAATTAAGTTACACTGACGGAAAATGGATATTGAAAGGTTAGTAAAAGAAATGCATTTTGGGAAACCAAGAATTTCGATACGTTAACTAGTGACAGAAAATTGAACTACTGAGAGTAGGTCGAAATCCGTCGAAGTCCATATGATTATCAGTGTTTAAATAGACATGTTGTGAAAAACGAGTGTTTTTAAATTTTGTTGAACTTTAAATTTTTACTTATTCGATTAATAAATACTTATTTGAAATGTTTGGTGGGACCCGGACCTACTTTCAAGAGTTTTCCAACTTACCACCAGAACGCTAGAGGAACACTAGTCAAAGGCAAGTTCATGCTCATTCATTTTTTACTATTTATGACCGCACAAAATATAATAAGTCGGTATTGAACTGCGTTGAACTGGACGCTTTGCACGTGGGACCCGCTGGTGTGTAAAACGATATTACAAAAATGGCATTGAATCCGAGCACGAAGCACAAAATTGCGATTGTTTTAAATGTAACCAAAGTCGTGTTCCACTGGGGCTTCATTCCTGCCGTGTTATTTTTAGGTTAGGCTCGTGTTCTTTAAGAATTACAAGCTACAATAATTGTTTCTACGTGACATAGTAATGTGGAGCAAGGATGAATAATCGACTCGTTCATTTTCTAGGATTTAGGAAAGGTGCTGATCCAGGCATGCCGAAATTAACGATTATGAAGTAAGTTTTGCTAAGAACACACTTCTGCAAAAAATGATGCATTTCTTCTTAAACCATAGAATTATTAAATATCCATTGTTTACTCTACAACAAATGCGATTTTATATTTCAGCTTACTCTGGCAATAAATGCATCCCTTTCAATACTATTTCATTTCATTCTCTACAATATTCCTATTGCTTGATCACTTCCTCGTGTTTGTTAAGTTTACATTGTACCTAAGTTAAGCAGTTACAAAAGTTAAAATCGTTAAAAAGAAAATGTTATATTGTCGAACGAAATAAAGATTTCCTAACTATATCCTGAAATATACGTTACTTTTTACCTTCCATAGGAAATTTTTGGTTAGCGAAGGTATGAAAAGTTTAAGTAAATGTTCATCAAGTATGAACAAATACTTATAAAATCGTGGTTAGCACGGAAAAGGTGTTTAATAAGTATTTTAATTTTTGCACACCGATCTGACCGATCTCACGATCAGTGCATCCACACCTTCAAACAAAAAGCGTTCCCATTTCATACGGTATCTTGTTGTCGTTTATAAAATTTCAGAATTACATTTTTTCTCGTTACCGTAATGATTACCCAAGAGAACTCTCGTCCTAAATATGATATAGAATAGAAATTGTCGGGAAGTAAGAATTTCGTGGGAATGTAGGATCGCTTTGGAATTTGGAATACGGATGGCTCGGCGCAGGCAGACGAGGCAGACGAAGGGACAGCTTGCGAAACCGTTGACGCGTCGTTTGGTTGGTAACAGTGGCACCTAACCTGTCAGAATTAAAGCAGCAGATCGCAACTGTGGTCAGTTTTTGGGCACGTAGGTACAAGATTTTAGGTTCGCGGATCTGCTGTGTTCGTCGCCGCGGAGAGCACAGCCCTAAAGAACAGAGGCGGTGAAAAATTCCCGTTGAATCGCATGTAGAACGGAGTAGCGGTGATCGTTAAAGGTGGCCAGCACATTTTCACGAGAACTCCCTTGTCCAACCCTGCCTGTTATGCGGTGGTGAACGTCGACAGGTGAGTGCGCGTTTTCTGTCTCACGATAACACTTCCCTCGTTCTGCCGACGAAAAAAAAAAAAAAGTATCCCCTCATGGCGACGGACTACACTGCTGTTATTTCTGCCGATTGCTGTTTCGTGGATCTTCAATAGTGACGGGCGGTAGTGTTGTAGCACGAAGATTTGTGATGTTCCGAAGTCCCCTGACGAAAGATTCGAGCTACTACTAACGATGCGCATCCTGATGTAACTACATCGGTATGGACCATTCGATTACCGACTAACCTTCCCCGTACAAATCATTCTTTCACGGATATCTTTGCATTTCGTTCGATCCACGATCTCTCCCTTCTAACGCTCTTTGTACACACGCACGCAAGAAAGTTTCATGCTGTTTTATTTATAGTTTTACAAAGCAGTTTTCAACAGCCTCGAGTATGTGCATAAGCAAGTAGTTGTGACATCGATATTGTGAAACTATCGATGGCTCTTTAGAACCATCGGGTGTAATGCGTCCGTACGATTACTTGCAGCCACCAGTCTCGATTCTCTTTTTTCATTGTCGCTCGGTACACGTCCAATAAAATACCTCTAATAAAGTAACCTTGTACGTCTGCGGAAATGGAAGTAAACCTACACCCACCATTGTTCGATGTTTGTTTTAATTTCTTAGCTCTTACGTATATAACGTTAATCCTGCGTGGAATTTACAGTAATATTTACCCAAGCATCTTTCCTACAGAAATTATAGTAGGAAGTAGTAACAGTGACGCTCACTCGACAAGCGTATAGAAGTAGGATGTCAGGGCATAGAGGCGGTGGAGGGGCTGGGAGTCACCAAGGAGGCCCGACGGGCCTGAAACAAATAGATTTGGATCAAATCTGGGGAGACCTTCGCGAGGGCATTGAACAAGTCTATAACAGGCAATGCATGTCTAAACCGAGATACATAGAATTATACACGTATCCTTTGCAGTCGTCGACAGAATTAAGTAGAGAGTCGTTCCCAGAGATGTGATAAGTTCCTTAATGCCATTTAATTTACCAGACATGTATATAATTACTGTACAAGTGTTCATCAGCAAATAAATAGAACATCAACCAAGAGCAAAAAGGGACAAATTTCTCAAGGAGGTGCGCAGTTAGTTGGGTTGGAATTATATAAACGTTTGCGTGACTTTCTTAGAAATTACCTTATTAGCTTATTGAAGGTAAGCGTACGTCTATTAATTATAACTCTCCGTTGACGTAAGAAAGGGGAAGTAATCGGTATAATAATTTCTCACGCAGCACGGTATCGATTTGATGGACGAAGATGTCCTGCAATTCTATACGAGGCAGTGGGAAGAGTATCAATTTAGTAGCAAAGTGTTGAATGGAGTATGCGCGTATCTAAATCGTCACTGGGTGCGCAGAGAATGCGAAGAGGGTAGAAAAGGAATTTATGAAATTTATCAGTTAGCTTTGGTTACATGGAGAGATAACTTATTCAAGCATTTAAATAGACAAGTAAGTTAGACGATCGGACTTACGAATTGCATATATGTAAATTGAATTTAAACGCAGAGGAGGGACTGAAGCCAGCATTCACCTATGCTTTAGGTTACAAATGCAGTGCTTAAACTGATCGAACGAGAGCGCAACGGTGAAACAATAAATACACGATTAGTCAGTGGTGTAATTAATTGTTACGTAGAGTTGGGTTTGAACGAGGAAGATCCTGTTGCTAAAGGACAAAATCTCGGCATTTATAAAGATTCATTCGAAAATGTCTTCCTCGAGGATACAGAAAGGTTTTACACTCGCGAGAGTTCGGAATTCCTCCGGCAGAATCCAGTAACGGAGTACATGAAGAAGGTTCGAAAGAGAAAATTCTACTATTCTCTCGCTCCGTTCCAGACGAATTATTTACAGTTGCTATTCTCTCCGCAGGCGGAGCAAAGATTATTGGAAGAACGAAAGCGGGTTCAGGTATATCTCCATCAAACGACTTACGAGCGATTGGCAAAAACGTGCGAGAGAGTGTTAATCGAGAAACATTTAGACATATTTCATTCGGAATTTCAAAATCTCTTGGATGCTGACAAAAATGCAGATTTAGGTAGAATGTATCAACTAGTAGCGAGGATAACAAACGGCCTTGGAGAATTGCGAAATCTTTTAGAAGGCCACATAGCCAATCAAGGGCTAGCGGCTATTGATAAGTGTGGTGATTCCGCAGCTAACGTAGGTTTTATATAGAAACTTCTAATCACCGTAATCCTGCCAATGTAACTTCACACTTGTATCCTCTTTGTAGGATCCAAAGGTTTACGTAAACACAATCTTGGAAGTTCATAAAAAATACAATGCTTTAGTGCTTGTCGCATTTCACAATGACAGCGGTTTCGTGGCAGCTCTTGATAAGGCCTGCGGAAGATTTATTAACAGTAATTCGGTAACTAGAGCAGCGAATAGCAGCAGTAAATCGCCGGAACTATTAGCGAAATATTGCGATCTTCTGCTGAAGAAGAGTAGTAAAAACCCAGAGGAAGCAGAACTTGAAGATACACTAAATCAAGTTGTAAGTATGAATTATTTGAAATAGAAAATTCCAGTGAAACGGCGATAATATCGTTACTTTCTCATCCTAGATGGTAGTATTTAAATATATCGAAGACAAGGATGTGTTTCAAAAGTTCTACAGTAAAATGCTGGCAAAACGATTGGTGCAACACATGTCGGCCAGTGACGATGCAGAGGCTTCTATGATCTCGAAATTGAAACAAGCTTGTGGCTTTGAGTACACTTCGAAATTACAACGAATGTTCCAGGTACTGTATTGTGCTGTACACTTGTTTCTCATGAATCTGTATCAATTACATTTCACAATGACCTTCTCCCGCAGACAGCTGTCCTCACGTTGTTCATTAATATATGTCAAAATTATATAACATTATAATTGTAGCAGTCTGTCCACAGGATATTGGAGTGTCCAAAGACCTAAACGAGCAATTCAGAAGACATTTGACGAACTCTGCAGAACCACTGGATATAGATTTCAGTATACAAGTACTGTCTTCTGGCTCATGGCCGTTCCAACAATCTTTTACCTTCTCATTGCCAACAGAGGTAAATTCGGTCGTAAAACAGTTTAATTTAAATTCAGAAATAAAGCGTATACTTGATACAACATTTCTGTATTGCAGTTAGAACGATCTGTACATAGGTTCACTACATTCTACAGTTCACAGCACAGTGGAAGGAAGTTGAATTGGCTATACAATATGTCTAAAGGAGAGTTACATACAAATTGTTTTAAAAACAGGTAAAAATATAAGTTAGAAATTTGAAGGAATTTTATTCCATACTCACGCGCGGATTTTCATGTTTCGACCATAGATACACGCTACAAGCATCTACCTTCCAAATGGCTGTTCTATTACAATACAATGGATCCACAGTGTGGACAATACAGCAGTTGCATGATGCTACGCAAATAAAAATGGATTTCTTGCTTCAGGTAATGCACTGGCGTTCAAAGCCACCGGGCAGAAAAGTTCTATAATACGTAATTACCTTCGATGTTACAGGTCATTCAAATACTTCTGAAAGCTAAGCTATTAACAGCAGCTACAGACGACGAAGCTGAACTGACGCCACTATCGACAGTGGAACTTTTCACTGGATATAAAAAGTACGTTTAGCTCGCGAAGCGTGATAATTATTTCGTTTCAAATTTCTACCGGCTCGTTGTTTTCATAACAGTAAGAAGCTGAGGGTAAACATTAATATACCGATGAAGACGGAATTGAAAGTCGAACAAGAAACGACGCATAAACATATAGAAGAAGATAGAAAACTCTTGATCCAGGCAGCAATCGTTAGAATTATGAAAATGAGAAAAGTGTTGAAGCATCAGCAGCTGGTAGCTGAAGTGTTGAATCAGTTAAGCTCTAGGTTCAAACCGAGAGTACATGTTATTAAGGTAAGTATGAACGATCTTCCCCATCTTTTTTATGACTCTGAATTGGAAAATCGTTTTTGATACGACAAAGAATCTATGAAGTAAGCACATGCGCTCTTTATTCTACCAACTTATCACGGCACAATGTTGGTGTGTTCGCTTGAGATGTGCGAAAGCTATCATAAACGGGGAGAGTGTCGCTTTAACACAAGATGGTTCTGCTCTTTCAGAAATGTATAGATATTTTAATTGAGAAAGAATATCTGGAGCGTACAGAGGGTCAAAAGGATACTTATAGCTACCTGGCATGATCAAGTTGATCTAGGACAACGATACAGCAGCAACCATATACGCGAAAGAAAGATGACTCTCCGCTCTCATTGCTACGTACAGTCACAATATTTATTTAAGTCTCGTATTTTGAATCTCGTATATTACCCTTGTACATGGATGCCCTTGTACCACGTTATCCCTCTGGTCGCATTTAGAGTCTGGTTTTTATAATATGTTAATAAAATCATTTCATAGTCAAGCTGCTAGGTGTGTTACTGTCTGTGCCGCCTCCGACGTACGCTGAAACGCTACTGTCTTCGATACAGTGCCGCGTTACGAGGCGATAGACACACTAGTTTGATTTCTAAACGGCGAAAGGAAGCATTTTTAAGCGCGCACGCTCGTTGGCCAATCGAGAAAAGAAATAGGAGACTAATCGTGACAAAAGTAAGATGAGAAGAAACATTCTGTGAATAAAATACTGTTAAAGAGAAAAGTTCAGGGTACATCATACGTCATATTAACCAATAACAGTGAAAGGCTGGAGAAATGCTTGTATTTCCTTGCTTTTTTGGGGGGAGGGGCGGGGAGGGGGGGGAGAGATAGTGTAAAGAACATTTATTCGGGTATGTCTTTTCTGAGTGTGTAACATAAGACGAAGATGTAATTTCACTAGCTATTTATATTACAAAACACGGAACACGTAAATTCGTGTAAGCACATAGATAGTAATGCATTTTAGCAATTATAAAGTTCTACTAGTTATCACGCGTATAAGGAACAAAATTTTATACCAGTGAATAAAAAGAACTGCCCTAGCGATGTAAAGATTGAGTTGCTCTTTCTTACAGAGCGAGTCTCAATTCGAAATGGATTTTTCTAACAGCTGGCAGTGTTTGAAAAAAAGAGGCATGATTTTTTTTTTTTTTTTTTTTTTTTTTTTTTTTTTAAATATAGATAATTTCTAGTAAGAATAACAATTGAACGATTTATGACTCATTATGTAAAGATCCTAAAACATTGACTAAGGAATATGTATCGTGTACATTACCATACCTAAAGCTTAAGATGCACGTTTCTGCTGTTATGCGGAAGCAACGTTTGAAGTATGAGACTAATGAAAATTTCTCCTTGTTAACGATAGCTGTATCAAACTTTCCGGACATTACTCAGATGTGTTCGTCAAATTTATATCTTTTAATAATCAGAACACGTTAGATGTTCGAAGTGCAATATAAAGCGATATGGAAATTTGTTGTACGGTTCGATCGGGCGCAGGTATTAAATTAAGCAGTGACTTAAATCTCACGTTAGAAAGAAAATGACGGTCGTTACTAAATTAATGCTATTGATATTGAAAAGTAATACAACAAATCACTGTATATACATACATACGCATATATATCTGTAATGCTTGCAAATATTATCACCATTTTGCGGTTGAGTTATGAGAAATCCAACTTGTAAAAAGCCTGAGAAGCAACAGTCTCGAACTGAAAGTTATAATTAAAAGAGAAAAGTGAGAGAGAGAAAAGTGTATTAAAGCTTACTTGAGGGTGAGTAACAACATCTTGATATTTAATTACAAGAGAGAGAAAGAGCGAAAAAAAAAGCATTAACTTAAGCATTGTATTTTATTAAATAAAATGTACTACGGATTCGAACAGTGAGACGTTAAAGGAAAATTATTCAATGTAGGTTGTGCGGGACGCGTTAAGTTGAAGATGCGGATATGTATATCGCCTTTATTCATTTTCTTGTGATACTTGACATCGTTTAATTAATTCCATATGAAAATTTCTAGAATACATTCGATTACTCTCGTAAGTTTAGGAAACATACAACGGTACATTATTTAAGCTAAAGCATACAGAATTCTCTACTGCGAGGATGAAAATTTGTAAAATGCATGTACCATTTGATGGAAAAATAACATCGATGTTTTCAGAAATGTTTGAATGCTTTAAATTTCAGTGTGTCCCAATAACACGTTATATACGGATAAACTGGAAACAATAATCTTATAAATATTAATTGTGGAGCACGTTGATACCTTGGATTTTTGTACATACAGTCGAGATTATTCGGTGTTGTGAATTTCGGTTGCTCGTGCACAAAATAGGACTTACGAGTAAATAAGTGGGACAAACCATTTGACACTGTCTGATACGAAAACTTTCAATTCAGTATAGTTGCAATGGAAATGAGTGAAATACTTGTAATTTTCTACCACGTTGCTTTTTTAAAAATGTAAAACGAATGTAATAATAAGAATTTCATTCAACTGCATGATTTCCATGGTGGCCGTGATTATATCTTTTATGTTTCGCTTCGAAACTTTTTATTACAGATCCTATTAACTATGAAGGGCGATCAAGCAATTGAAACGATTATTTCATGATTTAAAAGTATATTTATTTCGAGTAACAAAGTGTCTTGAATCAAAGATGAAACTTTTAAATTTCATAAAGAGACTCGGACAGGTAATTTACGGAATAAAATCGTGTAAACCAATTTTCTGTGAAAAGTACTGTTAAGAAACACGTGTTGTATTATAAAATTGTATAAAACGAGTGGCTATGAAGTGGAATTATTCCATCTCTCGCAGTGTATAAATTGTAGCAGTCATTCAATAAATGTTTCATATACAATTTATCAGAAGCACTCAGGTTTTTGGCTCCAACAGTCTTGAAAAGTCTTCTTTTGTGAAGTTTAATTGTTTAATCACCATTAAGCATGCCTGGAAAGATACATAAGTAAAGTAATCTCTTTCGATACTTTATAAAAAAAAGAACAAATTAAGCAGGTACGTACGTTTTGCTTCTTTAAGCTATCTATGAATAACATTTGTTTTTTAAACACTTGTATTAATTCTGAAAGTTGTTTTCCTAGATTGTTAACTGCGAACCTTTCACCTTCCTGCAGTTTCCTAATTTGATTCCTTAATTCCTAAATGTAAATGAAACTGTGTAAAAATCAAAGAGCGTACAATAACTTTCTCGTTTATATTAAGCACACCACTGTACCTTTTCCTCTATTTGAGAACACTTAAGGGCATTTTTGAGCTTGTCATTACTCTCCAAAGATCTATTTAATCTTGTACTGTAATTGCTCGACTGCTGAGACAGGGATTTTACTTGTTTTCGAAGTTTATCTAAATCCTGTTAAAAAGAATCTGTCTTATGAATGCATTCGACGATAAATTATTGTTATTTAGTGGTTTATACTTTTGTTATAATTGAATTTTCAGTATTCTGTGTTTGGTACTGGCACTGCAATTCTTTATTGCTATTCTCTAACTTTTTAATCGTGTCCTTCAGCGATTCAATTTCATTTTGGGACTTAACTTCAAGTCTTTTATGCTCGGACTCCAAATCCTTGTAACTGTTGCACTGCGATGTAAGAAATAATTTAAAAGCTAATCGAGTAATTAATTCCCAAGTGTATGTTAAGTTTTACCTACCTTCTTTTTGTATTCAATGTGTACTTTATGTAATTCACTTTGCAGTACATCTATTTTAGCTTTAAGCAAATTAACAATGGTTTTATTCGCCAAGTTTCCTTTCAGGGAAATCTCGTCTTCATGATTCCTTTGTGCTTCTATTTTTCTGTTGGCCATAAATAATATTAAAATTGGAATCGATATCGCTAAACGACTGTACCGCGTTTCCTACTTACAATTTCGACGGTAAATCTTGATTAAATATATACGGCAAGGATGCATTCCGCTTAACCGAAACTTGCAAATTATCTTCTTTTCGCGTTATCGCGTTCTCCGTGAATTCTGATCTCTCATTTATAAAGTTTCTGTACTGCGTTTTCGAATCGCGAATCGAACATCCATTATCGTACGTGTTTATAATATGTTCTACTTTCTTCACTAAATCACACGCCTTCTGTTCGAGCTCTTTATTCAGTTGACGGAACCCTTTCTCTTTAACTAAGAAATCCTCTGTCATCTTTCAGGGCGATTAATTATGAAGGGGAAGCTACCGTTTTATTCGGTAATTCGATTTATTTCTATTACTTCTCTATTCTCTTTCAATAATTCGTAATGTCTGTATTCTGTTCGACCACCTGTTTATTATTTGTTTATGAAGTCGCTGGTAGTACATCGTCGGCATAAAGAGCGGCAGTTTTTCGTTTTCAAACGTATGATCGTTTTACGAAGCTGGTCGTTACAAGGAAGCGTTAAAAGTATCAATTCTCGCGTGGAACGCTGAGAATTCCGAACAGAAATGACGGCGCGTTCAATTTTACAAGGTATCGTTTATTCATGTCAGTGGAGATAATTGTCTACGAAATTTGGCGGTCTTTCGCAGTGACAGTTCCTGCATGACTTCCCGATGAACATTATACTTTCTTTTGTAACTTCACCCTCGTAATAACTCTCGTAATGACCGTCGTTCGCCGATTGCGAAACATATTTCTATTATACACGCTTCGCGAAAATCCATATAAATTTTTCTTCTGTTTGTATTTAGTTTTCGATCAGTATCAGAAGGCCCGTTTATTCTTCGTCCAATCCGTCTCGGATCTTGCTTCGAAACCGAGCAACATCGCATGTTTAGAAGCTGCTGGAGCCCTGGATCTTTTGCGGCCTTTACTGACAGACGCTGTGCCGTCAATTCAACACATGGCAGCTATAGCTTTAGGGAAAATGGCAAATAATGATTATAGGCTAGCACAAGCTCTCATAAGAAAGGATATTTTTCCTCAGCTATTGAAGAATATCGATAAACAAAATGTATGAATGTAAGCATTTCAGCTTTAACAAAATTCTTTCTGTTTTTCATTGAAATCATGTATAGCTTACGCCGCACAAAAGCATAAGAACCAGTCGTTGAAACATTCAAGCATATTTGTTGCAGAAATTTTATAAGAAAGCAGCCCTCTTTGTCATACGCGCGATCGCTAAACATTCTCCAGAGTTGGCGTCCACGGCGATCCAAAACAATGCATTAGAGATCATTATACTTTGCTTGGAAGACTTTGATTCCGGTGTCAAAGAAGCTGCGGCTTGGGCATTAGGGTATATCGCGAGGCATAACAAAATCTTAGCCCAAGCTGTAGTTGACGCCGGTATGTTTACCGTCGTTTATTAGCTTTTCACTTTACAAACTTATCGTATTCTCTGCAGGCACTGTACCTCTTGTGGTCCTGTGTTTACAAGAACCTGAATTATATTTAAAGCAAATCAGCGCATCTGCTCTTTGCGATATAAGCAAGCATGATAAAGATCTTGCCGAGACTGTTGCCGATGCAGGAGCGATTCCCTTTCTCGCAAGGGCATTGTCCAATCCTGATCCCAAATTAAAGGTGAAACAGACTCTTCTGTTACGCGATTTTGTAATGTAATATTCTAGTTCTTAATGAAATATGTATAGCGCCAAGCCCTTTTGGCATTGAGCAGCATCGGGAAGCATACAATAAACCTGGCGGAAGCTGTTATCGAAGCTGAAATCTTTCCCGACGTTCTCTTACACATGGCACACCCCGACGATGGTGTTAAGAAAGCTGCGGCAACATTGACCAGAGAAATTTGCAAGCATTCGTTAGAAGTAAAGCAACTAGGCTTCGGCTAATTTATCTCTGACTAATCGTACTTTCTTCTAGATGGCCCAGCTTATTGTAAATATCGGCGGTATCGGTGCGCTTGTGGAATTAATTAATACGTCAAAATTAACGGTCAGATTGCCTGCAATAATGGCACTTGGTTATATCGCTGGACACTCGGATCAGTTAGCTATAGCAGTTATAGGATCTTCGGTATGTCACTGGAATGTTATCGTTGTTATCGTATTGTAAGAAATATATTCATTGCAGGGAATCGTTCTCTTGTCTGACGTGTTGCACGAAGAAAAAGATGATCATATGCTTGCTATCACTGTGTGGGCAATCGGTCAAATTGGGAAACATACGTCGGAGCATGCGAAAGCAGTTGCAGTTGCGAACATTCTTCCAAAGCTTTTAGCGGTAATTGAAGATTTTTTTTACGTTATTCCGACTCGCGCAGTGTTTTTAGTTTACGTGTAACTTTCAGCTATACATCGATCCAAACAGCTCGGAGGATCTTAAAGCGAAATGTAATTCAGCGCTGAAACAAGTACTGCAACGATGCATGTATATCGAATCTCTGGAACCTTTGGTACACGACTCACCGCCTAACATTTTAAAGTATGTGCTCGGACAATTTAGTAAGGTAAGGAACACAATGGTACTTTAACTTGTATATAATTCTTTACTTTATACATATTCTTTACAAGTTGTACTCAGAACTTACAAGCTAGAACATAACGATGCAATAAATGACATAGTTTCTCTATTACAATTTCTAAGTAAAAATACAAATGTTTGTGTTTTGTTGTTTATCACATACATTGGTGAACTAAGTTGTAGAAACCAATAATAGTAACGAATCTTTCTGTACCAAATACAAAGTATTATATCAAACATCATTAAGCTATTTAATGTTGCTCTACTAAAAAATTGGTCAAGCAGTTGTATAAGTGGTTCTTTCTTATCATATAAAACCTATTATGCCACAAACAACGTTCTATTAGAATACGAATTTTGCGATATTATTCTGATATACAAGACAATACAACGGCATATTCATTACCCGAATGATTTCTCCTTTAGGATTTCCACAATTCGTTTTGTCCACTTTATACGTGTTAAAGAAAGCGCAGCTTTTAATTTCACTCTGATGAACATAGGAATTAAATATGACATACTTCTATTGAAAAGTAATAATATGCTTGGATATGCTGTACGTCATTGTATTCGTTTGGCAATCAGATTAATAGACAGTAAAGGAAATCGTTAGTAGCGTAAAAAGGTCTGAATCGTTCCTTCGGTGCTTCTCTAATAAATAGTATGGCACGTTTGAAATCCCAAAAAAGCACATTTCTCAGTCTTACGACAGTAAATAGCTGGGCTAAAGTACAAGGACGTTTGAATCGTTAAGTGTTCTTCTGCGTAAAAATTTTTAATTCAAGTATGCAATATGTAAATATACTTTCGACCAAGCTACTTCTTAGTTGCATCTATTGTACCATGGTATATTTTCTAATGGCAGTATTCGATACAAAGATACCAGTTGTACAAAAATTGTAGATATAGGTAACAAAGAATCGTTAAGTTAGAATTAAATTTTAATCATCGATCAGTGAAAAACTTCAGTTTATGAAACTGTTGATCAATAAGGCATTGATTTGATATTTGCAATGATACATTAATGTAATGTACAAATCTTAATATTATGCGCTTTGAATCATATTTTTGATAAATGTTAAGCTCATGGATCATAGCACTAACAGTAAATGCAGCTGCATTCCGAAAGAGGACTAATTTTTTTCACAAATTCTCGTTCAAACTGTATAGTTAATTTTATACAAGCGTAAGTACAAGCAATAGATAATGCCAACCGATTAACAATATTTTGTTAGTCTTTCATTTGTATGAAGTATATTTTTTTTTCATCGAGAAATTTTAACAAAAGCCACCTCGAATAGAATGAAACAAAAAATATTAAGGGATGCATTGACGAGATCAACCAAAGATAATTACAGTCGGGAAACACCTGTTGCGGTGATTTTTATACGTGAGAAATGTTTCTTCTACGATAGAAATCGGCGTGAGGAAAAGAATAGATGAAAGTAAATCGGAGCTCGAAAGTTTCACCAAAACTTTTGTTGCATGACAATTTCAAAACGTAAAGCAATTAGAGCATACACTCGGTTCAGAGCATGCAATCTGTCCAAGTATCTCTGAAAAATGAGAAGAAAAAAAATAAATATGTTATATACCGCTATATTTAGAATACAAATATAAAAAAATGAATAGAAATGACCAATTAGTTTTATAGCAGTACACTTAAATTATCTATCTTGTAATACTAAGATGAGACATTAATGCCTTTCCTTCAATGTTTTCTACAATTTCATATCACTTAGAAAATCTTGCTTTGTAAAAAGTAGAATGTACAATAATTTGTGCTGGCTTTAATTCTCTAATATCTACGAATAATACGTGACTCTTCTATTGTGCTACTACAAATGAAATCTGTATACTTGTTATCAATATACAGCGCTACGGAAAGTACATATGATACATTCATATAATATCCTTCTGACTCTGACTCCCAAGTACATAAAATCACGCCTCCAAGAAGCACGAATTCATGATCTACGTTCTACATAGTCATCGTGGCAAACAAACGAACATAATATATAACACTTGCACGTAATTAAAAGATAAACATTTGCCAAGATATTACCCTGCACAAGATAAGATTCTACTTAAGCAATATAATTCATGAATACCGAATCGAAAGCGTTATTCTGCTCATAAATGGAGGCAGTTTATTAATGTTAATCGTGAAGACGTGTTCTCATTTATATCGATAACTAAGTTACATCCAAATTTCTTTTTACAAAGCAACAGCATTATTTATTTATTATTATTATCATCGTCGTCGTCGTCGTCGTCGTCAAAATAAAAAGATAAATACAATTTACTAGTCCACTCGTGTAACAAAATCATTATTTTACTCGTCATTGTCATCGTTGGGTTTAATGCTAGCATAATTGTTCATGTTTCTATTCACCCTCAGCATCTTGAGAAAACTGCCTAGTACAAGTATAGTCTTCCTATGCCTTCTGAAGATTCCAGCGTAAAGCTCTTCGCGTACATCCCTTCTGTCGCTGACATCAGAATCGATGCTCGATACAGATACTACAGAAGGCTTGGCAGAGACCGGCTGATGATAACTGTTGGTCTCTCCGGAATTAAGAATAACGCAGTGTTGATTGTTTATCATGTCTATTATCAGCTCTTCGCTCCTCTCGTTTAGTGTATTAGGTCAATATTCTTTATATCCCCGTGTTACAATGATCAGCATGGACTCCGCAATGCTCGGTTGGATACAATAAGAACTTTACTTGACATGTAGCCTGCCAAAGTTACTCGATTACACTGAGCTACCCAGTGACGAGCCTACCACTTATAACTTACAGATTTGTATGCCACTGCTATCAGACATATTTGCTATGAATCTTGTAGATGGTATTGTCTAATACAGTGCAATTTGTCTCTTGTATATAGTGATATCGTACCCTTTTTATCGCTTATAGTGTTATTTGTTTGAACATTAAGGCAGGCAGGAGTCTTGTCTCTTTATCAAAGCCGTACATATTTCCGAAGAATTTCTTGGAGCTTTAGTTGCAGTATTCTGAGTCCTTCAATTTGTTCTTATCTCTTACATTTCCTCAGACGATTACTTTAAGCACTTTATTAAAATCGTTGTATTTACAGCTCTCCCCGACGCTCGCAGTTTCAACTTTTCTCACGTATCGATCATTTCTTTAATATATTATTTATCTACTGCGAAAAATGCTTAAAAAATTTAGAGACTCTCTGTTCACAGCGTGTGCAAACTGTTTCCAGTTGAGTTTCGGTAGAAAATTATAATTTGTAATAAAAGCAACTACAGCCTCGAACTAACGCTACGATTAATGTATTACAAAAGTGGTGTTGGATTTCCTTCCGTTTCCTTAGCGGCCGATCTTTAGTACCGCGTATGTAGATCCGACTGAAAAAATGTAATAATAATAATGTATATTTTATTAGAAATATATATTACTATATATATATATAACGTATCCAAACTCGCGATCGAAAAATAAAGAAGCTTGTAAGCATATCAACAGGTTTGCCAGAAATACGTTATTCTACGACGTTGCTCTGGAATTTTGTTTTCGGAATTGAGATATTTTTAGCGGCGAAGAAAGAAGTAAAAAAGTATGCCGATTTGGCTTCGGTTTCGTCACGTCCGCATAAGCGTTTACATAAAAGACAAATGGTATTTGTAATACAGCGTCGAGGAAACGATTTTTTTAGTAAAATGTTTAAAAAGGTCACTCGTTCAAGTAAATTCCACACGGAGCAGGAAATATTAAGTCAATATTATTGCGTAGATGCCCGTTAGTTTGCGCGTCAGAAGCAATATAAAATACTCGTGATGCGTTTGCAATTTTGCAACAAATATTTACGAGACCTAGAAAAGTTCGCAATAAATTTTCGCGCCGATTATTTTCCTCTCTATGTATGTATCTTCGTGATCGAATAATTAATTTTATATATGTTAGAAGAAAGTGATTATTTCTCAGGCATGCTTACACAAGCTTTTGATAATTTTTATTCATTGTTTTGGATTAAAGGATTTGAGAATGTAGGTTCACTTTGGGCGAATGCACTCAAACAGTGTGCAGGTCAGGTTTCAGAAGCCTTATTCTTAGGTGCATTGCAACATGCAAACTGATTGCTAATAATGGTCCCCTTACCACCTACTCACACACACACACACACAAACATGCACGCATTAAAATTGAGAACATTAAAATATCAGATACTGTAAAGTCTAAAGAATTTATTTGAATTAAAATAAGGGAATTTCATTTTTATACAGATACTGCCCCACGACGCCAGAGCAAGAAGGCTATTTGTAACGTCCGGTGGTTTAAAGAAAGTGCAGGAAATCCAGGCTGACCCTGGTTCAGTGCTTTCAGAATATATACAGGTTATCAATTGTTGCTTTCCAGAAGAGATCGTCAGGTTATTTTTAATCATATATTCTCTATTTCTAAACACGCTTGCGATTACAGACACCCGCAATCGTTCAAACATCGCTTCTGATTACTCTCAAAGCATAATTCGAATAACTTCAATTACCCTTACGACTCGTAACAATTATAAGCTGAAATGAATCCAAAGAAGGCTGGATTCTGTAGTTCAGAAATTGCGGTGCCATTTTACCAGAGTATGCAGTGATTTTAAATATCGCTGTGCTGTTCGATTTGTTATGTTTGTATGGTCCAGGCTAAGTTGCCGATATTCGCGGGATTTGCGAAAAGTGAGTAAAATGCCGGTGTATGCAGGGGAGTGTGTGTATGTAAAGATAATGGCACCAGTAGATAATCATCAGAAACACTAGTTGCTTTTGACATAACCCTAGTGAAGGTTCGCTCACCCATGGAATTCTGCAAGTTGAGATTTTCCCGATGGTAGAGTCCAGCTTTCTCAGAGTCGTTTACACCAGCAGTGAATGCAAATAACTGCAGCTCCGTTTCTGGATCTCGCGTGTCTTAATTTAAATCTGGGAGGTAATATATGGCGTGACCGCCATGTTGTCACAGCTGATTGCATTGGAAAAATATAAACTCGGACTTTAATGGATCAATAATTTTACGTGTACTCGATGATTTCTGTAGCTGCTGGACACGAGCATGACTTTTTACATTTTCATTACCTAGGTATTCACGTCCCGTTACTGTACGCGCTTCCGGTATAAAAATCATTCACTCTGCCTTTACTTGTGCTTCGTTGTATGTACATATGTACGTATATGCTGTCCCATCTAATACGTGCATGTACAAGTAGATAATTAGTGCACTGAATTTTATCAATGACTCCCTTTAGTTGCCTAAACAGGCTAAAAAGTAATCATTGATCGATACTTATATCTTTCGTCGGGACAGCTCCTACTTTCAGTTAAAGTTTCCTAGACTTTCGACCCACCTCTGGAATCTAATTAATCTAATTTCCGATATTAGATATTATTCTCCCGGATATCCGGACAGTCTTCTCGAAGCAGTCGAACAATATCAACCGAAATGCCCCTCCCTATTTGCGTTGGAAGAACATTTATCATCAGATTTTACCTCCAAGTCCTCCCTATCGTCTCATGCCGAAGAAGATGCCTAAACCATTTTGTCTCGATTTATATTCGTCTTTATTGTGTATCACAGCTTCGCGCGTATACATATTACACGATAAACTAAAGTAATTACTCAGTACATGTCGAGGATCGAATTGTTCGAATCGGACTATGCTGCGAGCAGTAGCGCTCGGTAAAATTTAAGTTCCTAACTTATGTTATTCAGTAAATTGTAAGGTTCCTGTCCCTCATTTATGCACTTTCAGACTTGCAGTCGAAAATATACACCTTCGACAATCTCCAGCAATATGTTTTGTGCGTATTTTGTGTTAAGATAAGTGGTTATTGAAAGTTTTTCGGAGTCGCGCTTTCCCTTCTTTAATTTCTCTGGGTTCAAATAACGCGACTGAACCGTCTCGAATAGGAGCAGAAAATCAGCCGAATTGACAGGAACACATGATAATAGTGGAGGTAGATCGAGGAAAGGGAGCATGTGGGATAAGGACTAGAGCTGTTGATACCCGGGAGAACGGGTACCCGGGTACCCGTGAGATACCCGGGAAAAAAACAATTCTCGGGTAGGCGCTACCCGGGTAAAATACCCGAGATACTCGAGAGTCTCGAGATCTTATAGAGTACCGTTCCATAATTGAAGCCACACAGAGCATCATGGCCTTCGGGTCGAAGGCTTTGACCCCCGGGGCGACAGGAATACCCATTAAGAAGTGAGGAATCTCCAGTTCCGAATTTCTCATCAGATCTTTGCGAAAACTACGCCAATCGATTCCTTCTGTTTCTCCGATGAAAATAACACCAAGAACGACGTAATTCGGACCATAATGAAGGAAATTCCATGAACAAATGTTTTGCATAATTTCAAAATCACTTCGTTAACAATAGTCCGATTTACATGAAATTTGGTAAGATTTTCATCGGAAAAACATAAGAAATCCATCGGTGTCACTTCCATATCGATACGATAAAGAGTTAAGAATTATTTTACTTCTGAATCAGGTATGAATCTTTGGCCGACCGCAGCGAATCGAGGTCGGCCCCCCGTAGTCGAGGGTAAAATATTCATTACAGTATATTAAGAAGTTCTTTATTGTTCATCGTGTCGATATGAAAATGACACCAATGGAATCCTGGCGTTCTCTCGATTAAAATTATATTAAATGTCATGCAAATCGGACTATATTTACATCAAAAATACAATTATAAGAAGAGTAGACTTTTTTACCACACTCTCTTATTTTAGTGAACAGGGAAAGGATTAAATATACATAAAATTGAATGGAAATGTTAGAGGGGTTAAAGCAGGGGCTCTCCAGCGTAGGGGCCCCTCACGCGCCGGGCGCCACTCAGGCGCATGCGCGAGTTTTTTTCCACTTTTCGGAAAAACAAAATTTTTCGAAACTTTTCCATCTTCCGCGGTCTGGGCCATGCGCGCACGCCCCCCGGCGCCGCTCGTGCGCATGCGCGAGTTTTTTTCGACTTTTCGGAAAAAAAAATTTTTTCGAAACTTTTCCATCTTCCGCGGTCTGGGCCCTGCGCGCACGCCCCCCGGGGCCGCTCGTGCGCATGCGCGAGTTTTTTTCGACTTTTCGGAAAAAAAAAAATTTTCGGAACTTTTCCATCTTCCGCGGTCTGGACCCTGCGCGCACGTCCCCCCGGCGGCGCTCGTGCGCATGCGCGAGTTTTTTTTCGAATTTTCGGAAATTTTTTTTTTTTCGAAACTTTTCCATCTTCCGCGGTCTGAGCCCTGCGCGCACGTCCCCCGGCGCCGCTCGTGCGCATGCGCGAGTTTTTTTTCGACTTTTCGGAAAAAAAAATTTTTTTCGGAACTTTTCCTTCTTCCGCGGTCTGGGCCATGCGCGCACGCACCCCGGCGCCGCTCGTGCGCATGCGCGAGTTTTTTTCGACTTTTCGGAAAAAAAAAATTTTTTCGGAACTTTTCCATCTTCCGCGGTCTGGGCCATGCGCGCACGCCCCCCGGCGGCGCTCGTGCGCATGCGCGAGTTTTTTTTCGAATTTTCGGAAATTTTTTTTTTTTCGAAACTTTTCCATCTTCCGCGGTCTGGGCCCTGCGCGCACGTCCCCCGGCGCCGCTCGTGCGCATGCGCGAGTTTTTTTTCGAATTTTCGGAAATTTTTTTTTTTTCGAAACTTTTCCATCTTCCGCGGTCTGGGCCATGCGCGCACGCCCCCCGGCGCCGCTCGTGCGCATGCGCGAGTTTTTTTCGAATTTTTGGAAATTTTTTTTTTTTCGAAACTTTTCCATCTTCCGCGGTCGGGACCCTGCGCGCACGTCCCCCCGGCGGCGCTCGTGCGCATGCGCGAGTTTTTTTTTCGAATTTTCGGAAATTTTTTTTTTTTCGAAACTTTTCCATCTTCCGCGGTCTGGGTCCTGCGCGCACGTCCCCCGGCGCCCCTCGTGCGCATGCGCGAGTTTTTTTCGAATTTTCGGAAATTTTTTTTTTTTCAAAACTTTTCCATCTTCCGCGGTCTGGACCCTGCGCGCACGTCCCCCGGCGGCGCTCGTGCGCATGCACGAGTTCTTTTCGACTTTTCGGAAAATTTTTTTTTTTTTGAAACTTTTCCATCTTCCGCGGTCTGAGCCCTGCGCGCACGTCCCCCGGCGCCGCTCGTGCGCATGCGCGAGTTTTTTTTCGAATTTTCGGAAATTTTTTTTTTTTCGAAACTTTTCCATCTTCCGCGGTCTGAGCCCTGCGCGCACGTCCCCCGGCGCCGCTCGTGCGCATGCGCGAGTTTTTTTCGACTTTTCGGAAAAAAAAAATTTTTTCGGAACTTTTCCATCTTCCGCGGTCTGGGCCATGCGCGCACGCCCCCCGGCGCCGCTCGTGCGCATGAGCGAGTTTTTTTCGAATTTTCGGAAAAAAAAATTTTTTTCGAAACTTTTCCATCTTCCGCGGTCTGGACCCTGCGCGCACGTCCCCCCGGCGGCGCTCGTGCGCATGCGCGAGTTTTTTTTTCGAATTTTCGGAAAAAAATTTTTTTTCGGAACTTTTCCATCTTCCGCGGTCTCGGCCCTGCGCGCACGTCCCCCGGCGCCGCTCGTGCGCATGCGCGAGTTTTTTTCGACTTTTCGGAAAAAAAAAATTTTTTCGGAACTTTTCCATCTTCCGCGGTCTGGGCCATGCGCGCACGCCCCCCGGCGCCGCTCGTGCGCATGCGTGAGTTTTTTTCGAATTTTCGGAAAAAAAAATTTTTTTCGAAACTTTTCCATCTTCCGCGGTCTGGACCCTGCGCGCACGTCCCCCCGGCGGCGCTCGTGCGCATGCGCGAGTTTTTTTTTTTCGAATTTTCGGAAAATTTTATTTTTTCGAAACTTTTCCATCTTCCGCGGTCTGGACCCTGCGCGCACGTCCCCCCGGCGGCGCTCGTGCGCATGCGCGAGTTTTTTTTCGAATTTTCGGAAAAAAAATTTTTTTCGAAACTTTTCCATCTTCCGCGGTCTGGGTCCTGCGCGCACGTCCCCCGGCGCCGCTCGTGCGCATGCGCGAGTTTTTTTCGAATTTTCGGAATTTTTTTTTTTCGAAACTTTTCCATCTTCCGCGGTCTGGACACTGCGCGCACGCGCGAGTTTTTTTCGACTTTTCGGAAAATTTTTTTTTTTTGAAACTTTTCCATCTTCCGCGGTCTGGACCCTGCGCGCACGTCCCCCCGGCGGCGCTCGTACGCATGCGCGAGTTTTTTTCGACTTTTCGGAAAAAAAAATTTTTTTCGGAACTTTTCCATCTTCCGCGGTCTGGGCCATGCGCGCACGCCCCCCGGCGGCGCTCGTGCGCATGCGCGAGTTTTTTTTCGAATTTTCGGAAATTTTTTTTTTTTCGAAACTTTTCCATCTTCCGCGGTCTGGGCCCTGCGCGCACGTCCCCCAGCGCCGCTCGTGCGCATGCGCGAGTTTTTTTCGACTTTTCGGAAAAAAAAAATTTTTTCGAAACTTTTCCATCTTCCGCGGTCTGGGCCCTGCGCGCACGTCCTCCCGGCGCCGCTCGTGCGCATGCGCGAGTATTTTTCGACTTTTAAGCTTCGAATCATGTTCGAAGCGCTTCGAAGTAGTCGCCTGACATTCAAGACCGATTCGAAGCGCTGAGAACCGAGTCCGGTGTCCCATCACTACGCACGGCTCGAGGATGTGAGAATTAGAGCGAGAGGTACTGTTATCTAGAAAGAGACGGAATACTCAAATTGAGCGGGATTCTTTAGTTCCCTGGCACAACAGATAGAATTCGCTTCCTTAGTTTATTAATTAATTACTTCGTATGGAGCGAAATATTTACGAAACTTGTTGAAGTATATAGTCAGGGGTCCATACTTTTAATTGCGGTTGCAAAAGTGACGGCGCTAGGCTAGGTATTAAAGCTGACGGCGCTTATGTTTTACTCGTGTACAAGAACCGTTAATAATTAATTAATTCCGAACAGAATAATTACAAAAATTGTGTAGGACATTAGTTGAGGGTCTATATTATAAGATGCAATCATAAAAGTACATAAATTATTATTGGAAAACGGATAACTTATTAATATTCCATGATCGTTCAACGTTGTGTAAAAGGAGGTTATGTTCGAGAATAAACAAGTTTCTTATTTGTTTATTTATCCACAATTTTGGATCTTAAGCCTCTTGTAGAGACATTGCGAGGCATTGTGCAGCCCTCTTTAACAACAAAATTGTTTATTTACTGCCGTAAAATATGATTAAAGAATTTGTTCGACACAGGATGCTAGCGCCGCGTAACGGAGATAGGTGTGAACTAAAATGGACGTCCATACACGCCAACGCCATGTTACTGTAAATTGACTGCCCTCCTGAAGACTGACAATTGGACGTGTTTTAACGCCCAGCTTAGTTCATACTTTTTACCGCTACGCGTCGCTAGCATTGAAGATAACCGCGTGCAGGCAAAGAGAAATACGTTGCAATTTATTATTTTAGCTTGCTAAGTATGTATTATATTAAATAAGTAACGAAAATGAGCCAAGCTACTATGAAGAGGAGCAAAGCGAAAACTCAAAAAAATCAAACAGTAGACAAGTCGGTTACGAAAAAACGAAAGTCTACGAAAACATTGTACACTCAAAAGTTTTCTGCACCTTTAAAAAGAAAACGTAAAAGTGAATATGACGCAAAAGAAGAGGCTAGGTATGTCTATAATAATACAGTATCAGACACGTATTAACAACCTGTAGAAAATTATAACACGACTTGTCTATAGGTTAGAAAGAATCGTTTTCGGAGATCCAAGTGATATTATAAGCAATTTACCAGACGACGAGGAGTTCACTGAATCGAGTGAAAGCAGAGCTATTAACATAGACGACAATGATATTTCTGCAGATAATATAAATGACGATTTGAGTGTAATAAACGAAGATGACGTTTCTGAAACGGGCCAGAGAAAAGCAGCATGGGTGGACGAAGACGATGCTCAATATTCGTATGTATCTGATGCGTAGCGAGGAGATATTATTTTCTAATAAAAGCCAGTATTTAATCGGGATAAAGTTGATTATATTTTCCTTTAGAGTACAAGACGCTACAAAGGTGCAGAATCGCAAATTACCCAACGAAATACAAGGAAAGCCATATAAAGATTACTTGCACAACAAATACAAGCAACTCGTCGGCACTCCAAAATGGGCTGAACTTAAAAAATCTACTACGGAGTCCGATGATTTGGACAGTGATATACTAAAGGTACTGAAAATTGATTATTAATTATTTAATCTGTGTTTAACATTCTTGTATTTCCTTTCTTAGCATAGTTGCCATTTAGAGAAACCTAAAGCGAGAAATCTGCCGAGGAATATAATCGATATAAAAACATTGTCTGCAATTAACAAGCAAACGCGTACAGAAGGGCCAGTAATATCAAGCGTCGAATTTCATCCATCTTCGACTGTAGCTCTAGTCGCTGGAACATCCGGAATTTTGTCCCTTTTTCATGTAAGTATTTACACAGTAATTTCATTTGTACTTGGAAGTATGAAATCTACGAAACAGTAATGTAATTCCAGGTAGATGGCATTGACAATAATACACTGCATACGATGCAGTATAAAAAGTTCCCTGTTAGTACAGCGAAGTTTTTAAAGGATGGGACAGAAGTTTTACTCGGTTCCCAGTATTACGCACACTGCCATTCCTACAACTTGATGAGCGGGAAAACATACAGAATACCGTTACCACATGGCATTACTAATATGCAGGTTTGCGAAGCTATAGTTTAAGTAATTTTCATAGCGATATTAGCGCTCAACTAAATTTTAACGCAATCATTTAGAAGTACGAGGTATCGCCAGATGGGAAGCTGATAGCTGTGTGCGGTCGGTTAGGAGAAATCTTCTTATTAACAAGTTCAACCAAAGAACTTATCGCAACGTTGAAAATGAATGCGAAATGCAGGGCAGTGTCTTTTACTCCAGATAATAAGAATCTCATTACACACGGTGGTGAGTTTTGCAAATATCCTTTGGCAGTATGTATATTTTATTTCCGACTTAATCGTTCATTTTCTCTCGGCTACCCGCAGATAGCAACGAAATGTATGTTTGGGACATAAATAGTCGCGCGTGCATACATCGCGCAGTAGACGATGGATGCCTGTCCTGCGCATCTATCTCAATATCGCCGAGTGGTCAGTTCCTAGCAACAGGTAGTAAAGAAGGTGTAGTAAACTTATACGATACAAAGGCAGTGTTGCAAAATCAGAACCCTGCACCTCTGAAAATTGTTTTAAATCTTGTAACACCTATTACAAGTTTGCAATTTAATTCCCATTCCGAAATATTAGCAATGGCTTCGGATAAGAAACATAATGCGTTTAAAATGATGCATTTGCCATCGTTCACTGTCTTCTCGAATTTTCCCACGTTTCAAACGAACATATCCATGCCGGAAGCCATTGATTTCTCACCAGCTAGCGGTTACTTAGGAATTTCTAACAGGTCTGGTACTGCATTTTTGTACAGATTAAAGCATTATGGGAATTATTAGATATCTATTACTTTATGAAATATATAATATTAAAACGTTTCTAATAAGAGAGAATGGTTTTTATGATTCACGCGGTGGTATGTACCCGCGCCGTTATCCGGCAACAACTCTTGCGAAAGTGAGTAAAAGAATTTACCATAAATTTTACTAAAAAACAAACATGTATTAAAAATACTAGATAAATAATACATTCTCGATTACATGCCACGTTGATCATATATCTATGTTTCCAACAGGAGTTTGTATTACTGTTTTTATTGTTTGTATACTATGTATACAAGGCTACAAATTCTTACTAGTACTCGAAGTAAGGAAATATTACTGTCGTACTCAAAAAATATACAATCAGTTATAATTAAGTTGCTTACACGTGTGACAGTGATTTGAAATTGCAAATATTTATAAGAGAATCTTTATTCTATTACTATCTCTTCTTAATATTTGTACTAAAACTGAATAGTAAAGCAGTATCACTCTTTTAAAACCTCACTAATAAAATAGCATTATAAAATAATACATATTTATAAACAGAAAACCGTGTGAGATAATATTGTACATCGATAACTTCCATTCATGCATAACAACTAGCTCCTTTGGTCGATTGTTTAAACTTTTGCGATAAGAATTAGTCACGGAAATATATTCGCGTATAAAGTGTACTTCCTGGTAGTTTCACTCGCACGCTCGTCCGACACGCGGTTCTTTTAACTTCCCCATGATTTCGATACTCGATCTCGAAAATGTCCAACTTCCACGTAAATTCACTTACGCACTTAATAATATCATTACAATTTAACTTATATACATACAAAATATGTACTACCGTATGTACAAATTTTTGTGACCTTTCGATTCACAAACGATTTTTTTTTAAGTCTTCGTCTCTTCCTTCAATTCTGAAGTGTCTACGTTTGTTTGTTCAGTTTCTATATTCCTTTGGTGAATGGGTGTGAGGAACACTAGCTATTGGTCCCCGGCAGTCGTCGCAAGCGCGCTGGTATCTCCGCTACTGCTCTCCACTATGAGCATTACAGTTTCAGCGGCACCCCGTACGCATTCCACTTGATGGCCTGCCCAGTCTTTGCGTTGGCAGAACGTAGAACAGTACGGTGTCCTTCTACATAAAGAGCATTCCGCGAATGCTTCCCTGTTGCAGTTGGCACACTAGAAATAAGTGGATATTGCAAAGAACCGACAGTTTATTATCTTGATTTGCACGGATCATTGAAGATTACCTTTTTGTTATGAGTATCCGATGCTGGCTGCAAGCCCACAGTCTCGATAACATCTCCTCTACCTCCCAATTGAGCGACTAACGCTTGCTCCCTTCTTTGCTGTCTATTTATTTCCTTGGCTTCTTCTAAAGTACGCCTGAATTCGTAAGCTAATTTCAACATTTTATTAGACATCTCGTCAAGCTTTTTAAATACGTCATCGTTTTGCCCATTCTCCGTCTGATGCACAGCTTGTACAACTCCGTCTTGATCTTGCGGTTGCTGGACAACCAGACCATCCGTCGAAACGAACTGCGGCCAAACTTCTTTGTCAGGTACAACTACTTCGCCGTCGCTTTCGTCATTATTACTACCGTCGCGTGAATTATCGCTCTTAATTTTGCGGGACGATATATCTCCATCGGACGTGTCCCTCGCCCGTTTTCGACGCTTGTACGGCGTGAACAGTCGGACCGGACCCGTCTGAAATACGTAAGAATATCGGTAAAACTGATTAAACAAGAGTGATTACGAGGTAACTCATCGCACTAACCGCGCTATCGTCGTCGCAGCATGCTGCGCAAGTGCAGGAGGTAGCGTGTGGCTTTAATATTTGTTCATCGATCAATGTCTGCAAGCTTCTACCGCCGAATCGGATGCTTCGCTTCCAATCTTTACTAGACGCTCGTCCGCAAAGTGCCTCGAATTCGCTGGGGGTGTACCAATCTTGTCCAAGCTTGATACACCTTCCTCTGGCTCCGGAGCCAAATCTACTTTTATGCAGCTCCGCATTTGTGTTCTTACATCTGACGGGCAACACCGCCAAGTTAGCAGACTCCGACCAGCTGCATATCTGTTGCGTATTCGCAGTAGAAACGTGTATCTGTTCGGTCTCGTGCTCCTCTGTACTGTTCTGAATTACTATATGCGTCGCCTTTAGTTCTCCGTTCCAACGTAAAGGGTCTGAATCCTTGTCGTGGCGCGGTTCACAGATGAAACCGTTATCCACGCATAGCATCTGTTTGAACTGTCCAGAGCCAGGTAACTGAAAGCAAGGAAGAGGTGGTATTTTATGAAACGCGCGAGGCTTGAGTTAACGTAAATTAGGAAAATAAATTCATTTAACGTGTTATACGTAAAATTTCATCGTTTCAAAGGAAATTTTTCCGCCTCTATTTCACCAACACCAATCCCCGCGTAATCGTAAAACAAACACGTGCTGCGTGTGCTGCATGGACAGGCGCAGTCGAGTGTGTTAGTCGCGTGCACGGTGCACACTATGCGTCTACACTACAGTTTGCATACACGCACGCAGAGTGAAACCCCACCTCGCATTCCGATAATGATTGGACGAGGGTATCGTCGCATCTTAATAAAACTGTTTTTTTCTTCCGAAAACGGTGTTGCGGGAGGGGAAAGTTTTAGAGGATAAGCATTCTGTTCTAAGGTACCTGCAATTGGTCCGAGGTGATGACGTTGAAGGTCGTGCCGTTGGTCGAGTTCGCTACACCGATGATAGAACCGACAGGCAAAGAAACCGGTACACCAACTCCTGGAACGCCAGGAACACCCGGTACCGAAGTGACACTCGCCGTCACGGCGACGGGATGCGCCTCGTGTTCGGTCGTTAGGGCAGACGCCTCCTCGGTTTCGCTCGTCAACGGTTCGGACATGTCCGGTAGCACGGCGACACTTTCCGATGTTTGAGTCTCCTCCATTTCGGCTGTTCTCGCCTCTCGCACACACTATGGCGTCAGCGCACGCTCAACGCAGCGCCACGATTCCTCGATAGCCGCGATTACTCGCGATCACTGGACTTCTCGTGTTCACTCGCGACAACACGGCCGCAAAGTAAACCCACGATCCGATCGAAATTGCAAGTGTCGTTGAACGGGCCCTACGTTACATTTATTGCACCTTTCATACTTTCTCCTACAAACTCGCAGCAGAATCTTTACTTCCTGCGTATACATCACGCACACGAGTCTCCGATGTCGAGTGCCATCTTTATGTTCGCCGAGCAGCGCTCGGTTTGAATCGTCTGTTTCTTTCGCTAACGTTCAATTCAACCGGTATTTAGTTTACGCACCGTATTATATTACAGACTCGGGATATTATACATTGGCATGCGAGTGAACATGTGATCAGTTTCAATGGATTCGGTGGAAGAATTCTCCACGATGTAGAAACCTCTCTAACCTATTTTCATGCTAGACCCGGTCGCCGCGCGAGGAAATTTCAACGATTACAGCTGATTGATAGTGATGGTACATTAATGTTGTTTACTCTACTATGTATTCGAACGAAGGTGCGGGAAAAGTATCCTCTGGTCACGACGCACAGGAGCTAGAGAATTTAGAACTGCTCGAAGAAGTTAACTCTACTACATTAGGTATATATTTATTGGCAAGTTTTAGAATCGACGAAGTTTTTAAAGAATATATTCTGCCACACTAATTGGTTTTCAGAGAATTCTTCGAATGAATTTTCACCGTTACCAAAGACTCGTGGTAGTTTAGGGGGGCCGAAAGAGATTTCAACGATTGCGACGCAGACCCCTCTAACGTTAATTAGGCTTACTCTATCGGCACCGCTGTCGGATAAACGATTTATCGACTCTACCACATCTCGGACGCGTTTTAATCAATTGTCAATTAACGAAGCAAATGAAGCCCGCGAGAATGCCAAGTCCCTTTCGGGCACACTTGTTCGAAGCCAGGTACTTTGTAAATATTGGTCCTCGTACGAATCTTTAACCTTTAGAGGGCCGGGATTTTTTCATTGAAATTGTAAATTTTATTTACTTAAAATCCAAATTTTCAATGGCCACTATAGTGGCCACCCCGGCTCTCTAAAGGTTAAGTACGTGTACATTTAATGTTGCCCAAGGTGTCGATCACGGTTAGTCGAGAAGCCAGAACACAAGCAACACCGCCGCATCCATTGGCGATACATTCGATCCCCGAAACTTCGCGAGACACCTTGCAAATTTCAACTTCCCCTTCCTCCACCAAATCCGAACGGAGGAACGAGATTTTCACCGTGGCCACCGATTACGGAAGCTCTTCGTCCGATTCCCGTAGCATATTGATAAACACTATCAGTGCAACCGGTATACCCTATCAACGCTTTTCTTTACGGTTTACGGAGTCTACTTTAAGGAACTACTTTTATCATCTGAACCGTGTGTTTCGTCTCAGGTAATCGAGCTTTGCATTTGTCCGTCCGAAATGGGTACGAACGCTCCGACATATTAGACGTGGCATCACCTACCGCGGAACGAATGATAGATAATTCGCCGACGAGTAGATTGAGTCATCGACGATGGAGCTTAAGTAATTGCTTGCGGTGCATGTCTGCAATTCACGACCAAGTATTCATTCTCATATAATTTAATCGTGTCCCGTACGGTGTCGCGAATTTTTAAGATAACTGATTCACGCGATAGTCAGACACGCGCCCTTACATGAGAGACGCACCACCTACTTATTCTGCGATACATGCTAATCGTGCAACGATAATCCGCCATTGGAGACCTTTCCGGTCAACGAATCAATCGTCCTTCATAGCCCCGATACCACCGCCCAGCTACGCTCAAGCTCTTGGAATAAGCCTCGCGTCTTATTCCGGGGATCGTCTGTTCTCGGTTGCACGTAATAAGATATTTTTTACGAATCTGTTTTACGCACGGCAGGGTAAACGTTCGGGAGTGATAATTGTTTTCTTTGTAGCAAGCACGAATGTATCGTGGTCGCCAAGACCTACAGCCACGATGTGCCCGCGATGCACCATGACTATCGTTACCACTATAGAGGTTCGACAATCTATAATTACCCACGTCGCTGCTTTCACGCTCTTTTTATGCGGGTACAAAAAGTATCTACACGCCTTCGAAGACGTTAAGGCACATAAAGCAACATCGTCTCCGTTTACAGATGCTGGCCCTGTTGCATGATACCGTACTGCGTGAACTCGTGCAAAAATATCGAGCATTTCTGCCCCGTGTGCCGTGCGCATCTTGGAACGTACAGACCGTGGTGACAAACGTTTAGAAAGCTCGCTTTCTCGCGTATTACCCGAAGCATCTTGCACGTCCATTAAGACACATTATCTACTCGAAACGTTTTGTAAAATCCTCGACCCATTTATCGTACGAAACCAAGGTGCGAGGAAACATTGTCCCGAAGATATCATCCAGTGGAGAGCCCCTCGAGCGCATTGTTCGCTGCGGTTGCATACGAGATCGTTGAGAGTTGTTTAATTACAGCTGTGAAAGTAAACCCGCTATCTTGTCACGAAGGGTGAACACAATGGTCGAGTGTTACGAATTTGCTCCCAATAAAAATCTCTTCGCTTTCCCTTGGTCTGTTTACAAGCCGAACCCTCGACTGGTGGAAAAACAATCGCGAGGCGATCTAATGAATTTACCGCGTGATATGCAGACCGTGTAAATACACTCTCAGGTTCATATATTATCCTTCGCGTCGCTCGTCTTTTGTCAGTCGTGGTTTCACCGCCGTGAGGAGTAGTGTCTTTAGGCGTCGTGGTTAGGTTGAATCGCGCACGGAGTGACGTTGTTGCATCGCTGCGTGATCTTTACATAGTACATGCACATCTCGCGCAACAATGCGTAGCTACAGCTTTGTATTTTTGTTATACCTCGTTGCGACGTGGGCGGACGTTGACGCGTGGGACACTTTGAAAAGATTCACGCATTTTTGGCAAACAAACGGCAATCGATCGTTGCCAGGAAATTCGCCACAGAGTGCAGCATCGCAATCATCGCCGACCAATTCCCAGAATAGTGGACCAAGCTACGCTGGCAGGGGAAAACGACGTAATGTATAGAAGAGTTGTTTCTTTTTTTTTCATCAACTATTCTTTATCCCGTAGAATAATTCCTCGCGTTTGTTGCACGCAGTCTTCCCGTTGTTCACCTTAGTGAAGTTCGACAATAATATTTGCGCCGGGCTGAGTGGCGAGAATGGCACTTGCGTGCCAGCGTCCGAATGCTCGCAACGCGGAGGTGTATCTAGTGGGATTTGTGCGAACGGTTATGGAGTCTGTTGCATCGGTAAATTGGTTACTTAACCTTTCTTCCTAGCGGTAGAACAGTCGTGGTAGCGCTGCACAGTGTAACGAGTATGTAGGAAAAAAAGTCAAAAATCAATTTTCCATTATGGTACTATCAATTCCTCGAAATGAAATACAAAATTTCGAAACTCAAATTTTTGCTTTTTGAACACGTGTCGCGACACTGTGCGCCGTAGCGATAGTGAAAAAGGTAACCTTAGAAACTTAGGAGGTAGACTATTAAAAGAATGTTCCGCTGTGTTAGTAACTGTGACTTGCGGCGAGACGACTGCCAACAATAATACTTATTTCGTTAATCCGAATTATCCATCGAGTTTCGATGGGACGGAATCTTGCCAGTTAACAATCGTTAAATCGCACCCAGCCGTGTGTCAATTTCGGTGAGCTATTGCTTCGTCTTCGAAGTGCCTTTATCCAATAAGGTCGTTGAAAATTGAAACCCTACCTTTTAGACTGGATTTCATGCAGTTTAACATAAGAGGGCCGGAGGTGACTAATCACCAATGTATCTATGATCAATTTATCGTTTCTGGAGGGAATCCAGTGCCTACTATATGCGGATCCAACACTGGCAATCATAGTACGTGCCAACTTTATTACGACGCGCGTTACGAAGAGTAGCACGTTTCATTCTTTTCTTACGGACAACTGCATGTAGAAAAAAAATGAAACGTGCTACTTTTCGTAACGCGCGTCGGTTAGTGCAAGATTACGACGCTCATCCTAAAGATTACCTTTCTAAATGGCAGTATACATTGACGCCGGTCTGGGGCAAACGAACCCGATCACGTTAACGTTCGTCACGAGTGGAAGTTCGTTCCCTCGATCATGGAAGGTTCGCGTATCTCAAATCCGCTGCAACACCGTGTACAGAGCCGAGGAAGGGTGTTTGCAATACTTCACCGGTATATCCGGTCAGATGAAATCGTTCAATTACGATCCCACAACCGGATTACAATTGTCGAATCAGGATTACAGTATTTGCATCAGGATGGAAAGGAACTTTTGTGGTATTCAGTACACGGCATGCCCAGTTGATGGTAAGAAAATCAGCACGTTGATAAAACAGGGTGTATACGGTAACTGTAGCATAGTTAACCATCGTACATAATTCCGAAGCATCCTGCACAACTTTACTACCCGGTTCGTTAATGATTTCTAACGGTTGCCGACGTTCGACGAGCAGGTCAACCAGTTGTTCCGACCAATGCAGTTCCAGCAGCGCAAATGATGCGCAGCAACGCGTTCACCTTAACGGGTAACACGCAGGGGACGCAGATCGCGTCGATGACTGCAGCCGCTTGCCAAACCGACTGGTTAACGATCCCTTGCGCATCGAATCTCGGCAGATTACCCACCGCCATGATGACGTGTGTCGATCGGATATGCGGTGGCACGTTCAACGCTGAGAATCAAAATTTGAACGCGTCGTCCGTTCTCAGTAAGTATCTCTCATTTTTCCACTGTATTTCTTTTCATTCCTGTAAGTACTTCAGTCTACACCACGAGCGTTATAAATTCAGAATACGATCTCGTTAGAACGATATCGCGGTTACGTCGCAACGAGGTTAGAATCGCGGCGTTTCGCGCCAAAACAATGACCGCGCGAGTAACTTGTAACTGTTTCTTCTTAGGTACAGTGAAGCCGTTCCGGCTGATTTTTCACACGGACAGCACCGAAGCGCCGAACGACGTTGGGAACCGGGGTTTCTGTCTGAATTATGTCCAGCAACCTTGCACCACGAAGTTGAGGTGAATTTATTTTCAAATACCGTAACAGTTAGTTACAGATATACGCCGAAAGGAAAGGAAAGCAAACGATTTACAATCTGAACATTTATTCGCACACGTTTAAATCGATAAGAGGATTGACATGTCGGTGTTAACGGTGAGAAAGTTTAGTTCGCTTCCCGTTACCGGTCGTCCAACCTTTTACGCGGGAAACATGTGACCAAGTTCGAAGCAGATTCATGGGCGTTCGGAGACTTTTTCCTTGGGGGAGGGGGCAATTTTGGGGTGATGGTAAAGAAAAATATACCCCTCTTGTTTTTTTTAACCCATTTTTTATAGTGCCAATTTAATTTAAACTTTAAAACCGAAATTTAAAAATATTCCCTTTTTTAGTATTAACTTAATAAAGATCAGTTTTGAAAAATAAGCGATCTTTTCTCAAAAGCCAGGGTCTCAAGCTCAACTGCCCCTTTTGCCTCCTCCCCTTGCGGACGCCCATGAACAGATTCTCGGTCACGATAACGCGAAGCGTGGTCGTACGAAATTGGGGCATTAATGTCGCTAATAGGGAAACCATGGTTAACGTAGCTTCACAAACGCATCTCTATCTTATATTAACGTAACATAGTATCACAAGTAGAAATAGAATCATGTACTTAATACAGAGGTAGGTCTAGTTCTTAAAGGATGCAGTATTTCAGTTAAATGGGCACGTCATGAAAAGAGATAGATGACATTAACTACGCTCGACGCGCAACCTTCCGATTTTACGATTAGATTTTAAGACGAACTCCACATTTATCTTAATCAAGAAAGAGCCGATTACGTGTGTAGGTGGGGGTGAATACATTCCAACATCTCGAGATTATTTTCATTTCATTTGTCTAAACTCGACGAGGCTTATCTTAGCTAATAGTTTCGCGGTACTCGAAATTCTTCGAATGAAAGGAAATACCCTAACATGCCTGGTCTATTTTAGTCATAATTCGCCGCCAAATTATTAGCGATAAGCGTCGTTTAGTTTATCGGAGAGAGTTGCCGATGTTAGACCAAATCTCGTTGCAGGCCGTTGAGAATCTTTCGAAACACGCGAGCCACCCTCGCTGCGCATCTGTATTAATCCATTTCATGATCACTTCTGTACCGACGATTAAACGAATCATTATCGCCATCTGAATACGTAGACTACGTTTGAGCTCTGTTTACACGTACGTACTGTGTCGCAGGACAAGCGCGCGCATATACATTCTTAAGTTACAGCGCAAGAAAGAAAACTAATTATCGCTATACATACATCTAAAGTATACAGCCACGTAATAACATTATCGATTCCACTTCTACCGCCTGGCCCGCTTTCTAGATCTGCCTCTTTTCTTTTCATGTCACGTTATTTCTTCGATGCGTAAGCAAATAAGTAAATTTCGACAACCTTCGATACATCCATCTTCAGTTCTCCGATTTACGAATCGAACCTCGAGGTTCAGATTAGTTTCAGTGCGTATTTTTTTATATTTTACCGTGAACGGTTTTCGTATGTACAATGTATACTTTATATTTAATGCGTAGAAAAGTTGTGCAATTTTGTAAATTATTTATAATGATCCAGACACTAAAACGTGCAACATGGCCGAGTGCTGCAGTGAGTATCTAATTCACTAGTTCGTTCTTTTTACGACTCTAGATTGTTGTACACTACACGCCGTACACCCGTACGTAAAATAAGTAAACAAGTTATAAAAATACTAGTGAAAGTTTTAAAAAGTATATGGTGTTACAAAATTGGTCGATAGTCAATTAATGTGCGATGATAGGTGCAAAAGTACTTGGCATTACCAATTAAATTATGTGTAAACAGTAGTTCCGCGCTGTTTTTCGCGCGTTCGCTATGGTCGGTTAGAAAAACGTTTCGCTCATTTCGCGACTCGTTCAGGGCCGCCTTAACAAATTGGAGCGTCCTGGGCTAAAAAATTTTGGCGCCCTAGCCCCCAAGGGTGCGATTTCTTTGCAATCGGTGCAAGGCAGTACATCACAACCCCGGGTCTCCACCAAGGCAAACACGAACAAAAACAATGCCCGCGGACGCCTCTGCCGCAAACATGAACAAAACTCAGCGAACGAATCGTATGCGAACGTCTTCTTCCGTTTGCATCTTGTTCCAGATAGAATTTTTTGTCTCGAAAATTGAAGAGAAAAAAGCATTTCAACATATTTGATTCTTAAGCGCCCTTGGATCACGGGCGCCTCTGGGCTATAGCCCATTCAGCCCATTGGTAAAGGCGGCCCTGGACTCGTTGATGAATATAATACTGTATAGAAAGAAGTCCCTAAAAGATTGTACTGTATTCAATTGATCGAGCTTTTGTATATTCTCCAAAAAGTCAATGGCAAAGTCAGTTTTTAGGCTCTGCGTATTGTTACGCCGAATTGCTCGCGTGAACGTTTCATAGACCAGCTTCTGGGAAGGTCACTGAATTTTATAGCCTGTGTATGCAGAATGCAGCGCGATCGAGAGTTTAATTGGTTAAATATTGGCAACTCCGTAATATGCATGTTAGGATCCTGATCTCGCGCGAACGAAATTAGGGATTCAGTTTCTATGGGCATAGAGTCTCGGATGAGACGGTGATTCACGAAGTACTTCGGAGCGACAGGCCGTTTAGGAATCCTTCGCTGCATGCGCTTTCATGAAGTAAGTCAGCAGGTCGATAGGTAATGGGAACACGATCGTCGAATTCTTCTCGGCTGAGATGGTATTCAGGGTCTGAGAGCGATAGAACGAGAGGGTGAGCATCGGCGCGGAAACATCTGATTAGAATATATATATATATCTGATAAGCTAGGTTGGATCGTACTTGTAAGTAGCGAAGTTGCAACGCCGCGGGAGAATCACCTATCACCTCCGAGGCCTCTCTCAGCGCACGGCTGGCTTTTTGTTCACCTTCAGCTGCGATTACCTGTGAATGATGATAACGAAGGAATAAGGGGGCAAACACTTTCTCGTGTTATCGCCAGAAGAACCGTTTAAGGGGAGGTTCCGGTCTAAGAATCGATTTTTTTTGTTGAAATTCGTAAAATTCCCGAAGTTATAGGCAGTTGAGTCTCGGCACTCACGTAAAACTTTAAACGCGTTTTTCTCGAAACAGTGTTCTGTGCGAATTTTGCGAATTTTACTATAAACCAAGCGGCATTTTATTCAGAAAAGATAGTACTTTCGGAAAATGAAATAAAAAAAATCGATTTTTCGACTGCCTAGTCCCCTTAATGCACTCGAATTCTAGTATCCCGATTCTAGTACGACGAACCTTTGCGCGAGCCTCGCGAGCCGCCTCAGCTTCCGCAGCCATAGCTCTCTGTAACTGAACTGGTAGTCTCACGTCTTTGCTGTGAACGGAATATGAAAGAACAGATGAGCGGGAGAAGGCGCATACATACCACGTATACTTACATCTCGACTCGTTCAACTTTAATTCCCCATGTGTCGGTAGCTTCGTCCAAAGACACCTGGCGTTACATTTCATGTAATTCAGGCCGGTGTTATCGTTCTATCGTAAAGTGACTTTCGTCGAAGCGATTACCTGCATGTTCCCGGAGATAGTCTCGCGCTCGCTGAGGATCTCGTGGAGCGGCCTAGTTCCCATGGTGTTCCGGAGCGTGGTTTGGGCCAACAGTCTGGTGCTGTGGTGAGCATTCTCGACGTTCGCGATCGAGATGGTAGCGTTGTTGACACGGTAGTAAACCACCGCGTCGACGGAAACGGTCACGCTGTCTTTCGTCAACACCTGGCGACAGACAAGTCACCTCTTAATTCTCCGTTATGCACACAAGCGCGATGGCACTTGTCTCGTATCGATTTACCTCTTGCGGTGGAACGTCATACGTGCGTGTTCGCAAGTCCACGCGAGCGTAATTGTCCACGCAGGGAAGTATGAAAAAGATACCTGAAAATATTCTATGCTAGGCACGATCAGGAGTATTGGCTAGGGTTTGTCGGTTTTAAAAACCCGGTTTTTACTTATAAATTTGTAAGATTCGAAAACAGGTTTTTAAATTTAAAAAAAAAACGGTTTTATATACTGTTAATTATTTGGTTAAAAACGTTAATATTTTGACTTGAAATCGCCTCGGACACAAGTATATTGTAGTAGGCAACAGTTTACTGTAAAACTAATCTTCATGAGTTCATATTTTCAGAAAAAAATACTGAATGGAATACAGACTTATAATTAGGTAACACCTTTTAAAAGATTTATGTTTTGTACGGATTTTAGTTTTTTTTCATTTGGTTTTGTATGCAGTATATTTTATTTTGTTATATTTTTGTGACTCCACAATATTAAGAAAACTGAAAACTTTGAAAATAAGTACAAATATTTATTTACTATTTCAATTATATTTTTTGTGAAAAAATCGGAAACCGGTAAAACTTTTTTGGGGGAATAGTGGAATTCAAAAACCGTTTTTTTTTTTCAAAAATCGGTTTTTATATACACCCTAGTACTGGCAATAGGTTTTCAGAGAATGAGCAGATCAGGAGCTTTACCAGGTCCCTTAGCGCCGCCGGAAAGGAGACGTCCTAGCCGAAAGATCACGGCTCGTTCGTATTCCTGCACCACCTAGAGCGGCAGACAATTTAAAAGCGACGTGTCAGTATCCAATAACTCATCGGTGAATGTGTTTTGCAGGTAGTGGCAGTGATGTGGGTCAGCGAACGATCGGACATCTAATTATAAGCCGACAACGGGATTGAAGGAGGATAAAAATGAAGTCCGCGATGCTTGCAACGACCCCGAGGAGTAAACATAGTATCAGGTAAAAGGATGTTTGATATTTTTAGATTTATGGTACGTGGGAGGAAGGATAAAGTTTTAGAATAATAATGAAATTGGCTGGGAGTTTGCCAAAGGTTGGGTGGGAAGGTCTTGTGCTGAAAGTAGTGAGCCCAGGTGTTCGTAGCGTACCTTAAAGCAGACAAACAGGGAGAACGGCATTGTTATGATCACGAGTACCCAAGACAGTCCCACCATAATGTTTCTGCAGGACTTGGTCTCGGCCTCTGTGGTGTCATCCACTAAAACATCAGAGAAATCAGATAGCAAGAACTATCGGTTATAAAACGGGACCCGGTTCTTTCTTCTCCGTAATTAATTATCAGCGCAAGCATCGGAATTGACGCGCCAGTGCTGTTTACTTTGATTCTATCTTTCCTAGTCATACATTTTCTAGCTGGACATGATAAAAAGTAGAGCAAATTTCTTTACACAAAGAAATGGTTTCTTATTCCTCAGAAACTTTTCAGGAATATTAAGGGTTATGCCTAGTTGGCAGGCGAAGAAAAACGTGATTTTCGGGAATTTTTTGTAGAATATCTAATGTATATTTTTTACAACTATTGGCTTATTTTAAAAGTTGTAAATAGTTGTAAAGAATACACATTAGATTTTCCACAAAAAATTCCGAAAAAAGACGTTTTTCTTTCGCCTGAACTAGGCATGACCCCTTAACTCGCCTTGCAAGGAGCAAATGCTCGTCGTTAAAAGATAGCGTGCCGAGTATCTGACTTTCAGTGGTACTTCGGTAGTGGAGAGCACGCCTAGACCGTCTAATCAACCCCGTCTAAACAATGAAAGGGGCTAAGTATCTTCGCGCACATTGAATTTCAAGTATAGGGACAAGTGTCTACTTGGATGAAAGATAGCCGAGGATCGATTAGCCCAACTACGCAAATAGTTCGCGCCTCGTTATTTCCACCCGAGTGTCCCTCTCCGATGCTCTTGAAAATATTGTCACAACAAACGTTCCAACTATTCAACCACTCTCGCTACAACATTCTAATTTGGGTGCCTGTCGTCGAATGAAAGATTAATGTCTTTGTCGGGCGATAGGAATACTTTGTAGTAGCGTGACCATGTTTTATTTCGATTCAGATATTTCTGTAACATCTACGATATACTAGATCCGCCAGGGGCAATCTGTTGCGTGGCTCTGGGGAACGTGAATTATCGTAATTGCAATGTATTTATAGTAATGCTGAGTATTTCCATTGATTTCACGAATACCTTCCGTCTATTCACGCACAGATCGATACACACACACCCACACACACTGTGTTTACAACCTACATACGGGAAATTTACGATTCAGTAGACGGGACAGATGGAAATGGAACTCTGAGATAGTGAAACGCTGCGTGACATGCGACTATGTGGTATATCGCGTTCTAAATGGAATATTTGCGTGACGGGCAGCACATCCAAGACCTCGTTTCAATAATTATAATCAGCAACGTGCCGGGAGCGCGTAAAGAAAGCCTAATAGAGCTGATCCGAGGGAAAGATCGGAAGGCGGCGTGAATTTCAGGGATCGTCGTAAGAAACTTGATAGTATTTCTCGCAGTAGTTCCTAATCAGTAGCTTCTGCTTACCGTCTGTCATCTCGAAGCGATTGTCGAGCTCGAATCGTCAATTAACGCGCGAAGCACACGCGGATACCTCGAAATTCCCAGAGCACAAATGAAAGAAAGCAGGATAGGGGCGAATCGGAGGAATGACGTGTTATTCGCGTCACACGGTTCACTACGAACAGTTGCCTGCCCAGTCTATGTTTAACCACCCACATGGAAAGCCCTAGCTTTCTCTATCTCGATCTCTCCTGCTCTCGTCCGCTCACTCTTGCCCCTTTGTTCTTTCACTTTCTCTCACGTTTGGCTCTCGCTTTGCTCATAGCGGCATGCGCGAAATGCGCGCATCCACCCTTTTCTCCCGGTCACCAAGTAATTCACCACTGTGCCTCCCTTTCTATCTTCGTTACCCCCTAGTTGGCCCTTTTCCTTGGTCCCTTTACCGTTGTATTATCGATTTTGCCCGCGGGGTCAAACGGACGATATTTCTAGATGCTTCTCTTTCGCCTAACAAGTTCGGCTAGAAGCCAGTTATCGCCATTTTGAAGAGCCTATTGGGCGAACGTAGCACATTTAGCCGAGGATAGATAGGACTCGGAATTCATCGGCCAGTTTCTTTCCATAGATTATACTTTGCCGGGGACTAGAGGTACTTGTTAGTACCATTTACTAACTCTCGCAAAAGTGGTTGTATTCCTGCGTAGTAATTGCCTATTCGCCCTGCTGATGTATGGTTGCGAGGGCAGGTATGAAATATTGAAAATCTAGGGTAACATTATAAATATTAAATAACCTCCGCTGTTTACACGCGGCGTGGTTATGTATATAGAACCGGGACGAAGGTATAGCTTATTCTTCGTTACATAGGAACGTTAGGATCCAAAATTCTAGAGATATGTATTACTACGATTCACATTTGCCAGTTACAAACTGCGTTCCAGTTATGTACCCGCGATTCAGGTCGCCGCGGTGGGTATATTTGATTTTCCGGAGATATTTTTATCGATTTATCGTCAAGAATAACGCGCTACGTATCAGTTTATAGTCAACCGGCACAATCCATACACAAGGTGAATGCTAAACAACTCAAGTTCACCTATGCGAGGCGAAGTGTCGTGCAATTTTTCGAATGTTCGGAAAGAGGACGCGCGACGTTCAGTTTCGCTGAGACTTGTCTGATTAATCGTGGACTGTTTCTACTCGCAGCGGTGCAGGGCGAATTCTCCTCTCGTCCTCGTAACACCGCCACGTCCATTTCATTTATGCATTCAGTTTCTTCCACTGTAGTTAAATGTCGTGGCATGTTTGTCTAAACGAAGTATTTACACATTTGATGGGAAGCGTGGGAACGGGAGTTTTCGTAGAATTATCGACGACCTTTAACGTACTCGCAACCACGGAGTATTACTACTTGCGGCACGTAACAGGATATTTGACCTTCTTTACACTTAAGTAATATTTAATGACCGACACGATTCGCGTTATAGGTACTTCGATCCCGCCGAATTTAATGGAATACGTACACGTAAGCCTGAATAGACTTGCGATATATGTATCTTGCGTGAAATTCTTGGATCACTCACCGCCGATGATGCGATTTTGTATATCATCCGGTCGCGTGTTGACCTGTATCGTTGATCCGTTTCCGTTGCTGAGGGATGCCATGGGGATAGACATGTCAACCGGGTTCACACGGGTTTCGAATCTCGCCACCTAAATGGAGAAGGAAAGACGTGCCGTGTGGTACAACTAGGACCGGTCGACAGAGTCGAAAATTCCGCGGAGCATGAAAACTCGAAGCTGGGGTGCAGCAGAACCGATTATTTAATTCACGGATACATTCAGTGTACGCGCAATGATCATTCTTCGGAATACAGATTTCCCATCGACTTCGAAAATCTTTGTTCCAATCGCATGCACGTGTGCCACACTCGCGACGCGATTATCACTTTGCACGCCGATTTCGGATTATCGTCAAGCTTGATCGGTCGACAATTGCGTGTTCACCGTGTCTCTGGTACGAGGGCGAGAGATGTGTACCAGAGGCTGGGGTGCGAGAGAAAACGCGACAAGTGGGTGAGGCTAGATTTTGTAACGCGGCATTTGATTCCAAATCTGTTACACGTACTCAGCATGAGAAATGAAATCGTAAGAAAGAGGAATGGGTAGTCACCTTGTGTTGATTGTTGTGTACCGTTGAAACAACTAACAAGACGAATAAAGGGAGCGTTGCGATGCCTTGGCGCTTTATACGACGACGGCCGCCGCCCTAACTAGTAGTACGGGGAAACGTGTGGTCAGCCAATCGTTGTGGCGTCATACGCGCTGGTCAGCACTGTCAGTCAGCGGTGCTTTGCTTTTTACTTCTCAAAACTCCCGTCCGGAGGATTCACAGAAAATTCTGGGCGAACCCACGCAGAGACGCAAAATTACAATTTTTTTTTGTATATCGGAAGAGAAAATTTGATTCTACATTCTTCGCGGCACGTGACGCTGGATTCGAGCTATTTCAATTTTTAGGATTTGATATTCAACAAAATCTACAGTTGCAATTGAAAATTTTGAAGCAATACAGTGGCCTGTACGAGCCTCGGACGTTACGTAACGGTGACGAAAATATTCCATCATTTGCACCAGATTCAGTACACATTACAGAATTTAATAAAGTTTAATGAAATTTTACTTGTTCGTTAAAAACAGAAAGAGTAGAATGTAATATAAAATAACGCGGTTCGCGTTACGCGTAAGCTGTAGGTACAAGTGCACGTGCACTCTTTATTACACCCCAAGGGCATTTGTATTAAATGTGAGAATTAAAGCATCCTCGATAAGTCGAGTGTAGCTTCGCGTTGCTATTACACTTTGCATATATAGTTACCGAAACATGCAATCGAGGCTGACTTACAAATTACAAGGGTCAATGAATAATGAGGATAAAACTGATTAAGAGTGCAAGTTTATTGACATACTCTTGAAATGTATAACAATATTACCGTATGATACATCGCGCTCTTCGATTCAGTAGAAATGTGTGTTCCATTACAAATGACACTTCTGCGAATCGTTTCTCATAAATACATTACAGTGAAATTATGTAATCGAAGGGATTAAAACTTAGAAACGATCGTGCCGCTCGACGATTTTGTTGCATCGATCTCCTTAAACGTTAAAAGACACTGATCGATATTGAAATATAAAAATGCACCGACGTTGCACCGATTGATATAATCCGGTCGATTTACGGATCGGGAGTGAATACTTTTGTTCTAGACGCCGCTATCGCGCGGTAATATCCGATTTGTACACTTCCCCGTGCGCGCGAGTACGATACGTATACGCGGGCGTAGAAATTTATTAGGCAAACTATTATGATGGAACCGTGGAACGTATCACGCGATGATATACACGGTATATTTCCTCTGCTAGCCTCGGCCCTTCGTCGCTGTGACTGGACGGCGCCCAGCTTTCGGCAGAGATCGCGAATAGTCTTTAAAATACTGGCTCATAATTTCTTGCGATCGCCTGGTTACTGGCCTCAATTTATGCGACTTACTTTCGTACTTAAAATGCGAGACCCGCTTCGGAGTAAGTGGTGAATATCTTCTCGATCGAATTAGCGTAAGCCGCTGTCCTCAAGTCCAAGCCGAGGTTGAATTTCATCGCAGTTTTCATGATAGCCTGCAACGAGATGGTAAAATTCATTAGAACACAGCAAGTTAATCGCCAGCCGCGAGGAATAAGAAAGACGGATACCCTAGCAGATCTCTCCATGGTATAATCCAAACCGGAGTGGACGATGTCTTTTTCGGAAGCACCAGAAATACGTTTCTGGAAAGCCTCGGATGGTGTGACGGGAATTCTGCCCCCGACACGGCCAAACCTACGCTCCAGCGACTCCTGTACAGATTCTGCGAAAACCAATCCGACAGGTTCATAAGGTCAGCTTACAAGATTTGACAGAAAAGTGTCACGCTTGGCTATTTATTAACGTACCCAGCAGGTGATGGTTGGATTCTCTTTCGTATTTGAAAGTGAGTCGACCGTAGGACACGTGATTCAGATTCTTCAACCACTCGAAGAAAGAGACTGTAACACCACCGGCGTTGATATACAGGTCCGGTATGACGAGGATATTTCTATCAATTAGAATCTTATCGGCAGCTGGGGTGGTTGGTCCATTGGCAGCTTCGGCTATGATTTTAGCCTAAACGGCACGGTATCGTTGAGAGAAACCAAGTGAAACTTATACAAAACGGAGAGACGGTCTTTACCTGAATGCGAGAAGCATTTTCCGTGGTGATAACTTTCTCAACGGCGGCGGGAATAAATATATCACAAGGCTCGTACATGAGATTCTCACCCTGATACGGCTCAGCTCCAGAGAAGCCCACGATAGTGCCATTTTCTATACGGTAGTCTTCCAGTTGCTAGAGGTGGAGCAATCTCATTAACAGTGTTGCGTAATCGGCATAATTTCTCGTCGCCGGTTCAAGGACGTTGGGTGAACTTACCTTGGGATCGATACCTTCCGGATTGTAGATAGCACCGTCGTGTTCAATTACTCCTATGCAAGCGGCACCGGCGCGATGCAAGTAACGCATCGAGTGCAAGCCAACGTTACCGAAACCTTGGACGATGAACGTTTTTCCTCCCCAGCCGGGCGTGGTGCCTGCAATCCATTGAGCTCGTAGACTCGTAGCCCTCGGGCAAGCGGAAAGTACGGTACTCGGTCGTAACTCACCGATCATACTCATGTAGTTAGCTTCGTTGATAAAGTTCTCCAGACCGTGGAATACACCTCGGCCTGTCGCGGATATGCGCCCGTGAATTCCACCTTGGTTGATAGGCTTCCCTGTCACGCAGGCATGGGCGTTGATGTCCAAGTGGCCTATGGTCTTCGCGTATGTGTCGGCGATCCAGGACATCTCGCGCTCGCCGGTTCCCATGTCGGGGGCAGGCACGTCGACCCCGGGCCCTTCAAGTTCGAACAATTACAACTACTCCAGTATAAAGAGATTCGCGTTTGCGGCTGTGATTCTTAGAACTCTATCAGGTTCGTTGGAAAGATGCAACGGTATCGAGTCACGCGATTCTTGATGATTGAATTAGCTAGGACCAAGTTGCGGTCCGTTCGAATTACCAGATAGCACGTTATCGTAAGACAAATTCCGCGAAAAATGTAGTCAAAACAAATGGATTTCGTCGCGTCGGAATGATAACTCGGGTAATAAACTTTTTAAACAGAAGCTTAGCGTTCGAAAAAAAAGATACGACGTTGTAGAATCCTACCGATGAAGCCTTTCTTCGCGAGCTCCAACGTGAACCTCCTGGTGATTTTCTCCAGCTCGTGTTCGGAGTACAATTTCGGATTAATCTTGATGCCAGCTTTAGCCCCACCGAAAGGAACGTCCACGCAGGCACACTTGAAAGTCATTAGCGCTGACAAAGCCTTCACCTCGTCCCGCGATACGTCCATCGAGAAACGAATACCTAAAAAGAAGACGAGCAAACACGCTGCAATATTTCTGATAGAATCTCTTGGCTCGCAACATGCTGCAACAACGCTAAATATAAACTCGAACAGTAGGGTGAACACGCGCGAGGCGATATTTTTTCCCCCGAGAACCTTTAGAATCGTCGGTTAAAACCTGCTCGATATAAAATAATAGATAACGCTAACGAAAAGGATTACTTTACTATCATTTAATCGCACGGTCTTTTAAGCGCAGACGGGGAAGCTTAAGCGGCGCAAAGAAAGCGCAGAGACATTAACGGTAAAAATTCGCTAGATAATCTCGTAATTGATGCCGCTTTAGAAACGGCAGAATGTAATTCTACCGTGGGACTTGCGCGGTCTAAAATAATCTTCCAACTTCCTCCAAGAAATTACGCAATGGACGCTTCGATCTTTAGGCGATAATATTGCACGTCGTTAACAGAGATTCTCTGTACCGCGCAAACACGAGCGGATCTATTTTTATTCGAAAACGCCCATCCTGAGTGGCAACACGTCGTAAATTGACGACTGACGAAAGTAGTCAATATTACGCAAAAGTTATCGCTTCGAAATAGTTATACAACTGTGGCCCGCCTAGCTCTTGTGTCCCAGAATGGCTCCTTTAATCATTCTTTTAAATAACATCTGGAAAGCGTGCTTGACCATTCGCAGAAACTCGAGTATGGTTTTCAAGCACGTAAGAATTTAGCGAGAAGAGCGGATGGTTGGATGTCTGATCAGCGGTTTCTGTATTCTACTGGTTTCTGGTATAGATAAGAAAAGTTTGAGGCTCGCCAAGAGCATTGACCTTATGAATCATGACATTGGCACGATAGTTGCAATTGCCAAACTCTCTGGGATTTAAATCGCGGATCAGTTGGTTAGCTAATGTTTGGCAGGGAAGGGGGAAAAGGTAGACAGCTTGGCATCGTCGTGTAACTTTGCATCGCCTTATTCTAACTATAGAGCAAAAAGATATATCCGACTAATCGCCGGGCGTGTATCATCATCGACGAATGCTTTATAAATTTTCATTATTCCTGAAGCGAGTTACGCAATGGGCGCGCCAGCGAGCGTTCCTTTAATTCGTGAGACGTTGCGGAGCATCTGCCGCGCGCGATTCATTTAAAATCTTAATTGAAACAGAAATCCGTTTCGATGACTGTCGTAAGCACTATCAATAGATAAATGTTAGTTGACAGCTTTAGGGTAGCACAGAGTAGAGGAGGTAATTATAATGCTGTGTCGAGAAACGGTAGTCGCCAGCGGCCAAGGTAATTTGTTTACTTGGCTCGTGGTGAACACTCGCCGATTCTGTTTCACACGTGATTGCTAAGGACGAGCTCATACAAATTTATATCAAGGAGACGGCAATACATACACGGAGTGAATCATCCGAAAGGGTACACCTAAATACCTTTATTGCTTTCGAAGATACCGAAATATCGCGTCCAAGTTGACATTGTATCGCTCGAATAGCCGGATGTAATAACGAGAGTAGACTGGGAGATGTGTTAATTGCAACGTGCATTTATATTCGCGAACGCACGAGGGAATTAATCGGTGTAACATAATCTGCGTGAGTAACGAAGTTTCCAAACGCAGACTAAACATACACGTGTGCTGTTTATCATACTCGACCATCTAGTGTTGTAGGTCGTTAAAAAACACAACTTTAATAATTGCTTCTAGCTACACCCTGCTATTTTTTTGTTCGAACGATTGTGTTATAGAAGCAAGAACAGGCGGCATCCTAGAGAGGACTTTTGTTTTCGACACTTGCGCTACGCTAAGTTTGTTTAACCAGAGGCACAGAGCCGTAAATTATCTTTAAACACGTTCGGTACGTGTCCCTACGTAATACGTATACACCATCGATAATCTGGTCTCGTAGAATCGAGGTTAAAACCGCGTGTTGTAACGTACGAAGCCTTAAAATTGTCGTAAGTGTCACGAGTCTAATTATATTATATAAACGTAAACGACCGATTGCGGTGAATTTAGAAATTTTTGCAGATAGACGGACACACGTGGATTGGACGAATTTACTTTGAAAAATTTCGGGAACGTTCCGCGTTGTTATCGATGACGTAATTAATGCGTCCTCGATATTGAATTGAAGCAGTCAAAGGTAACTCCAGCAGAAAGGAAGAAAAGAATTACTTAATGATGTTAAGCTTGCTCTATAAGAGAAGATATAAACGATAGCTGTTTCACATACGTTTAACCGATATCAATGTCATGAGAAATGAGTGCAAACGCACGATAGTCGATATAGAAATCGTTATCGGTTGCAGTATCCGCGTAGCGGTCGAAAAGAACTGGTCGATATTCGACACGGTAAGAATCCTGCGGATGTTCTAAGAGGGGAAACGCGTTATTGCGAGCCGGAGGCGATGAATTTTAGAATTTTACCTCCTTTGCATGGTGTTCTATGGGTGGAATGCTGCGCGCGATAGCCAGTGATCATCTCATAGTCGCCCGAGTCGCGCCTCAGGGGGAAAGTGGTCTCGAGGATGTGGTCACATGGTTCCATTAGCATCAGGATACCCTTCACCTTTTTCTTCCTCTCTTCCACGCTCATCCTAGAACGTTTGCCGATATCCTCGACCAGCTTGTCCTCTACGATCTGACAAGCACGATGAAAGAAGTATTCGACCATGTCGAAGAACTTTGGGTTCGCTTCCGAGGGGATCTCCTTGAGTCGGTCGGGTATCTGATGATCGGCGTAACCGCGTGCTTGAAACGCCGGCACAATGCGTATCAACGTATTGTGGACAATGTCATTGTTGCACGGTACTTGTTTCAACGCGATCGACGATCTGGTCAGTTTCCTTACGTGAAACATTTTTCTGCGATAGCCCTCTTTGGCGTACTGTATGCTGCAACTGTTCCACCGACTCCGCGACTCCCTCTAACACACACGCCTCGGTAGCTCGGTACCTTCTTTCTCTCCACCTCCACACACTCGAAACGTCCGTTACTCTCCCTCTCTATCCTCTGATCTTCTTATCCGATACCTCTCGGTGGCTCTCGGAGCTCAGGCCAGCTCAGGCTCTCGACCGACTGCGAGAGCAACTGTGTTCCTTTAGTACCGATCGAAACAACCTTGCCTTTCCGCCGCGTTCCGGACACCAACTTCTCTACCTACCACCTCACACCACCCTGCTTGCCAACTAGTACAATCGCTTCGGCTACCTGCCAACTGCCAACTCGAGCTTCTCTCCTCCGCCTCTCTCCGCGACTCACTAACGCGAAAGAAATTCTGCCAACGTTTACCTATCAAATCTACCTATACGATTCAACGAGATTTGTTGCATTGGCACTGTTCGCTCTACCCCAAGCCTTTGCTCTCGCTAACCAATCGAACGTTGAATTTTTCACGTCGACAGCCGGCTGGCCCCGCATGTCCCCGGCTGCCCATTATGCGATTGGTAGTACGCGTTGTTTCCAGCCTTCTCCCGTAAACGCGCAAATGCTTCCCCGTGGTATATTAATTCGAACAATGGGAATGAAAATGCGAGAATGAAAGATGATATCGTGACGAGTAGATGCCTCGCGTTTAAGTCCATGCGTTACTCTAAAAATCCCGTTGAATTTATTTAGACAGCGAACGAAGGCCACGCGATATGTCGCGTATCAGCTGAAATTATTATTTTCCTTAAATCGGGATTATATTTTTGTTGGGTTTAGAGAAGGTTGACAGTTCGATGTTACGCGCATCACCTATCTCTCGCATTTAACTTTCTTGCCGTTGGAACCGACAGTAATCCCCGCTTGTAAAATAGCCTAAATTCCTTGTGTTCTTCTGTCTAACTTTATTCGCGTGAAAAAGTGTGCATTGACATCACGTTGTCGTCCATAAAACAACGATCGTATGATATAAATTCTTCTCGATTCAGTTCTGGATGCATTTAAACGTGTAGTTCCGCGTCGAGCTTACAGCATGTCCGAAGAAGTGAACCCCTCGGGTCCTATTAAAAAAAAGCAGCGTAATAAAGGCAAAAGCCTCGTACAAAATGATAGTAAAAAAGTAATTGCAAAAGGAATATCGGGCAAACCGATGTGCTCGAAGCAGCCTCAAAAAGATGGAGCACCTTGCCACAATAATAGCCAGGATGCTTCGCAGCAGACTCTCAAGCAGGTCAAATTTTTCTTTCTTTCTGAACATCAGCCCATTTAAATAAACGATCATATTAAACGTTCGTGTTTTCTACAGAAAAAGCAAAAAACTTTTGAGGTGCGGAAGGAGCAAAGTAAATTAGTAAAAAAAGGACAGCAAAAGCGTGATTTTAAGAACAGCGAAGAAGTTATAGAAACAACGAAGGAGAACAGTAAAATAGACAACGACGCTAGGGGAGAGAACGGAGCCAACGATCAGAAAAGTTCCAAGCGCTCGAAAGACAGAGAGACATTTCTTGAACATATTCCCGTAAAGCAAATTGATAAGCTTTTAAAGAATCAAAGCGCAGACAATATAGAATACATGGAAGGATATCTGCGTATCAATCCCAAGTTCTTTAAACACGCGTACTTGTCTTTCTCCGACGATCAGCGGGATTTATTGATCATTGGTTTAAGAGACAGAAATCGAGCTTTCGAAGGGGACTACGTCGTAGCTCGCATCAACCCTCCGGACAAATGGCACACAGTTCCAGGGGGTCAGAAGCAGAAGACTGGCGTCATTGTTTGTATACGAGAGGAAATACATCCGAGAAGAACGATCGGGCATTTGAAACATGACGGTGCATCTACGATTTTCTATCCTAGGGACAAACGTATTCCATTGTTGAAAATAATCCCCACATCGCTGCCAAAGGGGTTCGTCGCGCAGCCAAGCATATACGAGGATACGTTGTTCCTAGCTGCCGTAACTAATTGGGTGAAACCTTATTTTGTAGTTGGGTATGATAGTAATTTAAAAGACCGAACAGTTTCTAGCATTAAAGTTTATTAACATCTTATAATCGTTGCAGGAGAGTCGTAGAAATAGTTGGAACTGCGGGTGATATAAAAGCCGAGTCGCTCGCTATATTATCCGAACACAACATAGACGTAACACCTTACAGCCAAGAATTAATAAAAGGTCTTCCGAGCAGCGACTACGTATTAACGGAAGAAGATATAATGGGTAGAGAGGATTGGAGACCCGAATGTGTGTTTACTATCGATCCAGACACTGCTGTCGATTTAGACGATGCAGTTTCTTGTAAACTTTTGGAGAATGGAAACTACGAAGTAATTTTTCATTATTCAGAAGTACTCTTCGTATAATTAACTTATTATATATTTAGGTGTTTTATATTTTCTTATTATAGATTGGTGTACATATATCCGATGTTGCTCATTTTATGGAATTTTTATCTCCATTAGATGTTCAAGTAGCAAAACGAGCAACAACTGTTTACATGACCGACACTGCGTACCATATGTTACCGAAACAGCTGTGTCAAGCGTGTTCTCTGCTACCTGGTCAAGATAAGCTAACATTTTCCGTCATTTGGGAAATGACAACAGATGGAAAAGTCGTCGCATCTCGTTTCTCTAAGACTATAATAAATTCATGCTGCCAAATGGCTTACAAGCATGCTCAGACATTTATTGAAAATCCAAGCAATAAGTGGCCTGACGATTTTTTAAATATAAGTGAGAATTACAGTGCTAACGATTTGTCGGTAAAAGTAAATATTTTGTATAATTTAAGTGTCCAACTGCGTAGCGAAAGATTAGGGAATGGCGCTTTAACGATACATCAGCCAAAATTGCACATCGCAATTGATAGAACCACTGGATTACCAATATCTTACAGCATCGAAGAGCTAAAAGACAGCAATAGGTATAAATATTGCTTTCCGATAGAAATCAATGCTCCGGACGGATTATTTAAATAACTGCGTTTTAGGCTTATAGAAGAGTTCATGTTGCTAGCTAATAAAACAGTGGCTACATATTTGTACGATAAGATTCCCGAAACCGCTTTACTACGTAATCATAGAGAGCCCTCGAAGTTCGTTCTCAAGGGAACCAAAGAAACTTTACAGAAGTTTGGAATTCATTTAGAAATCGAATCATCGGCATCTTTGCACGCTAGCATCAAACGCTACGAAGAAGAATTAGAATCGGAATGTAACGAGGTTGATGATACAGTGAAATACAGGATGATGGTCATCTATAATCTTTGCTCCAAAGCTATGAATGTACGATATTTTCTGTATAACTCACTATTTTATAAGATTTTCTCAGCGTAACAGCTTTGCATAATTTCGTTTATTCGCAGCGTGCCACCTACAAATGTTCGGCTACCTTTAACGCAGAAGAGGAGTTGAGACATTACGCTTTGAATATGCCGTTTTATACGCATTTCACTTCCCCGATTAGGCGATACCCTGATTGCATGGTGCACCGTTTACTTTATTCGACCATAAGAGACGAAGTATTACCCGAAGAATGGACGCAAAAGCTGTGTACGGCGTAAGTTACCGAAGATACGACGAGTAGCACTGTGTAAGAACATTTCGTTAATCCTAGCGTTGTTTCTACCACTATAGAATAGCGAGAAATTGTAATATAAAAAAGTACACTGCCAAACTAGCCCAGGAACAAAGTAGCATATTGTACTTCACATATTTAATAGATATAAATGGCCCTATTATCACTATGGGTATTGTCTTAGATGTAAAAGAGCAGAGTGTAGATGTTATACTATGTAAAGGGGGCATAAAATTGAAGATTTATCTCGTGGATTTGAAGAAGCTGGCAACTATTAAATATTCCACGGAATATTCAGTTCCAACCATAAGTATTTCCTGGAAACAACCTGCCGTTACTCAGGTAACATAAAATACGCATGTTACTGTTCTAAGCGAGGAAGGAATTGGAGAAGAAAGAATGTCAATAATTTGCCCGATATTTTCCAGGTAATAAATATGTTTAGTTTATTATATTTGAGGATTGAGAAACATCCTGTGTCATATCAACCAACTGGTATTCTCTTACCACCGAATCCGGGGGCAGAGTTGGAACAATGATTAATTTGTTAATCCTGACGTAAATTACTATATTTTGGACAGATCAATGCAAACACATCTTCATCTCTGTACACGTGTATATGCGACTGAAATTTTTTTACTTTTCGAACATATACATATGTATTTATTTTGTTAAACATTTTTAGATGTACGATACATTGTGTGTACATATTTTCGTAATGAATTCTTTTATCAAGACGAAAGTTACATTTATGTTGTAAAGATATTTTATACACAGAATCAAATGCAAGATGTAGAAAATAAATTCTTTTACATGGATCTTCTTTATTTCGATAATGCTTTAAAGTACATTGCGAAAAACATTTTTACATCTTTATGACCGTACGATTTCATTAATTTCTGAACTATCGGTACGTATACAAATAAATAGTTTTTACTTACACCTAACTTTGTACATAAAATTATGTATATCATACGCAAAATATATGTTTTGTATATATATACGGACTAATGAACCCAAATTACTGCTTAAAACTTTTATTTTCATATAAAAAAGACTTCACATAATAGACCTAAGAATTTTATGATTCTTTCTTGTACAGTTACATGTATACAACAGATTTGCTAATTCCAGAATAACGTAATGCTCCACGTAACGACAAATTAGCACAACTATTCGAGGTCCAACGTTAAACGGTGTCCTACGATTTAGACAGGGAAAGCAATATGTACTAGACTTTGCGGGGGAATACGAATTTCTTCACTTCCATCGAACTGTAGGTATTTCCTAAGTTTATTTTAATTGATTTCAGACATTACTCTTTTACAATAAAATAGGATTGTTACTTTGCCGCTAATCAATTTTTCACAATTAAAATGTAGCTTCACTCTCGCAACAGCTCTCTTACTTCGAGATCTACTTTCTAAGAGATTGATTAAGGTTTACTTGAACTTTGTACATCGTATCTCTACAGTTGCAAATGTTAATTTACGGCCTACTTAAAAATCGATTCCTTCGATCGGCAACGATCAAATAACATTATTTCAAATCTCTCTTTCTTCGTGTCATATTCGTTCGTTATCGTTATCGCGGAAGATGTGAGTTGTTGCTTTCAGAGAAATTACTTTAACAATTTCGATAAGTAAAGATATCAACGATTTGCAATGTATCGAACGGGAAAGCGATACATTGAATAACAGTCTTTTTTTAATGTATCCAGTATCGCTTACATTAATAAATTATAATAGTAAAAATTAAGATACAATCAACATAAGTTAGTGTATGTTATAGTTAAGCGCAATAGAGGCTGTACATTAGAGAATTTTTCATTAATTTGATATCACCACTTACAAGGAAAGATCCCGAACCGGGAAATTAAAAAAATTCTGAAACTTTGTGAATATGTAGGGGATTTCCTCCGGATTGCAACGCGATTTTTGTTTGCTGCCCAAATTCACTCGAAGGGGGTGAAAGTAACCCCTGAAAATTCGGCTATTTTTCGATTTTGTGTTATACCCTCGCGAACTGTACGAGATAGACAAAAAGTTTCAAGACAAAAGTTACTTCTTTTAATTAGATCTATCGTTTGGTGAAAAAAAATTATTTTACAGTTCACGAGTTATAACACAAAATCGGAAAATAATCGGATTTTCAGGGGTCAATTACATCCGTCTAAAGTGAATTTGGACAGCAAACAAAAATTGCGTTGTAATGAGAAGGAAATCACCTACATATTCACAAAGTTTCAGAATTTTTTGAATTTCCGGGTTCGGGATGTTCCCTTGTTAGAAACAGTTTACACTAGCCGCGTTAGCTCGACGCTTGTGGCTGTTGCGACTGAGATTTATTTCGATGCTCGTAATTTACTAGTCTTTGTCCCACGAGGTATTTGTCATTCTTTATATGCTCGTAGAGCTTTTTGAACTGGCGAATTTGGAAATAAATAACAATGCACACCAGGTTTATTAGCACGAGGAACGGGTACAAACGCCTGGCAATAAGGATCTGCGTTTGTAAATTTGTGATCAGAAGTGGGACTATTCCATAGGCCACGGCGTAAGGAACAGCTAGAGCAAGACCGAAGCAGCATATTACCGGAGCAGCCAATTCAGTAACGATGAACTTCAAATCTATTTCCCTAATGCCATCGTTGTACGCCCGTTCGATTGCCAAGCGAATTCTCCAGTCCGGTCCCATCATGGTAATGGCCGTTGCTATTTTCGTATATAATACACCCAGGGCCCAATCTTGCCAGATGAACAAGATAGGATTCTGTTCGAGGGGTACATGTAAAGGTACCAGGACCACTAATTGAAGAAGAAGACCAAACAGGAGAGGTATTAACCCAATAAGTAGGAAAAATGCAACGAATGCCTTGACGCCTATGATCGCCCAATGTTTTACACGGTCTAAGACAGCTCTTCGTCCGCGAGGTAGCCAAGAGAGTGCCAGGGCTAATCCTCTTGCTGCGGCCCAGCATACATACGTTCCACAGGCTACAGTGTACACTTCGTGAACTCGTCCGGATAAAGCAACTACAGCTTCGCTGGTTTCTGAGAAATTAAACGAAGAGCAAAGTTTAGAATAGAGAAGTTGTTTTAAGTAGTATTCAACGGTCCGCGCGGTTGAAAGGAAACTTACCGGTTCCACTTAAAGTAGGTGGTAAGACCGGCGGAGATGGAGCAGGAGCTCCAACCATCCACAGTGCCATTACTCTGCGGCCAAGCCACACAGGCAGAGTCATTGCTATCAAGCTAGCGATAACAAGGGACACGCAAACGCAGAATAAAAGACCGACTAGCCGAGCAGGGAACCAACGTGGTCTGATGTACGGTTGAAAACCTATTGGCCCTTCTCTGTGCAATAATGCCTGATGCGCGGCACCCAAGTCCGGGTGTTGTGGCTCTTCGATCACCGCCGGCCCTGGATCCTCCGTTTGATCTCGCAGCAGATACGATTGTAAATCGAACATCCAGGCTACTACTCGACACCAGCCTCTTATTAGAGCTTTCAACCATGTACGTGTGTGGGACTGCTCCAACAGCGCGGGAAGAATCACTTGCAGCAGTAACAGCTCCAAAGACAACTCGCTCACCTACATTGCAAGAACATAAAACGAAATAATATAACCACCGCCAGATCACGGAAAGGGAATTATTGTTTTATCTTATTTTACCTGAGCCTCGCTTTGAACGGTCACCGTGTACGGCAGGAATCCTGGCCATGCCCATCTTAGAAGTTTCACCGGCAACCATAACATTAACAGAATAGCTGTTCCGAATATAACCGCGGACGCCACGAGTCTCCTTACGTGTCTTAAAATTGGAAGATGTATCATCTCTTGGATAGGAGAGAAATCGGGATCGTTCAAGTTTCGCAAAAACCAAAGTACCCCTGGCCGTAACACTTCCCGCAGTAACAGAATAAACGAAGCAAAATAATATATATAAATCATCCCTACCAACCAATGGATGAACATCGAAGTGCCAGGGGCAAGTCTAAACGAGGATTCTCGGTCCCTAAGCGTGGCGTCGAACATTGCTAACGAACAAATGTCCAACCACCAACCGCACACTAAAGGTAGCACGCCTATCTCGACAACAGACAGCAATGAAACTTTCACTATGACGTAGCATAAGCCTAGTATACGCTGAGATCGTTGGAAACCTAAAAGGGCCGCGAGTGTGTGAAGGACTACCAAACAAACGCCAATTACACAGTAACCGCACAATGTAGTTACTAATCCCTCGAAATGCGACGCCGCTACATATTCCTGTAGCCCTAATCCTGCTATAGCGAAACTACCAATATGGTAAGGGCAGAAAGCAAAGACCTGAAAGTCAAAGGTAACACATCTCAACTCACGAAAATACGTGGAGATTAATTGCTTAAGCAGGGAGCCCTATTTAGGACGGCTAGGAATGAGGTGATCCTTGGAAAAGATCCGCTGAACAGTTTCTTAGAAAAAAATCCCAAGAATCACCTTACTCCTAGCATCCTAAATAGGGCTCCCCCTTAAAGTTCCGTTCGACTTGAAACATATAGATACATACCATAATAAACAGGGTATTCAGGGAGATAACCCAGAAGACATGCTCAAGGAAAACGAGAGATCCGTCCAAGCCTAAAAGGCGTTCCCAAGTTAACTCTTCGGCAGGTCTATCCCACTCCATTGGATTCCAGTTTGCCTCCTCGGCTTCTCCTTGCGCTTGACCTTCGACTTGATCACCCCACTCTTCGCCAACTCTTGCATTTGCTTGTTCCCCGTCCACCCCCAGTTCGTCTCTTGGGGGGACTGGTTGTTCTACGTCTCTAGGAGGTACAGGTGCATCGATCTCTCTAGGAGGTATTAACGGTTCTACGTTTCTGGGAGCCGCGGGTGGTACCATATCTCTAGGAGGTTGCTCCGCATTTCTGGGAGCCAACTGCGGATCGATATCTCTACCAATTCCTTCAGCTTCGCCTATCCTCTGATTATCCGGCGGATTGTTCTCCTCCGCCCTGTGTCCTTCCGCGTATCCCGAATCGTCATTGAATGGATTCTCTGGCAGGACAGGCAGCTCGCCTCCCGGGTCGCCATTCAGTGGATTCCCCGGCGGGATAGGCAGCTCGTCTCCTGGGTCGTCGTTAAACAGATTCTCCCGCAGCACAGGCAATTCGTCTCCCGAGTCGTCGTTGAATGGATTCCCCGGCAGGACAGGCAGTTCGTCTCTCGGGCCGTCGTTGAACGGATTCTCTCGCAGGATAGGCAATTCGTCTCCCGAGTCGTCATTGAACGGATTCTCTGGCGGGACAGGCGGTTCGTCAATGAAAGGTGGGACGTTATTATTATCTTGGATTTCTTGCTGGGGAAGGGCTCTTTGCTCTTGAAACTGTTGCGGAGGAACTTCCGCGTGCGGAGGATTATCAACGGGGGGCAACTGAACGTTGTCCCTTTCGAGCCAATCCGGGCCACCCGCGTGCAATATTTGTTCCCTTAACCACACCAAACCAATAAATGCGAATAGCGTACAAGTAACTACAAAGCAACCGTGAAATACGTCCGAAGATATATTTTCTGCGGATAGCATATCCATTGGCAATGACATTATCTGTAAAAAAAGCATTTTACTCTTCCCTCATCTATCATAAAATTCCATTCAACTATACGCCTACATTAGAAGAGATTACTCACTCGAACCAGATCAAGTGGTCCGCTAAACAACGCTCTATAAGTCCTGCAAGCAGTCAAGGGAACAACACCCAGCCACGCGATCGCTACCAAAGTGTAATGCAACCAGTACTTCACTGCCGTTACAATGCTGGAAAATAATCCGCCAACGACGTCCCTCAGCGGTAAACGGCGTGGCATGTCTGGACTATAAATCGGCGTAAATGAAAAGCGGTATCCGCAAAGTTCGCAGTACTCTTTACGCGAATAGCGCATCCATTGTACTAAGCATTCTTGGTGGATCCATTTAATGCTGCCTGTGCATATGCATGGGTGAAACAAGGGTCTGTCGGAAAGTCCTTCGGATCGACAGACCCTACAGATATCTGCACCTAACATGTCCTCCGTCATGTTTGGTTCTCTTTGAAATAATTGATTAGAGTAACTGTGTTACTGGAACAAGAATGATGAGTCGTTATTATATGATAATTACGAGCAGCATGTATAATTCATAAACGTTCGTGAATACAGTAGAAATGATGAAATATCGAACCATAAGTAGCAACGACCACGAAGCTTTCCATGGATATATTCGTAAAGGTTACAAAACACGTCGAAATTTAACGATTACTACGGAGAAAGATCGGAAACTGACGGAAGTACGAAAGGTGCCACCGAATACCGGATATCTAGCGCATTTATTCGACCGCGAACGAAGTCATTCTATAAACTGATGAAACGTTATTTACAATGTAGTATTATCTGCTTACGCGTGTCTTGACAAAGATGCATGGAATCCAAAATTATCGTGCAAAACATTAAAAATGTCTACTGTTAGTTCCAGCTTTTTCTTTCTTGCGTTAACACACTTGCAACGTTCGCAATGAAAATGTTACTGTCGGTTACTGTGCCCCGCGAAGAATGCGAGTTATTCAACCTTATTCAACCGTCAGCCACGGAAAATGTCATTTTTTCTCAGTAAATTGAACCTTACGCGAACAATACATCGCAATTATTTACGATTATTAAGGCGATGATAATTTTTTTTTTCGATAGTGATTATCTTGGGATTATGTTTTGTACATTGCTCGACAGAACTGAGTTGCTGAGCAGCAGCGTTCAGCAGTGTTAACGGCAACACTCGAAATGACTCGAAAGTTTATTCCGTTTTGTACTTTTCTGTAGACTGTAGAGTGTTCCGAAAATATGCAACAGAATACTGATTAACGCTCTTAATAAATGTGATAATGAAATATGAGAGCGATGAATTGGTGTATTTTCTATCGAATTAACATGCCAACAGTCCATGATAATGTTGGTTCTAAGTTACAATCTTACGAGAGTAAACAGCCACTATGGGAGTAAACTACTGAATACCGTAACATTAAGTTCGTGTAACTTGTTACAATATATATTTATCGCCGAACACTGTCATTCAACTAAGGTCATGAAAGTTCTTAATGTTGCGGAAAAGAATGATGCCGCGAAAAACATCGCGGGTTATTTATCTCGCGGTTCCAGTCAACGGGTAACGAAGTCTCGCTATAATTAAGGCGTAAGAATTCCCGCGAGTTGATATCTGTCTAATGCTCTTTTACTGTTTTGCAGAGAGAAGGATTGTCCGTGTACAACAAGATCTATGAGTTTAAGTCGCACTTGTGGAATCAGAATTGTGACATGATTATGACATCCGTGTCTGGTCATTTGTTGACCAACGAGTTTGTCGGATCATACCGTAAATGGCAAGGGTGTCATCCCCTATCTTTGTTCGATGCGCCTATGACAAAGCAATGTTTAGGAGAGTTCTCTATTAAGATTAAATCTACTTTAGAAAGAGAAGTGCGTAAATGCAGCGCAATAATTATTTGGACGGATTGCGATCGCGAGGGGGAGAATATTGGGTTCGAAATAATCAAAGTCTGCAAAGCTGTTAAACCCAATATTCGTGTATATAGGTAACCGAGTTACTACACGCATGATCGCATTTTGCGTTACTCATTAATACAGCTTTATGTATTTCCGTAGAGCAAAATTCTCCGAAATCACCCAAGTGTCTATAGATAGGGCCATTCAAAACCTGTGCGAACCTGATAAAGCAATTAGCGATGCTGTTGAAGTGAGAAGTGAATTAGATTTAAGGATAGGTGTGTAATAATGCTGCTCCGATATTATACAGCTACTTTGTTCAGAAAATTGCATTTAAAATTGCATTCGCAGGTGCTGCATTTACAAGATTTCAAACTATGAGACTTCAAAAGATATTTCCTAGGACTCTTGCTAATATGCTTATCAGTTACGGTAGCTGCCAATTTCCTACACTAGGATTTGTAGTCGAAAGGTTTTTAGCAATAGAGAAATTTAAACCAGAGTCCTATTGGAAGCTGAAGGTGATGGATGTTCGTGACAATTTATCTGTGGAGTTCAGGTGGTCGAGAGGAAGGCTATTTGAGAAATTACCTTGCGAAGTATTTTTGGATATGTGTCTGGAGCAACCTAACGCCACTGTGAAAAAGGTGATGAGTAAACCTAAGAGCAAGTGGAGGCCGCTACCATTGGATACAGTGGTAAGTAATAGGGGCCGTCTTTAAATTATGTAAGGATAATTTTGGCCAATTCTTACCCCATTCCTCCCTCAGTATAAGAATTCGTAAGATTTGATATTCCAATCCCCTCCTTACGTAATATATTTTACGTAAATATATTAACAATATATACACATTAATGATATAATTTGTATTGATTGAAAATGAGGGTAAAAAATATTACGTAAGACGCTACCTGACTCCCTCTTCCCCTTGTAAGAAAACGTAAGAAATTCGCGACCCCCTGCCCCCTCAAAAAAACCGTAATAGCCTGCCCGAGTGGAACGAAATGGGATTTATTTCTCTTAACTCAAACATATCTTAGGAAATGGAGAAACTAGGCTCTCGCAAGCTTCATTTAAGCGCAAAGGAGACAATGAAAATCGCCGAGAAATTATATACCCAGGGTCTTATCAGTTATCCACGCACGGAAACAAATATATTCCCAAAGGAATTGAACCTCGCTCCTTTAGTGGATCAGCAACTGCATAATGCAGCTTGGGGTAATTTTGCGCAGCGACTACTAGGGACTGGATTAAATCCTAGAGAAGGGAAGAAAAGTGATCAAGCGCATCCTCCTATACATCCAACAAAATATACCGACAGTTTACAGGGTATGTACATATTGGGTGCGTTCAGCCGACAAAACCGCTGAGTAACCGGTGAGCAACCGGTGAGTGATTTCCATAGATTTTACTCTGAACGCAACCGATCACTTACCACCTACTCAACATGTTTAGTAAGTAATTCATGGTAATTCTCCAATAACAGGTAATGAAGCTAAAGTATATGAATTTGTGGTCCGTCACTTTCTGGCTTGCTTATCGAAGAACGCGGTAGGACAAGAAACAACCGTGGAGATCGATATAGCTGGAGAAACATTTATCACTAACGGTCTACAAATTATTGAGAGAAATTATTTGGAGGTGTATATATATGAGAAATGGAGCGACAAAGAGATTCACTTGTACCAAGAAGGGCAGGTTTTCATGCCAACTAGCATCGACATGGTGCAAGAGGAGACGTCCGCGCCGCAGCTGTTAACCGAAGCCGATTTGATTAGCTTGATGGACAAGTATGGTATTGGCACTGACGCCACACACGCGGAACACATAGACACGATAAAGTCACGGCAGTACGTAGGTCTGGTGGATGAGAAGCATTTAATGCCTGGAAAGCTTGGAATTGGATTAGTAATGGGCTACGATAACATGGGATTCGAAATGTCGAAGCCCTACCTGAGATCTGGTTTAGAGAAAGATCTTAAATTGTACGTCGATTCATGAGCTTTCTAACACGAACGAATAGCTATGTCCAATGTTCAAAACGGATTTTAACTCCATGTTCTTGCACGCAGGATATGTGACCGGCAAAAGGATCCGAAGGATGTTTTACAAAGTCAGATAGATACGTATCGCGATGTGTTTCGGATAGCAATAGAGCGCGCTAATTTAATTGACAACGCTTTAGCGGATTATCTGGATGAACGGCCAACGGAAGCGCAAGAATTAGAAATTAGCAATCCGCCCGAGGAAGTTACTATCTTTAAATGTCCGAAATGCGGTTCGAACATGGTGCTGAAAGATAGAAGGCAGGGCACCGGGAAGTATATCGGTTGCATGGGTTTTCCAACGTGTACCAACGCGATTTGGTTCCCTCAGTATGTTGAATCCATTGAAGCTTTGAATGAAATTTGCCCGCAAGTAAGTATAATATTATTATACAATGAAAAGGATTCACAGGCGGTAACTATATTATACATATTTTCAGTGTCCCGAAAACAAGCGTAAATTAACATTCAAGTTGACACGAAACGCTTTCCCAATGTATGGTACTACTTACACAACTTGCATAGGAGGTTGCGACCCTTTATTCAACGAGTCGCTAAATATAAAGGCTGATAGTATAAGCAATGTTAGTCAAGGAAATGACTCCGGTTACCGCAGCACGTTCGATGGGTCGAGCTCGTCTGCCGGTTCCAATCCACCTGCAGTAAGAAACAACGGAATTCGTCAACCCCGCGTTGCTGGCAATAGGGCAAATTTATCTGAAAATAACACGTCTGTAGGGCTCGTTCGAAATCAGAATCGCAATCGTAACGATACGAGTAGATCGAGAAATAATAGCGGGAATGCGAAAAAACGAAATGCTCCGAAGAACGACAAGAGGAACGATACAAAGAACTTCAACTCCGAGTACACTGACTTGGGATTAACGAATGGCGGGCAAGGTACATCATGGGGTGACCTCGACAATGACGCTGTTATTGTCTGTAAATGTAACGAAAATGCGATTCAGTTAACAGTAAGGAAAGAAGGGCCGAATCAGGGTAAAGATTCCCTAGTTAATTACGTTAAATCCCTCTCCCCACTATTGCTTGACTTTACCATTATCTTGTAACGCGCATTTTAGGAAGATTATTTTATAAATGTGCCAAACCTCAAGGTGCTGGTTGCGATTTCTTTCTGTGGGCAGCGCCTAGCACACAAGAGAATGTAAATAGAGATTCAAATCAGCGGCCGACTGCAAGTACAAGTATTCGACCGGCTGGTCACAGTGCTGCTTATAATACATGGGGAAATGCCGATTCGTCTATGAAATGTCTCTGCGACGAACCGGCCAAAGAGTGAGCGAATATTTCACAATACTTCTCCGTTTACTTTCGGTAATTCAAGGAAATAACTGTCTGCGTGCGTTGCAGGCGAACCGTTCAGAAGGATGGTCCTAATAAAGGACGTTTATTCTATTCGTGTCCGAAAGGTATGAACGAATCTTGTAAATTCTTTCAATGGGGAGATGAAAACATTCAAGATCATAACCAGACATCAAGAGGAACGAATTCTCATACATCCAGAGGAAGGGGACACGGTAGAGGTGAGAATACACAAAGAAAGCCTCGGACAACTACCGGCGCTAAGAGGAAATGCGGAATTTGCGGAAGGGAAGGTTTGTACAGCGTTTACGCAATGTCTTGGTGTATAAATTATTGCCTGTATTATGCTACAAATTTGTCTTCTAGGGCACACGAGAAGAACGTGTCCGGATAACGCAATGGATTGAAGAGTGAAGCGGGTTATATTAGAAAACTTGTACATAGTTAAAATAATGATGACGACAATTGTTTCTTGTCGTCTCTGTGATTAATTTTATTTTTTAATACTCGTTACGTGCCTTACACGTTCACGACCGTTGTGAACGTAAGTACTCAATTAAATTTGTAATATGTATATACTTATAACACATTACATATCGTCGGTGATAGTGCAAAACCGCGTGTGAGCAGTTTGTAAATACCGCGGATCTGCATTCTACCGATTTTACAGGACGAAGAAAAAAAACTAAATATTTTAGCCATTTTAAGGGATTTCTTTGACTGAACTTTTTGGGACACTTATAGCACTCCTTGTAATAAATACTAACATCAATGGTGTGACTTTAAAAAAAAAAGTGAAACAGCGATTGGCAACCGTGGGCGCGAAATCTCAATTTTGTTACTTTTGCAAATCCGCGGTATTTACAAACTGCTTATACGCGGTTTTGCACTATCACCGACGATTTGTACATATTATAAATGTAATACATACATATTATACATACATACATACAATAATGAAACTGTATAAACATAGGTCATAAGTATGGAAATAATTTCTTAATTTGAGCAAGATCTAACATGTCCATGCGCCATTTGTATGTTAAGATTCAGTGCCTTTGTCGAATAATCAAATTCTTCTTAATTTATCCAGTTCTTCTCTTTGAGAATTAAATTCTGTTGTTGTTTGTGTCAACTGTTGAGTAAAAAAATCATCGAGCATTACATAAATATTTCGTAATCTAAGCGAGAAAGGAGAGATCACCAACCATATCGAGAAGTACTTCGAATTTCAACTTCAATAAATTGTTTTCTTCCTCTAATCTTTTCACTTCCTTTTTCAATTCTTCATTCTCTTTGTATGTCCCTCCGATCTTGCCGGATTCTGCAATGACACGAGCAGTGCGTATAAACGAACGAAAGAATGTTCCTTTTACGGTAAAGCTGCATTGCAATATTTTACCTGGAATCCACAAACCCGCGTCGAAAATAGCTTCTTGTTCTCCGAGTTTTAAGCGTATAGGACCAACGTTCGGTCCTAGTTCCCTTTCTATACGTTTCGGGCTCAAATCTTTGTTCGCTAAAAACACTCCCGTCCTTCGAGTAGGCGTCTTCTTTGGAGAGAATTTATTTGAAAATAAAGGCATTGTATGTGATATCTATTTAACGCCGAGAATTTATATTCACGTAAAGGTTAACTGTCCATCTATTGAGTATTAGAATACTACTAAATACAATATTACGTATTCTAACCCCACACTTAAAGTACAAAACAAATCTGTCAGTATTAAAAATTGCGATGCCGAGCAACATGCGATCAGTTTTATCCTTTCATTTTATTTAGCTATCTAAGACATCGAAAAGAAATTAAAATTAAAGTTTGCGTTGCATCGTACTCGAACACTGTACTTTGACACTTGTTGTCAACGAAAGGAACAGCGTAGTATTCGGTGAAACGTATGTATAGTTACTATATAAGTACATTTTAAAATGAATTATAATAATTCCAAATTCGATTCACTCTTTGGTACCGTCGTTATTACGACTTTTTGTGTACGTAATAAAGAAGCTCGTAGTAGACAGCTTTGCTCGGAAACGTTTGTGCACGACCATGGTCCATGACCGTGCTTTTGCGCCTAGCCTTCGATTTCCCTCAAGGTCTTCCGTCGAGGCGACGTTAGTCAGTTAATTTTTTGCAGTATTAGCAACACATCGTAATAGTATTTCCCGAGACATGACGAGTAAGGATTTATATAACGCTTTGAATCGCTGAGGCAGCTTCGTCGTCGATTAACAGCCGCTGTTTGATACATCGCTTTTCATCTATAACCTAAAAGTTTTCCGTTATGAGTTGGCTCGGGACGATCGCCAGCAATGTTCTTCGAAATATCGTCTCTCCGTCGGTGGAACCGAACGTGGTTCTAGCAGTAAAACCCGAGCAATATCGTAATCGACATATTTATTGCCGCGAGGATGGCATTGTGTTGTACGACTCGAAAGAGGGGAACGAAAAATATGAAATCGTCCTTCACAGACCTTGCACGGAGACATTGCTCCAGGCGTATAGGTACCACACGCTGTGTCATATTTTATTCTCAAATTTGATCAACTTTGTAGTATCGAATCTATCGAAGTAATGTTTTCAGTTTATACCGATCCGACGATAAGGAGCAGGCGGAGGTGCATTTCCTTATGTACACTGAGAAGATTCCTGTGCTCGTTCAAATTTGTCGCGAGGTAAGGAAGAATTATTTCTTGGCGAATCTGTTAATAGACTAGAAGCCTATTGTTGATTATTCCTGTTTATTTTCACAGATGTGCAACGTGAATAAGATACAGAAGTTATGCGATACTTTAGTGCTGCATCCGACTTGGACATTGGCGCATTTGGCGGCTCACTTCTCCCTCCACAACGCTTTCGCCCACTCTATCGTGAATTGTCACCTGAACAGCGGAGACGAACAAACTGGGATATCGCCGCTACAGGTCGCCGTGCAGACTAATAATCTGCGTACTGTACAGATGCTGATAGAAGCTAAGAGTTTCTTGGAGCATATAGACAATAATGGCAACACTGTGTACCATTACGCCGCTACCTCCACCAAGGAGATCATTCTAGCCCTTGGGGGTGATCTCCCAAATAGTTTAAATAGTCGCAATATCAACGGCCACACGCCGATACACGTGGCGTGTCTGAACAACAAGCCGGAGTGCGTGAAAGCGCTTCTTCTGATCGGAGCGGACGTGAATATTCCTGCGGCCGAGGGCCAGCCTTCTAGTCCTGGCTACGTGGGCGATCTTCTTCAGAGTCACCCGAACGTTCTTCACGCGGAGGACATGAAGTTCGGCGGCACGCCGCTGCACTGGTCCCTGAGCAGGGAGGTGATTAACGCTCTGATCGAAACCAATTGCGATATAGACGCTCTGAACTTCGATGGCCGTACAGCTCTACACATTATGGGGATGAGGAAACGACTGTCGTGCGTGGTGGCACTTTTGAGCCACATGGCTTCTGTGAATATCGTTGACAAGGAGGGGAACACTTCGCTGCACTTAGCCGTCTCCGAAGGCACGCCGGCCATAGTTCAGACTCTAATAGGCTTCGGGGCAGACATCGACGCTAGGAATTTTAAATCGGAAACGCCACGGCACCGTATAAATATTGAAAAGCCTGACGGCCAGAGGATTCTGTACATTCTAGATGCGGTGGGAGCTCGGCGTTGTCCGCCGGAGATGGAGAATTGTAGCTTGGGCTGCAAGCACAATGAAAACTTCAACGGCACCGCTCCGGAACAACCGCCCACAGCTGTGCCGCGGACTATACTGGATCAAATGCTGCACGTCTCCTCCATGGACCAGATGGCTTCGCAGGGAAACAAGATGATCAAAGGCGGTCGACTACTGTGTCTCGACGGCGGAGGGATTCGCGGTTTGGTGCTCGTGCAAAGCCTACTGGAGATCGAAACTGTACTCAAGAAACCTATCGTAGAGTGTTTCGATTGGATCGCGGGCACCTCGACCGGTGGGATTCTAGCTCTGGGACTGGCGTCCGGGAAGTCCTTGAGAGAATGCCAGGCGCTGTACTTCCGCATGACGGAGGAAGCTTTCGTTGGGATGCGGCCGTACAATAGCGACGGCTTGGAGAAGGTATTAAAGGCCAGTTTGGGCGCGACCACGGTCATGTCGGACATCACGAACTCGAAGATCATGATCACCGGTGTCTTGGCCGATAAGAAGCCCGTGGAACTTCACTTGTTCCGTAATTACGACGCGCCTAGTACCCTGCTGCGACTTCCAGAGGGCGCTAGGTCGTATATTCCTGTGCCGCCGACAGAGCAATTGGTTTGGCACGCGGCACGGGCGACCGGGGCAGCGCCTTCTTACTTCCGGGCCTTTGGGAAATTCCTGGACGGCGGCCTGATAGCAAACAACCCGACTTTGGACGCCATGACGGAGATTCACGAGTACAATCTAGCTTTAAAAGCCATCGGCCGCGAGGAAGAAGCGATTCCCCTGTCCATGGTGGTTTCCCTTGGCACAGGCTTGATCCCCACTAGTCCACTCAAGGATATAGACGTGTTCTTACCCGAGACCTTGTGGGACACCGCCAAGTTCGCCATGGGGATATCGGTCCTCGCGGAGCTACTCGTCGACCAAGCAACAGCCAGCGACGGGAGGATCGTCGATCGTGCCAGAGCCTGGTGCTCCATGCTCGGAGTTCCCTACTACAGGTTCAATCCGCAATTGTCGCACGACATCCCGATGGATGAGAAGAGCGACGAGGTCCTAGCCGACATGATATGGACCGCGAAAGCGTTTATGCATGCGAATAGGGATCAAATTAGAGAATTAGCCGCTGTGATAGATCGCGACGTTTATAACGATATGTAAATGACTTTACCTGATGCGTCACCGATACGACAGCGTCGTGCAGCTTTAGTTAATACACCTTGACCTTTTAATAGTTCCTTACTTCCTTATTGTATTAACTCTGTATTATATCCCCGATAGTTTCGCGTTAATATGCTCTCTGTATTTACCGCGCAAGATTTAATTCCGCTCGCCTCCGTCCCGCTGTGCCGTGAAGGGTGTATTTTCAACAGGGGACCGATAACTGTGACATTAACATTTCCAGCTAGTCAAGGTATCGTAGAAAATGAATTCATGTCGCGTAGTAAGTTATTTATTTTTTTTAAACCGTTTATTTAATCACAAAAAAGATCTTGCCAAAGAATAAATAGCAGAGGAAGAGGAAAACATAAAGCCATCTAACAAACTACCCGACGTCTCGACGCTCATTCTACGACCACCTCAAGCGTTCCACACCGTCTCACGCTTCCCTCATCCCGGATCGCACGAATTTCCTTTCGAGTTGCCGCTAGTTGCGACGAAACGGAAGGGTCCGTGTCTACCGGGGGCCCATGTAGTAGGGAGGCTGCGTCATGGACGCTGATATATACGGGTAAAAGGAGTGGGCGGCGACTCCCTGCGTTTGATAATCGTTCTCCTCGTGGACCGTGTATCCCTCCGGGGCAGGGTAATACTGGCTGTGCACGCAGGCGTACGATTTCGTGGAATTCGTAACGTCCGCGGGGTATTTCAAGCTGTCCGGGTACTTGGGCAGGTCGTAAGGCTTCGCTTGTAATTCCGAGTACTTCGGTACGGCCTCGTGATACTTGGCCGCGGATACCTCGTGATACTTGACCGCCTCGTAGCACTTCGAGTCCGCGTAGCTCTTCGGGTTCGGCTCGTACGGCTTGGCCTCGTGATCCAGCGAGTACTTGGTCGGGTCGCCGGGCCAGGAGGATCTCGACAGGTCGTAGGTGGGCTTGCTCTCGTGGTAGGTTGGCCTGTCGTACGTCTTCATGCCGGTGTCTGGGTACAGGCGGGGGTACGTGCAGTCGGAGGAGTTGGTGGAGTCCAGGGACGTTCCTGGGGAGGGCAGCGTAGTCCGGTGCATCACGATGCCCACTTGCTCCTCGGGCTTCGGTTTCCTCCGACGTGGCTGGTACTAAAAAAAAATTTAAAAAGAATTAAAACTGACTTCAAAATGATAAAATTGCACTAAAAAGTTAAAAATAATTTTTTCCCCTTATTTAATCTACGATTCTTATATTTTTTAAGTCGGCGCCAGATTTGCACGGTGCAAATTATGAGGCACCGACTTAAAAAAGACGAGAGTCGTAGATTAAATAAGGGAAAGAATTATTTTTTACTTTTTAGTGCAATTTTATTTTTTTGAAGTCGGTTTTAATTTTTTTATTTTTAACTTTTTAGTTTTTTTTATATATTTATTACACAACTTGCTGGGGAGATATGCGCGTACGTACATCAAATATTAATAATTAGGTGACAATAGTCTTTATTATTAACCAGAACTGGCAAAATATTGGACCAATATTGTTTCAGATGGGACCACCGCGGCATCGCATCGCCTTCTTTCGAATAAAACAAAATCATCAAAATCGATCCATATGCTGAGGAATTATGCAGGGACAAACATAAAAAAAATAATACAAACGGGTTGAATCTACAACCTCCTCATTTTTGAAGTCTGTTAAAAATTGTCTCGATTTAGCGTTAGCGCGCGGACCAAGTTGTAAACGTCGAGTGTCATCGGAGGCAATCAGTCACCTTGTAATGCGGATGCTGCTTCTTGTGAGCGTTCCTCAGTCTCTCGGCTTCCTCTATGAATGGCTGCTTCTCGCCGTCGCTCAGAATTCTGTCGAATAAACGGGCGTGAATTTTCGCGGGCATCGCAATCGTAAGAGACAACAGTGAGAATTGTACCTCCACAGTTTTCCCAGCGTCTTCGATAGCTCCGCGTTGTGCAGCTGGGGGTACTGATCGGCCAACCTACGTCTCGCCGCCTGAGCCCAAACCATGAACGCGTTCATCGGTCGTTTCACGTGGGCGCTCCTCCGTCCTCCAGCGCGCGACGTTACTGGAAGCAGCGTCCAATCGTAGCCTGCGAAAGCGACGTGATTACGAGCGAAATATTCTGTCAGGGGATGCGTCGAGGGTTGGATGGATAAGGTAATTGCCCCAATTAAGTTTGAAGCGCAATAGAGGCTGTACATTAGAGAAGTTTTCATTAATTTGATATCACCACTTACAAGGAAAGATCCCGAACCGGGAAATTAAAAATATTCTGAGACTTTGTGAATATGTAGGGGATTTCCTCCTGATTACAACGCAATTTTTGTTTGCTGCCTAAATTCACTCGAAGGGGGTGAAATTAACCCCTGAAAATTCGGCTATTTTTCGATTTTCTGTTATACCTCGCGAACTGTAAGAGATAGAAAAAAAGTTTCACGACAAAAGTTACTTCTTTTAATTAGATCTATCGTTTGGTGAAAAAATTATTTTACAGTTCACGAGTCGGAAAATAATCGGATTTTCAGGGGTCAATTACACCCCGTTCGAGTGATTTTGGGCAGCAAACAAATATTGCGTTGTAATCAGGAGGAAATTTCCTACATATTCACAAAGTTTCAGAATTTTTTGAATTTCCGGGTTCGGGATCTTCCGTTGTCAGTCGCCGGAAGTTGCGCAGCCTATCTTCCCGCGGAATTGGATCGTAAACCGTAAAGGAGTAGGAGATAAAACGACACCTGTATCCTCTGCGGTAGACACACTCGACGACGCTGATACTTTGAGTGACGCGCGTTTCTCTTCCCTTTCTTTTCTCTGTACCTTTTTCTCGTCCCTCAACGATCCTCCGCGTGACGCAAACACGATAGAGGTTTTTACGAGTTGAAAATGAAAGAGAGGTGCCGAGCACGGTGGTCTTTATCGGTCGATCGTTCCTCCCATTAAGAAGCTAATTATTATTACTGGTTTCCTCTCTTTCCCGACCAACGAGCCGCCCGCCACCTCGAGAAACAGAGTTATTTGGGTCGCCTCGAGTTTTCCGTTCGGAGAAATTTCATCTTGCGAATCTGATGCGCGCTGGAAACGCTCCATTTATCGTTCGCGCGCCATTCTTCGCTCGGTCTAATCGCGATCAGCTCTTCGACCCCTTCACCCCCCGCGATTCCACCACGCCGGACCGTTGCAGCGTCAAGGGACCGCTGAAAGCCCATCAGACTACAAAATAAATAACCCCCGAAGAGTTCTGAATTTCGTCGTGGGAAACGAGCTGCCGGGCGACGCCGAGTAATAAAGTTGCGTCTCCTTAGAACGAATCCAGCGTGCAACGGGTATAAATCTGTTTTATGCCCCGCAGTCTCAGACGTCCCCGGAGCTAAGCGGCAGAGATTTGCTGCGTGTATTAAAAAAAAAAAAAAAGGGAAGGGAAGGAAAAGAGCGGAATACCCGGGTCGGAGGATCGTTTCGAGGTACGCGCACATTTCCGCTCCTAATTGCCAGATTGGTGATCGTTAAAGAGGAGAGGGGAAGGTTAAGGGGAAGGGGGGGTGCACGTGGTGAAATGTCACCGGGGGCATGCGAGCTGCGTAGCGCGCAGCCTGTGGTTTCGGTGGGAGCTAATTACCGTAGGGACACGGTTCACCGACGCGGCCCCTCTGTCGGCCCCTTTAACGCCCGCTGGAGGTCCTCCGCGAAACCGTCCGCCGATACCATTCGGAATACTTTCCGTGGAAACGCGGAAGGGCTCACACCCTGGACAGCGACGGGAATAGAAAGAAATTCGCGCGAAAAGTATACTATGTATGCGGCTTAGAAGCGTGTGTGTCTCGCCCGAGTGTCTCCCCCTAGTGATCTCTTACCATTAGTATTTCTATCTCTTCCTATCAGTATCTCTGTCTCTTTCTATCAGTATTTCTGTCTCTTTCTTTTTTACAGTCTCTTTCTCTGTCTACTTCCGCGTTTGCTCCAAATCGCAGCAAGCAATCAGCGACGATACACGTTGTTCCGATCACTCTCTCTCTCTCTCTCTCTCGAGGATCACTATGTCCCCCGGAATTTCAGCGTTTACCCATCACGGTCCCGCGAAAGTGGCGCGCTCGTTGGATTCGTTGACGAAGGCTAGCCAGGCTCGTGCCAGCGCTCGTGCTCTAGCAACGACGAATTGATTAATCGGCCGAGATAGCAGCGGGTTAACCGAGAAGTTTCATACTTTTCTGCGGCATGAACGACTCCTCAGGGAAGATCGGGAGTGGCGTTCACAATAAGGGGTTGTGGCCTGCTGAATGAACCGGTGTGTTTCGGCATCTCGGTCGTCAATGCCGACCTGTCGTCGACTCTTGCTACATTAACTCCTTTACAAATCCGCTCGTTACCGCGGATAGTCTGGTTAACGAGGAGGAGGTCCCCTTAAATGCATCGACACCTCCTCTGGTCGATGACTGACGGGAGCACTTGGCCTGCCACGTGCCAGATCTATCGATCTCGTTCGGCCGTTAAATCGCGGCTCTATCTCCACACATGGGCGTCCGGAGGAGGGTGCAAAAGGGGCAGTTGCCTCTCCCCCCCCCCCTGGCATTTGAGAAAAAGTCGCTTATTTCCCAAAACTGATCTTCGTTAAGTTTTAAATTTTTAATGAAATGGGCCCTACAAAATGGATTAAAAAAAGCAAAAGGGGTATATTTTTCTTTACCATCATCTCGAAGTTGTCACCCCTTGGAAAGAAGTCCCCGGACGCCCTTGCCTCCACCGCGATATCTTTTGCACAGAATTATTGACAGGGATAGACAGTTGTTGGCCAAGCTTTTCTCGCAAGCAGATTCCTACCGAGGCGATAAAAAGCTGGAAGATCTCGTTCGAAGACTCGCGCGCGGCCACCGATCTCGTCAAACGTCATCCCCTTTTCCTTTTTGCTCTACCTTCGGCCATATTCAGCTAGGTGCCCTCCCAAGCCGATTTCGTCTCGGATTTAATTTCGTACTAGCATAATTAGCGTCGGTGGCAAGCGTTCAGCGGTCTCGCTCGGCTCGCAGCACCTGCCGCTCGAATCTTCCTCGGAATCATCATTCTGCGGTCCTCTGCTCCTCTTTTCCCGCGGCCCGCCCTACCCCATCTCTACCTCTTTCATCATGCTCGCCCCTAATTCCCTCCATCCGTCCTGGGGATATCGCGCGGATAAATCTGAGGAGCCAGTCACCGAAGCCGGCTTTCAGCGCCAATTAAAGCGTCCTCCCTAAACGACCTGACGAGCACACCCGCCCCTGTATAGTCGGCTAGATGACCGTAACGTCCGAGTAAGACGATCTTTACCGCGCCGCCAGCCGGGACGGTAAAGATTTTCGCTCTATCGATTCTGATCTGCTTAAAATATTGCCGCGCCAGTGATTCTTTCTATCGCATGCGTACCTTGCAGAAGCTTGCCCACTGCATCGTCCAGGGAGCTGCTGCACTGCTCGCCGCTCGACGGCCCGGCTTTTGTTTCCGTCGCCGAGGATGCACCGGTTCCGTGGTGGGCTTCCATCTCCCTGAATCCCTCTCGTCGATCACTTATCCGCCGTCCTCCGCATTCGCGACGAACGCAACGAGAAAGATATCCTCCGACCAGACACTCGTTTCCGCGGCGTCCGAGAACAGAAGTTTCGCCGAAATGTCCAACTTATCGGTGGTCCGTTTATCGTGGACTCCACTTCGTTCACGTGGAACGTAGCAGGCGCGTCGTAAAGAATCCAGCCTGAGAGCGGAGGTCGATAATTAATCCGGGGTTATCGCCGAGTGATTTATCTCCACTCGACCCTCGTCCTTTCTTGACTCTAACGGTATCGCCGTTACATCGACTTCCGTCACTCCCCCCCCCCCCTCCCCCCCTGCCCGCGCGAGTCCTTCCGTTATCGGGGCCCAATAAATATCGCTCGCGGGCCGAAGATGCGCGATAGAATCTCGCCCTGTCAAATTAATCGTCCACCATCGCCGGAAAGGCCGAGCCGTTCGCAGAAGCTGCCATCGGGCGACACCGGCGCAACGTTCTCGATATCATCCACGGAGGCGCGCACAAAGCTTGTCGAATTCCCGGCGAACAACGGGCCCGAGGTATCGGGAATGCAGCTTCACTGGCTCGGACAATAGGGTCGAGAGAGCGGAGAGGATCCGGTGGTACCGTTCGGAGGAGAAGACGCGGCGTGGCGGCACGCGGATCAAGGAGACTCCGATGGCTGACTGACTGACTGACTAGAGAAGAGACACGGACGCGGATCGGTGAGCCTGTGGAGGTTCGTTCAGGGACCAGGCACACAGGTTGGTCCACGAAAGAGGCAGAAACGGCGAGCACACGTCTGGCACACGCACCAAACGTTGGATGGCAGATCGCGGAGGCGGTTCCGTGGACCACCTCTATCCCTGGTGGGGGACCACCTAGGATCCTCTTCCTTTTCTGCTCCTCTCGTCGAGCCGGCTCGCTCTCCCGCATCCTTCCCAAGATCCTGCCTCCCGACCATACCGTTTTCCCAACCGTTGCGCAACCATACTGAGCTGGTGCTACGAATGACGGGTGCGAAATTGAAATTCCCTTCCCCGCTTGAAGGGAATCTATTAATTAGGATCATATCTCGTTCGCGGATCGGTCCGCCGCGCCGGTTTCCCCGCGGCGACTATTTGATCCTAGCAAACAGTAGGTCGGTCGGTGAACGCGATTAGATTGTACTATCGCGACGCTCCGCAAACGAATTGTTGTACGTAGCTAATGTGAAAGAATTAGAGGGCAAACTATGTTGCCGGTGGTCCCGGTTAGGTAGCGTTTCTGCTGCGCTTTATAATTAGATGGAGTGATTTTCGCGTGTATGCGTCGCACGTCGGCATCGGCTGGGGATTGGTGGGGCGAGATCGAGAGGAGCCTGCCGGAAAAATAGTCGAGCAAGGAGCGTGCGCGAGGGCATAAATCGAGGGGGCGAGTTGGGGCTCCCCCTTTTCTGGTCGCGCGGCTGCACACGGATCACGGCTGTTGACAGCCACCGTCTTTCTGGCGAGCCTAATTATACAACGAATTTAATGAATGAGTGAGCTAGCAAAGACAGTGGCCCATACATGAGCGTATATAAACCACGGTCAATGCCGTGTGGCGGCTTTTGTGCGAGATCAAAGGGAGCATCTCGCTCGCACTTTACAGGATTAACTTGCTGCTGGCGCGTAAAACGCGCGCGCCTACCCTCTCGGAAACGCTCGAGACACTTAGACGGATTACGGATTGCTGTGCTTTTATCCTGGTGTCGACGAGTACCTACTATCGCGAAGAAACGCGCGCTGCCTAACCAGCGACCCGGCGTGCACTCGCTCGGAATCACCCCGAACGCGAGGCGACGCGACGCTGGACGGATATAAAATTTCGAGACTGTGGCAGCGACTCGCCCGCACGCCCGCCCTCTTCGGCAACAACGTTGCAGCGCACATTCTCCATCTCGTTTCCCGTGCACGCGCACCGTTCCGCGACGCAACCGCGAGCCGCGATTACAAATTTAGCCGACAGCGAACAATAATATTGATTTCAGCAAGCCGGAATTTTGCTCTTCCTGGGATAAACATCCCGAAGCGCACGTGGCGTCAATATGTGCCTCCGTTCCCGGTATATACGCCAAGGAGAATTCGTTTCAGGGCCGAGCGGGGAGCGCGAGCGCGTCCGCCGCGATTCTCCTGAGAAAGGACTCGCCCCTATCCCGTGTCCTTTTCTCTTGAAACTAAACAATCTGGACTCGGCCCGCGTCCTTTCATTTCCAGAGAGACAAGTGTCTACTTAAGTGGGTAAAGCCGAAGCATCGAGTAGTTGATCGGTTATTCCCTTCGAACCAAGTGCTTTCTAAGCGGAAATCGAAGGGGTTTCCCCCGGCTGTCGATAGATCGGGGAGGGTAGGTGATAACGGGGAACAGATACATATCGCAGCCGGCAGATATATCGACGAGCGTGGCAGATATAAAATAATGATTTCAGTAATTCCCGGGGGTCCTGCGTCGGTGCTCTGTCGGGCACTTGAAAGGCTCCGGAGGAAAGAGCGAGGGGAGCCGGTCGGGTACCCGACACATGTAGCCCCCCAGGTGGTGAGCACCGCAACTCTTAGACCCCCAACGGTGACACGAGCTACGGAACATTCTGCACTGTCATCGAGGCGGCACGATGTCATTGCGTACCGCGTAAGCTCCAGCTAAATAGCTCCGAAGTAACTCCTCGGAGTCGAGCAAAGCTCCGGGGTAATACCAATGCGCAGCCAGCCACAGCGACTTGGCCGTTTCATTTGCATGCGTGGCGAGACGCGGGAGTATGCGCGACGATGCCAACCGCACGTTAAAGGACAACCCGCCGTGCATCTCGTTGCCGGGGAAAGCTCCTCGCTACTCGAGGTCCCGTGGACGAGTGCAACCATCGACGGCCCGCCGGACTTGGTGCATCGCCAGGAAAATTGCATGCTCCTCCTTGTGACGTCGTAATTGCCAACCAGTCGCCGACCAATCGCTGCACCTACGCGCGAGCAAGGAAGAGAGATCCAAGAGGATGAAGAGCGACGGAGAGAATCCACGAGAGAGAGGAGCAGAGAAAGGAGAGGAGAGATAGGTGGAGCGAAGAGAAATCCGATTGGTCCTCCTCCCGGAGGATATCGTAGCCATGGAAACTCTCGTCGCCGAGGAGAGCGACTTGGGAATAAATGATACGGGGGAGGGATTCCTGGAGGGGCTGATAGCCCGCAGGGGAATCGAACGCGAAAAAGTTACTCGACTCCCCGCTACACCGCCGTCCACACTCCCGTTAGAAAACGCTCGCAGCTTATTCTTAGATAAAACATGATCGTCTGATCAATGACAATTCTATAACGCCACCTGTGGAGGTGTTAAGAAATATTCTCCGAGGGAAAAGAAGCGTATAAAAAGAATATAAACACTCGGGAATGTTTATAACCGAAGGCTGAAGTAACTCGACTAATAGCCAAGGGGGCCAAGATTTATTTCGTTACATCGAATTGATCCAAGCCCGGTTGCGGAAAGCTTTGAAAACGGCGCGGCGAGGGAGAAGAATCTCGGTCGCCTTATTTGGAGTGGAGCCGTATTGTTGGGGGGTAGCGCGCAGTTGAAAGTTCTCGGTCGAGGCGAACAGTCGTGGTCGCGTTCGCCCCGCGGTCCCTTTCCCCTCTCGTCGCTCGTGGCATCATCGGTGGGCACGATTGCGAAGCAACAAGTGTTACCAGCTCTTCGGCATCGCCCCGCCCCCAAACCAGCAGCCGCTGTTGGAGGAATCGGTGGAAACTGCCCCGAGGCGATGCAACCACCTCACTCGAGAGCCGATCGCGTCAGCAACTAGAAATCATCCACGGTTCCCCTGGAAAACCATCGCACGCGCGTCACGCTGCATCTCGCGGGCCAGCGATCCTGACGCACCAAACGTCGCGGACACGCGAGCGCGAAAGTGATCCTTTACGTGGCCGGTTTTTCGTCGCGGTGACACAGGCACGGCTCTTGGTCTCGCTGCGTTGCACCGAGTCGAAAGTTGACGGTTGATGGTTGAAAGTTGAAAGGAACACTCGCGAAACGTTTCAAAGCGTTCCCAACGGAGACTGGTGAACCCTCGCGTGAATGTAACACTTGTATTTCGTAACTGTGCTTCGCGGAATGTACGGAACCGGCTGAAGTTTCGGTGACCGAGTGTTCTTCCCCAGGGAAGAACGAAGATTCGCAGTCTACCGACGCCGATCGACGGAATTTCGAGGCTTCCCGGCAGCGGGCGGAGAAAGTGTAAGCAACTGTGATCACGAAATCGTCCGCGTCGGGACGTAATCTGCTGGTACAGACGAGAGATAGAGGTTCCGAGAAGTGACGGGATCCGCGATCGCGGGCGAGGGATCGCGTGAAATACACTTCGCGGTTAACTCATCGGTCGTGGAACGTCGGCCGTGCTTGGACGTCAAGAGAGGCCCCGATAGCGGAAACGAAGGAAAAGAAAGTAAAACAGAGTGGGTCGGTGCACAAAGGAGAACAGATTAGCATTGCTGGTGGCTTGGCTCGGCCAAGAGAAGCGAGAAAGGAGAGAAAAAAGTATCCACCGAAGATAGACCGAGACCTCGAGGCATTGCCGACGCGACGCGACGGCTCGGCATGCGCTCCCGCGGCACTTCTCGCTCCGCAATCGAGTGCGAAATTAATTAAACGTGACAAACGTGCGCGCCGATACGCCGATAAAACGGAGGGGCCGTTGAGAAGACGGAGGGACGATCGCCGACGCGGCTCCAGCACAAGTTTTCGAAACGGAAGTGACGTTTACCATGATAAAACGGTAATTACGATTAATCGGCGAACCGTTGCCTCGTGACGCGCCCGTTAGATTTGTTCCCCGAACGATGAACACTAGCGGCTCGCGATAAGTCCGCAGATTCGGCCGAACAAGTTCCTTGCACTTGCGCTTTACCCGTTGTTATTGCTCCGCGAATCGAGTAACAGCGCAAAGATGAACGACGCGATGGGAGAGACGTCCGGTGCGATTTCGTCGAGTGACGCCGGAGGCAGCGGCAGCAACAACAGCAACGTGAATAACAATGGAAAAGCAGCAGCGGTGGCGGCTGCTGTGGCCGCGAACGGCGGCGAGAGAATCAGCGCAGCGGTGACCAAAGTTCTTCAGGGATACGACTGGACCCTGGTACCTGTTGCTACCAAGTGAGTTTCCCGTTCAATACTGTCTCGCTTTCTCTTTTTCTCTTCTATCAATTTCTCTACGCAGAATCTGGCGTGCCATTCGCGGTGTGCTAAATCGTCGGGACAGGTTGCAGCCCCTCGGTTTTATCGTAATCGTCGCGAGTCGTATTAGCAGGCATTAAGGATGTATCGGACGTGCAATATTAGACAAAAGAATATGAACTGTGAAATATTTGAATATCTACGTGTTACGCATAGTAAATCTAGATGTAAGCAACTCGAACGACAATTAGAGTCTCATTTTTATACTCCTAGAAAGGTATTTTTCACTTTACAAATGCTTTTTCAACCATTATTTGCCGAACTTTTGCCAGTGAAAATGCCCTGAATTTACAATTCTTTTCAAATTATAATTTATTTCTTTAAAATGGTGCAGTGAAAACAATTGAAACTCGGCAGATATTTTCATCTATCCATATACTACATGTACAAAAAAATTTAACACATTGGTACTATTTCTTTTTATCTGTCTTTATTTCGATTTATCTGTCCAGATCGTCCCTTTCCATAAGAGTACGTGTAAAATCTGTGAAAATTAAAAACGTTATAACTCAGCAACCGTTCAGTGAGTTCGTTAAAAGAAATTTCCTACACCAGGAAAATTACAGAAGAACAATCTCATGAATTTTCATCAACTTGGTACCATTTTGAAGATAGGTCCGATACATCCTTAACGCGAGGAGCCCTCGTCGCGCGTTTTAGGCTCGGCCGAGGAAAAGACGGTGGAAGAAACGAAGAAAAAGCCGCCGCGGAACAACAAGGGAGGGGACGAAGGAGCGTGGCGCAGCTTTAAAAATGCGTAACGCTAAGTTAATTATGACGCACTCGTTTCCTCGGCTTGGGAAACGGCTGGTGGAAAAATGTCCTCGGCTGCCAATTAACGCAAATTAGCTAATTAATGCCCGATCCCGTCTGTTGTATCTCTCTCTCTCTTTCTATTAATCGCGGCTCGTGAGAAGCGGAGGAGAGCTCGAAAAGGACTGAGGCGATGCGAGGCAAGGCTTTTTTATCCGCGTATCGAAGAGCGGTATGAATTAATGGCCGTCACGTTGCGCCATTCCGACGATCGTTACGATTCGATAAAATCGGGATACACTCGGGGAGCGTGACGTAATCGTCTATCGCGGCGCAGCGATGATCCGTTTGCGAGCGACGGTGTCTTTATTTTAAGGAACAAAAGTTCTCGGGGGGACACACGCGGGCTACCACGCATAGGTGTGCAGGCCCAGGTCACGGAAAGTTTCCTAGCCGCGGTTGAAATCTCCGAGCGTGTATCGCTATGCGCGCCGGCTTATCGCTAACCCTCAATTATACGGGGTTATCTCGGGGTAGCTAAAGGGTACGGTGTTTATTCCCGGCGATAGGGGCCGATAAAATCGACTACTTTTAATTCCCATGGAACCCATGAGAATACACCCCGAACTATTCCGCATTTCCTGTGTTTGTTCGAGGCAATTCTACGCGCATTTTTGTCACCCGTCAACGATCCGTCGACGATCGGACTCGTGCGGTTTGTCGCGATTCCGCCGTGCTCTTCGTAAAGTCCACGGTGAATAGAGGATTAACTCTTTCCCTGGGAAAAACAAGGGGAGGAGGGTGATGGAGAGAAAGAGAGAGAGAGAGAGAGAGAGAGAGAGAGAGTGGAGGCGGTTGCAGTTGGTACAGGATTGAGAGTGCCACGCCTACGCTTCTCCGTTAGTACGCGAGCTGCGTAAACGAGGTGCAAAGCCTCCGAGATTTTTTGCGTATCCAGGTAAACCGCGCGTACAGCTTAGCCGCGACTGGCGTGAAAACCCTTGTTAGTGGGTCCGCGCTAATTACCAACGGCTCCTCGGGTTTACACACGGATTTAACGCCCCTCTTATTTCAAAGAGGCCGAAATATATACGAGCCTGTTTTCGAATCCTTGGCTGCATTTATCCGCGTCATTTGCCTCTCGCGGTCTTTTTCTCATGTACCTAACGTTTCGAAATATCGCCACGATCTTCCGCTCGAGTGCTGTACGAACTGATTTGGATAATGATGTTAACTTGTGAGAAAAGCTCGATCACTTGGTCGATTTCCATCTCTGTTTACGGCTACCATGCGCGGCGCGTAAAGATATATCCCGGCTTTCCTTCGGCTCCTAGTAGGCCCCGTGGTTGCTGGCTGCGTGCGCCGGAGCCACGAGGTCCTCTGGCGAGGCTCGATTAAGCCGAGAAAGAAAACACCACGAAGGGGGCTCGTACGGCAATCACGTCAGTCACGTCGATCCCTGGCCGGACGGGGCAACAGTTTTATGAAGTCATCTTCTAGGAAAGAAAGGGATACGTCCATTCCTGCTCGTCACTCGCTGGCAGCGGCAGTGTTATTTTAAGGCTGGTTTTAAGCGTGCCGCGCTGCGGCCCGAATCACCCGGGGGTAGCTACGCGAATACAGAACTCGATACGAGGATGCAACGCGTGCGTGCCTCTGCCCGTCTTTACGTGTCTCGACGACAGACCAGCCTCTGGTTATTTTCTTCTGCAAGTCACCCGGCCGAGGGGTGCTTTCGAGAAACCCCTTCCCGGATTCCCGGACGCTTCTGGTTTTCGGGCATATTTCATCGCGCCGATCGAGAATCAATCCCCTCTGGTCCTCTTATTATCCTCGCAGGGCAACAATATAACTTTATCTCTCGCGGCGGTAGACGGTGATTGCCAGCGGCACGCGCCCAGCTCGCATCCTGCGTTTGAAGAAAACAATCGCTTCCAATGAAGATAATGTCCTCGAATTGCAGGGGTTCCGGCGACAAAAGAGCGGCTCACGTGAAAAGGCCCATGAACGCGTTTATGGTGTGGGCCCAGGCTGCCAGGCGGATACTGGCGGATCAGTATCCTCAGCTTCACAACGCCGAGCTCTCCAAGACCCTCGGGAAACTGTGGCGGTGAGTTGTCTGCAAATCATTTCTCTTAGGGGAGAGTCGTGCAGTAACGACCGCTCTAAGTTTTTTTTTTGTTACATCTTGGGGTAGAGTCGATGAAAATCAGAAATTCAAAAACGGGCTTGTAGTATAGATGGAACTTAGTAAGAGGAGGGAAATTATTTTTGTGAAATTTAATAATAAGAATTGATGATTCGCAAAAATAAAAAAAGTTGTAATTGCTGAGAAACTAAAAATTGTCGTCCAGTACCGACCAACTATTAAATTAGTAGATTTTTAAGTCTAAATGATTAACAATGTTCGTAAAAAGACATTTAATTAGTACAATACAAGATTTTTTCAACTTTTATTTGTACAAACTCGCAAATAAAATAATTAATATTCTCCTGAGCTGTGCATTCGTCGTGTGCCCAATTCGTTTGTTCCTTGCAACCAGAGATGGGCAAAATTTTTATTTAAATGAAATCTCGAATAACGAATAAAAAAATTAACTTTGTTCGTCGAATATTCTGAAATTAAAGTAAATTTTATTTGATCCTTATTTACATAATTTTTTATTTAGTTAATACCCAACTCTGCTTGCAACTAACACACTGGATAACTTGTTACCTATCCTTATTTACTTTATTTCTCTGCGGGAAAAGGTAGAAAGAAAGCTAAATGAACATCTTATAAATTAATCTGAGTTGCTAACAGATTGAACTTACAGATAAGAAAAATTTGATCTCTACTGGTTGACAGAGTCTGTTGGTCGGTACTGCACGACAGTTGGACGGTCGGTACCTACTGTACGACAAACACGGGGAAACATTTTAGGTCATGGTATATTATGTACAAAAGAATATTGCAAAACTAGGACGTTTTATTAAACTTAATAGACTAGAGATAGTATACATAAGGGGCTGTCCTTAAATTACGTAAGGGTAATTTTGTCAATTTCTTTATCAAAAAATATTACGTAAGACGCTACCTGACTCCCCTCTCCCCCTTGTAAGAAAACGTAAGAAATTCGCGACCCCCTCCCCCCCAAGAAACCTTACGTAATTTAAGGACGACCGTTAATAGAAGAAAATCATTTACTTACACGAGAAAGAAAACATCAGCTTTAAAAAATAACTTTTAACCTACTGAATATCAACGTAGGTATACGTTTAATGCCTCAGAACATCGAGAGCAATGGAGTAAACAATATGACCCCGAAATAGCTTATAAAGAATTGTGATTTTCATTGATTAATTTAAATAAAGTGCCAATATCTGGTGAAAGAAGCGAGAACTAGCTTTGGTAGGTACTGCACGATTCTCCCCTACATCCTCGAAGGACGCCGTCGTCGGCCGTGGGACGATTCGCAGAGTAAAGAGTAAGAAAAAAAAAAAAGAAAAGGATTCGCGTTGAAGATGACTCCGTTCCCGGTGCGGCGGCACCGTTCCGATAAAATTAATCGGCGCCACGTGTCCGGAGTCGCGCGTCCCCGCGGTGTCGCGATCAGATAATCCCGATTCTCAGTTCTCACAGATGCCGAGCTGCCGTGTGAGCGATGGATCGCGGGGGATCGTCGTTTATCCCTCTTGCCGGGAGACATTGGCCGATACAGGAAGCGTCGGCGCGGGCTGGAAGCGTCCACGCGACCACTTGTTCGCCCCCGATCTATTTTTATAAGCAAATTCGCGGGCAGCCTTTTTTTCCGGGCCAACTACAGGAACGTGAAACACATTCTAACCACGTGGCGCCGAGGCTGCACGTGGTACTACCGTTCCCGGTTGACAACCGCGCGAACCCCGTTCCTCTCGCTGTTGGTTTAAACCGCCGGGAGAACCACCCATCACTTTTTCCCGTCACTGGTAGTAAGTTTTTCTACGTGGAACGGAAACCTAGGCGTCGCGTCGCCGTGCCGAATACGTAGGCAGCGGCGCGTGACGGGCTCCACTCGATCGATCGGCCAGGCGGTGCAAGAGAAAACGAAAAGATGTGTCTCCTCTTCGTGAAAGTCGCGAGAAGCTCGATCGTGCACGTTACACGCGGAACGTTGAACCGCTCGAGGAGGATATTCCGTTTCCTGGTCGAGCCTAACGAGGTGGCCCCGGTGGGTCCGCCAGCGAGGATCACAGGACGCGCCGACAAGGACCCCCGCGGTGAATCATTTTGCAATACCACTCGATCGCGATCGCTGATCGCTGATCCAACGTTTCGACCATGCCCACCCCTCCGATCGCTGTTTAATGTCAAAATAGAGCATCGCCCGTGCTCCATGGGACTCCGCTCCAAACAGAATACTTTTTAAATGACTTTCGACTCCTGCCGCAGGACATCTTGCGCGCGAGCAATTGAAAGTTGATAGCGACCACTGGTCCTTGGGTCCAATATCGGTTCTTCTCTTCGTAAAGGAGTAACGGTAACATTCAGCAGCTTTTTGTGGAATATCTATTGTATACTTTTTTGCAACTATTTGCTTATTTTAGAAGTGCATATATTCAGCAACTCTCGGTAATTTTGTTATAGAAAAATATTAAAAAATGAACGAATAACAGCCACTCTCCCGGAAGCTATTTTTTTTTACCGGTCAGCATGATTTCTCAGAGCCGGATTATCTGAAATCGAAAAGTGAAGAAGATTCTGTTAGTATATGAGTTCATCTAGTAGGTGAACGCAGGATTTCAAAAAAATGATTTCAGACAAAATGGCGGCCGTTTAACGGAAAATCATGATTTTTCGATGTCTGAATTGTTGATTTTTCGTGAATTAAAAATAGAGTTTGCATCAAAAACAAAAATCCTTCGTTCACGAACTAGATAAACTCATATGCTAACAGAATCTTCCTCACTTTTCGATTTCAGATGATTCGGCTCTGAGAAATCGTGTTCACCGCTGAAAAAAATAGTTTCCGGGAGAGTGACTGTTATTCGTTCATTTTTTAATATTTTCCTGTAACAAAATTACTGACAGTTGCCGAATATATGTACTTTTAAAATAACCAAATAGTTGTAAAATATATACATTAGATTTTCCACAAAAAATTCCCGAAAATCACGCCTGCCCCTTAATAAAGTTACACGCTGGGAGTGATTGTCTCGCGGTATCATCTCGCGAGATTTGTACGCATAACTTAACACCCTCTGCACAGATTTCTTTGACCCTGTTGATAGAAGGAGGGGAACAAAGTGTTTGGAGACGGTCCCTAAATTTCTATTCCTAAAAAGTAATTATTTAGCGGCTTTCGAAATAGACCCAAGCCTAATTAACACTGGCTACCGAAGGCAGCAGACGTTCCCGTCGGCGCGCTACCATCTTCCCAGCCTTCGAGAGTGAAAACCCGGTGTATCCTCCGCGCTCCAGCGTTCCCGGTGGATTTCGTTCGTCGGTAACGAATGATACAGTCACGTTTATTAATGACTACGGCGCTGGATCCTGGTATCTTTGTCCGGAATGAGAAGGAAGGTTTCAGCGACGTCCAGGAAAGCGAAACGGGAGGGCGATTATCAGCGCCGATATCTGCGGGGAGCCAGGTGCAGGCGTCAGAAATAAATCTTGCCATTTTTCTTCCGCCTCGAATGGTATCGCGTTCGGATATTAGACTCGGTGTTTGTCGACAAAACGAAAACAGATATCCCCGGTTCATCCTTGGCGCGTGCTAGCAGCTGCCGGCGGCCGGTTCCTGTCTTAGATAAAGCGCCCCCAAGGATCACAATAAACGCCTTGTCCCCGTCAGGTGAATTTTTCCGAACCTGTCCCCCCCCCCCCCCCCCCTCGTCCCTCGAGACCACGCGCAAATAACGCCCGTGACGAACAGGTAAATGCATCTTATCTGACGGAAGCAACGTCTCTCCATCTCCCTCGCGGGTTCGCCTCTTTCCCGCGGCAACCCCTCGACCAGCGCGTTTCCAAGTCGCTTTCGCTTCGCTCCGTTGCCCGTTGCCCGATGTTCAAGGCTGCAGCCCCGATATCTCTGCCCGCTTCGGCGCTTTGATCCCTAGGAAAGCGGGCCACGGGACATCCGATACGTGAAAATATCAGCGTAGACACCGCCACCGACGGGGGGAAAGATCTAAATTGGCTGACCCTGCGTTGCATCTGGCAAGGAAAAAGAGAGGCTGCGACGGTCCGCTATCGTCGGGCCCCCACCGGCCGAAAAAAACCTCGGGTCGAAGCAAAGTCCATTGACCAGATGGGACCTCTTCTCCTTTGCCCGCTGGTTCTCAGTGACAAAACATCTCTCGCGTTTCAACTCGAGCCTCGGGCAGAACGAGGCTCGACGGGCCTGCGGCGGTTCGAGAGTCGAGAGCTTTCGGGACCACCTCTCGACCCGTCCTCGTGGGATTTAAATTCCTCTCCTCTCGTGATTCCTCTCTCTGCTCGGCCAGCCTTTCGGGGAGGAAACGGCGGACGGGGTCCGCGTAACCTCGCCGGGTGACTTTCGCACGCCGGAAACGGCGCGAGACGATAACGCGGGTGGGGGTGTGGGGGGGGAGGGGGATAAAGCGAGAGCCGCGGAATTATTGCTGGAATCCTCGAGATCTTTTAGCCAACACCGGAAAAGCTTATCGGCGCGGCGCCCGGGGCTTTACGAGCCCAGTGGGAACATAAACATAAGGAATTAAAGACTAACACGAGACGAGTGCTGGCTCGGTTCGAGCAACGAATAGAGTCGGGGCGAGGAAGGAGGATCGTGTGGCATCGTCCCGCTACCACGTACGTGTACGTGAGCCGGGCTCTTAACACTTCACGCGGCCAGAAACACTAACCAGACCTCCCGTTTCGACTCCTCGAGTGTATCGTTCGCTGATAGAAACGCTCTCGTTCCAGCCTCTTCTGATGCCGGATACGCAGGCCACAGAGAATTACACGCGCCTCGATCGCATGTGAACGCTCGATCGGTCCGTGAATCGGCCGGTGCCGACGACGGACTTTACGCGCTAATGAAAACCAGCCGGCGAACGTGACCCCCTAGAGATCGTCTAGCTGTCTGCTAGCAAACCGTTTAGCTCTGCTAACACCGCGCGCCGCCTATAAAATACTTCGGCGGGTCCTAGACACGTAGATCGTTTGCTCTAGCAGCCGGGATATGGGTGTGATTGCAGGCTGCTGTCAGACAACGACAAGAAGCCGTTCATCGAGGAGGCCGACCGTCTCCGGGTGATCCACAAGCGCGAGCATCCGGACTACAAGTACCAGCCCCGTCGCCGAAAGCAGAACGGCCCGTCGGGCAGGGAGGGCTCGCCCTCCAGGAACCAGAGCAACGTCACTTTCAACGTGTCCAGGTCCCTGAAGCAGGAGGACATGAGCCCCAGGGGCGCCCAAGGACCAAATTCGCCGCAGAGCGCGGTCAGCTCGTCTCCTCCGACCACTCCCAATCAAGGACTCTCACCGCCGACGCCTCCTACAACTCCCCGCGGACAGCATTACGTCAATCAGGTAATTACCTGTCGGTATCTGGCTTGGCGAGGGTTCCGGACACGTCACTATTTAGTGTCATGGATCAATAGAGATTACCCGCGAATCTTAATTGGTCGAACGGTGAAACTTTGCGCGGCTTTGATCTCTAACGGCACCAGTCCTACCTGGAGGGAAACGAAGTGTCGGCGTCGCGTCGCACAGTGGAACGGATGTCGTAAAACGCGAACTAAATTAATATCATTGTTGTTTGTACATTATTCATTATAAATTGTGACCGGTTTTAGGGTTTTTTTTTCAGCTGTAGAATCTGATTCTGGTATTACTTTTTTCTAGGATAACGAATTAACCTTATAAATAACTTTTATACTCTCGGTCGAATTTGTATTATGTAAAATTTACACGGCCATCGCTGTGTAACTTTTTATACTTGTCTCTTTCATATTTCCGGGACATAAATGTTTTCTAAATTACTCAGTAAATTCTTAAAATGAATTTTTAAGAAGGGTTGTTCGGTTGTATAAAGGACTATACTTTATATTCATTAGTACATATTATGAAACAACTATTTTATTAATGTACGCGTTCACATCGTAAACTTAGGGTGTTGTAAGGAGACACGAATCATCCCTTACGCTTGTATACCTGCGTGATGGTTAATTGCGCTTTTTTAAGATATGACATTGTTAAAACAACGTTGCTGGACTGTTAGGGATCTCCAAACTATTCTTGGAAATCATATGAAACAATAAAAACAGTTGTAAATAGATAAATGCAGTACGTAATCGGAAGGATCGATTTATGAGTGGCCGCACAGATTTAACAACAGTTGAACTTATATTTTCTTACAATTACTTTCTGTATTTTATTTTCGCAACTAAATCTATAAATAATGACTTCATTTGTTCTTGATTTAATGCATTTAGAATTTTAAATAACTTATGGTCATTATAAGCACTTATTCAAGTTAACAGATTTTAACGCATGACTACAAATATATCGTTATAACTTTTACAGTTGCAAGTGGTTGGAAAAAAGTCTTGTTCGGTAATCTTAAATAGGTTCCAACAAATACATGCATATAAGATTTATCGTGACTTTGCATGAATTCTGCTTCGTAGGTCTAACTTTATCGGAAGGAACGGGGAAAAATAGGGATCCGGGAAAGGGTATTTTTTTAAATGGTTAAAACATAGTTATCCTCTTCATTTTTTTACATACGTGCAGCAGAAAGACCACGTTTTAATACTACATAGCCAAATTTAGAGTTAATTCTTATCAATATAAAAATATAGTCAGGCAAAGTACATGAATTTCAACAGAAAATGTGATAGTTCTGAAACAGACATTTCTCTCTGTTTTCAAATCTTTCTCGAAACAACTCTGGTAACTTATAACAATCCGCGTACACGCCAAAACTCAGTTCAGAGATATAAGAATCTACGGAGTTTCAACCAGTGATGGGCAAAAAATTATTTGAAATAAAAATTTCGTATACAAATTTTTATTTGAAATAATTCTTTGCCCATCTCTGGTTTCAACGAGGTTGAAAATTTGACTTTAGTGTTCGGGTTTTACGCGCAGTTTCCGTTCCACTGTGGCCTCGCGTCGGCCAGCGAGTGGTCCACGGTTTCTCTAGAGCGGGCCGATTGATTTGTGTGCGCAGAGTAATCAGCCGCAGCAGAACAGTAGCATGTACCATCAGGACCTCGTGATCACGTCCTCCAGCGAGTCTCTGCACCAGCCGCAGTCTGGGGTCGATTTCCGATACATCGAAGTCGGCGACGGGCTGCCGCTCGAGGAGGGCCAGCTGAACGGCCTGGGATCTCTGGGAGGCGTAGGTCTCAACCTTCCTCTGAACCTCCAGGAGTGCGAGGTCGAGAGCAACGAGCTGGACCAGTATCTTCGGCCCCAAGTGCCACCGGTGCACGTACCTGCCCCGACCACCACCTCCTCCCAATGGATATTCAACAGGTAGTCTATCGGTCTCTCTGTTACTCCATTTGCTAGCGTTGTAGGGGAGAGTTGCCAATATCGTACTGGTCACCTGAACCGTACCTCATCAAATTCTCAGTAATTAATGAATAATAAACGACATCTGATGATAAAAGTATCAAGTAAATGCGAAATAAGAAATAGAAACTAAACCTTTTGAGCGTACATCCTATTTCGTGCGTGCTATAAACATTTAAAAAATTGGACTTTCTACTTTATCGGATTTTACTACGGATTTTTTACTTTATCTACGGATCTACGGATTGTAAATTGAAATCTACGGATTTTTTTACCTTTTTCATGAGTTGCGCGGAATCGTAGTTGCCTGCGGATCTCTGGAGAGGAAGGGTGAATTTTTGGTTTGCAGATACGAGGAGGAAGCGGAGAGGCCGAACAAGCGGCACTGCTCGGAGCAGACGATCGCCGAGACTTGCTGGGAGGACAGACCCCAGGAAATAGTGAGGTACCACGAGCTTCAGCCACCACTGCCCCCGATGCAGTACATATCGTCCTCCCACAACCCGCATTACTCTCACGCGAGCGCGCAGATGAGCCACCCCCACGTGTCCACGTCCTACGCGCAATATCAACGTTACGTACCTGGCATCGAAACCTGGCCCCCCTACATGTAGAGAGAGAGAGAGAGAGAGAGAGAGAGAGAGAAGCAGGCAAGGTACGTCTGTCGTCGAAGCTGATATTGTTTCCGTGATCCAGTAGAGGCGAGGGATACGATTAAACGTCTTACACTTACCCTAGTTTTTTTAATGGATCGTACAAATCGATAGCGCGCGACCCGAGGACGCCGGAAGGGTCGCTTGGGCGTCGTTCCGTGACGCGTTGTCGGGAAAATAGCCAAATATGAGAACCAGTTAGCGATTAATTAGAGCGTTAGGGGTTTTACGTTTAAGCAGGAGCGCGTAGCCGTGACTTTAGCACGCGAGTCACGTGGAAACCGAACAGCAATTCCAGCGAATGACCAGTCTTAAGCAGGAGATCCACGCGGAAGCTCAGCTAAGCTAAGCTACGTCTGGCTATGCTGTAAAATATAAAAAAACATAGCACAGCTAATTTTTTCAAAACTTAGAATAGCATAGCTAAGATTCCAAGTGGATTCCCGGCCTTTATCTCGGGGGACGCGCAGCATTCGCAGTTGAAATTTGTCCTCCTTTCCCACACGGTGTTTCCTGTGCCCCGTGATAACCTAGAGACCACTGTAATAAAGAGGTTGCTCGTGTTTCTGCGTTGCGACCTTAGCGCGCGGCATCGAGCCGCGATACGGGACCGAGAAGGCGGGCGTGCTGCACGTTCGCGTGCACAGCATAGCAGAGCCACGATCCTACTCCATGACATCATTCCATGACAGCCGGCCATTCCAAAGCGCAGAATTTCAGGCTAAACAAACAGGCCGCTCGATACGGTGCCCCGCCGCGATCTAAATACAATAAATATATAAGGCACGGACTATAAACTGGCCGCGAAGCCGAGCAGTTTGTTACGCGCCTCGCGCAGCCAAGTGTACGGGCACGCTCTTCAAATAAACCTGCGAAACTCGATCGGTCCTGGCCGTGGACGTGGACGCGAGACCAACGTGCTCCAGATTTATTCGAATCTCGGGGGGAGAATGGAGCTTGATGGATCGATCGAGCGTTGTCGGGGTGCCAGTGCCTTCGAGCATCGAACTTACATCGTAGACAATTCCGATAGTCGGTTGTAACATACAGCGTACATAATATATACCTATGTAATTAGAGGGCTGGGATATCGTGGGCGTCCGTATCGGCGACCAGACAACAATCCAAGCACACTGAGTCGCGTAAGTAACACAGACATTAACACTCTCTCCATTATTACGCCGACGGCCGTGCTTTTTGTACTTAGATATTTATTATACCGCCTATAAAATGAGCGCTAGAGCGTAGAAGCGGAGCGTCAAAGCGGGCGAGCGAGCGTTTAAAGGCTAATTTATAAGTACAACGATGTATGCTAATTTCTAGGAATAAAGAGAGCATTTTGAGACGAGACGAAGACGTCGGCTTATCACCCTACTCCTCTCCCCTCGCGAAAACCAGAGGACCATTTATCTCCCCTAGCTGTTCCTTCTTCGATGCATCGCGGATACGCGCTTCTCGAGGCATCCGGTTGCATAATGTAAGTAAAAAGGGCGAGGAAGAGTGAAGTATTTGAACAGTTCGCTGTTAAGGGGGGGTTCCGGTCCGCAAATCGATTTCTTTTATTTCATTTTTCGAATGCTCGAGCTTTTAGGAACACGTGTTTAAAGGGAGTTGTTGAAATTCGTAAAGTTACCGAAGTTATAGGCATTTGAGTAGCGGCAAATGTATGGGTAATAACCGGCCACTCGGCACTCGCGTAAAACTTTAAACACGCTTTTCTCGAAACAGTGTTCGCAAAATCGGTGGGACCTGTATCTCCAAAAGTTATTATCCGATTCAACTGAAACTTTTTTATTTTGAAGGATATACTTCTGGCTAGGGGGAAACCAGAAAGAATATAAAAAATTGGAAATTTATAATTTTTAAAGGTGTCGAAAGGACGAAAAATATAGGGGAAAAGTGATTTCTAACTTCAAGTGTCGTTATTTTCTAAAAAAATGTCATTTTTGTAATTTTTTTCTGGTTTCCCCCCTAGCCAGAAGTATATTCTTCAAAATAAAAAAGTTTCAGTCGGATCGAATAATAATGTAAGAAATATTGAAGGTATTGTACCAGTATTGGCCACTTCTTAAAAAATATAATATTTTTCCGTGGAAGCAATAAATGTAACCTTATATTACTAACTGTATACTAAACAAAATAGTTATGATGTGAAATTCTCCACATAATAATGATCTGCAAGCAATTTAAAATTAAGATAATTATGCACATGGTGAAAAATAGTGCAATGACCACAAACGATACATCTACTCTATTAGTCGATTCGACTGAAACTTTTTTATTCTGTGCAGAATATATTGCAATTTTACCAGTATTGGCCTAGATTTTCATTCACCTTCAATATTTCTTGCAATAACTTTTGAGGATACAGGTCCCACCGATTTGGATGAATTTTTTGACGCCTCGACTTTAACGACTCCCCAGTGCCGTCTGCAATGATTAATTATAAAACAAAAAATATATTTCTATAACTTGAGACATCCTTAATACAATGCAAAAAGCCCCATTAAATTATATGTAGCAGTTTTCCTTTAATTAATTCCTAAAGATCACCTATTTTTATGGGCTCTAGACCGGAACCTCCCCTTAATGGTGACAAGCAGCAAAATAGGAGGACCCCGTGTGGACCGTTCTACGTAGGTTTCCAAGAACAAACAGGCCTATCAAAGTTCGTTGGCGAGGTACGTGGGAATATGTTGCGACTTTTATGCCACTTATCCGCGTCTCGAGATTAAAAAGGCATATAGAGGGCCGGCGCGACGTAGCCTGCTCCGTCTTTCCTCCTCGCGTTCGCACCAGCACGTGTAGAATGTTATTCTTAATCCCGTACCCGTACACACACACACACACACACATTTCCGGGCGGATCGACTGCCCGAAGAACGATCTCTCGTAAGCGGCGGAGCTCGTGAAATTTTTCGGGCCTGTTCCGAGGACTTTGAGAGTCGGGAAACTCAAAGTTCGCCACGTTCTCCGCGCCCATTTTCTCGATCGCCGCGCAGCAGGGAAGTGCCTCGGAGTTGCGTTCGGGACGAGCGCGATCGAAAATTACGCGTGCGCTCCGGATAAAAATAACCCGGTGCCGTCATCGACGAACCATATTTTCATCGTCCAACGACAGTGAATTTTTTCATCGCGGCTGTAAAGAGGAAAAAGAAGGAAAAAGTTGACGAGAGTCAGCCTTCGGTCGCGCTAAACCTATCGTTCCGCAGCTGTCCCTTTTTTCTTTCCATGGCTCGTTGTCAGTCAAGATTTCGATAAAGCCTGCCTGCTCTCCTGCAGCAACAGATCGGGCGCCCCCGTCGGGGAAAAGTGTGCTTCCTTCCTGGCTGGCGATGACCCTGCCGACCCCCGGGACCACGGATTCCGTGAAACGGGCTCACCCCCTCACCCCCGAGGAAACAATCACGGATAGATTCTACAATAGGGCCCATTGACGAGGGGACGCTGCTACGTTTTATCTAGCTCTAGTCAGTGGACTCGTAGCCACACCTTTTATCGTCCGATTTTCCAGATCCTTCCGCGAACCGGCGACGAAATTTCGAAATCCCTCCACCGAAGTCCCTTCGGACACGGATACGAGCCACACCGGACAAAGAGGCATTCAGTTATAAATTATCGCCAGCCACGCGATATAATTAATTCCCCCGTTTCTGCTCGATCCTCGGGCGCTCGCTAATCGTCGGCACGCTTTCGAATCTCGAATCTCGGAACTCATAAATAATCCTCCACCGAATATTCTCTGGAGAGCAGCCGGAACCGAGACTCTTCCTCCCTCTTTTCCCCCTCTTTAAACGGAAATGCTTATTTCAAGAAATCCGGAGTACGTTGACGCCGCTGCCCTCCTAGATCCTGTGTACGGTGTAAATATTTGGCGGGGGGGGGTAGATAGGATCGATAAATTTCGACAGTTCGGGCATTGAGTGTCTGTAGGTGTCTCGTAAGCCACAAAGGGTTGTAAACCCCTTACAGCTGTCCTGATTGTAGTATTATCGGTCGACTCTGTTGTATTCTCTTCTTACTATCCATTCATCGGAATCTGGACGCGAGGCACGTGAGAGCCGCACGATACATTCACCCCTAATCTGGATTGAGAAAAAGGCTCGGTCTCGCCGCTGCCCTAAATCGTGAGAAGTAAATTTGTAATCGTTTCGTTGCTCGGGTCGATTATTCCCTAAACCGCGCTACAGATAACGAAGCCATCCCATCGGGCCGCGGTTATCACATTCGCGTAATCGTATCCCTAATTAGCGGGGCAATTAGCACATTTAAAAGTTCCTATAACTCGTCCGGCGAGATGGATCGTTGGCAATTATCTCTCGGAGGTTTATTAATTCGATTTAAAGGCTGGCCGCTGAGCGAACTCTGCTATCCCGAATGGGACTGCAGCCGACGCTGCTGGCTGGCTTCAGGGCCCCCAATCGGTTGGTTATTCGATCTCGAAATCGAGGGAGATCTGACGGGGAGACGCGAGAAATCTAATCGAATAGTACACAGCGCGCGCGAAGATGGCCACGTGTGAAGTTCACCGGGTCTGGTCTGCATACCCTTAGCTTAGCGTTGTAGGGTGTAGGTAAAGTGTAGAATGTAGATGTGGAGGATGACGAGTACCCGTGGCCCCTCTGTCATTCTCAATAGCAAGGCAAACACGAGTAGCGGTTTATCGTCGCGTTACCATGGTAATTACGCGGCAGATATCGATAAACCGCGAGCCTGCACACCTAGCCGGAACAACCGCGTATCATCGATGCTATGGAAGAAAAGTACGGTTCTTTTGTTTTCAAACAAAAGGATACCTAATTCTTTTTACCTGTTGTCATTTGTATATAGGGATGAATCGATACAGCCAAGGTATCGACACTTTTACTCATTACTTGTATCGAATGAAAGTATCGGTACTTACTCGGTATCGACACAAAAGTATCGATACCTACTTGTATCGAATCACAATGAATATTTTTTTATTCATATATAAAATCGATGACTTTTTTTGTACTGGGTAGGGCTGTCACATGGCATTCCGTCATCTCAGCTATACAAAAAAATCAAGTTGTATAATCCTTCCTTTTTTCTTGCTACCAAGAAGGTATCGCAACCGAAAACAGTGCTGCTAAAAGTACTTGATATCGAGAATTGAAACCGTTATCGATATATGTTATTAGATATATTTTAAAGAATGTCGAAAAGAACAGTTTAGGAAAGTTGTAGAAGGCCCGCGAAGCTGAAAGTCTGGCGGTAATGTAAGGAATCGGATTTCCAACGGTTCCCAGATAGCACACCTCGTCTTAGAAACGTCTAGTTTATGTCCGTTTTAGGTCTGAACGTCTTGATTTGTAACAAGACGTCTTTAAGACGTCTTTAAGACGCCTTTTGGACGTCTTTAAGACTTTACCAGACGTTGTGCTATCTGGGTTTGGGCAAATTGAAGGGTACGTACACTAGGCGGCAGAATCGGCTTCCCTTGGGAAATTTGGCAACGTTGCATGTCACTAGACATAGCTCAGTGGTTCTAGTGACATGCAACGTTGCCAAATTTCCGAAGGGAAGCCGATTCTGGCGCCTAGTGTACTCCAGATGCACGATACAAAGCATGAACAATATTTTTGGGTCAAGTGTATCTATGGTCGGTATTCATAGTCGCTACTTATTCTTAAGCAAATGCTTAAGCATTCGACATCCTTACTAGCTACTAGGTTAGTAGAAGATGCCGCATGCTTAAGCATTTGCTTAAGAATAAGTAGCGACTATGAATACCGACCTATGTTCGCTTTTATTTTTCATGTAGAATGTCGATACTCGCCCCATTCGATACGAGTACTTTTTTCGATACCTACTTGGTATCGCAACCCTAGGTATCGATACTAAAATTACTTGGTATCGAAACGAAAGTATCGAGTATATACTCGTATTTACTTGTATCGATTCATCCCTATTTGTATATGTTTTCTGTGATATGATAGAATTGGACTGCGTTTAAATGTATTCTACATGAAATAAAGGTTAAATTGGGAAGATAATTAAATTCTTTATACATTTTACATGAAATTATATTGTAATATTAGTCGTATTTTCTATAGTTAATAGACAAATCAGGTTAATGAAAATATTTTTCTTCTTGTTGCAGATTAATCTTGGGAACATTCCTCCGTGAACAGGAACTTTAAATGAGACAAACGATGGAAAGCTGCCAACCTCAACAATGAACATAAAGTGAAGTGAAATTATATATTTTATACATAATAATAATACAATATTGTACCAAAATTCATGTTTACATGCTAATATTAATTTATTGTAACACTGTAAAGGCCTTTTATGCAAATAAAGTGGAAAAAAACTGGGAAAGAACTATTATTATTTAGAAATATCTTTTACAAATTCCTATCCAACTTCCAAATCTGTGATTTCAAATAATTATGGTATTTCCGTAAGAATACCATAGATTCCTCCTGATAAGAAGTCGATACTATGGCAAAAGGCCTTTAGAAGGCGCAGCTCTTGTTCGCTACCTTAAGGTGACGCCTTCAATGGTGAAATTCAGGATACCTCCTTTCGCTTCATGTTCTCCTGATACATCGCTCCTATATCTGGCAAAAATTTTCTGAACGCTCTAAATTGAGCTTCATAACAGGAGAACATGATGTCGAAAGAGGTGGCACAAAGTTAGCGTCTTCGGAGAGAGAATATAAGGCGAAGAACTATTCGACGTAGAGGCGCAGAGTTTTCGAAAGGCCTTCGACGATGAATTTCAGGGGATACCTCCTTTCGCTTCATGTTCTCCTGATACATCGCTCCAAAATCTGGCCAAAATTTTCTGAACGATCCAAAATTGAGATTGTAACAGGAGAACATGATGTCGAAAGAGGTGGCATAAAGTTAGCGTCTTCGGAGAGAGAATCCAAGGCGGAGAACTATTCGACGTAGAGGCGCAGCGTCTTCGAAAGGCTTCGACGATGAAATTCAGGGCGTACCTCCTTTCGCTTCATGTTCTCCTGATACATTTGCTAAAATCTGGCCAAAATTTTCTGAACGCTCCAAAATTGAGATTGTAACAGGAGAACATGATGTCGAAAGAGGTGGCATAAAGTTAGCGTCTTCGGAGAGAGAATCCAAGGCGGAGAACTATTCGACGTAGAGGCGCAGCGTCTTCGAAAGGCTTCGACGATGAAATTCAGGGCGTACCTCCTTTCGCTTCATGTTCTCCTGATACATTTGCTAAAATCTGGCCAAAATTTTCTGAACGCTCCAAAATTGAGATTGTAACAGGAGAACATGATGTCGAAAGAGGTGGCATAAAGTTAGCGTCTTCGGAGAGAGAATCCAAGGCGGAGAACTATTCGACGTAGAGGCGCAGCGTCTTCGAAAGGCTTCGACGATGAAATTCAGGGCGTACCTCCTTTCGCTTCATGTTCTCCTGATACATTTGCTAAAATCTGGCCAAAATTTTCTGAACGCTCCAAAATTGAGATTGTAACAGGAGAACATGATGTCGAAAGAGGTGGCATAAAGTTAGCGTCTTCGGAGAGAGAATCCAAGGCGGAGAACTATTCGACGTAGAGGCGCAGCGTCTTCGAAAGGCTTCGACGATGAAATCCAGGGCGTACCTCCTTTCGCTTCATGTTCTCCTGATACATTTGCTGAAATCTGGCCAAAATTTTCTGAACGCTCCAAAATTGAGATTGTAACAGGAGAACATGATGTCGAAAGAGGTGGCATAAAGTTAGCGTCTTCGGAGAGAGAATCCAAGGCGGAGAACTATTCGACGTAGAGGCGCAGCATCTTCGAAAGGCTTCGACGATGAAATTCAGGGCGTACCTCCTTTCGCTTCATGTTCTCCTGATACATTTGCTAAAATCTGGCCAAAATTTTCTGAACGCTCCAAAATTGAGATTGTAACAGGAGAACATGATGTCGAAAGAGGTGGCATAAAGTTAGCGTCTTCGGAGAGAGAATCCAAGGCGGAGAACTATTCGACGTAGAGGCGCAGCGTCTTCGAAAGGCTTCGACGATGAAATTCAGGGCGTACCTCCTTTCGCTTCATGTTCTCCTGATACATTTGCTGAAATCTGGCCAAAATTTTCTGAACGCTCCAAAATTGAGATTGTAACAGGAGAACATGATGTCGAAAGAGGTGGCATAAAGTTAGCGTCTTCGGAGAGAGAATCCAAGGCGGAGAACTATTCGACGTAGAGGCGCAGCGTCTTCGAAAGGCTTCGACGATGAAATTCAGGGCGTACCTCCTTTCGCTTCATGTTCTCCTGATACATTTGCTAAATTCTGGCCAAAATTTTCTGAACGCTACAAAATTGAGATTGTAACGGGAGAACATGATGTGGAAAGAGGTGGGACTAAGTTAGCGTCTTCGGAGAGAGAATCTAAGGCGGAGAACTAAAATCGGCAATCAAAGGGTACTTCCATTGTACTCTTTGCACGCGGTTTCACGTCCCGAGTACTTTCCTAAGGGGTGAAAAATACCCTACTATACAGGGTGACTGAAAAATCGGTAATGGTCGAGGAAAATCGGCGATCAAAGGGTACTTTCAGTGTACTCATTGGACGCGGTTTCACGATCCGAGTACTTTCCTTAGGGGTGAAAAATACCCTACTATACAGGGTGACTGAAAAATCGGTAACGGTCGTGGTAAATCGGCGATCAAAGGGTACTTTCATTGTACTCGTTGGACGCGGCTTCACGTCGCGAGTACTTTCCTAAGGGGTGAGAAATACCCTACTATACAGGGTGACAGAGAAATCGGCAACGAACGAGGAAAATCGGCAATCAATGGGTACTTTCATTGTACTGTTTTGTCGCGGTTTCACGCCCCGAGTATTTGCGTAAGGGATGAAAAATACCCTACTATACAGGGTGACAGAGAAATCGGCAACGATCGAGGAAAATCGGCAATCGACGGGTACTTTCATTGTACTCTTTGGACGCGGTTTCACGTCGCGAGTACTTTCCTAAGGGGTGAAAAATACCCTACTATACAGGGTGACAGAGAAATCGGCAACGATCAAGGAAAATCGGCAATCAAAGGGTACTTTCATTGTACTCTTTGGACGCGGTTTCACGTCCCGAGTACTTTCATAAGAGGTGAAAAATTCCCTACTATACAGGGTGATAGAGAAATTGGCAACGATCGCGGAAAATCGGCGATCAAAGGGTACTTTCATTGTACTCTTTGGACGCGGTTTCACGTCCCGAGTACTTTCCTAAGGGGTGAAAAATACCCTACTATACAGGGTGACTCAGAAATCGGCAACATTCGAGGAAAATCGGCAATCAAAGGGTACTTTCATTGTACTCTTTGCACGCGGTTTCACGTCCCAAGTACTTTCCTAAGGGGTGAAAAATACCCTACTATAGAGGGTGACTGAAAAATCGGCAACGATCGAGGAAAATCGGCAATCAAAGGGTACATTCATTGTACTCTTTGGACGCGGTTTCGCATCCCGGGTACCTTCCTAAGGGGTGAAAAATACCCTACTGTACAGGGTGACCAAGAAATCGGTAACGATCGAGGAAAATCGGCGATCAAAGGGTACTTTTATTATACTATTTGGATGCGCTTTCACGTACCGAGTACTTTCCTAAGGGGTGCAAAATACCCTACTATACAGGGTGACTGAGAAATCGGTAACAATCGAGGAAAATCGGAGAGGGGCAGAGTTTTCGAAAGGCCTTCGACGATGAAATTCAGGCGATACCTCCTTTCGCTTCATGTTCTCCTGATACATCGCTCCAAAATCTGGCCATAATTTTCTGAACGCTCCAAAATTGAGATTGTAACAGGAGAACATGATGTCGAAAGAGGTGGCACTATGTTAGCGTCTTCGGAGAGAGAATCCAAGGCGGAGAACTATTCGTCGTAGAGGCGCAGCGTCTTCGAAAGGCCTTCGACGATGAAAATCAGAGCATACCTCCTTTCGCTTCATGTTCTCCTGATACATTTGCTAAAATCTGGTCAAAATTTTCTGAACGCTCCAAAATTGAGATTGTAACAGGAGAACATGATGTGGAAAGAGGTGGCACTAAGTTAGCGTCTTCGGAAAGAGAATCTAAGGCGGAGAACTATTCGACGTAGAGGCGCAGCGTCTTCGAAAGGCTTCGTCGATGAAATTCAGGGCGTACCTCCTTTCGCTTCATGTTCTCCTGATACATTTGCTAAAATCTGGCCAAAATTTTCTGAACGCTCCAAAATTGAGATTGTAACAGGAGAACATGATGTCGAAAGAGGTGGCATAAAGTTAGCGTCTTCGGAGAGAGAATCCAAGGCGGAGAACTATTCGACGTAGAGGCGCAGCGTCTTCGAAAGGCTTCGACGATGAAATTCAGGGCGTACCTCCTTTCGCTTCATGTTCTCCTGATACATTTGCTAAAATCTGGCCAAAATTTTCTGAACGCTCCAAAATTGAGATTGTAACAGGAGAACATGATGTCGAAAGAGGTGGCATAAAGTTAGCGTCTTCGGAGAGAGAATCCAAGGCGGAGAACTATTCGACGTAGAGGCGCAGCGTCTTCGAAAGGCTTCGACGATGAAATCCAGGGCGTACCTCCTTTCGCTTCATGTTCTCCTGATACATTTGCTGAAATCTGGCCAAAATTTTCTGAACGCTCCAAAATTGAGATTGTAACAGGAGAACATGATGTCGAAAGAGGTGGCATAAAGTTAGCGTCTTCGGAGAGAGAATCCAAGGCGGAGAACTATTCGACGTAGAGGCGCAGCGTCTTCGAAAGGCTTCGACGATGAAATTCAGGGCGTACCTCCTTTCGCTTCATGTTCTCCTGATACATCGCTCCAAAATCTGGCCAAAATTTTCTGAACGATCCAAAATTGAGATTGTAACAGGAGAACATGATGTCGAAAGAGGTGGCATAAAGTTAGCGTCTTCGGAGAGAGAATCCAAGGCGGAGAACTATTCGACGTAGAGGCGCAGCGTCTTCGAAAGGCTTCGACGATGAAATTCAGGGCGTACCTCCTTTCGCTTCATGTTCTCCTGATACATTTGCTAAAATCTGGCCAAAATTTTCTGAACGCTCCAAAATTGAGATTGTAACAGGAGAACATGATGTCGAAAGAGGTGGCATAAAGTTAGCGTCTTCGGAGAGAGAATCCAAGGCGGAGAACTATTCGACGTAGAGGCGCAGCGTCTTCGAAAGGCTTCGACGATGAAATCCAGGGCGTACCTCCTTTCGCTTCATGTTCTCCTGATACATTTGCTGAAATCTGGCCAAAATTTTCTGAACGCTCCAAAATTGAGATTGTAACAGGAGAACATGATGTCGAAAGAGGTGGCATAAAGTTAGCGTCTTCGGAGAGAGAATCCAAGGCGGAGAACTATTCGACGTAGAGGCGCAGCATCTTCGAAAGGCTTCGACGATGAAATTCAGGGCGTACCTCCTTTCGCTTCATGTTCTCCTGATACATTTGCTAAAATCTGGCCAAAATTTTCTGAACGCTCCAAAATTGAGATTGTAACAGGAGAACATGATGTCGAAAGAGGTGGCATAAAGTTAGCGTCTTCGGAGAGAGAATCCAAGGCGGAGAACTATTCGACGTAGAGGCGCAGCGTCTTCGAAAGGCTTCGACGATGAAATTCAGGGCGTACCTCCTTTCGCTTCATGTTCTCCTGATACATTTGCTGAAATCTGGCCAAAATTTTCTGAACGCTCCAAAATTGAGATTGTAACAGGAGAACATGATGTCGAAAGAGGTGGCATAAAGTTAGCGTCTTCGGAGAGAGAATCCAAGGCGGAGAACTATTCGACGTAGAGGCGCAGCGTCTTCGAAAGGCTTCGACGATGAAATTCAGGGCGTACCTCCTTTCGCTTCATGTTCTCCTGATACATTTGCTGAAATCTGGCCAAAATTTTCTGAACGCTCCAAAATTGAGATTGTAACAGGAGAACATGATGTCGAAAGAGGTGGCATAAAGTTAGCGTCTTCGGAGAGAGAATCCAAGGCGGAGAACTATTCGACGTAGAGGCGCAGCGTCTTCGAAAGGCTTCGACGATGAAATTCAGGGCGTACCTCCTTTCGCTTCATGTTCTCCTGATACATTTGCTAAATTCTGGCCAAAATTTTCTGAACGCTACAAAATTGAGATTGTAACGGGAGAACATGATGTGGAAAGAGGTGGGACTAAGTTAGCGTCTTCGGAGAGAGAATCTAAGGCGGAGAACTAAAATCGGCAATCAAAGGGTACTTTCATTGTACTCTTTGCACGCGGTTTCACGTCCCGAGTACTTTCCTAAGGGGTGAAAAATACCCTACTATACAGGGTGACTGAAAAATCGGTAATGGTCGAGGAAAATCGGCGATCAAAGGGTACTTTCAGTGTACTCATTGGACGCGGTTTCACGATCCGAGTACTTTCCTTAGGGGTGAAAAATACCCTACTATACAGGGTGACTGAAAAATCGGTAACGGTCGTGGTAAATCGGCGATCAAAGGGTACTTTCATTGTACTCGTTGGACGCGGCTTCACGTCGCGAGTACTTTCCTAAGGGGTGAGAAATACCCTACTATACAGGGTGACAGAGAAATCGGCAACGAACGAGGAAAATCGGCAATCAATGGGTACTTTCATTGTACTGTTTTGTCGCGGTTTCACGCCCCGAGTATTTTCGTAAGGGATGAAAAATACCCTACTATACAGGGTGACAGAGAAATCGGCAACGATCGAGGAAAATCGGCAATCGACGGGTACTTTCATTGTACTCTTTGGACGCGGTTTCACGTCGCGAGTACTTTCCTAAGGGGTGAAAAATACCCTACTATACAGGGTGACAGAGAAATCGGCAACGATCAAGGAAAATCGGCAATCAAAGGGTACTTTCATTGTACTCTTTGGACGCGGTTTCACGTCCCGAGTACTTTCATAAGAGGTGAAAAATTCCCTACTATACAGGGTGATAGAGAAATTGGCAACGATCGCGGAAAATCGGCGATCAAAGGGTACTTTCATTGTACTCTTTGGACGCGGTTTCACGTCCCGAGTACTTTCCTAAGGGGTGAAAAATACCCTACTATACAGGGTGACTCAGAAATCGGCAACATTCGAGGAAAATCGGCAATCAAAGGGTACTTTCATTGTACTCTTTGCACGCGGTTTCACGTCCCAAGTACTTTCCTAAGGGGTGAAAAATACCCTACTATAGAGGGTGACTGAAAAATCGGCAACGATCGAGGAAAATCGGCAATCAAAGGGTACATTCATTGTACTCTTTGGACGCGGTTTCGCATCCCGGGTACCTTCCTAAGGGGTGAAAAATACCCTACTGTACAGGGTGACCAAGAAATCGGTAACGATCGAGGAAAATCGGCGATCAAAGGGTACTTTTATTATACTATTTGGATGCGCTTTCACGTACCGAGTACTTTCCTAAGGGGTGCAAAATACCCTACTATACAGGGTGACTGAGAAATCGGTAACAATCGAGGAAAATCGGAGAGGGGCAGAGTTTTCGAAAGGCCTTCGACGATGAAATTCAGGCGATACCTCCTTTCGCTTCATGTTCTCCTGATACATCGCTCCAAAATCTGGCCATAATTTTCTGAACGCTCCAAAATTGAGATTGTAACAGGAGAACATGATGTCGAAAGAGGTGGCACTATGTTAGCGTCTTCGGAGAGAGAATCCAAGGCGGAGAACTATTCGTCGTAGAGGCGCAGCGTCTTCGAAAGGCCTTCGACGATGAAAATCAGAGCATACCTCCTTTCGCTTCATGTTCTCCTGATACATTTGCTAAAATCTGGTCAAAATTTTCTGAACGCTCCAAAATTGAGATTGTAACAGGAGAACATGATGTGGAAAGAGGTGGCACTAAGTTAGCGTCTTCGGAAAGAGAATCTAAGGCGGAGAACTATTCGACGTAGAGGCGCAGCGTCTTCGAAAGGCTTCGTCGATGAAATTCAGGGCGTACCTCCTTTCGCTTCATGTTCTCCTGATACATTTGCTAAAATCTGGCCAAAATTTTCTGAACGCTCCAAAATTGAGATTGTAACAGGAGAACATGATGTCGAAAGAGGTGGCATAAAGTTAGCGTCTTCGGAGAGAGAATCCAAGGCGGAGAACTATTCGACGTAGAGGCGCAGCGTCTTCGGAAGGCCTTCGACGGTGAAATTCAGGGCGTACCTCCTTTCGCTTCATGTTCTCCTGATACATTTGCTAAAATCTGGCCAAAATTTCTGAACGCTCTAAAATTGAGATTGTAACAGGAGAACATGATGTCGAAAGAGGTGGCATAAAGTTGGCGTCTTCGGAGAGAGAATCCAAGGCGGAGAACTATTCGACGTAGAGGCGCAGCGTCTTCGGAAGGCCTTTGACGATGAAATTCAGGGCGTACCTCCTTTCGCTTCATGTTCTCCTGATACATTTGCTAAAATCTGGCCAAAATTTTCTGAACGCTCCAAAATTGAGATTGTAACAGGAGAACATGATGTCGAAAGAGGTGGCATAAAGTTAGCGTCTTCGGAGAGAGAATCCAAGGCGGAGAACTATTCGACGTAGAGGCGCAGCGTCTTCGGAAGGCCTTCGACGATGAAATTCAGGATACCTCCTTTCGCTTCATGTTCTCCTGATACATCGCTCCAAAATCTGGCCAAAATTGAGATTGTAACGGGAGAACATGATGTCGAAAGAGGTGGCACAAAGTTAGCGTCTTCGGAGAGAGAATCGAAGGCGGAGAATTAATCAACGCAGAGGCAGACTTTACTTGTCATTGTCAAATTTGGGATTTAATTAGGAAATGGAAGTTATAAGGTGCAGTTCTAACTTAATAGATGCGGTTTTTCTCTACATGTGGTTTATTAAAATTCTCTGAATAATGTACAGTGATACTTAGTACAGAAGAGCTTATAATAATTTCAATGTTTAATTAACTAAGTTTAACTTCCACTTAAAAACTATATAGGTATTGCAAATGCTGCACTCGTCCAGTGGGTTTCGTTAGACCAGTTGACACGATCCGACGCTTTGAAAGGAAAGAATTGCTTACCTATAACAGACGAAAGCTCCGAATTAATTAACTAGTCCTCAATATAATTGCTAATTGAACACTAAATACACTCGATAGTTCTTACTACTTTAAAGTAAATTTATTCTATATTATATTTATTTGCAAAATACACAGCATTTTATTCTTATCCCGGGTACTGTTCTGTTTCACGCATAAGAGGGGACTCGTGAGCCCCCTGAGCATGTGACACAAAATTGCATTGCGTTGATAGGTGTAGGTATCCTATTCCTGATCTGTGGCACGAGTCCACGATGCGGGCAGGTCTTCTTTACTCTTTAGAGAGAGAAAGTGATCTGTTCAAGGAATAAAAGATATATAAAAAAAAATTATATTTAACGATTTTATTAAAAGTGCACTAGTAACTATTAAAAAAAATAATTAAACAATAAATATACGGATGCTAATATTCAAGAGCTCATTAATCAAGTTTACAGATCACATGTCTAATATTGAACGTTTTAATCATACGTTAGCAACTAAAATATTTACAATGGAATAATAAAAATCTAAATATTTAAATATGAAGTTCGCGGGGTAAAACAGAACGCTCATTCGACAGGGATTATATACTGCCCGCCATCTATCGGAACGCGCCCAAAAGTAACGCCAACTGATACACAAATTCACTTCTGGCCACCTTTCGGTAGATGGCGTGCATCAAATTACTGTAGAGTCGGCATTCTGTTTTACCCCGCGAAATTTATCTTTCAATATTTGGATTTCTCCTGAACAAAGAAAGCCTTTGAACATGTTTGTAGTTAACTTAATGTATTTAGTTCTCTGCTAAGGGGCTGAAAGATTTACAACAGAAGAGTACAAATCCACATGCTGAAGCATACACTTCGCGGGGTAAAGCAGAAGGATTTTTTTCAAAAGAGAATCCCACTTTGGCCACTTTCCGATAGATGGCGATGTAGCAAATTCCGATGGAGTGTGCAATCTGTTTTATCCCGCGAAGTTCATATTGAAATATTTATTTAAAGATTTATTACCCTTTAAAAATTGTAACTTAAAAACTTTTTTATTCTTCTATTGTAAGTATTCTAGTTGCTATGGTTTGGTTTTCATGCATCCAATAGTAAATCTTCAAAGTGTAAGCATCTAACAGTCTGACTAATCGAAGAAAGTTTTAATACGCTTTTTTGAGCTATAAGTAATTTTATAATTATTATAGACTGTTCCATAATGTCTTAGTGATTAGTGTTTCAACAAGAGACGTGGGAAATCAGATTGCGATCAAGGAAATTATGATGTTTCTCGCACAAACACCGGGTTTTCAATCAATTCTGTACTTTCTAGCGATAATTAATGAAGTTTCACAGGTGCGAGAATAATTATAGAGATGCAGCAATGCTTAGGAATGCGTTTTGCAGAGATACTTTACCCGCACATAGATGAAAGTACGAAGGTAAGGGAAAAATGAGCGCGATATAGGACGGTGATGTTTTCAATAAGGACCTCCACTACCATACACTCAATGTATCTAGGGCTGCCATCTGTAAAATCATTAATCTAGGACAGAGCATTAAAACCCCGGACATTTTCACTTGAACCCCTAAGATTTTTAACTAATTCTTATATTATTTACGATATCCCATGATAAAAAATTCTGTAAATTATAGAGTGCAACCGCAATCAAGAAATAAAGATTCAATATTTATGACTTTTTGAGCGAGCAGCATCGAAAAACCCGGATTACTACAGGAAATCCCCACGGACGACCTAAAAAAGAGGACAATTCCGGGGAAACCCGGACGGATGGCAGCCCTAAACGCATCCAAATACATACTTAATTACTTACCCTAATAAAAGCTCGCCTGATCGGAGCCGTCAGTCCGGTTGTGCGGTAAAAATCGGATGGAATCGTTGCTCGTGTCAGGGCCGTTACCCCTTTCGGTGAAATTGAAGCGGAGCAGCGGCTCGCCGATACACTTTTCCCTCTTGCCGGGTCTTAATTGCCAGCGTCGGGTAAAGATAATTGGCATTTGGCAGAGAGTGATCCGCGATACGAGGCCGCCGCGCCGCGGCCGGTAGCTTCTCGGAAAGAATCCTTCTGTTTGTATGTTTTTCGTCTTGAGCGTCGAGTTTGCGCCGACGTAGCCTTCGTCGTGGTCGCCGTCGTTGTGGTCGTCTCCTCGTTCCGCCCAACGCCGATCGTAGATACGCCGAGGCCGAGAGACGTCGCGTCTGGAACACGACTGCCAGTCGACCTTATTTTCGCCCTTCTTTCCCCCTTTCCGTCCTCCCCTCTGCGAATCTTCGATTCCCTTCGCGCCACCGCCAAACGCGGTAACCCGACTCGCACGAGGTAAGAACGCTGGGCGATGCGACGAATCGACGACTTGCTTGCTCTATCGTTAGTTGGGTCCACGGTTTCGTGGATCGGCCGCCGGTGGGACGATAGATATCGGTAACTTTAGAAGGGAGTCAGTGACGGCAAGGTTGAGTAAAATCTTAGACCTCGGATCCGTTACGGTGACGAAGGATCGACACTTTAACGCGACAGGTCGAAGGGACGAAGAGAGGAAGAGAGGAAGAGAGAAAAGGCGAAGGAAAGGGATGGGAGCGGAGGGGATCTGGGACGTCTCAAGTCTCAAGCGGTTGACAATTAAAGTGCCGCGCAGTTTAGCCTACGGGTGCAAGATGAACGCGGGAAGATAAATCACCGTGCAGCAAAATCCAAAGAGCTCTCGTTACATTTCGCAACCGCGGACGAGCGGACCGCCGAGATCGAGGGCCGTGACTTTATCGAAAGTTGCAATGAAAAATCGCCACGATATGCTGTGCAACACAATAAACCGGCCCCCGCTGTCCGCTGTCCGTTTGACCGGTGTCGACTGAGACTAATTGCCGCTCCGATTACAATGTCCTCGGCTATTATTGTAATTTGTAACTCGGTACGTACTGTTGCCACGAGCTTGGTCGTTCCAAAGAGTCGCTCGAGGCGCTCTTTTCCGCAAACTTTCATCGAATATGCCGAAAATACGTATTCTCGCAGTGAAAAATTAGACCTGGCGGCCCGATCGACTGGTAGGTACTTACTTTCTCCTTCTTCCTCGAAAGACAAAGTTTTTCGCAGTCTCTAGCCCGGGGAAGGGAAGCGGAGAGGAGCGATATTCTTAGGACTGGTATAGGCCGAGTCGGAGGCGAGTGAAACGCGTCTCCTCTTCCGCGTTCGCGATCCCGACTACCACAGCCAACAGCGAATCCTCGTAAATCTTCTCGTCGGCTGGCCACCCGCGCTCGCTTCGACCAAGCCGAGGAGGAACGGAGAGAAGAAGGAGTCGGAGGCAAGGGAGAAGGCTAGGGGCGGGCACTTTTTGCTTGGCATACACATGTGGCCAGCGGCGATTCGGGTCCGATAAAAGCTTGGCCCGCAGCTCTTGGTGCGCTTGCTCCGCGCGAGGAGGAAAAGGGCCAGCGGGGCTAGTGGAGATCTTCACCGGGCGAGCGACGGAGAGAGGAGGAGAGGAAGGGAGGAAGAAAGAACGCGGCCGGACCTCGCGGCTCTCCGACAAGTTGAGCGAATCGCGTGTGCGATGGTGCGCACATCCGCGCGCCACACGGAACAACGAGACCAAGCTGAGCCGCGCCGAGCTGAGTCGAGGGGAGGCTCGAGCGTGTGCCCTGATCGCTATGCGCGTTATGCACGTGCACCGCTGCCGCACAGTGCTTCGAACAGGGGTAATAGGCGACATTCGTGTATAACTTTTTAACTGTAAAAGATATCGGAATGAAATGTACGCTAAAAAACAGGAAGAAACTATCCCTTTCTAATGATGTATAATTTAATATTTTTTACATATATTTAATTATTTATTTTTCAATTTTTTTTAACTTGTTTAACTACCCCTATTCGGACCACTGTGTGCCGCCAGCCAAAGGAATCGTTCTTGTCAAGGAATCAGCCTTGTCGCAACGCTCGGCCGAATCATCCCCCTTTCACCGTTTCCAGCCCCGGCGTCACTTAATACTTTTCGGATATCCACTGAAACCCGAGCCACGTCGCCTTCGGAAAACTAACTCTCGAGGCAATCGAGATGAAATGTTACCCGCTCGCGCGGGAGAGGCGAGAGCGTTACAAGTGGCTACGAAGATTTACGAGTTTCACAGAAAATCGCGACCGGACGGTTTTACGAGGTCGCTTGACATTCCCGCTCGTAAAAGTCCCACTTTCGCTCGCGTTGATACCGCGCGTTTCAAGTTCCGATAATGGGGAAACCTCCACCAAATATACTTCTACCGCTTGTTAATTATTTATTTTTCCATCCAGAGTCAACCGCTTTACGACGCCCTCGGCGAGTAATGTTTCTTCTGGGAAAGGGACCCGTGCTTACGTTTCGTCGTGAAAGAAATATATACATACGAGAATGATTGAAAATGAGAGGATAGGAAGCACGGGAATGGTCGTGGATAGATTCCCTTTTCGAAGGTGGTTCATCTCTCCGCGAGAAAGCCGTTGGGAATTTCGGCAAAGCCAGGGGCAAGCGGGGTCTTCTCCTTACCAAATGTCGGATTTACGATCGAGGATCTTGGTCCAGTGGCACGCTCCGAGTGACCGCGACCGCTCGTAAAACACCAACGACTTGTTTCGTCTAATAGCTCAAAACATCGTCGCCCTCGCTGCCACCACCTTCGGGCCCTCCTCGATAAATTTTCTCGCGAGCCTGTCAAAATAACACGCGGGGACCCACGGAAAGAATAAATATGTATCGCGCGGAACGTTCCAGACGAGGAGGGTCGTACGGTCACCGATCTATCGGCTCGAAATTCGAGAGCGATCGCGTCGGGGCCCAATTTGCCAAGGTATTTTTACGAGCCACTGTCCCCGCCTACGAAAAGAAATAAAGTAGACCCTCGTTTTCAAGCCAGGCGCAAGATGCGAGTACTAAATTTCAGTGTCCAGGTGGTGGAGAGGCCATCCGACGTATCAAACAATTCTCCTAATTTCCAGTTTCCAACATACTTGTACTCACAAGGGAACACCGCGAACCTGGACTCACCGATTGTAACGCAACTTTGTGGGTTTTTAGAGTGACTCGCAAAGTTGCGTTCCAATCGGTGAGTCCGGGTTCCCGGTGTTCCCTTGTCAGTCGCGAACATCACGGATCTGAAAGCCAGAAGAAAGGATTAGTGGGAGCGTTCTCAGAAAGCGGCAATATTCGAGAGGTGATCCTCTTGAAATTGCGAATTCTCGGAAGGGAACTCGGTCTCTCGGAGAAAGGATAGGAAATTGTTGGAGCTCGAGGACACTCGTCGGCGTTTCCTCGAGCTGTCAGGAACGTGACGCGCCGAGAGGGCCGAAAGTGGCGATGCCCTGCATCCTCGAGCACTCTAAAAATCGACTCGCAGCCGAATCGAAGCGAAGCGAAACGGAACGGAACGACCGAGCGGGTTGTACGTAGACGGTCACGGATACCATCTAGAGTTTCTCTCTTGTCCGGCTGCGTTCCCTCAAACTTTCGTGGTTACAGCTCAGCCATTTGGTTTTTCTTACGTTCGGTTCGTTTGACACTTGATAGCGCTCGAGCGTGCATAGCTGCGCGCATAGCGACGCGTTCTGGCTTCTTCGCGCGAGCCGTCCTCCTCTTCTTCTTCTTTCTCTGCTCCTGCTTCTCCAACTTCTCCGCAAGAAGCCGTTTCTTGCCGCTGCTCCTCCGTCAGATACGATCTTTCCCGTTTGATAAATCACTACCGGAAATTCCGGCAAAAAACCGCATCGCTCGTTCGCGCTCTAGATACTTAATCGGCGAGCACCCGCTAGAAATCCGTGCCTCCCCGCCGGGGGAAAGGCCGAGCGGGCCCGATTTTTCCCCAATTTTTCTTTACCCTACTCGCGACTAAATACTTACGTTACACGCGTATTTCTTTCGGGAGCCGTCTTCGATTCAGCGAGCGAATCCTCCGGCTCCTTCTTTCTCCTTCTCTCCTTACCGAACCATCAATTTCGTGGCGCGTGCTGCGACGGCGAACAGCCGTTGGACAGAGCTTCCTTTGTGCGGCTGATTTATTTATCCATCAACAATTACACCGGGGCGATCAGCTGAAAATCGCGAGCGGAGACCGTACCGCGTCGATCCCTTCCACGATCCAAGAAGAATGCGGTTCCTCCCTGTCCTCCCTGCCCTCCCTCCTCGCCCCGCGACACGCGCGGCACGTTCCGATGATGTCCAAACAAAATCAGCTTTCACAATGATCTCAGAATCAAGTCTATCTGTCAAATCATTGTGAAAACCAGTTTCGTCTTAGAGGCCCTGGCGTCCAACCTGCGTCCCCGGACATGTCCTGCAACAAAACGGTTCGGCCGGTTAGCCGTGCTACGTGGTGTTCGTGTTAACGGGAGAACGACGGAAAGAGATGGACAAAGTAGCGTCAGAGGTGGCTGAAAGTGGATCGCGACGAATTACCGGGCCAGGATTTTCTCTCGGCGGCCAGAAATAAACGGGCAGACGCGCGCCAGACGTCGGAATTCGCGACAGACGAATACGTGACCGAGTCCCTCCGCTTTTCTCATCCTCGGGAACGATCCACCCTCCGAGGCGCCGCGATTTCAGGTGTCCGTCAACGGGGCGAAGGCATTTTATCGTCGAATAGCTTGGACACCGGGCGAGCGAATCTGTTGGATCACCGTGACCCACAGGAATGCGGGGAACGATGATCGGTGATATTTAAACGATCGTCGCCGATCCTCCATCGGCGGAGCGACTTGGGAGGTTTTCATCGGCTAGCCGATGCGATCTTACCAAGCGATTTTCGTATCCCGATCTTACGATTCGATGTGCTATCAAAGTATTTCAACGCTGACAGCTTTCGCCACGAAATCATCGCGGTAGGCGCGAGAAGAACCTTCGACAATCAACAACCGTACACCTCCGAGGGATTTATCTGCCGGGATGTAAGCTGCTCTGTCAACTCTTCTTCGGTTTTAGAGCTTTTTAAACGATTTTATTCAGCTTCGATACTCTGTTTGTTTGTTTGTTTGTTTGTTTGTTTGTTTGTTTGTTTGTTTGTATGGTTCAAATCTGGCAACTCAAATTTAACCCACTTCCAACTATCCACTTTGCAGGCGTGCGTAGTTTCCCTCAGTCATCAATAAATATAACCCATAACCCATAACCACAAATCCAAACAACTTGAAATAAGCCACTATCGTTCTTTACGAAAACGACAAAAAGCCGCTGCGTTCTGGTCACTAGTCGCATCGCGATTTGAAATTAAATTAAAAAAACTAGAAAATAAAAAATATATCAAAAAATTGTTATGTTAAACGATTTTTATTAAAAATGCACTAAAAACTAAAAAATAATTATTTTCTTGTACTGCAATTTCGATGGTGTTTTTTAAACTTTAAATAAAATCGTGGAGCAGGGTATCTCACAACAACTGTATTAAATTGATTCATATTCTAATATGAGAAACATCCTACTCCACGATTTTATTTAAAGTGAAAAAACACCATCGAAATTGCAGTACAAGAAATTAATTATTTTTTAGTTTTTGGTGCATTTTTAATAAAATCGTTTAACATAAATTTTTTTTTTTTTCAACGGAAAAACCGTTATCGGACTCTCTGTTGCTAATTCAGGAATACCCCCCCATTTTCCCGTGGCGATACATTTGCAGCGCGGAGGAAGGCGATAGCGCGGTTCATTAATAACGAGGCCGCGATCAGCAGGGAAATCCTGGATCCGTCCAGTCCAGCCTTTTCGCCAGTCCACGGTAATAACGCGAGGATCGGTCGACGTTTATTATTTTGCACGTGCGCTATCGGTCGGCCGATAGCGCCTTGACGGTTACACGAAAACCTGATAAAGATAAGGCGCGACCCTGCGACCCCGTTGCGATTCCATAGAAGCGGGCGTGACGGAGACGGAGACGTGGACGAGGAGCCTCGAGGCTTCTACGGGTCTGCTCCAGACAGACAGAGGTACCGAGAAATTTCTGGATCCCGCTGCAAACGAATGTCACTGTCTCCTTTCCTCCGCGAATTCAATCGCGTCGACTAGTGGCAGCAATTGGAAAAGATATACGACGCCCGACGATATCGTAACGACACCAAACACCGAATGGATCCTCCGCTGATTACGCGTATCGAATCCTTCCGAGAAACGGGCCGACGGCTTTTATCTAATTAACGCGACGGACGGTGCCCCTCGTCTCGACGATTATAAAAATTAACGAGCGAGGATCCGCGGAATATCGTAACGTCCGTTTGGCGACCGAGGGCAAATGCTTTTAACGTTTTCTTATCGCTCAACGGCAACTTCGATTGGCCCATTGAAACTGATAAACTGCTAACGGACAAGTCGTTTGCGTAATCGAGTTAGAAGCAAGCACTACGCACAGCAAAGGTTGCGCAATTTTTTCAAATTCCATCTCAGGGCACACCGACTGCCCGCGTACGAGTACCGACACGTACTTTATCGACCGTTGGCATCACTGGGAAACTTACCGACAGTCGCGACGACCGAATCCGTCGCTCTGTGTATCAACCGGCGATACTTTATCACGGCAGGCTAATGTAACAACCTTTCTTACCGATACGGAAGGGAACAGGCTTTTTCGTTATCGACTCGTCGATTATGAAGAATCCCGACTGTACCGATTAATAAGTAGCCTTTAATGTGTTGCGTAAGCATTAGTTAATGGCAATGCTATTACTTAGGTGTTGCCGTCGAGTCGATAAAGTATCCCTTTTCCACATGCTGTGCATTTTCGCCTTCCTTACATAACTCGCACGGACGAAAATCTGCTGTCTATCGCGATTAAATGAACACGGTTGTATCCTCTTCATATCGACCGTCGCGTCGACTGGAAAATTTGAGGGATTCTCGTGGACTGGTTGCGAGGGTCTTGCAAAACGACAGCCGGGAGAGAGAGAGCTGGAGGAAAGCGAGTGGTGGGTATCTCGCGACAGGGCGTAGTAAGAGGAAGAGGCGTAAAAGTCATTCAGACCAGCATCGAGCCATTGATAGAGGCGACGCAGCGAGGTCAGCTATTTGTACGCGTGACAGACCCCTCCGGAGAATCTCGCGTGCGGACGTGCTTGGATAGAAGAGATACACGCACTCGGGTACTCGCGTACTTGCGCACTCACGCGTTCCGTGGCGCGAGCGCTACGTGTCCGCACCGTTTTTAGAGTCTCGATTACGCCGCGCCGCTTCGCTTAGCGTCGCGCCTTGGCCGGTACGAATGGCCGAGGAAAAAGTCAAGGGATTATCTGGGCCTCGTTAGAGCTTACTCGTGATTCACGATATTATTTTTGTCTTCCTTTGTGCGGACCGTTTTGCGCTTGGATGGGCGGTTGCTTTTCGTTGCTCTTGGCCCGCGTTCGTCGTTGTCGCGAGATTTTCCGCGAGCAGAATCTTCTTTCGCGGGACAAGGAAATAATATCCGGGGGGCAGAGGGGGGGGGGGGGGAGCGGGCGAAGGAACGCGGCCGTGTTATGGCCGACAGATATTAAGAGAACGGATCGGTTATATAACTTTGCGGAGGAACTCGCGTCGAGGTTGGCGCCGAGTGCTGACTCTGTCGCGGATCCCGCTCTTTCCCTCCTTCTCTTTGTTTCTCGATCATGACGGAGAGCTGATTACGAGCGATCGAGGGGCTTGAGAAAGACGGATCTTTTCCATGTAAGACCGATCGCGAGGAATACCTTGACAAGGCTGCCACTCTTGGAATTCGCTTCTCTCTCGGCATACCGAACGAGTGAGTAATTGAGCGAGCGAGAGAGCGTAAGAGCGGCCACGCAGCCAGAAAGGGAGAGAGGAGACGAGGAAAATATTACACAGAGAGACCTAGAGAGACGGAGAGAGAGAGAGAGAGAGAGAGGCAGCTAGGGGGGAGGGAGAAAGAAGTTGCGCCGTGAATAACTACGCACACGAGCCGCAAGAACCGTAAGTTCGGAAAGTGTCACGGGACGAGACGATGACTCTCTTTTCGTTTTTTCCTGGTTCGTGACCCGCCACCGCGAGAACTACGCGAAAACAGGCCAGCCGGACCCACGACCGCCGTTCACAGCGGTTCTTCGACCAAATTCGCCACACGTCCGCTTCCAATTCCAACCAATAAGCCTTTCGAACGTTTCGAGCGTAGACGAGCCACCGAAGCCAGACCGCAATTTGTCCATCCAGCACCGAACGCAGTTCCCGGCATACAGTTCCGTTCGTTCGCTGCTATTCTTTCGCCAAGCGTAGTTCGTATCGCTGAATACGACGGACTGGGAGCAACGGGCCTGCAGCCTTATCGCGAGCCGATGTAAAGAAAGAGAGGACAGGTAACGAGAAACGAGAAACGGGAAACGAAGCGCTGAAAGAGGTTGGTGAACTTTCTACAGACGACTAGAGCGAGCGGTGACATCGTTCGCATCGGAAGTTTAAGCACATTACGGAGCAACAGGGGCATATTGTCACGTAACGCGCGCGTGCGGGCCTACGCAAGCCGAGCAACCTTCTTTTCGCGTGGTCGTTGCTCCTGCTTTTGCGTATCCTTCTTTCGGAGGCCGCTTTCAATTTTGCCGGTCGCCCGAAACTTTCAGGGCGCGCGCGCGCGCGCGCTCTCGCTCGCTCGCGCGTGCACAATCGCCTCCGGAACTATCAATTCTCGGCCAATCACCGGTATTGTTTCCCAGCTGCTTCAATGATAAACGGCGAGAAGAGCGATAGGCGCAATAGAAACGGTGGCACGGAACACCGTGTGACACTGCTCCTTTCAGGCAGCCAGTTTCATATCGCGTTAAGGTCTTTTCGATTCCGCGATTATTCCCGCCCTCCCCCCGGCTCGCACCCTCTCTCTCGCCCGCGCGCTTTCTCTGTCCCTCGCACGCGCTCAACGCGTCATCCTTCTATTCTCGGACCAGCTAATTGCTTTAATTAAGAGGGTCGCAGCTCTGGAATAACTCGATGGGTTTATATTTGTCCGTTACCGCGGCCGCGAGAGGAGCGTGGCTTGGCGAGCTGCTTGACATTTTTCCCCATTTCCCTCATGGGATCGTTGTTCCCTGGATCGCCAGAAGAAATGGTATCCTGACTTCTTGTGCGAACGAAGCGCTCAGGCTAGAATGCTAGACGACGATCTACTCGGCGGAGGGGTCTCGTGAAGCTCCGATCCGGTTGGCAACTGGAGTCGAGCGAGGAGAGAGAGGACGAAAATGAAGCGTGGCGAAAACGAAGTGGAAGTTGAAGCACGGACTGTAGACAGCAGCGTCGCAGGGGGGAGGGGGGGGGGGGCGGCGGCGGCAACCGGTGTAGAAGGGGCCTGCGAAAAGTAGGACCATCGAGGCTGGAGCGAGCCTGAGAAATGTGGCGCGCTGTAATTTTTTTCGAATAAAGTAAAAAGGGCAACTCGATTCGCGGCGATCGGCGAGAATCGAACGTGGCCGTGCACGTTCGCGCTCGCGACCGCCTGCTTCGCCTGCCTCCTTCTCCGGATAAAATAATGATAAACGCCTGAAAATCCTCGCTTATACGAAATCGCCCCGGGCGAGAAACCAACTGGCGCAGCGAAACGAGGACGAGGGCGAAGAGTAGGAGAAGTGATGCGATTCCGTGGTAGATTTCGTTAAGTTTCGCGGAACGCGCGCGGGGGACGTCTTCATCGAGTAACCGATGCCCGCTACGGCCGAAAAAGCAGCCGAACGGAGAAGACGAAGACGAAGACGAAGACGAAGGCGAGGAGGAAGAGGAAGAGGAAGAGGAAGACGAAGACGAAGACGAAGAGGGAACGACCGGTGAGGACTACCTTGTGGAAGGAGAGGCAGCAGGAGCAGAGGAGAAGTGGGAAGGAGGTGGAGGAGGAGGAAGAGGAGGACGACCACCTATACAAGGACCTACGCGGCCAGTGGGAATGGAATGCAGGTACGAGTCCAGTCTCCGACTTTACTCTTGCCTCCTCACCTCCTGACCAGCCTCCTCCACCTTCTACTTCTTTTCTTCTTCCACTTCGGTATCTCTAGGGAGCCGCCCCGCTGCTCACCGAATCACCATCGTGTTCCACCTACCGGCTTCACCACCTACTACCACCTTGCACCGCTCGTGCCTCTTCAACTGCTTTACTGCTACTACTTACTAATAATACTATCAGCGCCGCTATTGTCGCCCGCTCTCTTCCGCTTCTTCCACTCGACATCTACCATTCTCGTCGCTGTCATCCCGATCCTATATAGAAGCGACCAGCGACACTCCTATCGATCGATATGGGCTCTACATGCTCTACTGGATTCCTTCCACCAGCCGCAGCGAGCTCTTTCGATCGTTTCGCGGAAGAATTCGAGGCTCCGGCCAGCCTGGGATGGAGGTGGCGAAGGCGAGCTTGTGTCTCTAAACAGAACTCGCGCGTGAAAGCTGCACGACGGTGATTCCAGATCGAATTTGGCGATTAGGGTCGATCACCCAGCACCGGTGGCGGTGGAAAGGGTCTGCAAGTGGAATGCGGTCGACGCGCGGCCCTGCCGTGGCCCGTGGGAGACAACCCAACAACCAGCGGCCTACTACCCGTACTATCGTCGCCGCACCGCGCCGTTCTTGCGATCGCCACTCGTTAATTTACGTTTTACTATCACCGACACGACCTTTCTTTTTCTTCATTTCCTTCTTCACGTGCACGCGGAACCTTGCTTTCCAACTATGCGGATTTTACAGTAGAATGGCAGGAGTTAAACAACGCTACGGTTCAAGAGAAATCTCGTCGCAAATCGATCGATGAGCCACACTTATTTCTAGAGAATGCACAAATCTAATAGGAACTGGTCTGCTCGAAGTCGGTCCGCGGGCAATAGCAAAGGTATTCAAAATTGTTTACCTACGTAAACGCATTCCGGCACGATCGCTCGAAGAGGGCTCGCCGTCAATCGGTCTCCTCGAGTGTCGTAGAAGTACGCCACGAGTATCAACGTGCGAACACCGCGCAGAATACCAAACGGGTACGTAGCCGAGGAATGGCAAGTATCGGTCGGTGCTGGGGTCGCTGCGATCGGTCGAATCTCGTGTCGGATCAACGCGTCTCGTTATTGTCCCGCGACCGGTCGACCGGTCGACCGGTCGGTCTACTACGCTCGTCAACTAGCGCTCGATGCGCAATCCAATCCGGCGAGGAATCGTACCGCGAACCCTCAACCCCTTTCAGCTTCCACCTTCCATCCCCGAGAGAATGTCCCTCGCAGTCTCCATACTCGCGCGGCACGTTCAGACCGATTTAACAACTATCCAAGCTTCCGTCGTTCAAGGTACTGAGACGAGAAGTCACCGTTTCAAGGCTACGAATATCGTTAACGCCATTATAATATGATAATTCATCGATAATCCCGATGAATAATGGAGGACGGCTGGCGTGGTGTGTGTTATGTCATTGTCAATCTCCAGACGTTACAATACAGAAGAGGGCCCCGCTTCATAATGGATTAGCTCGGATTCATGTACATACCGCCGTGCCGCTCCAGTGTTTCCTCGTTTGGTTTTCGTTATCGATGCTACCTTGAATCCTAAATCGCCCCGCATTGTTTTTCGCGTTGACACTTAGAGTGGAATCGAGAAAGAGACGTATGCGAGACTCGTGCAGTACCGACCAGCTTACAGTACCGGCCAAAGCTAGTTCTCGCTTCTTTCACCAGATATTACCCACTTTATTTGAATTAATCAATGAAAATCACAATTCTTTATAAGCTATTTCGGGGTCATATTGTTTACTCCATTGCTCTCGATGTTCTGAGCCATTAAACGTATACGTTGATATTCAGTGGGTTAAAAGTTATTTTTTAAAACTGATCTTTTGTTTCTCGTGTAAGTAAATGATTTTCTTCTATTATGTATACTGTCTCTAGTCTATTAAGTTTAATAAAACTTCCTAGTTTTGCAATATTCTTTTGTACATAATATACCATGACCTAAAACGGCTTCCCCTTTTTGTCGTACAGTACCGACAATCCAACTGTCGTGCAGTACCGACCAAATTTTTTTTATCTGGAAGTTCAATCTGTTAGCAACTCAGATTAATTTATAAGATGTTCATTTAGCCTTCTTTCTACCCTTTCCCGCAGAAAAATAAAGTAAATAGAGATAGGTATGATAACCTAACAAACAGGAAGCCAGGATTTAATGAACAAGTTATCCAGTGTGTTATTTGCAAGCAGAGTTGGGTGTTAACTAAATAAAAAATTATGTAAAAAAGGATAAAATAAAAGTTACTTTAACTTTAGATTATTCTTTAGATGAGAATTTATTCGACGAACAAAGTTAATTTTTTTATTCGTTATTCGAAATTTTATTTAAATAAAAATGTTGCCCATCTCTGTTTGCAAGGAATCATTTGACAAAGATTGGGTGCAGTGTACCGACTGTGACAGTTGGGCATACGTCCAATGCACAGATCAGGAGAATATTAATTATTTTATTTGCGAGTTTGTACAAATAAGATTTAAAAAAAATCTGGTATTGTACTAATTAAATGTCTTTTTATTAACATTATTAATCATTTAGACCTAAAAAATCTACTAATTTAATAATAGTTGGTCGGTACTGGACGACAATTTTTCGTTTCCCAGAAATTACAACTTTTTTACTTTTGCAAATTAGCAATTCTTATTATTAAATTTCACAAAAATAATTTCCCTCCTCTTACTAAGTTCTATCTATACTACAAACACGTTTTTGAATTTCTGATTTTCATCGACTCTACCCCAAGATATAACAAAAAAACTTAGAGCGGTCGGTACTGCACGACTCTCCCCTATTCCGTTGGCGTTGTCCCGAGGATCCTGCACGCTCGATCCAGAATCCCGTGCGCGGTTTTGCGAGTCAATGGAGAAGGAGCTCCGCATTGGCCGCCAGGTATTTTTGCGCGCGTTTCTTTGCGTCTGCTCGAAAGGCGAGCGACGTTTCGCTGGGAATCAAAGCTCGGCTATCCGATAGAGCGGGCAACAGCGCCGCGCTTCGATGGAAAAACGAATCTTCGCGGAGGAAGTGTCTTCCCCCGTGGAGGACGGGGAGCAGAGAGCGCGAGGGCCCACGACTTCGTACACGGCCGGTACTTCGGAGTTGGGACGCGAAGATCGATCATCGGCATTCGCGATCGTTAGCACGGGTCACTGCATTCGGGTCGAAGGAAGTTGCAGAAGAATCGAAGTAACCGCAGGGGTTCTCAAACGCCTTGACAGCCGAGATCGATAGCCAAGAAAATTCGCGAAAACACGGAAAAACGACGGGAGAGCACGTGACGACGCGCCCACACCCGAGAATAAAACGAAAAACGAGACCTTGGCACGGATTTGTCGAACGGTAATAGCACCAGCCGCGTTCCGTTTTTACGAGGCGAACGACGCGACCCGACCGCCCGGCGCGATCGTCGGGCGCTCTCGGAGCAGTAATAAACCGGCGCTGGTGTTATTGTTAATCGATAAGATACGTAACTGCAAGTACCCAGAATTTGCGGAGCCTCTGTATTACGATCGGCTAGCGGAATCTCTATTTGGCCGAGCGACTGGGCCACTTGTTGGCCCGTTCGCGATGGAACTGCTAATCGACGCAAAAAGGAGAAAGTGCTGGTGTCGGGGAAAAGTAGCGGCGATTTATCGAGCTTGCCTGGCGTAGGGAAGCGCACCTATACGCGGTCAGCCGGACTAGAAGCGCACAGGAGCTCTGTACTGGAATACGCGCGTGTACGCGCACATCCGCGTGCATAGATATACACGCGTATACACGTAGACCGTCCATAGTCTCAGCGTGGGACCAAAGCGACTCAAAAAGTCGCACGGCGCGCAGCGGCTCTCAGACAACGTGCACAGCTTCAATGCGCGCGCGCGCGCGCGAGAGAGAGAGAGAGAGAGAGAGAGAGAGAGAGAGAGAGAGAGAGAGAAGGCGAGCAGAGAGACGAGGACGAAGCAGCTTCCACGAAATCCTGAATGCACCTTTCAACAGCGCGCTCGAGCATTTGAAAGAATTTGCCTCTCCGTCTTCTATCTCCGATTCATCGAAGTTGCGCCGCGCCGGTCAAGCGAAACCGGCTTCGCAAACTTTCGATTCTGTTCTCAGCGGCTATCGAGCACTCGTTATTCTTCGCCGGGGACACCGGGGCGGGATCCGAAACGATCCAGCATCCATCGGGGGTCTCGCTGGTGGATATCGGAAAGGTCGCGACGCGTGGTCTCGCTAGACGAGTTTCGGCCAGCACAATAGGCGGCTTCAGCCGTCGCGCCGCTGCACCGATGCGATCCTCTTTAACGAGAACAGCAGCTGGAGTTCCCCTCCAGGTGAGAAAAAAGCGGCGAGCAAAAGGAAGAAGGGAAAAGGAGAGGAAGAAAGGAAGGAAGGAAGAAAGAAAAGACGGAAGCGAGCGTGTGAGCGAGCGTCGCACAGTGGTCGAAAATGACACAGTCGGGGTGAAAAATCGATTCCCACGCCAAATCGAAATGAAAATCAACGAAACTTGGTATACTGGGGTATTAGGTGTCGCTGATTACGAATTCAATGCAGGTTTTTTAAAAAAGAAGATGGCGGATCCAATATGGCCGCTCAAAATCGACAAAAACTAGTAAAATAGGGATCATACGAACGAAAAACGTTGTTTATTGAAATCCTAAAGCTATAACTTTATGTTTTATGAGAATAGAAAGGTTGCATTATACTGTATAGAATGCTATACTAAAGAATAGTTGTTAAAAAATGGTATATAACAATATAAAAACCAACATTATTTACTAATTTTATCATTTCCGCGGTAAATACTGCAAATACATGATTAATCTAACCATTGAATATCGATCGGAGGCGAAAATAAAGATTATTGACATAAAAAAATGTTAGTAGAATTGTTTATTAATAATTTGTTTAAACAATTTTTTAACAAAGTGACACTGAAATACATTTCATACAATCAAATTGATAATATATTGTTGTAACATTACTATAAACAATTAATTGTTATTAAACAAATTTGTTAACATAATAGATTTCAGTAATATTCAACAACGATAAGTGCAATTTGGAAGGTACATTGTTTTTATGACGTAGGTACCCATTAAGTAAGAATTCTTGGAAATTTCATCCCCAAGGGGGTGAAAAGGGGAAAAATGTATTTTCTCGGATTCCTCAATATCTCTTAGATCCGATTAGATATCGATACTTGGTTTAAGCCTACCAACACAACTGCCTAAAAACCAATTTCAAAATTTTACCCTAATCAACCCCTAAAGGGTCAACTCTGGATCTGGAGTACTAAGTGTACAATATAATGTTATAGCTTTAGGATGTCAATAAACAACGTTTTTCGCTCGTATGATCCCTATTTTACTAATTTTTGTCGAGTTTGAGCGGCCATATTGGATCCGCGATCTTCTTTTTCAAAAAACCTGCAACGAATTTGTAATCAGCGACACCTAATACCCCAGTGTACCATGTTTCGTTGATTTTCCATAGCGTAACACCACTGTGCGCCGGAGGAAGAGAAAAACAGCGGTGCGGAGGAGAGAGTAGGACTGGAGGTTCGCAGAAGACCCCATTCGGGGGTTTTCAGCTCGCGTTCCACCTCTTCGGGTCTAATCGCGTCGAAGAAAGAAGGACCGGAGGGCCCGAAAAAGGGGCCTCGGGATGGGCACGTGTCTCGAGCAGGACATCTGCCTCTGAAAAGGACCCACTGTTACGTCCCCATTATATCGTTTACCTTAGCAGTGAACCACCACATCCCTTCCCTTCTGCGCTCGCGCTCTTCCTCCCCTTCCTTCGAGACCGTCTAAGACGAGCAGCTGCCCTTCTCCCTTGTAAACCGGACTACGCACCTGCCCCTCGAGTTAGGAGGGTGACCGTTAACCAGCCTCGGCGCACGATCGCCAAGGAAACCGCGGGGCTCGCGTTCAATTGAGAAATCACCGGCAATTCTCCGCGAATGTTTGCGCGATCGACGGAGGAAAGATGTTCGGGGGGGAGGGGGAGGGGGAGGGGGGGGGGGGCACGAGAAGAATTGCCACGTCCTGCGGTTGAAAGGTGAACGGGCGAGTACGAGACGGTAATAGTCTGCACCGGAAGGAGTGGCGGATGATCGGTGCCTTGGCGTCTCGTCGGGCTGAAACGGCGCACGCGTGACCGTTTTAAATCCAGCACGCGTGCACGAGTCTCGGAAACGGCGCGGCGAACCGTCGGTCACCGACGAGGGGTCCGCTCGAGGATGGTCAGCGCTTGTAGGTGACGGAATGTAACGAGCGTCGCGGCGCTTCTATTTCTGGGCGTCGCGTCGCGTCGGACGTCGACCCGTAGACGGCTCCCAGACTACACGCTAATAACCGCGCGAGAGCACCTCGGAGAACGGAGAGGAACGATGAGCCTCGGCTGTCTCGAACCGTAAACAAGCGGACAAGCGGACTAGCGAACAAGCGTACAAGTATCCGCGAGAACTCTGTCGTCCAGTCCGTCTGACTACGAGCCTCCGTTTTCACTGCACCGGTCAAATAGATGCAGAGTGATTCAAAAATATACCGGGGCAAGCTTAGACGCGGTCAGGGCACAATTCCGAGAAGACATACCTTCTTGCTTCTGGCATCCTAACGCTCCTATCCTCGACGCTACGTAAATCTATAATACGTATGCACGTGCAGCGTGCCGAACTACCACTCACGTGAATTATCTCACCCGTCCGGTATCCTGCAGCCAGTTGGAGGAACGTTCGCGATGAAGCCGCGCGTCGGGATTCGATCTGCAACAGAAAGGACAGAGTGGCTGTAGCGGTGTGTGGACGCGCGATCGAAGCGTCAGGTAAAAATTGATTCGAAGGAGGGAATAGGGGAGCCGTGCCGTGCCGGCTACCGGCGCGACGCGACGCGACGCGACGGAGGGAAGCTTTAAAAGGGGCGGCACTGTCTCGTCATTGGGATTCTAACCGAGCTCGTCCGCTTTTAAATGAACGACCCCTCGGCTACGAAATCGTTTGCGTACGCGCGCGCTTATGCATACGCATGTACATTGTACAACGTACACGAACGTACGTACGTACGGACGAATGCCTTCTAGGTACGAAAGGAAGCCAACTTCCTTCCTACGTCCGATGTCACGTGCACCACCGTTTATATAATCCATCCTGTGACGTCAGGTTGTTTAATCCATTCATTACAGAGCTAGCTCTCTTGGTCTCTGTTTCTCTCTTTAATACGCGGGCCAATCGCGAAGGGAAGAGCGCCAGTAAAACAGCGGCGCGGTTGACGGGGGAAACGCCCGATATTCAGCTATCCGTCGTACAGAGGGAAACTGTGAATATCTGAAACCGCCTCCCCGTCAGCTTGCCGAAAACAGAGGCAAGTTATACCTTGGACGAAGCAACCGCGGATCCGCGGCACGATCAAATAAACCTACCGTCCAAATTACTCCGGTCTCCCTTGGATTCTCAAAGATGTTCTGTGCAACTTGCGCAAAGAGGTGTCTTTACTCGGCTGGTGCTATGCTGGCGAACGTTTCGGGTCTGGGAAATCAGCAGATCCTACTCGATCGAATCGCGCAAATTCTCATCGCCCATGTGTTTGAAAGAGGAAGGAGGAGGGAGGACACGTGTGCATCGACGTGTGTGGTAGCGACGAGTGGGCGGACACGCAACGTGGCGATACCAGATCTCGGTCCGCTCGAAAACTTCGTTATCCCTGTAGTGAAATTATAGGCCGCCGCTGGATCCGAGCGTCGAGAGAGCCCGTGTCGATCGGCGGGCGAGAGGGGGGACATTTAGAATGCGATCCGACTCCTTAGCGAGGTTTTTAAAGCGAAACGAGGGGAATTAGAATTGACGCGCGTAGCTCTCTCGAGTTTCGCAACGTCCGGTGCAGCTCCTGGGAGCACCGGAACACGTGAACGAGCGTTTCTCGATAGGAACGCACGAGGCCAGTGCATGGATTTAAAGAGACTCGGTCGAGGCGAAAGGACGCGGACGCGGTCGCGGCCGCGCACGCACTATGCCGTGCCAGCGATATTCGCGATAGGGGAAACGGAACGACCATGGAACAACGATTGACTCTCGTGCCCGCGTTGTCGCTGTACATTCTGATCGGACTAAATTTTTTCCGGCCCCGACTGTGTCTGACGTAAACGCGCTCTCCGCCAGTCGATAAGAATTCTGACGCCTCCATTCAACCGGCAACCAGGGAAGGAGGGGAGAAGGGAAGGAGGGAAAGAGGAAGCACAGAGCGATTACGAAATCGAACCACGGACGAATCGACCGCGGGATCAGCCTGCGGCACGAGATAAACCAAATTCCCGTCTTCTCTCCCCTCAGATTGGAGCGACAGTGTTTGCTCGACCGTTCCGATATACGACTATTTAATCCGAAAATACGCAACGAGAGGAGAAGAATTCTCATCGGTTTACTGGCGTTGGCAGAAACTGAAAAGACCTGTTGCGCGTGCTGCCTTTGGTCTTCCCCTCCTCTCGCCCCTTTCGCGCAGATGCGTGGACACGCGAGCCGTCGACTAACGACAGTTTCCTGCGAATGAACATATACGTTCATTCGCTGTACGCGCGCGTTGCCAGGTATTTACGCAACAAGCCATTCGCGTTCGGCGCAGGTGGCGCTATGACGCAAACCTTTTATCAGCTATTCGCGCTTTCTGCCCGATATCCGAGCTAGCAACGTTTAACGGTGAAAATCACACGTCTACGCGTTTCTTTCCTTCTTTTTTTCTTTTTTTGAGACAGCAACGCAACACGCGATAGCCTAAGACAATTGCCTTAGTAAATTGGGTAAGAACTTTACGAGTAAAAGGAACGCGGGCTAGTCTGCGCGATGCTGTCTGGCACGCAGCAGGAGAGGGGAAGTGACGTCAGGAGCAGAAACGAAACACGCATGTGTGAGCGCGTTGGATTCATCGGGGGAGTGCGTGACCCAGTTAAAATACGTCCAAAAAAGAAGCCGGCTGATCATCCGGTCGGACGGTTTTTTATTTTTAAATTCTACCAACGAGCTCCGCTCCCGCGGCTGATAGGGCACGGGTAATTACAGGATATTGTAAAATCAATAATGTATATCTGCGCTGAACGGGAATTTCACACGTTCAACCAACTACTCCATCCTTCGTTGGCGATAAACGAGAGGATTAGGCGGCTAGTTGACGTTTCAACGAGCACTCGTAAAGCATTTACCCACGAATGTTACGCTATCGAGAAAACCGGAGTTCGTTAACCCTTATTAAATCGTGCGCGCGGTTCTTGCTCGATGCCCGACCGAAAGGAGAGATACCGCTGTCGCGTTTCTCCAACGGCGGTGGAAATTTTCCATTTTCATTTTCTCCTCTTTCGTCCAGAAGAACTATGGGCGAGAAATATCAATAATATCGTAAATGGTGCATGTCCACGTTCACCCTCGAACCATGCCGGCCCCCCGGTTGCGGTAAACGTGTGGGAAAAAAAGTATTTACTAGGGGAAGAAGCGAGAGTCTGCGATTCATTCATGGCGAGTCACTGAATGGCGAGAGAAAGAGGGAACGATCTATGCACAGGACGTGGTACGCAGAGGCACGCACACGACCGAGAGGCACCCGCGCGCGCTCCAACGGCATAAATAAATACCGTCCTTCCTATGCAATTGCCGACGAATCGCGACTGGCCTTTTCAATCAATACACACCGGTGATCGATACCGGCAATCTTATACGAAACTTTTGAAATGTTTGTGAAACGTCATCATGGAGCGACCCTCGACCATTAATATTGCTATCCGGCTCAATGACTAGGAACACTATTCGGTTGATGATGGAATCGCGCAAATTTTTTTTTATATAGATCGAAAGTATATGTCACCACGGTCAGAAAAATGTAAATTAAAGATACTCCCAAAAACTGGTCTGACCTTGAAAAATCAACAAAGGTGGAACAGGGGAAAGAAGAAAAATGAGGGAAAGAGAATGATTTTTAAGAAAATTGTATATGCCTTTTCTGGGCATTTATTTTTCAATTAATCTACACATAATCATATATTCGGCAAAAAATAGTGTCGCCCAGTATATGTGTGATCTATCGATCAGTCTTCGCAGTGACATATTTCGACTGTCTCGTTGGTCAAGGTATGAAAGAAACAGTGTTCGTTCGTTACAGTCATCGTGAAAATTATTATTGCTTCAATCAGTCTTTTAAACCTTCTTGCCGACAAGATTATCATAAATGTAATGGTTAATTACCCACTGTTGTGATTTCAATAGTATTATCATTAATTTTATTTATTATCATTATTTTTTTCCTAATTGTTATCTATCATTAATCTATTATCATTCATTTAATATAATGTATTTTCATATAATAGAGATAATTAAATTTAAACAGACGGTGTTGTCATTCTCTTTCCCTCATTTTTCTTCTTTCCCCAGTTCCAACTTCGTTGATTTTTCAAGGTCGGCTGGTCTAGCTTTTGGGAGCATCTTTAATTTACATTTTTGTGACGGTGCTGACATATACTTTCGATGTATACAAAAAAATCTGCGGGATTCCGGCATCAAGCGAATAGTGTCCCTAGTGAGAGGTACCTCTTGCAATGCATGTTACGTGGAAAAAGGAACAACGGATGCGTGGACGCACGGAACGTCGCGTCGCGTCACGTCGGTGCGTCGAACCTACGATTGGGAAGAGCTTGTGCGTACGCTTCTTATATAACGACCCATATGCAAAGTACCCACACATTCGATACTACCGCTTAGATAAAGGATGTCTGTAAAAAACCCATGATGATGGCGCATTGTGTAGTGACCCAGCAATAAAAAACGCCGCTAAGGCGCTCGTAAAACATACCAAAAACTCGGCAAATAAAACACAAACAGGAGAAGAAGAAGACGTATGTACCTACGTCCGCTCGGCTACCGCCGCGTCGCCCTCGTCTGTTCCTTCGTCTTCATCTACTGAAACGGTACCGTTTCATTGAACTCTCTACCGCTGTTCCGGAAACTCTCCACCGATTTGCCCGAATTTCGGCGACGATATCGTTCGGATAGGTGGCAAGGGAAGGTGAGGTGGGTGGGTTTGCCGGTTCAACGACCGGCGGATGAGAACCCCTGCGCCTCGAAGGAGTTCCCACGCTGCCTCTCGTCACACACTATAGCTACATCGCGTCTAGATACGTCCCCGACGGTCGGTGCCGGTCCAAGCAATAGGACTTCGTTGATTGGCCGATCCAAGAGCCGATTACGAGAGAACAAACACGATACTCGCGTACGAGGCTATCGAGGGGACGCGCGCGACCATGCCCAGCACACCGTCCAGCTAATATCAAAACGATAGCCCCCCCCGATTCCTCCATTTGTTCGCCAACTATACCTACTTAGGACTCTGCCTTTGAGAGCCGTGTTCTTCAACCCCCTGCTAACTAAACAACGCCGATACCGCGCGGTTGCGACCGCTCCGACTCCGCGAGGTAACAGCCTAACACTCCACCAGATATACCTAACACACGACGCGAACTTTCGCGGACTTGGAAACCGCTCGAACGTGATCATGGCTAACGAGCATCCGGAAAAATGGTTGAAAGCCGCGAGGTGGGAATGGTGAATGATTTGGGCGGAAGATTCTCTACGGATTCGAACGGGTGGAAGGAGACGGAGGAAGAGCTGGAGGGAAGGAAGAGGGATGCGCGGCGGAGCAAAGGAGAAATATTGCCGCGTGTGAGCGCGTGGCCGCGTCTCAGACAGGCAAAGTTGAACGAACCCACGCGCGGGCCAAACATTGCTAATTTTTAAAGGCCTACCGCCGAGCCAAACTTTCTCCTCGTCTCTAGCTTCGCCCATCGCGGGCATCCTGATGAAATCGATTCGACCATCCATGGAATTAAACTTCGCTTACGCAGCGTGGGCATCGGCGGAGGGTGCACCAGACGAAGATAGTAGGCGCCTGGGCGGCACCGGTGCCTTGTGTAATCACTGAATATGGGTCCAACGAACGATACGGATGCTTCCAACAGCAATTCATTGTCTTTTGGCGGATCAGCCGTCCTTCCACGTTCTAATATTGCTGAAAACGAGATGAACGTCGATCTGTGCCCCACGCACAGTGGATAAATGTACGCCGATCGTTGTCGCCTGTCCACAAAGAACGAGTTCACAGCCGGCGTAATTCCGGCACGTGTAAAACTCTCAAGGACGAGGCGTGTCTCGGGGAGCGGGTTACGCAAGCGGAAAACGGAAGTGCTGCGGGAGACGTCGCGCGCTTCTCTAATTAGCTGGCCGAGAGAGCAAGAGAGAGAGAGAGAGAGAGAGGGAGAGAGAGGGGGGGGGGAGGGGCGGGGAGAGAGCGAAAGGGAGAGAGGAAAAAGAAGGAACGAGATTGGAGTCGGAGGGCGCAGTTCTCGCAGGGTCACGTAATCACGAGGCACGTGCGTAGGAGCCCGCAAGCAAGAATTCGCGCACGCGTTAACCGCATGACGTCAACGCGCGTCTCAGAACAGCTGACCGCATTCCGCGATAATTGTTTTGCATAACCGTGCGGTGGCAAGGCGTCGCGCCCTGCCACGTCGGAGGATGCGGGCGGTTTTCGCGAGTTCGGGGGCGGTTTATCCGAGAGTCGGGGGCTGTTGTGGATACAGAAAGAAAAAAAGAAGGGTCAGGTATGAGGAGGCGGCCGGTCCGGCGCGGCGCGACGGGCAAGGCAACCGCCAGGAAGATCGAAAGAGTTGAGAGCTGAGGAAAGAAGATGGAGGGGAGAAAATTCGAAAGGAACCCGAGCAGCTTGGTGGGGATCCTCTAGATCGGCGACGGCCCTGTCCGGTCGTCAATAGTTTTGCGGGCAGCGCGTTGGCTTTTAAAGTTTAAAGAGCCAACCGCTACAGCGGTGCCGGGAGTAGCAGCGTCTAGGCACGCCAGCGATTCTCAAACCCCCGGTGTTGTCTCTCGGACAGAGTTTGATCCCCGAGAATCACAGGCTTTCGTGTCGTTATGCTTTCGTCAACGGATGCAAGAGCAAGGGTTCCTACTCTCGGGAGATGAGAGCTTCCAGCGACGAGGTACACGCCGAGCGCGTTTCCCACAAAGGGGCAATTGAAGGAGTAGACGCACGAAGAAACGGGAGAACTCGCCGAGTAGTCGATGAAATATCTCGCTGAAGAAGGAGCTTAAGGAATGCCAAGGGGCGAGGAGTACGCAGGGATATTTGCACCGTATATGGTGCTGTTTAGCGGCGGCGAGCCACGAGCCCCATACGAATAATGCTGCGTTCGTCCATGCAGGTCGCCAACTAAGTAGTGCCTTCGATAAATCACAATCATCCGTAAGTTCTTCTTCACAGCCAACTTTCTTTTCGATTCCGACAGAATCGAAACTGGCTGAGAACCGTCTACGGTGTCCTATTTCAGGGCTTCGTGCACTCTTCTGAATGGGAGTAGCAGAAACTGAATGAGAGGTTAGATACGCACTCCACGCGACCCCAAGCGAGCCGAGGCTCCTTATTCTCTCACGTTTTTTCCAACGTCCTTGTCCCGACGCTCCAAGTATGTTCACTTTAACGCCTGGCTGATTTGGCCCAGTTGCCTATTTCTCTTCCACCGGCTGTAGGTACCTGTAGTGGTCAGCGAAAGACCAGAGAAAGACCGTAGTGGTCAACGCAGCCAGGCGTTAAAGTAAACATTCGAATCGAAAAGACGTGGGAAAATAAAGAGGCCAGGCTCCCTTAGGGTCGCATCGAGTGCGTGTCTCACCTTTCATTCAGCACCCGTTAGTCCCATTGACGGATGCACGGAAGCCTAAAGTGAGGCACGACTTACTCTCTCGACCTGACTGCCCAAACTACGACTCGGAGCGGCTTGACTTTAGTCGGAGTTAATAAGCGAATAGGGTAAATGCGGGAGACGCGGTCGATCTAATATAAAATGGCTATTGAAACTAATATAGATATTACTTGTTTTATCAGAACAAACCTATATGTCCAGAATTTTATGCTGATTCAGGAAAACTGGCCGATATTTGCTTTAAGACAATATTTACTGTAAATCGGGTTGAAAACTGAAGTCATGACATCTGACCATCTCTCCCGATGTGCCGGGAGAAATGGTTTCCGTCGTTGGCAGAGACCACTCACATAATTATTCATGGAAAATTAACAAAGGATAAAGCAAAATTATTTATGAGTGAACACAACTACAGATTTATTGATATTTAATTTGTTTACGCTAAACAAGTAAAGAACACATTAAAGAAAAAGTGACCTACCTACTGGCGATTAGCAAGGCAACTGAATACAAATGTGAATAAATAAACTAAATAAACAAAAATAATAATAAAATGATAATAAAAAATAAAAAATAAACAAAAATAATAAAAAAATCATAACTCGACCATCTCACCTTTCTGCAGCGAGAGATGGTCTTCTCGTTAGTTTTGAAAGAAAGAGTTAATATGGCCAAATACGTTGGCTGCATTGTCACTCAATATATCTACTATTTTATTATCCCAAACATTAACCGAAAATAAACTTAGATGTATATTTTAAATACGATTCTGTACACCGTTGTTTGACAAAAGAGGTGAAATGTAACCTCAATTTACCTTTTGAAATGACGCTATTCATTAAACTATTTGGCTTCTGGAGAAGTAATTGGTCTGCACTTTAATGCATTTTACGTATAGACTCTGAAATATAGCGACACGACCAACTCTCCGGCCCGACCATATCTCCCGGATTTACCCTATGTACGACGTCGCACACATTTGTCAGGTGATGTCGGCGGAGAGGCAGCGCCAGCGACGTACGCACAAAGACGAAATCTCGCGCGATCGTGGGCGTGGATGCGCACACGTACCGCCGAACCGACGACGGATCCGACCGCACCAAGAAAAGCAGTTGACAGAGACGATCCTTTCGTCTAACGTTGGGTCCGTGAAAGTCCACTCGCGCTCGAGCAATTTCTCGCATAATTTCTCTGCCCGAGAACGCGAGGAATTTGGAAAAGCTCCACGCCGCCAACGGCGCCGCTATCATAAATAGAATCGTGAACCAAGCACGCACGATTCTCCAGCGAATCGGTGCGGCGGGGCCGCGTGCAATTCGAGTTCCGCGGCTCCATAGATTGGTAACGCGAATGAACGGCTAAGATAGAATAAAGCGTGCGCAGCCTGGCTGTGCAGATAAGAAGAAGGCGACGGTTATGCGAGAGTGGAAAGAGGAGGGAATGAATGAAGAGGGCCAGGATACGTTCTAGTTCATTAATACCAGAGTCAACGCTTTATATTCGATACTGGCACCTCGCGTTCGCTGGATAAAACGCTCCTCCTCGCCATACCGTTTCCCGCCCCGTCCGGCTTCGGTGGTCGGTGTCGTTTGCTCAGGTAAAGTCGTCCACTCCGCCAGAAGCGATAGACGGTGTTCTTCTCGCCTAGAGTTTAGAGTGCATTCGCACAAGAGGAGCGTGCATCGGCACGATAGAACACGCAGGCGCGAACAAAGCTGGTTTGCCGGCACTAGTCCATGCACCACACACGTACTCTCGGAATAGAGTATGTACTATGTACAGTAAGCGCAGCAGACCGTCTCGTCTCGTCGTGGCTCAGACCTTAATGACGTCATTATCTCTAATTAGAATTCCCATAGTGGCAGCGCGTCCGTCTCTACCAGCACCCCGTTACACCTACCGACTACAGAACCTCCCCCCCCCCCCCCCCCGCCCTCGCTGCCGCTCCGTTTTACGCCCCGAGAGGAAAGAAGTAAAACCGACGAAACTCCGCTGGAAATTCCGTGTCCGACTATAGCCACAGGATGCAACTGGCGCTGGTGTTATCTTACCGCTAGAAGTTAATATTCATCGCACGGTTTAAGAGAACGCGATGATTCGTTCGGATGATTCATGAAATGGGCTGTCGATGCAGTCTGCGGTACGAAGTCGCTCCGACTGGGCGTGACAATAACACGTCTGCGAGATGATCACGAGGCGACGATTCCAAATTAGTCGCCCTCGCCGAAGAGATAGAAGGTAACTGCGCAAACCTTCTAACCGGAAAAGGAATTTAACGAAAGAGCTCGCCGAGCGTACCTATACCCTCCGTTTCAAGCACATATTTCCGCGTGCGTTGAATAACAGTCGTATAACAGGCTGTTGCAGTGACACAACTCTGCTCGGTTAACTTTGTCCCTCTTCGGCTAACAATGCCGGAGGATGGACAGCGAGCGACGCGAACGAAAGAAAGAAGAAGAAAAAAAAAACGGAGAGATAAAAACGGAAGGACAGAGGGGGGGGGGGGGGAAGAGAAACGCGCATGGCCAAAGTCATGCGCGACCGCCTTGCACACGTGTGTAATGTGTATGCATGATTCCACCGCCGTCGTCCGCCACCATTACTATCCAGTGATCCGTCGCTCCCACCCCCGCATCGCCTCTTTTCTCTCTTCCTCCTTGCCAGCTCGCATCGCTCCTTCTTTCTTCGTCTAAACTCGTGACGTCATGCCAGATACCTGTTGCATGCAACCGCGACGTGTTATATACCTAGCGATGCGTTGGTGCGTTGATACAGCTATTGGATGGAATCAATGAAGGAGACGAGGCGGACGTGCAAGAGAGAGAGAGAGAGATGCAGAGGCACGGACTGCAAAAAAAAAGGGGGGCTGGGAGAGAGACGGAGAGTAGGGTGATGACATTTCAGTCACGTGTGTAAATTAAAGAGAGCAATTTAGCACTGGTCACTGCGGAGTAACAACCGGCAGGGGCATCGGTTTCTATGAATGATTTCTCGAGCGCCTCTTGTCGGGGAAATAAAAAGAAGAGTCAGTGGAGCGTGCAGGCGCGGTCTACGATACAGAGATCGGTATCAACGAAAATAGACAAAGCTCGGAGCTGGTTCGCTTGGAATTGCGCCAATGATGCGATGTGGCGCCATGTAAAAAATTCTGCGGCGTGGCAGACCTTCGGTCACTGTGACGGTGGATGGTCATTGAGCCTTGCCTGATATCTACTTCCGCGACAGGGCGCATGCCTATGATGGCTAAACGCGTGTCTGATCATAAACGGGCATTTCTACTGCGCGCGTGCGGATCCTATCCAAAATACATATGCGCGTGGACGGAGAAGAGAGCTTTTACCCCGGAAATGGCAGCCACTATTGCATATTTCGCTTCGAGAAACGGGGGAAAAAAACCCATTCGCACACTATTTAAGAATAAATCTCCTAAAGGTACTATGCCTCTGTCTACGCATGTGGCCCTCTCGCGCGCTATCGCAATTTGGAAAAGAAATTATCGCCTCTAGTGTTGATAAAACCGCAAATAGACAAACGAGGAATGATAAACGGAGCAGTGTTCTCGATAATTTTCTCCTCGGTGGGAGCACGATCGGGAAGTTTATCGCGGTTTCATGTGTCGTGTTCGCTCACTCGACGACAGCTGTTTCGTGAATTGCACATCGAAATCATTTGCTCGGGAACACCGAGGTTTTAGAATATCACGCGATACAGCCTCGGAATGATTTTCACGCGGTTGACAGTTTTCGCAGCTAAACGGGAACAACAGACTTCCGCGATCGGGGGCTGGGGAACGCGATTGAGAACCTCGGTCCTAGAACGTCGGTCGCCGGCACATAAATAGAACGGTTGCACCTTGATGCGTACTTCTGCGCCTTTATGTAACCTAGCCGAATTTATGGTCGTTATCTATTTAATAATATGAGAATTTGTTTTCCATTGGCGAAGATCAAACGGCCGTACGAGAGTGCGGCTGCGCACGTGCGTACACACGACGTTCGAGTGCGGTCGGAACCTGGAATTTGATCGGTCGTTGGATCGAGTACTGCGACTACTCAGATCTGCGGGATGATCGCTCGTCCGGGGGGAAGCTGAGGCCACGGAAGCTCACCTTATCCCTTTTACTCCCGGCCACCGGTTCGTTCACCGGCGCACGAAATAGGGATGAACAGCACACTTCCGATCGACTCGCTCGAAAGCGGACGCGTTACAGTAGGTATAGCAGAGCCGTCTCTCGTCTTTTCCTCGTGAGTCAGTACGCGAAAATTCCGATGCTGGCGAGTTTAACGCTTTAATCATCGATGATGCACATATGCGTCACTCGAGCTTCATTTGAATGTTAATCGATGTCGGGATAGGCGTTAGAGCACATACCGATCGATCGATAAACAATCATTGTGCGCCCGGCAAAGCTACGCGCACCTCTCCGTTCGCGAGAGAAAAGGGAAACGGCTTCGAGTTTTCTAGCAGATTAGGTGGGACGTTTGGTAGGGAGACGGAGCTCGAGCAACCAGGTAGAGATTTCGTAAAAAAATCTCTCGTCGAGGGGATAGTGGGACGCGAACAAAGTCCAAGTGACGACGTACATTCCAACGGTATGGAAGCGACATCACGAGCACTGTTCTATTTCGCAACCTACTGTTTACGCAGTAACGACTTTATGAAACGAGTGGTGACGGTGGCGTACTGAGCGAGATTTACATTTATCGTGCGACGAATATTTGCTTACTCACCGTGGATTCGTTCGAATTTTCTCCTGTCAATTTTCCACGCGGTCAAAGACGCTCGCGACAATGAAATTCCCGGATACCGAGCCGGGACGTCGGGACGCGGCGCGCGGGGTTTTTTCGAAAACCGTCGGAACGCGCAACTGGCTGTTTCATAGCGGTGTACGGAGCGGAAGTGTCGTACCGGCACTCGCGTAATTACCGGTGGAGGGTGGAGGGGAAAATCGAGCAACCTTTCGCACGAATTACGGCGACACTCGATTCAACTGAGAGACATAATCGATGGAAGAGACAGAGTAATTTTCTAAGGAGAGAAGCACTTACGAGTTTAAAGCACATGGGCAGGAAATTAACATACCACTTGAGTATGTCCGGATGAGCCCCCACTGTATCTGTTCCGGCGGGCGCGAGGTTACACTAAGAGACACTGTTGAGTCGCGGAAGCGCGAGCTGGTCGAAATTCGAGGTGACGTAAAGGCGCGAGCTGTCAAACTTACACGGTAGACGACCAACTGGCAGACGGACGAGGACTGAGTAGGGCAGCCGATCGCTCGTGGATTCCCTGTTCTATCTCTTTCTCCTTCTCTCTCCCCGCCATTCTCGCCGCGCGTCCCCCACCCCCGTCGCCCAGCTCCGAACCTACCAGCCCCATCTCACTCGCTCGCAGGCGAGCGCTCCTTTTCCTTTCTTTCTCTCCCCTCGAAACACGTCGCCTCTAACCCTCCTCCCTCCTTCCCCGTTCGCCCTACCCCTCGCGGCGGCTTCTCTTTTCATCCATCCGCCACCTTCGCGACATCGTGAAGCGTGCGCGAGGGCGAAGGGAAGGGGAAGCCACGAGGTCGGAAAACACGGAAATTACGGGCTGAAAAGATGGGGCATTATCGAGCGTAAGTGGATCGAACATGCGACTCGAACTTACTCTAGAGAATTCCGCACGATGATTGATGCGCTTCACCGAATACCGCCTCCTTCGCGACCGATCTCGGTCAGGATGAAAAAAAAAAATGGGGTGGAGAAGGAGAAGAAGAAGAAGAACGACGAAGAAGAAGAATAAAAACTGTGGAAAAGAACTGGTTGCGGGGAACGAGGCACGCGAGTAGGTATGCGAGCTCTAGTTGCGCATTCACGATCGAGTTGAAATCGAAACGATCCATGCCCGCTATACCTGCCGATTGTTACCGAATAACTACTACGCGATACAATCACTGTTGCGATTAAAAAAGCGAGCTTCTACTTGACGCGAAAACCTCTGGACGTGGCGCGCTCTTATGGCAGCTAGTTGAGATAGCTCAGTCGTTTCATAAAATGGCTGACTGCCTTGCTTCTCGTCTTAGACTATGCCTCTATTTAGCGGATCTAGACTGCAAGGCGTCACGCTTAACGCGCATGCAATAAGGATCCGACCGAGGCTGACGGACCGAACGCGATCCTCTTTCCTTCCCTCAAACGCTCCAGCGGAGGGGTTGCTTCACCTTTCCCATAGCGATCTCTCTGTCCTAGGAATCGAGAGGCGACGATTTTAACCCTTCGTTGCATACTGTTGCAAATATGCAGCGTGAGTTTTCTTTTTAATTTTTTTCTTTTAACTAGCCTGTAGCGTGATGTAACTACTTTATCATGAAAGATGCATATCCTAGTTTCTACACATTTACAAACATTGCGCTCAACTACTTTGTGATTCCGCTGTAATTTCGCGGGTTTTAAGTATTCATAATCGTAATGGCAGAAAAAGTGGAATAAATAAGAAAAAACATTTTGTTTTCATATTTTTTCTCTTAATATTGTCACCTGTACGAGAACAGAAATGTATTTTTTTTCTGAAAAATCGAAGAAGTTACGCAACGAAGGATTAAATGCACCGTATGTAGGTATCGGCCGGGCGAATCCTCGTGGAACGCGTTAGATATACTCGTCCGTGCGAGCGAAACGCTACAGAGTGCTGCTAGGTCAACGAAATGCGGCTGCGATTTGCGTAAAGTCAATGTCGAGGTGAATTCGGTTTTATACGCAGGCCATAAAAATCTCATGCATTATGAACGAGGCGCTTTCAAAATTGCGCGTGTTTTCCTAGACGCGCGCATCGGGAGCGAAGCCGAACCTCTTCTGCAGGTCCCTGCGAAACATTCGGCGGCCGGCCTTTCCCAAAGCGCGTCAGGTAATCGCACCGCAATTGCGTAACCAGGATCCCGCAGCGGCAATGCGTCGATCCCTATCGCGTTCGTGCGCTTTTGTTCGCGCTCGCGCGTCAGGTAAACGCGATTACACTATTGTAGCCTCGAGTGCGCATACAGCCGCGCAAAGTGGCCGCGTGACGTTCGCGTAGAGCATAGCATTACTTAATGGCCGCTCCATAGTAGCTACTAATTGCTCGACCGAATTCGATTACCTACATTCCAGCGGAAACAGAAGTCTGACCGTCCGCGTCCGTCACATTTGCATTAGGCGGCTATCACCGATGAATCCCCTGCGAAATTGTCCAAAGCTATCCAAGGAAACGCCGCTAGCGGCATTCGCGCCTCTCGCGGGAAATTCGATTCTGTTGGATCGATCGATCAACGAGTCGTCTGATCGCGCCGAAACGAAATACTGACACCGTTTCTCGGGGCACGCGCTTATCCGTTAGGAGAGAGGACGCGACAGGGCAACGCCGACTCCGAAATATCGCAGACGTATAAAATTGTCGTGACGACGGTGGCGCATGCAAATAGAAAATAGAAATGTGTTTAGAAATAGAGTCCACCAGTCGTCGGCCTAGAATTCGATCGGACGTGGCCCATCGCGACACTGTTTCGGAATACTTGGAACGCGTCTCGTCTGGTCTGGTCTCGGCGGAACCCTCGCAACGATAGAAATACGAATGTTATGGAGCATCGACGACGACTTCGTCGCGGGAGCCACGGCGAATTCGAAAGTATATAATTGAAGGATAAATAATGCATTAGATATCGATGCGATTAAAAGCGCTGTGTAGATGGCCCGCAGACAGAGTCGCACTTCCTTGAATGCGGCATCCTGCCGGAAAAATATTGCCCGGGTAATTGACCAGTCGCGGTCGGCGCTCACCAATGCTGGAAGGGACAATACTAGCCCGCCTGCGACTTCCTTCCTACGTAGAACGAGCGAGTGAACGCGAGTACTACTAGCATCGTGCAGAAACTGCACTCTGGTAGTGGTTTCATTCATAAAGTCACGCGTTTAGCGAGGAAACGTTTGCACGCGTTAACGAGGGAAACCGTCTGCCCGGCTTAAACACCTTAAAACTTGCCCCCGGAACGCTGGCTGACTTTATTTCCGCCGATGACTTACCGAGAGGGAGTTCCCATTCTTTAACGTTTCCAGCTAATAACTCAGGGCGAAGTACTTGCATATTAGGAGCGTTGGTCGAATGGAATTAATTCAGAAAGGGTCTATGATCTCCACCGACTCGTTCCTCCGAGCACGGTCTTTTAAAGTGAATTAAGCCGGAAATACACCGGGAAGCTAAGCTATGCCATGCTGTGTTTTAAAAATATTAGCTTCGATACATTCTTATGGAAATGTTTTCACCAAATGCTACGTTAACTCTTCGTTGACACACCTCTTTTTTCGATCAACTTTGACATACCTGGGTGGCTCACACCCAGAGCACTTTTTAAACGAGTGCCATTCTCATCCAAAGAATCCAATTATTATGAAAAAAATCATGGGTCAATATCAAGGTCTCTAGAATATATTCGAATTTTTTTTTTTATTGAAATTTCATCACAGTTTCTGTAAATAATTCTAGATCACCACATGTCGAGAAAAAAAAAGGAAAAAATCTTTAAAAAATTGTAACTTTTACAAATTTCAATATTAGAAGCTAAAAGTTAACAGAGTTGATGTTTGGATATAATAGTTTGAGAGAAAAAATATTTTGTAAGTCGACTTTGAAAAAAAGGTATTTATTTTGCATATAGGTTTAGAGGGTGAAAATCAGCTTATGGGTGGCTCACACCCAGAGAGTCAACGAAGGATTAAAACATAGCATCGCATAGCTTAGCTTAGCTTCCCGGTGGATTCCCGGCTTTATACGAACTTTTTGCGTTCCATGATAATAAAAGAGTGTCGCAGGTAAGGTAGACTCTAAACGGGAGGGTGTGACATAGATAGAATTCCGACAAGTAAATGTAATATACGTGTAGTCTTGGATCTCGGTTTTCAAAGTGCGGTGACCCTTCAGGCTTGGGCGGAACTCCTTCACTTCCGGTGCTGTTCCGTCGCGGCTAGTCTATATATAAACCCACACGCTTTTGTTGCCGTACACCTACAGCAGAAATGTGCCTATGTGCCACTGCCAAATCACCCGACAGAGCGCAACATTATCTTCTTCTTCTTCTTCTTCTACGCAAATCACGATTTCTTAATCGAGCTTACAAACATTTTATACGCTTCGCGATCGTTTCGGTTAATGGAATTTACTTGCGACAAACCATGGAAAGCCATCTCAGGCAGGCTCGTGTGAAATCATCTGCGAGGTGGAGGTTTCCAGACAGCTTTCAGGAAACTTAAACTACTGGAGAAGGAAGCCAAGGCATTACTGTTTCCTTCTCTGCTCCACATGACGAAATAGAAAAACGAACAGGTTTAAGATCCTTGTCGTTGAAATGGATTCTAATACTCTGGAAAATTTTATCAGTTTCATGGGCGTCCACAGGGGAGGGGGGCAAAAGGGGCAGTTGCCCCGCCGGCTTTTCAGAAAAAATCGCTTATTTTTCACAACTGATCTTTATGAAGTTTATACTAAAAAAAATATATAAAACAAATTTTATGTTAAACGATTTTATTAAAAATGTACTAAAAATTAAAAAATAATTATTTTCTTGTACTGCAATTTCGATGGTGTTTTTCACTTTAAATAAAATCGTGGTGCAGGGTATCTCACAACAAATTCATTTCGACGTTTGATGCTGTATTAAATTGATTCATATTCTGTTATGAAAAATCCTGCTCCACAATTTTATTTAAAGTGAAAAAACACCATCGAAATTGCAGTAAAAGAAAAGAATTATTTTTTAGTTTTTAGTGCATTTTTAATAAAATCGTTTAACATAAAAATTTTTTTTATGTTTTTTATTTTACAGTTTTTAGTGTTTATGGATTTACATTTCGCAGCTCAGACTTCTTTAGAAATATCTGTTATTTAATTTCAAATCGCGATGCGACTAGCGACCCGAACGCAGCGGCTTTTTATCATTTTCGTAAAGAACGCGAGTGGCTGATTTCAAGTCGTTTGGATTTATGGTTATGGGTTATATTTATTGATGACTGGGTAATTTTTTCACCCGCTCGGGGTTATTTTTACTTTTAAATTATTGTATTGTCATCCAAACTACGCACGCCTGCAAAGTTTCAAGACAATTGGATAGTTGGAAGTGGGTTAAATTTGAGTTGCCAGATTTGAACCATACAAACAAACATGCAAACATAGGATCGAAGCTGAATAAAATCGTTTAAAAAGGGAATATTTTTAAATTTCGGTCTTAAATTTTTAATTAAATTGGCACTATAAAATGGGTTAAAAAAGCAAGAGGGGTATATTTTTCTTTACCATCATCCCAAAGCTGCCCCCGCCCCCCTGGAAAAAAGTCTCCGGACGCCCCTGATCAGTTTATCCATTTACAATTGTACTCACAGCTGCCGGAATACTGCCAACGAAGGAAACGGTAGACGTTTCGATATTCTCGGGCCCCACTCCACAGACATTCGTTCGGTGCATCCCTCCGGTTTTACATCGACTGCCGTAGGCAATTACGCGGAAATAGTTGACGTAACACCGAATACTGTTCTCTTCGTTTATCCGTTTATTTGGCAAATGTTCCCCGCGAGATAGCGTTGTACAATTGACATCTTCCTACGACTTCCGGCACTAGCTAGAGTCGGGTCGGCGATTACTTTTTGTCGAAAGTTCGTTGGCACGTGGGATTGGTGGGAGAGCATCGGAGCGAAAAGGTCGGCTGTATTACTGCCGCGGGTAAAATCGTAGCCACTAAACGGCACGATGCAGAAACCAGCAGTAAATTTGGGTGGGTAAATTTCAGATTGAACTAAATAGATTTCGTCTATTCTCGTTCTTGCGGATTTCTTCGATCCACCATTCGAAGATGCGCCGAGAGAAGCGCGTTAAAAAATGCGGAAGAACAGGGCGAATTATCGTAAAGAGGACGCGTCGTCCTAGAAAATACATTGTGGCAACTGTTACGTAATAACAGGCACACGTTGCACGCGACGGGGGTGGCGAGAGGACAAGACGGTGGAAGTGGAGGGGATAACGGGGTTGTGAGCGAGAGCGTAAAGGGCAATGTCCAAGGATGGATCGTTGGCGTTTGCAGGACTTTTGGAAAGACATTTCGTAATTTGGGCATTGCGCAAATGGAGGAACTATCGTCCCTATCTTTCCAGCAAGATCGTTAAAATGCGAAGCCAGCACGAAGGCGTGCATAGAACCCAAGGAACGGTATGTGACGGCTCGAGATCGGTGTTGGTTGCGAAAAGCACGGAACGGGAAGTGTTCTCTTGTCACCGTGAACCGGCACTATCGTGGCGAACGACGGTTTAATTTCGCGTGGATTCGTCGGCGCGTCAAGATGAAACTTGTCATCGTGTAAGATCGCGTCGCACGTGCGCCACCGCGCCGCACCGCACCGCACCGCACCGCATCGGAGACGCGCAGGGCAAAGTGCATCATAAGACTGCTGACGGGTGCAGCACCGGTGCTGCTCCGGCTTTCCAATGCACCGCGTTGCCCCTATCTCCCCTTGGCCCCCCTTCCATCTTCGCTCGCCGACCGTGCGCACAACCACGGCAAATGCACCACGTGACCATCCCCTTAACTTTACCAGACCGATTACCGCACCACTAACGGCCGTCGCCGTCGCAGTCGCAGCCGTAGTGGTCGTCGCCGTCTTTCCTTCCGTCTAACATCCCTTTTTTCGAGGGCATTCATCGCTACCTTTTTCCATGCCGCCTCTCCGCTCTCCTCCGTCGCTCCCATTATTTCGCTCGTAGGTATGAAACGTTCCCCAGCTCGCGCCTCCTTCGATGACTATTTCTGTTCCTTTCTTCTTCTCCCTCACTTCCTCCCTGACCTGCCGATTCTTCTTCCCCCGCTCCCCGCGACGAATATCTGTATGTTTTCACGGGTAAAGTGTCTCCTTCTTCGTTCCGTTCGAAATTCCCTCTTCTTTCATCCGCCGCCGCTCCTCTTCGTCCGACCACAGGGAAGAGAACTCTGGTGTCTCTGCCCCACAAGGCTGTTCGCAAGCCTTCTCCTCTCTTTCCCCAAACCTGGCCGGCTCTCATTCTTGCTAGTCGGATCCCGTCGAACACTGCGTCATTTCTATACGGCGTATGATTCGTTCGCTCTCCCTCTCGAACTCATTCGCCTCCTCTCTTTCTGTCGTCCGCTGTTTCCGACGCCGCTCTCTCTCCCTCTTGGGCAGCGACGCGCCCCCCCCCCCCCCCCTCGGTCGGCATCCCCACCAGATTCGGGTCGACTCGTTGCACCGGGAAACCGAGCGGTGCAACCGTCCTTGTCGCTCGGCTCCATTCATGCCTCGACTCTCTTTGGGTTATGCAACTTCGGTGCACGACGCGAGACGCGAGACGAGGGTTGCACCGTCGGCCAAGCCTATACTGCACGCTCGTTTCACCGAATCTTACCTCGCGGAGAACACAGGCAACTTACCGGACCATCCTTCCGCCGATGCAAGCTTTGCTCTTCCTTCATCACTGATATCGACCACTATTGCGTAACGATCGACTGGCTTTTTTTTTTCTCTGTCCGACTATATCGGCCCCCGTCACCGCCATCTCTGTCTGGCCACTCCGTGTGTTTCGTCCCACATCCAGCTGGCTGAACCATCACTCCTGCAGGGAATGGAGGATGTTCACCTCGCTTCTAGGCGAATAGAATATTTATTCGATATCCCAAAAGTGTAGTTCAAATGTCGTGCTGCTTTGGATAGTGTCCAGGACACGTTGGACCGGGTCGGGGCAAGGAACAGTGAAAAGTCCTGCTCGATTTTTGTGTAACGCTCGTATCTTTTTATTACACTTGGTACAAATTGTTGACTTGTACTAACAGAGGAAGGTTTTATGCGATCACACTGGACGAATCGAGTGCATGGTTTTGTACCGAAACATGTGAATGACGAAGAAATGCTGCTACACGGACACCTGATACATATCGACTGACTTAAAAAAAAAAAAAACTCCTTGGGAATATCCAACTAAACGTGTCCCACCTTAAACCTTCCCCCTTGAAAATCATAGCTAGGTGAGTGAATGACGGTAGTAAGTAATTTGCAAAATCGATGAAACAACACGTGGTGTTATAAGGCACGCCTGTCTTATGCGTTGCCTACTGATTAATTACGCTAACTATCTATATCTGTGGTATCTAACATCGGTACCGTTACGATGTAAAGATTACAACTGAGAAAACTTTCCTCGAGCACCACTCCGATCACGAAGTGTAGCGATTGACCGGTACTAGATTTCACATACCTACGCTAGTTTAATGTAAACCAAGTAGCAAACAATCCTTTTAGCTGTCGAACCTGAGGACGCTACAGTTTCGACCATCGAAGGAGCTCCTTGTAGAAATTATTCGCGGGCATAGGAACGTTAAAAGATTGCTACGAACACCGGAAGCATTTCTGTTCGCCGGCGACTAACGGCATTCATTCGGCCACAGACATTTCTCTAATTTTTACAGGAGCTACGTTCCTCGACGTCCACCTATTTTCACCTTCCTCACGTAAATGCAACGCGTTCAATTTCTTACGTTTACGTACGAATTTATCATATACGAAAATACAGTCTTACGCGTAATTCTTCGGCGTCTAGAATACTACAATGAAACAGCGATCGATAGATACCTACCTACGTTTTTCCCTCGTACGACCCGGTAAGTGCAGATTTAAGGGGAGGTTTCGGTCTAGAGCCCATAAAAATAGGTGATATTTAAGAATTAATTAAAGGAAAACTACAATATATAATTTAATGGGACTTTTTGCATTGTATTAAGGGTGTCTTACATTATAGAAATATATTTTTTGTGTTATAATTAATCATTGCAGACGCCACTGGGGAGTCGTTAAAGTCGAGGCGTCAAAAAAATTCATCCAAATCGGTGAGACCTATGTCTCCAAAAGTTATTATTTGATTCGACTAAAACTTTTTTATTTTGAAGAATATACTTCTTGCTAGGGGGGAAACCAGAAAAAAATACAAAAATGACATTTTTTTAGAAAATAACGACACTTGAAGTTTGAAATCACTTTTTCCCTATATTTTTCGTCCTTTCAAAATGTTAATTTTCCAATTTTTTTGTATTTTTTTTCTGATTTCCCCTCTAGCCAGAAGTATATTCTTCAAAATAAAAAACGTTTCAGTCGAATGGGATAATAACTTTTGGAGGTACAGGTCCCACCGATTTTGAGAACACTTGTTTAGGATTAGGAAAAAATTTAACTTTAGTCGCGCCACAATTTCCAGAGAATCGAACACTGTTTCGAGAAAAACATTTGCCGCTACTCAAATGCCTATAACTTCGGGAACTTTACGAATTTCAACAAATCCTTCTAAACACGTATTCCTAAAAGGTTGAACATTCGAAAAATGAATTTAAAAAAAAATCGATTGTTAGACCGGAACCTCCCCTTAATGAAATTAATTTCTCCGTGACGTTAAGTAAAAGTATCTAGATAGAAGAATGGCATGAAGACAGTTAAGACTTATGAATGAAAAAATTAAGGTAATGCACCTATAAGCATGTGTCTCTGAGTGCCGCGCCGCGTCTATTGCACGTCCATGCATCTCTGTGTTGTCGAATCAATCTCGAACGATAAGCGGATTAGAAAGGATATGTCGCGAACATGGCATAATAGATATGCGTGCGCTTACCTGGCATGCTGGAAGCGATTGCGTGCGTTACGTGCAACAGACTATTCATGAGAAAACTTATTTAAGAAAGATACAAGGACACTTGCATAATGCGCCAGAGAATCACGTCGATCCCCTACCACGATCATCTCGAGGAGAATAATTTTCGATCGACACATATAAAATACAAACAATCGATCGCGGTTAATCTCTCTACGTGCAGCAATTTTTCAAATGCTTCGTACGATTTTCATAAAGTTTATTAACACCTTTCCTAGACACTCGAACCAAGTACCTACCACCGTTTAGAGTCAGTGCACGCGTCGCATTATGTGTCGTTTGGCCATTGTCTTCTTTATTTCTCCACGGTATGATTAACTACCAATTCGGCAGTGTTCGTTTGGCGGCGGAAAAATTTCGAGATGTAATTACCCTCGTTTCTCTCGACGCTGTACGCCAACTGAAATCGCGTCCAACCACTGATGCCTGGCTTGTGTTTCGCGATGCATGGCTCTTAACACTTAGCACCGACGGATATCGTTTCCTGCGCGAACCAATTTTAATGACCGATTAAAGCTCGAACACGCGACGCGTATTCGTTGCTTCCCTCCGTTGCAGCGAATACGACGTAGAGGCTTCTAAAGCGTCGCCGAAGGTCCTCGTCTCATTGATCTAATTGACTTCTGAATCGGATCAACCAAGACTAGATTCATGGAAGACACATTTCAATAGTTTCGACGCGGACGAACGCTCCAACTCGCTCTACGGAAACATTCAACGTCGTCTCATTCGATGATTTTGAAATCGATTGGGAACGTTGAGTCGTTCGAACGACAAATCTGCCTGACGGAACCAAGGTGGCAAACGACGCGCGAGAAGAACGATTAGGAATTTTCTAATTGACAGACCACGAAGAAATGAATCTTCTCGTGGGACAGTTTGAAGGGAAATTCTGGGCAGGGATTTAATTTCCGCGTACGCGACAAGTGCTTTCTAATATCACGCGGCGCATAGTTTTACCCTAATCCGACATCTAGGGACATCATTACCAAGAAACCAACGATGGCTGCCCAGCTGGCGAGTTTACCGTTTCCACTGCAATCAGAAAGGAAGAAAAACATTTTTTTTTTTTAAACGTCTCCTTTACCCAGAACACATGCATGCTTTTCTTCACAGACAACGCCGATCAGCAGGTTTGATGGGAGGTCGATCGAGAAGCGGACGGAAAAATCGAGGATGATCCAGGTACGATCGTGGCAACCAGCAGAGGGAAAGGGCTCCAGGATGGCGAGAGATAAAAGGTTTTTCGCGGCGTAAGTAGGGATTAAGCACACACAAAGCACGTACGCGTGGTACCCGGTATTGCACGTCACGGCTTGTTGATTTCGTAAATTATACACGGCCATCAATTTTAACGGCCGGTGAAATGCGCCGTTGTGTTTCGGTGGGCGTTCTACCACATCAATCATATCCGCGCGGTAAATACCTCCTTTCGATGTGCCTCAGAAATTTGTATTTTTATTAACCATTACCGTCCCATCGCTACGAACGTTCGGGCGATGCTGTCTCTGGCGAATGTGCGTGTCTCGGCGCCAACGAGAAGGAAAGTATTGCCCGCACCGCGTTCAATTTTTACCGAGCTTTGCCCTTTGAATCGACACGTCCGCGAGAAATCGCGACTTAACCCCGCGTGGCTTCGGTTGCGATGTAGGTAGCTTTGAAAAGTAAGCGATCGCCGGCAGTGCGAGCGCGGCTCCGAAACGAGGCATTCCTTTCCACCGAGCGCCAGTGACATGCAAATGACGAGGAGCGACCGTTCTAAGAACTCAGCGGTCTTTTGCGTCGCCGCTTCATCGAGACAAATGTATCCCGAAGTTGTTTAGAAAAACCCAGTCGATTCCCGGATCTCGCGGACTTTCTTCCCCGCACCCGTCGCCCCTGTGCGCCACTCTTTTCAATATCGCTCGATCTCGCCGAGGAGAATACGTTTGCCTTTCCCAAGAAGCCACGTCGTCCCGCTAAACCAGAAAGCAAAGCGACCATTGTAGCCCCCTCGTCGTGGCTCGGTCTCTCTTTTGGAAAAGATCACACGCGGTTGGTGCGCGCGAGCACGAGCGCGAACTGTGGCCTGTTGGAGGTCGAGCAACGGTTCGCTTTAACCGTGCAGGTGGGGATCCCATTTTCACTTTTGTGTTTCCCGGGCCCCGGAGGGTTCCCGAGGGAGCGGACCGAGGCCTGGTGTCTCAGGAGTGACGCAAACGCATGGCGCGGCCCGGGCGCTCGCGCGCGTATGGGTACACGGTATGGCTATATGCTCGGGTATCCGGGCAGGCCGGTTAGATCGCACGCGAAATACAAAAGAAGCCAATTATAATGACAATGCGCCTTCAGCTAGGCCATCGGCCCTGGGAAAGAAATTCGCCACGTCCGTTTTACCGACGCTGCGCTAACTACGCCACTGCCGTCACGCACCATTGTACCGTAATCGTTCCCGAATACGCCGAATATGCGTCTCTCTACCTCCGCAGACGTTACGCATACTCTTTGCCGCCTCTCCACGCAAGTGGGCTCCTATTTAGTCGTCGGATCAACACCGTAGAAACATAGGTAAGTAGTTTCTTTTCACAGAGCCAGGACAGTTTTTTTTTTTATTATCTTAAATGTGTGGGACAGAGAAGCGTGAAGATAGATTAAGAGAACAGAGAAGGGACGAGAGTGAAGCTGGGATAGTTGGATAATTGAATCGTTTCGAGAACTTGCATGCGAGCAGACCCCTTCTGAATTGTCCGCAACGCAGCGCGCATTTCTAAACGCATGTCATTCACGCTACGCACGTAAGGTAGGTAGATGGTTAATAATTGTCAAGACAAACCTTTGATGCGCTTCCGGGACGATGTCGTCGATCACAACGTAGATCATTGCACCGGCTGCGAATGCAAGTGCATAAGGTAGAGCAGGTTGAGCGTGCGCCACTCCGGCTGCACCAAGGACGCCGGCGAGCGGCTCCACCATCCCCGAGAGCTGCCCATACCAGAAGCTCTTTAAGGTACTAATTCCAGCCGCTTGAAGGGGCAACGATACCGCCAATCCCTCGGGGAAATTCTGAATGCCGATTCCGATGGCAAGGTTTCTGTGACAGAAAATGGAAAGCGCAACTCTTATCTATGGTTCTATAAATTTCTCGCCCCGTCCCCAGCCGGCGCGCAAAAGAAAGACGCTGCTGGTTCTGAGGAGGAAGAGAAACGCAACGTGTGCCGAGACAAGGTGGCTCTGCACGAGCCAACTTGCACACTCTCCTCTAGTCGCGGTGAGTTCTTGAAACTGGTCGACGGCTTCGACATTCTCTAGATTTTTCCATCTGCTCGAGCCGAGTGCTCGGGCAGCGAGGCTTCCACTGCTTCCAGCAGGCCGTTCTAGTCGCTCTTTCGTGTTTAGTACGTACGCTAATCTCGCTTCCCTGGCATTCCACCCACCCCGCCAGCAAACACCTCCATTCGATCGTTCTATTCGAACCTCATTCTAGGGAAACTCGGTGAAGATCGTCGAGAACTTGTTGCCGTGGAATTTCAACTCGCGGCCGAGGCAATTTATCGGCGAACGTTTACGGGCAACGCTGCTCGGTAATATTTATGAACTTATTCCTACAACAACTTCTAGTTTCACGCGCTCTCGGGCGGCTCCTTCCCTCTCGTTTTACCCTCCGCCCCCTCTGGCTTCTCTTCGTAGCTTCGTGGATCGGTAATCGTGATCCACGGCCCAAGGATTAATACGGGAGAGTATAATGAAGGGAGCCAGACAGACTGAACGAAAGAAGCCACGAGAGGAGGCACGGGGAAGACAGGAGAGCGAGCTACGTAGCAGGTGAATGAACCAACACGATCCTGTACGTATACGTAACACTCGAGAGTGCAGACAAGATACATATTGCACTGCCACTTCGCTGGCTTCTAAAGACCTTTAAATTCGTCACTGCATTTTCTTTTCTCGTAACTGTGGATCAAGTCCGTTCCGATCTTCCTTGGATCTCTTCTGTACCAGGGAATTTACCCGAAATGCATAATCGACGGCTGGAATTCACCGTGGAATAACGAAGAAATGTTTGCCTCCCGGCCAATCGTTGCCGTGCGCAGCTGCGACGGTTTAAACGAAGAAAATGGAGAACGGGTAGGAAAAGAGCGGAGTTTCCGGTAAACGGGCCTCGATCGCCGAACAGCCAGACGTCGAGGCGATCCGATTGAACCGTAAGAAGCAAGAAAACGGTACCAAGATTCATCGGGAAGACAGACTATCCGAATGAATGGCTGGACAAGATCGGATACCTGGTAAACTAGAGGGGCCGGGGAAAAACGTTCCGCCGAGGCGGTAGGAATGCGGTAACTAAGGTCTTGGACGACCTACCTTTCGTATCGCATAGGATTCAAGGGGCTGGCATAGGCACAGAGAGGAATTTAATTGAGGAGTAAACGATAGTCGGCGAGGCAGAAAAAAGAACACCAGCAGAGAGTAGCTGCCTTAAAAAGTGGAATTCATAGTGAAGCTGAACGCTAGCGAGGGGAGGCGGAAGGTAAGGGAGGCAGAAAAAGCTTCGATCCCCGACGTCGAAGACAATAAGCGAGGTGTTCCGCGATCCGACGCGGTGGATCGTTGATCGGCGAACGGTCAGAGTTTCCAGGGAACAATAGATCAGCGGTGGATTGGCAGAGAACGGCGAGGTGGCCGAGCAGGTGAATGAATGACGTGATCCAAGCTCCTCCTTCCGATGTAGGATCACCGGTATAGAACGCGCTCTCTCGTACAGGCCGAGCACATGGTATGGTATGTCATGCCGCGGCGCGGCGTGTAGTGCGTTATTTCATGGGACGGCATCGTCGTCGCATTCCTACAGCATCGAGGTACATAAGTGGTTGTACAGTTAACCCGTCGGGCCCGTCTGTTCGCCAGTTGCACCAGGGGAGGTCACCCGAGTTCCAAGAATGATCGCCCCCTTCCTCCACCCTGACTTCACCTTCGTACTTTCCTTCCTTTCTTTCTTTCGCTCTGCCGCCTCCTCGGATTCTCGGGTTTCTCCCTATCTTCTGTTACTCTTTCCACGCGTAGGTCATCTTGGGACTGATGAGTTTTTCCTATCCGCAACTCCTTCTATCCCGATTTCCACGGTCAGGCTCGCTAACTCGCGATTCGTCTGCCGCGCTACCGGCGCAGGTATGCCGACGATCGCCCTGTTTGGTAGCTCTAGGTGCTCGGCACCGTCCCGTTCGAGCATCCTGGCGTAAAACTCGCGGATTATGTCGGTGCTCGATATTCTTCCACGTAAATTTCACTTTGATTCTACGTGGCGATAAGCGACTGCCAGCGAGTCCGATGATTCGCAATGAAGATTCGACGTTGAAAGAACCGAACGAACACCGATGGAAACGATCGGCTAGCGGTACGTTACGAGAAGAGGAGTCGCGTAAAGATAACCTTACAAAAGGGGAAGCTCGAGTCTAAGGGAGCGAAGATACCGAGGAGAATATTCGCTCCTTGACGGTCAGGATCCGGGAGAAAGTATCGTTGAATGCTCCGCGAGTCTCCGAGGAGATACATTTCTGAGGGTCGTGTTCCTTCTTTCAAAATTCTCCTAGCAATATTCCTAGCTACTATCGCGGTCTATTCAGTATACCTACTCTTTCTACTCCGTGGTCTGTTTTCGCGCATATTTTCGACCGTTTGTTTGCTCGTTTTCTACGCGTCGATAATAAAGTTAATAGTTTACGAGCGATTATCTCGATTGACGCACGTACGTCCAAGTAATGTATCGAAAAGGCCATTGGTCGTTATCTGCTCTTTTTTTCTCAAGTGCCGCTGGCACCTAGATTAGAAAGCGTTTATCACGTCGACGCGTTACCCAGTCTGCTTGTACGCAGTTCGCCGAAGGGAGAGGGAAACCTTGAAACGACGTTCATTCATAAACTTTTCTTTGTTCAACCGGGGCTCTGGATTTGCGGACACTATCGTCGACAATTTTAATAACGCGCCGTGCGCACCCGGCGAGCATGAGAGGGGATTAGTTGCATTTGCACGCGCCGGCTCGAAAAGTGGAACGAAATAGCGGCGAGAAGGTTTGCCTTTTAAACCAGAAACGGTACACCGCCTCGGGAATTCTGCGCGAGGGCGTCGCGCTGTCTCGGGCCGAAAATCAAAAGATTTCTCCTAGCGGGAGGGAAAGATATCTCTGGCAAACTGGTCGGCTACCTATAAAGAAAAAGTAGCACGTGTGTGTTTTGATCCTCGCGGGCAAACTCGTATCACAGGGACACCGTTATATAGTTACGCATGCCGGATCGAGCGCCTAGCTTGGTGGTCTAGCGAGGACGGCCATAAAAAATTTGCTTCGTTACGGAAAATAAGGAAATTAGGCCCGCGAGCGTTGATACCGTCAAGCTTAACGGGCTATCAAACATAACAGCACACTCTGCCGATGTGTACCAACATGGCGTCCGAGTAGCTTCGTTGAACGCACCGCAGTCGCCATTTTGCATTCCATAAGCCCGCGGTTGTCCTTACGTGGCAACACCTATCCTGCCAACCGTGGTCGTGCAACGACCGAAACCATCGTCGATTACTTCTCGAAACGTCCCCGATCCTAGACAATGTTCACCAGCAGCTGTAGCTCGACTTCCCTTCGGCGTCCGCCAAGCTCTGTCTACCTCGTTCGCATGGAAGGAACGAGAGGGTCGCTGCGAAATGTTCGCCGCGAAGGAGAATTGCCCCTAGTAGAATCTCCTGTGGAACAAACGCTCGATACGACAACGCTCGGTATTATCAAGACCTGTGGCACGTCGAAGGCCGAAACGATTGGCGAGCATATTGCCCCGCGGATAACAGGCGACACGCTTTCTGTGCGTTTGTCAGGACAAATTCCATCGATCTCCAGTGGAGAACTACCGTGGCAAGCTAGCAGCGAAATTCGATCGTTCGAGATACCATAACGAGGAGTTCTTCGTGTCGGGTCGACTTCCAAAGGAAGTATATCGGGCGAAGAGTAGGAGGAAATAAAACAGGAGGAAGAGGAGTAAAAGGACGAGGAGGAACGGTTCCGAAGGAAACACGAATAATCTCTCTCTCAGAGGAACCGGCCGTGCGATTGGTGAACCTGAAAGATACAGATAGAGATAGACGAAGGCTAGTGATAGAGAGAGCGAGAGAGAGAGAGAGAGAGAGGGGGGGGTGGGGTGGGCAGAGGGGAGCGAGAGAAAGAGAGGTAGAAGGAGAATAGGTGTTTCACGTGTATGTCAGCATACGCGTTTCGTACAACATTGGCTAGAAAGAGAGGCAAAGTCAGAGGAGCAACGAAAGACAGGCGTGCATGTATAGAAGCGTGGCTGTGTGAGAGAACTATGGAGCAAGGAGAAGGAAAGAGGGAGAGGAAGGAAGAGAGAGATACGAAGGAGGGGGTGCCGAGATGAGAGAGTGAGGAGAAACGAGAGAGGGAGTAAGGAATGCATGGGAACGAGGCGCAAGCGGGCCGACCGCGATTTGCCCGTCCCGCATTCCACCAACGCCAAGGCGAGCTCTCCGGCTCTTCTCAGCCCCAAGAGTCCCGAGGCCACCGGCCACGGCCTAACACCATAAAATCATAAGACCAAGATCAACCCTGCTTTCCTCCGCTACCTCCACCGCCGTTCCGCCGATCCTAATATCAAATCGCGATACCCACGTTCGAGAAATCTCGCGAAACCCTTTTCGCCCCGCGCCCTTCAGCCCTTCTACTCTCTACTCGGCAACAGGGCGCTATCTCGCCGGCAAGCCGTCCCTCTCTAATCGTATTGTCGTTGCTGCCCGCGCCGGATACAATAGAATTCTTCCCCGGATTACCATGGAAGCTTCGTTCTGATTAGCTTACCCCTGAATAATTGCAACGTATCTCCGCGGGCAAGGGAGCCCACTCGCGGGCGAGATTCCGAATGCAGGTGCCCGGCACAAGCCACGGGACACCGAAGGAAGGGCTCGGAGGTGGCTAGAGCACGCGGGCAAACTATCGGGTACTTTAATTTGCAAAAAGACACCACTTTGTCGAATAGTCTGTGCGGATGATCTTGAGGTCGCCGCCGAGGAACATAACGGATCCGGCTGTTCGTCTGTTCCGAGTAAGGTACGCGGCGCGCATGCGTAATGCCGCCGCATTCCAAGCATTGCAAAGTCGCTGCACCGTGCGCGCCGGTGCATCGCCCGATGCCAGAGAAAGAGAAACGAAGTAACCCACTGCAGGAGACAGAGAAAAGAGTTACACGGGAGAGAGGGGGACCACTATGGGAGAGAGAGAGAGATAGGGAGGGGGAGAGAGGGGGGGGGGGGAAGGGGGCAGCCGCAATGACAAACGTGTTCACCGATTGTCCATTTGATGAAGCCCCCTCTTCTCCCTTTTTGCAAATCCTTCGAGTATCCGCCGTTTCCAACTGCGGGATCGTCGCCGCGGCTCGCCGGATTTTCAAAATCCGACTACGCGGTCGTCCAGCAAAGTACCTACTCGAGTATTTCGATGTGCAAACATTTGTAAAAATCCAGCCAGATCGTAGATATCTCGGAGAAAACGAAGGGGAGGAGAGAGCGCGAGCGCGAAATACGAGACGAGAGAGGTATTGGCGTGTCGCTAACTCGGAGAATGCCTCTCGCGAGAGTCCTGTTCTCGGAACCCTTTTGCCCGTGAACGGCTATTTGTTTAATTAACGGGGAGTGCCCTTTACGTTCAATCCGTAGCCCAGAAATACAGAATAAATGAATAAGTCATGCGCAGAATGGAGGGAAAGGGACGCCCGGTAGTTGCATTCCTACCGGAGCTCGAGGTGTTGATACGTTGCCCCGTTTCTGCCCTAAGTTCGCCTGCCTATGAGTCGAAAAGGCGCAAGGCCGATCCATTTGATCGTTTAATCGCACGACGGCTATTATAAGAAACGAGCCGCGATTTTCCCATTAACGGCGGACACACGGAGGTCCACCAGTATTGATATCTTCGGCCCGTACGCGTGTGTACGTTAATCGCGATCGTAAAACCGTTGGTCCGGCTCGCGTAAAATCGCCCCGACACTGATTCCGCGAGCGAACAGGTTACGAGGTGAAATTTCGTCGACAATGGAAGGCATTTTATTGCAAAGGAGGTTCCGAGCTGCGGCTGGCGTACCTTCCACCGGCGCGGCGCACGTGCACTTATAACACTATGCACGGACGTTAAGCGGGAAGTACTATATCGTAACCGACTTCCGTCGCTATTAACACACGTCAGAACTGGCTTTCCGTGTGTGATAAGCACCGGGTGCAAAGTGCAACGACTAAGGGAACAGTGGAACTCGTGCGTTACCGAGGATGTAGCGTTTGCTTGTATTGGAAAACAAAGCGGCGAAAGATGATCGTCGGAAAGAAACATTGAAAGTTGAAGGGAGTTGGATTATTCCTAAAAAATACTGACGGTCTAGCGTCGTCGCGAAGGCAGGTATGTATGTATATACACGCATCTGTATTCGATGGCTAAGAAATAAGTGAGGTACTGTGAGAAGCGAGTTACCGACTACACACATATCCCGTAGCTCCTCTGTAGAGCTATAACGTTTCGAAGGTACACGAAAAGAGAAGGAGAGGGAGGCGAAAGCGGCCAAAGTCGGAGTCGAAATCGACGTGGAAAAAGGACGGTAGTGATAGAGCTCGAGAGAAAGGGTAAGAGATAGAAGGGAGAGCGAGGGGGGGAAAAAAAAGAGAAGAAGAGTAGAGACAAGAGGACAGAGAGGGGCCGTGGTGCGGCGGGTTCTGGTGGTTCGGTTCGGTATATAATAAGACAGACAGGAGGATAGCACTGAAATGAGGTGGTTTCGTCGGCAGCTTTGTCCGGCGCCATGTTTAACATAGCACCACCTCATCTACGTGCCACGCCAACCCGGCACTCCGTAGTTCCTCTGTTTTTACGCACGCTATCGCTCTCGCCTTCGCCTTTGCCTGCGCCTTCCATCACCTCCTCCTTCTCCCTTTCATTCTTGCCCTTTTCTTTCTCCTCCTCCTCCGCCCTTTCGCCTTCATATCCTTCCCCATTTCCTCCGTTGCTAACTATCGCGTTAAAAAACGACCGAGCCACCGAAGCACTCAATACCGTATACAAATCGAAAGCTTTCACCCATTTCGATCGTTCCGCGCGCCCGATGATAATCGATAAACGTCAACGGGGTCTCGATCTCGCGGAACACCAGCGCACGCAGAGGTGTGTACTATATGTAGATCGCCTCCGAGGCGTAGGAAACAAACGAACAAACGGCCACGTAAATTCTACTGGCAATGATCGATTTAGTCATCCGCAATGTTATCGCAACGTTTATTCATTTACCGCTTTGGAAATGAATTCCGGTATCGCGTACATATACTATGCATGCCGCGTGCCGTATTCGCATCGCGTGGCCGAGCGTGTAAATCGAGCATTGCTCCGAATCGACAGGAGCGCGTGGATCGATTTGTACGATCGCGTAGAAACGTGAACGAGCGATAAAGGACGGGCGACGCGACGGCCAGTTCATAGACCTTAAACAGGTATTTTCGCGGTGTAATAAAGAATGACGTCCACGTCCATCCGCGGGGAACGGCTGGTTGAGTGACAAATTTGAAATGCGAAAAAAGGAAAGGGCAGACCCAGATTCCGCGAAAAATTCGCATAACTCCGAGGGTGACTCAGTACCAGGTCTCCTTGAGCGTTTTACGAGTGTAAATATCGTCGTTCCTATCGGCTGCCCACCTTTCCACCAGTCCTATACCTACCGCTACGACTTTTTCTCCTGTTCTCTGTTTCTCCCTCTATTCTCTTCCACCTTCTTTGTCGGCTATTCTCCGAGAGACGGACGGCGACCGGCAGCAGCGGTAGAAACTACGAAACGTAGTTTCATTCATGATTCTTTCGCCGCCCCGACTGGAACTCGGGGATTGTTCCAGCTCCGTTCTCGAGAATGAATTACATAGTTCTCCTTGGTAAGGACACGTCGCAGGCGGTCGACTAAAGCGATCGAACAGTAACGCGTGGCATTGCATAAAACTTCATTTCCATGACGGACGGCTGGCCGATGTTTCCCTTGGCCAAGGGCACCGCGCAAACGATCTCATTCTCGCGGCTCTTTTATTCTCCGTCTTTCGTGAATATAGAAGTGGAGTAGCTACCTATGCTCCGACACCTTTGAAAATACTTAATCGTAATCATCGTGAGAATGGAATGTCGCTTCGTTACGAACGAGTTTGAACTACAAAAGGGCATGCTGGGACGATAAATGCTCAAGGCTGAGTGATTTCCCGAACGACGACACACGCTGGCAACTTGCTCCTCGGAACAGGTCGCGTTACCTGGGAGGAGCAACCTCCGTATCGTTTCTTCCTTTATCGCCGATCGATCTCCCCTCGCGCGACCTCTCGATCGTTTTGCTCGGTCGTCGCCGGCTTTCGCGAATTCCGCCCATAATACTTTGTTTTGTCGAAGCTGACTACGATTATCAAGTAAATTCCCTGGTGTAGAAACTCAAGGTACGTACTTTTAACATTCAACTCTCAGGGAAAACTACGGCGGTCGGCAAGCAAATTACGGGTGCTTGTTCGTTTGAAAAGAAATACTTTCTCGCGTAGTTTCCTTTCGACGATGATACAGCGCCGGCGGCTCAAGAAACACGCACGTCGATAACGATGTACGCATAACACGGCCGCTGCGTGGCGATACGCACCACTCCGGTGGTATCGGTCGGGGTCATCTTTCGGACCGAACCGACGATTCATTCATAACCGGGAAACTTGCGCGTTACTGTCTTCGCTTATCGTAAAGAATATGAGAATAAACAAAATACCATCGGAACAAGTGTTATTTCACGGCAGGGTTTGCATAAGCGCGGCGTCGATGGAACTTCGATTTCTACGGAATTTTAAGTAACATTCAATTTCTATGAAATTTCAATAATTCCATGGCTCGTAAGAAAAGAAATAAGTAGATATACGAAAATCCTCGCGGCAGTGTTGTAGGATACAGATTGACACTCAGCCTCTCCCCGTATTTCTTGATTATCGCGCGGCAGAAAAGAAAACGCCGACACGGTCCATTCATTCCATGGATTGTTAATGGCCTCCCAACACTCGTAATCTTAACTCCCTGACGTCCGACACCGTCGTTCCAATGCTTTGGAGTTCAGGCCTGACACGGTTCGTCCAAAGGGAACTCAACTTCGCTCGGATCATTCGCTATATTCGATATATGTAAATCGGCAATCGCGGAGCACGTGTCAACTGCCCGACGATACGTGAACGGCGAAAAGAATCGCGCCAGAATGGGGGAGTCGTTTAATTCGCCGGGCGAATGAAAATAATGCCGTAGCCGTTCGATCTGTTAGCCGTATGCCATCGGTAGTAAGGCAGACGAACTTACAGACGCGCGAGCGTCGTCGTGTTCCAAAGTCAAAGCCGCAAGGCAGGCGTAAGGCGGTGAGGAAAGCGAGTTCGCGGGAGAAGTTAGAGGAGGAGAGAAGACGAGGCGGGGAAAGCGGGTAGCTGGAATGGAATGCGCGGCGCCTAGGGCTCGTTGAATTCCAGGGCCACACGTGCCCTTCCCCTTCGCCTCGGGCACCCACCGCTGCCAATAAACTTTGCCTGCGGCTGGCACTCCCAACCGGCCACCATAGAACTCATTCATGGGGACCTCCTATCACGCAACGAGCCTCTGCTCGTGCCAATGATCCGCAACTGCACGCGCCTGCCTTCTAGCGGACGCTAGCCGGACTACAACGTGCTTGTCCCACGCGCCATGGTAACTCAAAAGAGAAAAAAAGCAAGCCCCACTGGAATACCTTCTTGCAGAACGTGAAAAAAAAAACGCTCGACAAGACGGAATTTCTTTTTTCCTTCTACGTGGCAGTGAAAGGCTTTAACCACTGCCGGATTTCCAAATCGGAGTCAGTTTAAATTGAGATATTAACGAATGTGAAACGAATACTACAGTGAAGACTAACTGTAGTAAGTATTCATTTCCCTAACGCTAACGTTGCTTTTAATGGCTCGCGTAATGATTGGAATAGGCACGATTGATCTAACCTTTAGTTTGCACGTATTAAGGCCTGATGGAAATATCGCTGCAGTTTAATAGTCAGTGTGGCCAACGTTACGAGCGCGAAACCATCGCAATCGCTTCTTTAGAGGTGTTGAAAGATGTATTTACTTGGTAAGAGACGCAGGGAAATTTAACGGCTAGGTGGCCATATCTTTTTGTAACTTGAGCCGGTATGTGTCGATAGATTAAATATTCTTCTATAGATCATACTTCAGGTAACTTAAGCGTGCCGCTTACCTTGCACTTTCAAAAGTTGCTGACGTGCTGCTGCCAACTGCGGCGAATCCAACTCCAACGGCGAGTCCCTCTGGAATATTGTGCACCTAACGAACGGTATTATTCCATTATATCACTGAACAGTGCCGCGTCGTAATTTTAATAAAATATAATTCAATTATACACACTGTTATTGCGACAACCAGCAATAAAACTCTCCTCCACTGGTTGTTTTTCTGCTCGTTATTCGGATCTTCGTAAATTGCTCCAATTTCTCCTTGTTCCGCTGGTCTATTTATATTTGCAGTTTGACGCCTTCTGGTATTTTGCTCGTAGAAACCTGAGAAATATTTTTATATTAATAAAAAAAAGTACGGTGCAATGTCGAGCTTACCCCCCGATGCCCGTTTAAACCAATGGAAAAGTTCTCCTGTTATCAAACACAAATCTATCCACCCCCTTTTTATTTATTTAATACGAAGCATAATAAAGTTTGAGAATTTTCAAACCTGATGTTTTCGTTTAAATTTTTTATTCGTTAGATCCGCAGGCAGGATTAATAAGATCAGTTATCCAGAATCGTGGAATTTTTTTAACACAAAACAACGATTAAAGGCGATATTAAGTTACTAGTGTTCCAGGCTTAGCATGTTCATTTTCTCTGGAGGAGAATTTTGTGACTCGATGATTAACTACGTACATCTGTGATCAGTGTTTTGATAGTTACTTGTATTCTCACGATACTGTGTCTGCAAGTTCCACCCATTATTGCACAGACACTTTCATGCACACACTACTATCATTTGCATACATCTTTTTAAGTGCAAAGCAGCTAACGATAACAAACAACTGAACTACTTATTATCCGAACAATAGAAAAATTGAACGCAATTTATTTCGCGAGCGGCTGCGCAATTTCCAGGAATAAGCAACGCAAACATCAATTATTGCACGAATTGCGACGGAAGAAACAAAAAATTAAGAATTATTATGTTCGTAGAGTGAAAAGGGAGATTTAGTTTCTAATGTTTTTGAAACAGCTTGTTCCTGAATCAGCCAATAGTCTCTTTTATGTGAAAAAAGCGAAGAGGGGCGAGTGTACAGTGATATTTACATATAGACACGTGTATCATGAACTGATCCCATTTTCCAAGCCTACAGAGAGAATTGGATATTACAAGAAACAAAGTTGAGATACCATCGATGGTGGTCGAGTCAATTTGAGTATACATATTCCCACCGGATATCTGTAGGTCGTTATACGGATCATAATCGTCTAAATCCTCGTCACTCTTTAGTTTCGCAACGATCTTGCGTCTTTGTTTCGTACCGACTGACTGCATAGCTAAAAGCACATTGGGGGACTGAATGCCAAGGGAAGATATCAACGCGTCCGTCCCGTAAACAAAAGCCGCGCCTACGAGAAACCCAACTCCGACAGGTACGAACGCGTATTCGCCTTCCGATCCGTAAATTTTGCTCTTTGCCGCCATTTCAATGGCAGGTTCTAGTAGCGACCAATAACTCGCTGCCACCATCACGCCGGCCGCAAATCCCAGGCTGATGTCCAACACCTTACGCTGCAACAAAATCCATTCGATGCATTGTATTCTTCTTCTCTTCTCTTCACCCCGCCACCTCTTCTCTTTTCATTTCGTTTCATTCTTTTATAATCGTCAGCATTAAAAATATATCACCCGTACATCCTGCGATTCAACCACGCGAGAATATTGAATCGAAATATTATTTTAACCGTGACCGATGGCTAGAGTAACCGCTATTTCATTATTTGCGTAGGCAAGTAATGCGGCAAATTTGTTCGCAGCAATTAATATACAAATTACATTCTCGATAGCGTATCTAAATATGCAAAGTACACGTACATGCAAGAAATATGCTGTAGTTAATTTTAAATGCAATATGATACGGTAATTTTTTTCCCCAGATCCTTTCCACTCGTGCCTAATTGCGATTACGCACATTGCTCTTAGTTCTTATCTGGTTTCGTGAAAAGTATTTACATATTTGCATAAGAATCGGAAATTAACTTAACAGAGAAAACTTAAACGTTGGTTAAGCGTTAGTTATTTCTTCGAAATGTGAGAAATGCAAACAATGGTCATTCAACGACTATAAAATTCTATGAGACTGAGGATTCTTTCAGATCCTGTTTAATTAAAATTTTAATTTTATATCACCTTCCAGTGATATGCATTGCAAACAAAGTAGTATCGCAATATTATCTCGTTACTTACGATAAAAGCGAAAGATATAAGAGAAAAAAAATGCAGGATACCGAGAAATAAATGTCATGGCCGACAGACAATTTTTCGATGTCACGGTATACGACATATTTAAATTTTTTCACAGAGAATGTGTATTTTTTACAGCTGACATAGAGATTCGTGAAACGCTATGTTAAAAAGGAAATCTTGAAGTATTTATTGCGAGTACCGTGTTCTCTGTTTGATTATGAATCACACTGTACGGGCTGTTTACATTAATAGATAAATTTTCAAACAGGAGGCATTTCCCGCGAAAGAAGTTCGATAAGATAAAGTAAGGTTAGATGTGCTCCGTGAAAAAAGGTTAGGAACAGATACGGTATATCTGCAATCGCGGTATCAATAAAAATGTAGCGACAAGCTGACCCTTCAAGATCGTAATCGAGTTCCTGACAGTGCAATGGAAAGGAAAAGGAAAATATCTTACTTGTTTCCCTCGAATGACAATGACGAGTGCGGCACCCGCTGCGGTAAGAGCCCATGTAAATAACGTTCCTAGAAGCGCCTGTGTGATCGGCGAATATTCCTTCAACATTTTATTAATCGTCGAGTTCTCGTCACTTTCAACTACCTATACACTACATCCTCTGTTCCGCGAACAGTCCACGAGAAACTGTTTCATGGGACAGAAAATCTCCCTGATATGCACTCAGTCCCCCTAACAGCCCGTACTTATCTCAACCACCACGTCCACCACCACTACCACCACCACCACCGGTGACGACACTACCTTCACCTTCGCTACCGTTTGCTACCACATACATATACTTGCCAACGCATATTAGCGCTGCTAATCCCGTTTCTCTAATGCCACTAACACACGGGATTCTTCCTCTACGATCACATCCCTTACGTGAAACAGGACTAGCATACGCGTGGGCGAAATCAGGCGAAATATATCGCCCTAACTGTTTAGGCAGGGTTGCTTCTATTTAGTCCTGGCGCCTGTATGCACACACATAACTTCCACGATCAGCCAATAAGAATGCCTGATTCGGTTCACCTATCAAAAGCCTACCTTTCGTCACGTGACGCTAAATTCAAACCGCCAAAACTTTAGTCCGTAGTTCGCGGTTTCCGAAGAGTAACCCGTTCGTCAAGGGCCCTGGAAGAATCGTGTAAATCTGTAGTAAATCGGTAGTGAAAGTGTTTTGAATGTGCTCAGTTTTGTTTACTGCATAAAGACGTGACGTGTGATTCGCGCTTTGTGTCGTGTTAACGTGGCGCCATGGTCGTCGAGGGAGAAGAGCCGATGTCTATCGTCTATCGCAGTCCTATCAACGTGCTAACATGGCGTCTGCGTCGGTAGGTGAACATTACAACCTATTCGAGCCGTAAAAGTCGACGCCAAGTTCATTTTATTCTACCCTTAACGTATCGGTTCGTTGGGAAACACAGTAAGAAACGTAGTTTGTTAATACGCAACAAGCTAACCTTATTGTCTTGCCATTTCGGAAGAATCGTTATTCACGTTGGTTCGTGAATTTCCGTACGTATATTGGGGACCTACGAACATTCAAGTCGGCATCGTTAACCACTGTATTCAAACACATTTAATCGTACTTCCCTGTACGAACTCACGTATTCGCGTTTCGTTACACATTGCCTACACAGAAATCGTAATATTAGGACGGTGAGACGAACATATGGGGTGTTTCAGAAGCATAGGTAGAAATCTAGCGTTTATCGTGACATCGTAGCTCTGGAACATCCTGTATTGCCTTCACTTTGGCACCATATAAATATTGGACGATTTCGTTGTTAGGTCCCTTTGCTAATGGATGACGATACAATTGCTTTTGGCGAGGAGGATGAGACGGGCCGAAATAACAACAAACTCAAGTATATAGACTATAAGATAGTTGTATAAGTAGGAAGGTCTACGTAGTTTAGGTTTAATGCTCACGAAATATTGCATTTTTCTAGACACCCGTACGTCACCATGTTTCATTTAGGCTTCAGAATAGCGGCGATAGTAGTTTATATGTTGTGTGGCTGGTTCTCAAATAGTTTTATTGCTAGCTTTGTAACAGTTGTATTACTTCTATCAATGGACTTTTGGACGGTTAAAAATATTACCGGAAGGTTGATGGTCGGCCTTAGATGGTGGAATTACGTGGACGATAATGGTAAAAGTCATTGGGTGTTCGAATCAAAGAAGGTTTGTTCAACTCTCGTTCGTAAATCCATTTCCCGAGTTGCTACCATTGCACCATCAGTTTCCAAGTATCTCGCATACCTTGGTTTGCGTTACATTTTGATAGATAGATTTCACTTGTCAGAGCTGCTCAATAAGGCGGAGCGAAACTTATAGGCAAAAATTTATATTTGAATTTTCAGTTGGCCTGGGTGCGTGATGCAGTTGTCTTTTGATTAATATACACCTGTAAAAAAATTTTGGAAAAATATTCATGTCTGCAGGTTCCTTTTTCTCTTAAAAATGTAAAAAATAAGATTCACAATGTTTTTTTACATTTTTATGAGAAAAAGGAACCTGCAGATATGAATATTTTTCTAAAAATTTTTTACAGTTGTGTTTGGTTAATCAAAAGACAACTATCCCGCACTCAGGCAAACTGAAAATTCAAATTTAAATTTTCGCCTTTATAGTTTTGCTCTGCCCTACTGCTCGAGGCTTACGAGTTTTCACATTTTACGATATCGACGTAAGAATGTCTAATTATTTAGCAGAAACTCACTGTTCTCGGGTACAGAAACTCTGGAAAGGAGTGTAATTACTTGTTATATTATACAAGGTCTATTATGTACCCTGTGTTTCAGGGTATTCAACAGAATCGCATTAATGCAACGGAAGCTCGTATTTTCTGGTTAGCCTTAATCCTCTGTCAAATTCTATGGTCCGTATTTTTTATGCTCGCTCTGTTCGGGTTAAAGTTTAAGTGGTTGTTACTTGTGTGCATCGCGCTTGTTCTGAACGGAGCAAATATGTACGGATACGTAAAGTGCAAAATGGGAAAGGATCAAAATATCTCCACAGCTACGGGCGATTTTTTGAGGAAGCAAGTCATTCAAAATGTTTGTAGAGCAATTTAGAGAATAGTTTTTCTTTATACATTTCTGGACGCTGGGGAGTTTATAATCGTCGTCTTATCCTAGGTTGCGTCGATGATGACTAGGACTCCTCCGACGAATAATCCAAGCGAACCAACTAATGTGATATAGAACTTCAAAACTTTCTTGCGGCGATATTATGTGATATGGTGGAAAATAAAAGTTTGTACATAATACGAAGGATTGTCGTATACATCCTAATGGAATAATTAATAAAGCTACTATCAAAGATACGTACTTATCTTTGTCTTTTCCATGATTGCCCATATTTAATCGGGGACAAGGAAGATAGGAAGATTACGTTAGTTATTAGTTTATTGATGCCACAAGGCAATACATAATGTACACGTTATTTCTCCTCGTCAACAGACTTCCTATTACACAATATTTAATTTGTATAGGTGTTAATTAGTAACATTGCATTTATCATACTCACTTCAGCCTGTTGTATTCTTTCTGGCAAGAAAGTATCACAAAATAATTTCCCATTCTTTCAACGATATTTAGTTATCTGACTTATTCTTTGTCTTTTTAATTCACATTCTTCTCGGAATTAGTGACTGTAATTACGTACTGTCTGATCCGAGTGGATGAATTCGAGGTGTTTTCACGTACAGTAAGAAACTCGCCGTGATATTGCGCGGAGCATTCGTTCGTGGCCGATTGTATTTTGTTACGTTATTAAAAATTGCTCCGAAAACGCGAGTTTTTATGCTTTTACGAAGAAGAATACAACAAACCACATATTGCTATACATTTTGGGATATAAAAAAATTATAAACACTAACAATAGACACGCAGCTAAAGTACAACATACGCAAGAATTTTGGAATGATACAAAAAAACGTAACGACATTACGTTCGGTATCTTATAAATATATGAATATCGTGGACTTCATTGTATTGGTAAATTCATCGAATATAATTTAATGCTACCAACTTATAACTAGTAATATGTTTATACAGTCATTTAATTTCGTTTCTCGTAACGTATGGTATTCTCAGTTTGGAACTTTAAACACGAAGTTAATGACCACGTTGGTCTTACCGCACCCGATGCAGCGTTACATTTTTCTTGTCAGATGTTAAAATATATCGATTAAAATTGAATGTTAAAATAAGTAACATTGGAAGGGTAATAACGTTCCGAAGATTATCGTAGCAACGACTTCTCAAAATTTCATCTTTTTCCTTTGAATACTGTAAGACTCATACGAACAAGATCGCCCGAATAGACACTTCGCGAGCTACATATTTTTGTCGTTTTAACAAGAAGGTCGACGATATGTAAACTAAATTTGTTGCGCGTAGACTATTTAATAAATAATTACTTGGCGATATGAATGCATTATCGCGTTTGAAGGACTATCTTTCCTGACGAACGTTAATTTATTTATTTTATTATACCAATCGTACTATTTAATAGTAGCTGCATTTGATTTGTGAAAAAAAAACAGTCGTTTCGCGTTTCTTCATTGTCAAAGTAACAATATTACATCTATGTTCTGACAGAAGCACACTATATCACGCAGATAATCGAGGCATAAACATGAAAAAGGAAACGATAAAGTAATGTACACGTAAATTAATCGAGTCAATAGTATAAAAAAATAATTATAAAAATAAAGTAACTATTTCGAGAGTAACTTCCGTGCTCGCACCAAAGGTCAGTTTTTTGTTTGAAAGAACACTCGGGTATCGATTTCGGTGACGTATCCATAATTGAAAGTCGTAAAAAATGACCGCGAAAGAATTTGGGTCGCGTATTGTACATTATTAATATGTGGAGCAACGTAACGGTAAAAGTAAAATAGTGCCAGGGGAGTTCGCGTAGAGAATGAGGGAGATACGACTGATCGAATAGTTTACCTTTCGATCATGCTCGAGCAATTTAAGTACTTTTACAAGTACCGAAAATACCTAGTAATTAGATGAGACGCAATGGCTTTCAGTCTTACAACGTGAAACAAAATAACACACGGGATGGAAATAAATGCACATTCTGAAATAAGCCGGTACGTATCTAGCGTTTAATGTAAATCTCATGTAAAAAATTACGTGTGCATGTATGCTGGCGTAAGAAAAACGCGTAAAAAAGTTAAAAAAGAGCATATCAAATGATGCGCTGATAAATGAAAAGCGTTAAAATGAAAGATTTGTCATGAATATGTAACAATGAGTCTTTCCGGATAAAGCATATCAATCCCGGTAGTCTGGAAAATATCCACAGCTGTTTTCCAAATGCTTACTCTCTTCATTAATGATATTTATAATAATATATATCTATATATATATATATTATTTATCATCTTATTTATATATATATATATTTATATTTATATTTATATAATGTTGCTAATGACAGACGGTGCATGTATGTACACTTAGTCACAATTCCTGACCCTCGAACCACTTTTAAATGAAGAGATGTTAGAACGCTCGATTTAATATTACGGTATTTAGAAAAGGAATTTAAAAAAAAAGTATAATACTGATTCGTTTCAATATTTATATGTATAACGTTCGTAGATTCTTGTACGAGTAAATGATCAAAGCCAAAACAATGCCAGAAACCAAAAATGATCCTTTCCTTATAGGAGAGTAATACATTCATTATCGTATATATAGTTAGATATTTTATTAAATAGAATTTCACGCTCTACCATATCGAACAGCGATAGAACGACTCTATACCGAACGGTACGATGAAGATTTTGAAATATAGAAGTTATATAAACGAGCGCATGCTTTATTGTCCTCATAGACTACGAGCTTCGTAACTCTTTGAATTACAATTAATATACGTGGAAAGTTCCTATGGTTATCAAAAAGGATATACCGCTTGGGATCGATTGCATCGTTAAGGTTCGTTTTTGGCATTGCTCTGGTGTCTCGGTGCTGGGGATAATGCCAGCTACATACAAGTTTCGCTGATTCTAAGGGCTTTAGATACTCTGATTATAATCTATGCTTCCGACAAATTACATTAGAAACAAGTTTAATCTCCGACGCGAAGCAACTCAGCTTGAGCGTAAACCGAGCCAGGAATGATCGAAGTTGGGAGAAACTGTTCGTTCGTATAGGTATGTATCTGGGAAAATCGTAAAAGTAGTCGAGGTAGAAGCCTACAATGGAACTTTGTACACGAGGGCATCGAGGGCTCGGGGGAACAGTACGCAAATCCGACATACAGTGCTTCTAGTTAAATTAGTTCTCATAGAAATCCGCACAACTCTTTTGTGCATTTTAATTGAATATAGGCACCGTTTCCTTTCACTCTTCCTTCATTCAAACCATTTGTTTTCTTCGTTTTCTTCTAATGGCATCGCTTACACGCTAATCTTAGAACAATCGCTTACGATCTACTTAAAATTACAGTAGGTAATGAGAAGATCCCTATCGTGCGTAATGGGCTCAGCATGAATAATTGTCGATTTGGCAGTATGGTAATTTTCTTGTCAGTGAGCGGAAATTTACGTCTCGCTGTTTTCTCAACATTTACTACGGAGATCCTTGCAATTTCTCTGTCTTCGATATCGTTTGCTGCATCGATAAGTACTTTAAGAACGTGCCACTGTCTGTTCTGCCATTTTTATTCCTGACGAAGCACACTGCGCGCGTATCCGCTCGCTGTCAGACGTTACGTTTCCCACAAATATGGAAGCACTTTTCATCAAACGAATAGGAAAGTTTGAACTTTTTCGTATGTGTTTGTTTCTTCGCAGTGTTTATGTGTGCGCGTGTGAGAGTATGTGTGAGTGTGTCTGTCTTCTTTTTTTTTTTCATCATATCGTACGATATCGCGCGTTAATAATTCGACTGCGAGGCACACGATCGCAAGAATAACCCTCGTCAGTTCGTCTTAAGTTAAAATTAAGCAACCGTAGTTTTCGAGGAGGCCGGTAAAGGGCATAATCGCGGGATGTTTCAGATGATCGCGAGTTGGATATGTTTTTAATCATCGAACCCTGGATCGTTCAAACGATATTTTCAATATTTCTTTTCGATTAGAAAATCAGTCTCCCTCCGACTTTAACACGGCGACATTCAACTCGAAAACGCGCGAGTCCGCTCTTGTCCCTTGTCTTTTGCTCCATCTTTCTATGCTCCTTGTAACCCGTAAAATAAATTTCAGGAGAGAATTAAGTTTCTATAGATATGATTGTTTCTACGAATACGAGAGCCGTACGTTCTAAACGGCGCGGCAGTCTTGTCCCGCGATTTATTCGCGGAATTTGTTTTCGATAAAATTGCGTTTAGCACTTACGATGCCGTCGAAAATTGAAGTCTTCCGCATACTTGAGATTGCTGCAACACCATTGACTAAGATACTTGGCTGCTACGTTAGTTGCCCAAGAAGTTAGTAATTTATCGCCTTTCTACTCTATTTTGTCCTTGAAAGGTACGAGTATAGTACATCATGCCCAGAATCGTGGTAAAACCTACACATCTTCTTTATCTTTGCATAGTTGTCGAGCACTTCATTGTACTAGACGCGTCGCACTTTTGCCCGTTCTCCGACGTCTCTCCCGTTTCTTTGTCGATCCCTTCTGTCCCTGGTCGAATCCCTTTCCTCGCGGGTGTCGGGTTGTCAGTTGGCATAATGATCGAATGAACCCAGGTATTCCAAACTGGCGCGATAACAAAACTGGTATTGGTCCTAGAGAAACAGACAAACGTTTTCATTGATTTTTATAGAAAAAGATTCTCACGCACGTGAATAGACAGGAAGCATAATTCGCATGGAATTAAACTAACCTCAGTTTGAACCATAGCTGGGCGTTGCGTTCGTAGTATTCTGACTGTTTGGAAGATATCAACCACCCCCTCGTACTGCATGCGTTCCAATACGATGCTGAGGGTGATAAAAACTCCGGTTCTTCCGACGCCCGCGCTACAGTGCACGGTTATCGGCCCCTCCTGTCCGAATTGCTCTTTCGTTTTGTGTACCTGTCCGATAAAGTCGATGAATCCGTCGCCAGATTTCGGAACCCCCTGTTCCGGCCAGTCGATAAACTGGAACTGTCTGACTGTGCGACTCGCCCCGTCCCGGGCGTCCGTCACCTTGAATTCCCGCAGTATGTATTGTGGCATGTTGTATTCCGCGATTGGATCAACAACAAAGCACTGGTAACGGATCGACCTGTCGGAGGGCCAGTATTGATGGCACTTCTCCCTGCCCATCTCCTTTAATTTCGTTAACATGACAACGATCGTGGAATTATGCTCCCAGAGCATACGCCAAAAGTCGTCGGTGGTGTCGCAGAGGGGTCCCTGGGTGGCGATGTACGCGCCTCGATATCGATAACCATCGATCAGGCTGGCGTTTATGTAATCGGACCCTTCGATGTTACGCTGAGGCTGCAGGCATACTCTGGTACACTCGTACGGCAGAATGTGTACCAGACGGTTTTTGTGCTTGTTACAGGGAAGATTCGCCGATATGAATCGCGTCGAGTCCACTTTAATGTTGGACAGCTTCTTGAATTCCAGTTCCATGCCGGTTATGTTATCGATCTCCGGTTGCATCAGCTTCTGTATGTGGGAGTGTAAATTTCTGGCAGGCACCTCCATGTTGCCGCAGATCACTGCCTCGTAAAGCGCGTCGTGAATGAATATGTACTGATCCTCGGTTTGGACCATGTAGTTCCTTTGCGCGCGTAGGCAAGTCACGTGGCCGTAAATGTCGATCATTTTCTCGTGCTTGATTCTTTCGAGCATAGAGTCTATGACTATGAAGCAGCCGGTTCTTCCAACACCGGCACTGCAGTGCACGATCAATGGCCCGCTCTCCGGTGGATTCAGAGATCGAACTCTGCGCAGGAACTGCAAGAATGGAGCAGGATGTTCAGGCACACCGTGGTCCGGCCAGGCCGTGAATTGCAACTGTTTTATCTCGCGTCTTTCCGAGTATCCCGCCCGTGAAATCTGGAATGTTCTGATGCAGTAGGTGGCCAATTCTTGGACGTCGGTGATGGTCACTGTCATCAGACCGTAAGTCTCGGACCCTCTGCTCGGCCAATACTGATCACACTTTATTCTAGTCCTTTCCTCCAGCTTCGTCATCATCACGATGGTGCTCGACCTTAATTCCCAGCACATCCGCCAAAAGTCACCGAAAGTCTCCTGGAGAGGCCCTTGAGTGGCTACGTACGCGTTCTGTTTCCTATAACCGTCGCAATAGTTGGCGTTTATGTAGTCCGTGCCGGACATACCGTCTATAGTCTGAAGAATCACTCTCGAATGATCGTAAGCGATCACGTTTGCGTAACGGTTCTTCGACGCGTTTACTTCCATATTCGAGTGGTCCCAAGTGAACTGCTGGCCGGGCTCTATCGATTCGTACTCCTGGCTGAATTTTAGATTGTCGTTCGCTTTTAGCCGCTCGATGTGATTTCCTAGCTCGCTGATGGGGATCGGCGGGTGAGAAATCATGCCGGGTGTCTGGAAATTCAAACGCCTCATTTCCACCGGGTCGGAGGGCGCGTGATTCGAACTAATGTCAGCGGCCATTAACGGACGTGTTACTGCCGCTTGGTCGGGTGCTTTGCACGGCTGTCTCCGTCTGAAAAGATTATAGAACACAACAATTACAAGATTTCCTCGAGGAGATCTTATCCGCCAAGTTTTACGCTCGTCGCATTGCAAGTCGACTCCTGATACGTTCTCATCATCATCGTCGTCGTCGTCATTATCATTAATTAATAAATAAAGATGAATGTTCTTCGGTGCAAGAGTAACGCATTCAAATTACTATAACTTTGCGCGCCTAGTATTTCAAATCTATCCCGACTTGCAATGCAAGTATCGTCGTTACAATCGCGAATCTTTCCCCTTCGGAGTGGCCGTTGAACCTTGTCGATACGACTTCTCGTTGCCGAGATATCATCGTTTAAACTGAAGTGTTCTGTCTCGCACAATCGGACCCCTCTCGCTCACACGTTCTTCACTGACCTAGTTTCGCTGAAGGACCGTGTGCGTAGGTCAGTGACAGACGCTGAGTGAACGTTTTTTTTCCTACTACCGGTCGCGCACACGCATTTCCGGGAAAGAATGTAGGTCACGGACCACGGCGCTCATTCATGATCTCGCGATCTTCGGACGCTACACTTGAAAGCTTTATATCCCGAGAGCCATTTGAGATATCGACTTCGAATAAAATGTCACGTCAAACGCACACCGTTCTATATCATCTCATCCGATATAATTCCTCGATTCTTTTGCTGATAAATTTTCTTCCAATTTGGCGCGATATTCGCGAACGTTAAGAGACGGGGAATCGTACTTTTAATTAATTACGGATATTTCTAGATGCATACTCACTTTTTAATAACAAACAGAAGCACGAGGAATACGCTGCCCATTAACGCGGCGATGATCGGGCCAACCACCCATACCATTCCCGGCTCCTGCCCGCTGGTTGTCACAGAAACTTCTGGGTTTCCATCCACTGGAATATTAGGATTAGGGCGGCGCGGTGGTTCACCCGGAGGTACTTCCCTCATATCGAGCGACAGGTACTCGGAGAAGGGTGACGATGTGTACAAATGCTGTAACATAGAGTTTCGCGATAGATGCTTGCCCTTTTGTGGTCTGTTGAGTTTCTAGCCTTACCTTTCTCGGCGTGTCGACGACGGCGCGCACGAAAATTCGATATCGCTTGTTCTTCTCGAGTTTCCGATTTTCATAACCCTCGTATATGTCGCCACTTCCCAAGTGGAACGTGTACGGGATATTCCTGTGCGGGAACTTGGCCGCGATGTAGGGCGCGTTTTCCCTCTCCTGCTTGGCACCCTTGCCCGTAATCATATCCTCGGTCAATTCGTCGGGGTGCTTGTCGGCCGTGGGTTTGTCTTCAGGCACAACGATCAAGTAGTAGTGTGAAATTGGTCCGTATTCCTCGGAGGCCTGAGGCAGTATCACTTGAATCTCCTCGCCGTTGGCCACGCCGTAAAAGTCCGGCTTTACCATAGGCTTAGGCGCCGCCATTTGTGTAGTGACAGTGATTTTAGCTGGTGGCCTGTATTGTCCATCGCGCGGCACCGCGCTTACGTTTACGTTATAAGTGGTGAACGGCTGGAGTTCGTTTATCATGGTAGACGCGGCACTAGGGTCCAGCAGAATCTGTCTACGAGGAACGATCTGCGTTTGCGTGATCCCCTGCGAGTCGACGAACTCCTTCACGGCGTCGAAGGAGACTTTGTAGTTCATTGGGTTCAGTCTTATAGGCGGTGTCCAGGAGAGGGTCATAGAATGGGTAGACGAGTCCGGCGCTCTGAGGTTCAATGGCACATCTTCTGGCTTCACTTTCACCGTTACCTTCTCGCTGAGCCTTCCCAGGCCACTCTTGTATCGCGCGGCAACCGTGATCGCGTACTGAGTGAATTTCTCCAAGTTAACGAGATCCGCGGATTCCGTAAGGCCGACAGTCTTTTGCTTCCACTCGTCCAAATCTTCTACGGCCGTTGTCGTGTAGAAGATCTGGTAGCCGACGATCTTGCCGCGATTAGGTACCGGCTCCCACCAAACTTCCACGCTGGTGTCCGAGGTAGCCACCGCTTTCACGGACATCGGTGCCCTGCCAATATCTTTCTCCGTTATGATTGTGATCTTCTCCGAGTAAGGTCCGCTACCTCGGGCCGTGTGCGCCCTTACGTGGAACACGTACTCAGTGTTCTCTTCCAAGTTGGTGAACACCGCCCTCGTCTTGGTGGTGTTTCTATCGATGGCCGTCGAGTGATCGTTCTTCTTATTGAATTGCACGTCGTAACCGATTATTTGACCGTTCCTGTGCTGCCGGATGGGTGTGTCCCACGTCACGCACACCGTATCGGGAGTTTGAAAGAAGTACGACAAATTGGTTGGCGGACCCGTGGGCTCCCGTTCAGGGCTGAACCAGTATCGCACCGTTTCCTGCCCGAACCCAATCTCGTTCTGCCCGGCAACCCTAAATTCGTAGTCTATCCCCCGCTCTTCTGCGATTTAGACATAAGCCGATAGACCACAGCGGTCAGTTAACCGAGACACATTCGTATGTACATTAGGGCTGGGACTATTCGAATATTTTACAAGTATTCGAATGCTACGAATAAACTTCCAATATTTGAGTATTCGAATGGGTGAAAATTAGCTTACAAGATTTCACCCTGACAAATGAACCTAAAGAACTTGATTTATAATTCCCACCATACTACATATTTGAATACATCTGTATTCGAATACTTAAATATTCGAATAGTATTCGAATACTTGGATATTCGAATTATATTCGCCAAGTAATTGAGTAACTGAAGTATTCGAATATTCGAATACCTACCGAAAAATTCGACAAATAGTCCCAGTCCTAATGTACATATAACTATTCGAGAAAATTAGTGAAACATTACTAAGCATAACATTCTAGCAGGCTTACCAAGATCGGTGATTTTGTAGGTATGCTGGCCAGTTCCTTGAATAAACTCTTCTTTAAGCGTTTGATTCTTAATTCCATATCGTATCCTATAGCCCAACAGATTACCGAAAATTCGGGTCGGTTTCGACCAATCCAGTTCGAGCACGTCAGGGTCTTTGGACAAAACTCTGAAAAGAATTTAGCAGGTTGTTAACGCGACGAATAGGATCAGCGATCTGGTCGGAAGCAGGGCTGGACGTACTTTACGTTGACCTGGGGCCTGTTGGGCACACCTCCCGGTGTTTTGATGTGAACTGGCGTCGACCGATCGCCGTCTCCCTTTCTGGTCAAAGCGGCCACTTGTATCGAATACTTGGTGTCTGGTTGCAAACCGGTAATATTCACTTCCAGCACACCGTTCTCGTTTACCTCGAGTCGGATCGGTTCGTTCAGGAGATCCTTCCCCTAAACATACAATCGCAATTAACTCCAAACTGTCTTGTGCCTAAGATTCCGTTATGGTGGTGCTCTCTGGCTCGTTCGACTGACCTCCTCTCTTACTTCCTGTACGTGTACATGATAACCTCTTATCACGCCGTTCTGCTCTTTCGATTTCGGTGGCTTCCATTTCACGTGTATCGCGGTCGAGTTGATCGGCGTCAGCACGACATCTTGAGGATCTCCCGGCACTGGAACGCAACGCACAGTTAACACGCGCACTTTACGCTCGGCTTGTGGCACACTCACAGTCGCACACTCAGTTATACGTAGTCACAATCGCACATGAAGAGGGATCAAAATAACATCGTAATGAAATCATGAATACCTGTAAAACAAACGCGGAGATTTAAGGTGAACTTAAGAAACTAAAGAACCAGAGACTGTCCGCGTCGTCTGTCCGGTGAATTGGAAAAGGTGCTGAGAATAATGAATCTTTATAAATGGAATCGTCAACTGAACTCATGGTCGATGGCGTACAAATGCTCGAGTCAAATATGTAGTAACTGTCAGTCGATAATTCGTTGGTGTAATCAGAGCACGGCTCGTGAGAAAAAGTATCGTAAACGAAAGCGTCGTATAGAGCACTTAAAGGATTTAGTAAGAAGAAAGTAATGCAACAACGTATAACGGGGAACAGACGAGAAAACATAACATAACGAATGAGAAATGGGTGGTGTAAGTAAAGAAACATAAACGAATGCGAAATGGGTGTGTAAGTAAAGAAAAAGTAACGGAGAATATGTATGTAGGTACATGCCACCAATCACACACCGGCAAAACAACGTACAAACAATATTATGAGGTACGCAGCGCACCTCATGTTCTACGTCCCTACGGCACGATAATCCTCCATTTGAATACCAATAATGTATGTTTTTATTCTGCATTCGGTTTGAGAACGCGAATGTAGGGATACGCGTATAAATACGTGATCGAGATGCAAGAGCGCGGTTACGTTGGACGATAATGCTACGGCAATATTGGAGAGTCCATGACGAAACGAAGCAGTTTTATACACAGATAGATATATGTATATGTGCGATCTACAATCATTGGTGCTGGGTGTGGATGAAAACTGTGCCAACAGAATCGTGCATTCGTGTCTTTCGATAAACGTGCAAGGGTAACAAAATGTATCTCGTGTATTTACAGTTACCCACATCGACGAACCGCATCGATAATCTGTCGCGAATGTGTTGCCACATCGTCTCTTTGTCTCTTTTCTATTCTCTATTATCTATTCTCTATTTTCGACAAGCTTTTTTGTTTCTTTTTTTTTGTTTTTTTTTTTGCTTCTAAGTTGACCACGGTGTCTTTTTCTTTCTTTTATTTCTGCTTCTCTCGCGCAGATTCTGATTGGCGATAGATGGTGTATCTCATGGACGGTCCAGTATCCGGCACCGGAAATCTTATATCGGCATTACACAGAACAATAAGAACCAAACTGTTGTTGGGGAAAAGTAACTCCTACGGTCGTACGAGAAGAAAATAACTGCAACTTCTACGTAGTAGTATCGCAAAAGTAAAATGCGTTGCAAGGAAGATACGGCAAAGAAAAGGCAAACGATCGTTTTACGCGGAGAAGTTTCGCCCGTGCTACCGAGATCTCTGCTTCTCTATCCTCGCGGCTAAACGTAATTAATGTATCAATTATGCCCACAAGTTTCGCTATGCAGCGCAAAAAACAAACTTGGCGAGCGCGCAGTCGCGGAGCGTTACGTATGTAGTACGCGAATGGCTTTCGTTCAGATCATAATTGCTTGCCGACTGCAGCAACAAAAACGGTGGGAAAAATTACATCTCCAAAATGGTCTCTGACAGAGACAAACAAAAATGATATGCGAAAGAGACGGTAAAAAGAAAAATATGTATAGAGAGAAAACGATTAAATAGGAAGAAAATTCATGGCACAACTCGAGACGAGCTAAGGGATACTCACTTTTTTCAGCTGCGCCCCAAAAGTCGCCAAAAAAGTGGGAAAAAAATTCGTAAAAATTCGTGTCAATTTCGCATGTATATTGAGTAAAATTATAAAATATTTAATATGTTTAGGCATATCAGTGGGTAGCATACTACTGATTGTTATCAACGTCAACATGGCCTCTTTTACAGCTATTATTTTTGCTTCGATTTAAAAAAAAAAATATATATATATATAGGTATATATATTATGTCTCTGTTTCTTTGATAAAACACGCACACGCGCACTCGCTCATTGGTTCGTTCCCTCCCTTCCACGCGCTCGATTTCAATCGTATCCTCTGCTCTGTTCGTAATATTCTTTTTTTATTCGCTCTGCCGAGATACGACGGTGGAGAAAGTTCTCTTCAGAATCGACCGTTAAATAGAAAAATATCGCTTGGTCCTCGGTTGCAGTTGGTCGCAGAGAGGCGGGAGATGTGAGAATATTTCTTTTTTTTTTTCATTTTTTTTTTTGGCATGCGCAATCACTACTCCAAATATGAAATAACTAAAGGCTCATGTCCACCTGCCTCCTGCCGCCAAGAGAAAGACTTCTCGTTTCACTTCGTGTACTCGAAGCGATAGTTTCTTCTCCGAGCAAATAGATCCGAGAACGGGAGGGACAGAGAGATGAAAAAAAAGAGTACAAGATGCGTTCCGTTCTTTCCCTCGCGGCACGAGGCGTCGAGAGGAAAGACCTATGATAAAATGTCTACTGAAAAGAAAGCTAGGATGGAAAAACCATAAGATGTAAGAAGTGGGAAGTGGACTCGTGTGGCTCGGGGACGTCCGTATAAACCGACAGGATGTTCTTGTATCGGCTACGTGTATGCTCTAAATAGATGGACAGTCGTGGAGAAAAAGTTCGCGATCGGTTTTATTCTGTTGCGTAAAAAATTCACGAATAGAAGATAAGGATACAAGAGTCGGTAAGGTGGAGTGTATTCGGGGAAAAATTCTTCCTTCTGCTCTTGGCAACTCCAAAAAGTCACCCGCAAAAAATGTTAGCTCGATAAAAAATCCGTATTATTTTCTGGGGAAGGGCACTCCTTTTTCATAGAGAAGGCCAGAGGGACGGCTTTTTCGAATACGGTAAAAAATATATCCGTCCCCCCTTTTGTTCCCTTTTGTTTTACTAGCAGCATCCACCCGCGCATTCACCCATGCAAAAATCACAAAATTCCCCGCAAAATACGCACGTAGATAGGTGACTGTGAAATGAAGTGTGTCGTTTAGACCGGTCGGCTCTAGAGTGCACGGCACGCGAAATAATCCGATTCTCGATCAGTTTTTCCGTTGCTGGTTTTATCGGTGCAGCTGGCGGATCGGATCGGATCGAAACGGATCGGGTCGGATCAGATCGAGTCGGAGGAAACTAGAAGGTAGGAAGAGACATGCGTTTGCGAGGAATTTGGAAACCTTCATTCGGCTTTCCATAGAGAAAAAAAAATGAAAACGGTGCGAGGGGGTTCGTTAATTCTTGAAATTCTCGACTTTAACCGCAAATCGTTAGAGAATTCATATACAAACGTAAAAATACATATACATACACTGTAATAAAATCTGTCTAGATACCTAGGAAAATATTTAATAAGAATGAATACACGATAGAAGAATGAAATAGGTATACGTAACATATGGAAAGAACGTATTATACATGTCGAATAAAATAGTAATTCAATATCACAGATACGATTATTAACTTACAGAGGCAGAAGATGGAAAAATAGGTCGGTGTGTTACATGCAGAGAGCGAAGGTGCACGTATAGACAATATAGAGAAGGGCTGGTCTGGTGATATCATTCCAACGAGCTTGGTGAGTGTAAAAAATTAACGGAATCCCGTATTAATGATCGGTCGGGTATTCGTTACGACCAGAGAGCGAGAGACCTCATACTACTTAGGGAGTCTAGCAGCGCATTAACCTATTTTCCCACCGACGGATTCGCTTACCCCGAATCATTTAAGGAGAAATTCCTGTTCGCGAAATATGTCGAATAAATTTAGTTAACCTTTTTCCAATGCAAACGAAATTCATCGATACCATATCGTTACCTTTCTCTCTCTCTCTTTCTCTCTATCACTCATTCTCCCTCCCTCTCTCTCCCTCTCTCTCTCTCTCTCTCTCACTCTCTCTCTTTCTCTCCCTTCGTTTCTTCCCCCCTCCTCTCTCTCTCTGGGCCAAAATCGAAATACCTTTACTTTTGCCACGGACTCGTGGTTATCGAACAAACGGATAGAGATAATGAAGAAGATTGCATGGATATTGGTATTCAAATGTTTCAAAGTATATACGTCGGACGGTATATTTTCCCACTTCGCGACAAGATTTCGTTACTCGTTTAGCCGATTGAGTTCGCGCTAAAAATACATTCGACCGAAGTGTTCGCGACCGTCGACCCGATTCCTCGAACATGATTCCCTGCCACTAGTATTCTCGTGTTCCCACGTTCCCTCGCGCGTCCCCTTTACTCTTGCATACGGTACTCTTCTATGCACTCTCTCACGCATTCACGCACGCACCAATTCCCGTGGCGATCTCGAGACCGTATCCCGCGAATCCCTAGCGGAGACGACCCCCCCCCCCCCCCGCGTCGAGAGATTCTTTGGCCGCTGGTTTGAACGTCCGGCGGAAATAGCAGAGAGCAAAGAGCGAATGGCAATGTGTCGAGATCACCGCGAGATGGAGCGAACAAGATTGCACGACAATCGACAGAGGGGGGTGCTTTTCGAGGGTGCTTTCAGTGCTGGTGCTTGGCACGATATACCGCATCGACTACGACAATTGATATTTAAACACGTGTATAGAGATTGCTGCATGTACTGCGAAATACGGTGCTCTCTTGATACGAACGTCGAACGAGTAAATATACGTATGTCGGGTGCGCATATAGTCGCTCGCGCGCGTACGCACGAGTCGGCTTCGTAGATACGCGCGCACACACACTCACCCACGCACACGACCTACGTGCATGCGTGCACGCGTGTGCTTTTAGGCTGCCGGCTGTTTACTCGACTAAGCGAAGGGTGCTTTTCAAATAGTGCGTGGTGGTGTAACATTCTACTGGTAGGTATACTGCGGAGGCGGTGCGTCTGCGTGTGGTTCTGTGCGTAGGTGCGTAAATACGTGTCCCTCCGCCTCATACTCCTCCTCGTCCCTCCTCATCCTCCTCCATCACCACCTCCCAACACCTTTCATCAACACCTCTTACCGTGCGCAACACGCGTGTGCGACTGTACATGCGTGCGTGGTGGGTGCGAGATAAAAGAAACGGTGCCCGAGTGAGATAAGTAACAGTTTTACCGGTGCCCGTGCACATACTCATAGTACTGGTGTAACAAAATACGTATCGGTAATACCTTTGGAATAATATAATCAGAGTAGAGTAGAGTGGTGGTGGTAATAGCGGCGACAATTACAATAACGAACGACATTTGTACGTGTACACGACGGTGAACTTTTAGTGCTTGACAATGTGCGAGCTTACACGGCAGGGTGCTTTCAGCAGTGCTTTTTATCGTTCCGCCTCGCTTTGCCGAGTCTGCTTCTAGGAGGTTGATGGCTGGATCAGTCGGTCGGTCGGTCGGTCGGTTCGTAAACGAGACAATGCGTGGAAGGAAGCGGGTGTCGAGAGGGGGGGGGGGGGGGGGGTGCGTTGGTGAAACGAAAGAGGATCCCCGGGTGTTCCGTGCTGGCACCGAGTGGAAAGGGTTCGAGGGTGAACGTCGTTAGCGACGCGTCCGTACGACTTTTAACGCGACAATGACGCCTCTACCCACAATGCTCTTCGCAACAAATGACTCCGATTCCGATTCCGTCGCTTCTACCAAGGTCTTCGATTATTTTTTCGAGACAAAAGGCCTGCCGCACGCCGCGCCGTTGCTCTTCTCACTTTCGTTCCCCGTGAAACCCACCGTCCGCTGTCGTACGACGCGTCGCAGGCCACCGAGAGAGAAAAACTATCAGCGATGAGAACGCGTTCTCTCGGGGCTCGTTTGTCTTCTGTTATTTTGATTTCGAGGCTTAAGGGATTAGTCGACAGTGGCGATGACGGTTAGTGTGGTTGAAAAAACTTGTACCATGCAGGCCGGTGGGCATGGTACCGTCGCCGGTACCATTTGGGAGAAGGATGAGGAACGGGTCGAAACGAAAAGCAAAATTTCCTCATGCATCGGCATGCCATTCATTGGATGTCGAGGGGAGCAGTGGTTGGTAGTCGGGGAGTGTGCGGTTTTGCAGACTCGGCGTGGCTCGGCGGCTTTCTTTACGGTGGGCGAGGAATTTCGTTTCGGGACGGAGTTGTCGGGGCTCAGGCACAGGGCTGGGATTCGAGACGATAATCTCCGGGAAGAAGATGGGTGAAATGGAGGAGTTGTTAAACAAACAAAGGCATGCTCTAAACATGTGCAAACAATAGGTAGAACTAAATCTTAACTAAAGACAGAAGAGCCTTATATATCAGAGATATAGAAATGTATATACATATATACGATGTGTAATGTATATATATATATGTATATATGTATATAGTGAAAAAAGTGCGTTATATATATATTTTTTGTGTGTGATACATACGCTATAGTTTTTATATATATACGTAAGCATTTCAACGACAAGCTGCCGCCCCCGTACACAGTGATTATTTCCAACCGACATAAATTCCTCCGCGACCCCATCGACTACTTGTAATTTTGCGCGACAGCACCGCGTCAACGGCTGTTCTCATAGATACGCGGATGTCGGCCGAAACGTCGGAAGATAGAAATAATACTGAGATTAGATCGGGACGGTCAGCTTGGTCTCTATCTTCATAACACGTGGCAAGAGTGAGTCAACGAACTAAAGAGAGAAACGAAACATCTTTACTGACGTAACCACGGTAACCACCAGAAAGAACATTGAGTGTAACGAGTACATATCATTAGACAGTGGATATAATACGAGTTAGTGCGAATAAATCTTAAAAACTAGCTGTTCAAAACCTGGATCATCCTCCTGCAAATGCTTTAAGGAAAGACAAAAACACGTGAATAAGTATATAATTAAGTATTAGGCAGCGTGTTAAAATGAGTATCCAAGTTTAAAAATTGGGGCTGGGGTTTAGGGGTAAAAAAACCAACGGCAACGAACAAAGGGATAGTTGCGATTAGGCCCTGTAAAAATAGTTAGAAAACACGTTTCTCTTTCCTTTTCTTTTTTTCTTTTCGTTTTCTTTTTGGGGGAGGGGCAAACGTAGCTGAGCTCAAAAATTGGTTATCAGCTTCTGAAAAATCCGTGGCTGCGTGCACCTGGAAAAAATTTCTGAGGCACACTAATGTGGGGGGGGGGGGCGGTGGCGGGGTGCGAGGGGTTTGGGTGGGTGTCGGGGTTTTAGAGGGCTCCGGGGCCTCTGGGTGTACAGAATAATCCGTGGAGATTTGTTGTCGCAAAAATCCCAAAAATATAAAATCTCGCCAGCCAAAAAAGTAGGGCCAACATGGTTTCGCGTCCCGTCGCGTAGGTGCCGCGTACCGTCCAAAAAATTGGGAATCGAGGGGTTGTGCCAGAAAAACGATAGGAGAGCGATGGACCAGCTTTAAAGGAGAGACACGAAAAAAGTTGTGCGCGTTCAAAAGTTACGTTCGCGCAACAAAAAAAATCAACATTCTTCTCTAATCGGAAAACAGGGCCGCGGCGCGTTCGCTCGTGTATTTCCCTCCTCCTTCTCCTCCATTTTCCATTCTTTTTTTTTTTCTTCTCTTTTCATCGCGTCAGACAGTTGGTGACTTGACAGTTCGTTTCTCAAAAGCGCAAGTGAGTGGCAAAAGTGGCCTGCCAGGGAAAAGCTTCACTCACGTATTGTACAATGTAATATAATCCAATGAAATCGAATGGCATAGAATGCAACGATAATGCAATAATACAATATAACGGGAACACAGAAAGAAAGTTGTCGAAGAGAAAACCAACAGACTATATAGAACAGAAGTGGGGTGGGGGGAACGGAAGGTCGTAAAGAGGGATAGAGTGTTAGTGTCGGTGAGGAAGAGACAGGTTCGAAGAGACGTTAGCGGAATCTGAAATCGAAAATAGATTTAATGCACGTATATAAAATTGAACGACAGACCGGTCGTTACCGGCTCGATGCAATAAGGGGCGTGTCATCGCAACCCGCACTAGAATCGCGCGAATGTCTTCGGACTGATTTTTGGCGGGCTTTTATATTTTTGGCTCTTGCGCGACGAACCTTATAACGCGATACGTCGCCATCGCAAGAGTATCCTTATACGCGAAGCGTGGCGTTTGAACATTTACGCGATTCACTGTAGGGTAATTGCGACGCGCGTAGAGCGTTGTAACTTGTAAGGCAGGAGCTTGCCGGCGGTCCGACAATCGAGTCCTACGTTGCGGAGTAGACGAGACGGGATTTATCGCCGCGCGAGACACGAGACATTCGCGGACAGTTTTTAAAAGAAATCGTTTCACGCTGATGATTTCGCGCGCCACACTTCGGTAGCCTGGAGTGAACGTAGAAAGACGATTAAATGAACGTCAGTGATACATACCGTCCTCGTGAGTTCTGACCGAGATAGGATAACTCGGGGGCCCGTCACCTACGCTGGTCCCGGCCAACACCCAAATCCGGTACTCGGTCCATTTTTTCAGTTCGTCCAACACGAATCGCGTGTCATTCAGTCTGATAACCTTCGCCTCCGAGTCGGAGCGTCCGCTCTCGACGACTTGCAGCTTGTAGTACACGATCCTTCCGTTCGATCGATCGGCAGGCGGAGGTTCCCATGTTACCAATATGGAGGTCGGGCTGATCGCTTGTCCGGTTACATTGCGAGGCGGAGCCCCGGGGACTGTATAACACTCAGTTATAGGGGGGAAAAAAGAAAACGAAAACGAGGCAGGGAAATAGTCGGTCAACGGACGATCGTGGCGAACTTCGGCCTCGAGCACCGAACCGAACGTTGGCGAGATTTCGTTGCGGTCTGCGGCCCGACTCGGAAGACTCCAGCGGTTTGTCCAAGGCAAGCAACGCGCGCGCGCGCGCGCGCGAGTGTTGCACCGTGAATTAAAACGAATTTCCGCGTGTTCGATTCGATGGACTCGACGTGCATCGAAGGCCAGGCCACGTTCGAACTTGACTGACGGAAGGGGGGGGGGGGATCGAACTAAAAGCTTTACGCCACGATCGGTAGGGGTTCGGAATAGGTGTGTCACTCAAGGAAAAACTCATGAGTCGATCCTTGAACAGTTGAAAAAGTACGTGATTAGAGAAATTTCTTCAGGACGATCGGTTAACTCGCGCGCTAGGCGCGGAATCAACGTCAAGTCAATGTGCCTTGATTCGCAAGGAAACGAGACAATGAAAAACTGAAGAACGGACGTAAACCATACGTTATCGAGAATGAAAAGAGGTGCCCAAAATGCACACATATATCAATGCAGTGCTTAGTGCAATTTATATGTATGATATGTACGTATATATATATATAGATATATATATAAAGTGGCATCCAAAAACGGCTTTCTTATTTGCAACGCATGCAATCATTCTCACTCTCCCACACTTCACGGTTCAACGATACTCTCTATTTTCCGCCTTTCTGATCTGCCCTCGCCCACCCCCCGCCCTCCCCAATTCAATGACCCCACGTGGTCGTGGATCTTCGCCCTGCCTTTTTTTTTTTTTATCAAGGTGTCGCGTATGTGAATAGCTTACGCTACTTGCGGGAGCGTCTAGCGCTACAGCATCCTCCTACCTGCTGTGCCAGGACGATTCGCGATTGCATCCAGCTAACATAAGAGGAGACTCCAACTCCACCTCGCGCTATCGGGCAATCGTGAATCGACCTTAGAATCCGGCACTCCTCGCTGCGTGAACTCACTCCTTCCTTTCCACTTTTCGGCTCGCTGTTTGGTCTTTTGCTTACCGTACTGTTTCGTGCGAACCGGATACGGAATGGTCGTTGCCCCCTCTCCCCTTTGGCTCCTAGCAGCCAGCCAGACGTAGTAGAGCGTGTTCGGGTAGAGTCCCGTCAGCGTGTAGTTCCCAGTCACTGGTATCTTCCGATGGTGTTTCTCCTGAAATTAATAACAGCCCCGGGAGTACAAAGCCGCTGGAAAATCCCGAAGACGTCGCGGCCGCGACGCCGCGGTCGCGAAGAATCGCGGCTGCTGATTCGGCTACCTGTGCGTAGGTATCGTTCCAATACAGCTCATAGCTGACGATATTTTCCGCGCTATGAGCAGGCTTACTCCATTGGAGCGTTACTTTGGTCTCCCCGATATCTATCGCCGTCAACATTTCCGGTTGGCTCGGCACCCCTTGTTGAGTCTTTATTTGAACGGGCAGGCTCAGTGGACCGGGCCCAACGCTCGTCAGCGCTTGCACGCGGATCGTATAGATCGTGTGCGGCGTTAAATCCGAGATGGTGGTCAGCTCACTGTTGTCCACCATCTGGTACTGCCAGGACGCCATTTGTTGATTCGGATCTGTGGTGTAGTACACTTTGTAGCCCTGTAACGGATACCATTCGTACGGTCACCCTGCCACCCTCGAACACCAACGAGTGCCGCGCGAAATATAAAAAACAAAAAAAAAAAACAAAAACTGACCGTCACTTGACCGTTCGGAGTCTCCGGCTCGTCCCATTGTATCACCATCGTGCTCGAACTCAGGGTTCGGGCCTGAACCTTTCGCGGCGCAGTACCAGGTTCTAGAACGGAGAAATCATCCTGAATGTCGCTGGAAACGCGTGCCCAGTGGAACAAGCCACTCTAGTTAGTCACGGGACAGGACAGTGTACAACTAAACCCCGAGGAAACAACACCAGAAGAACCAAACGCACTCGATCCCGGCAGGAAAATAAAGAACAGAGACTAAATTGAACGGGCCTCTACGATGTCCGTGGTATCGTAACTACTTGTTGTTGGTGTTGGTGTAATTGTTCTGATGAAAACCGAAACAAACGAACCAAACACAATTGATTAGCTACAAGTATGCTACATACTCGTTGAAAACACATACTAGGTGTGGATGCGTGTGCGTGTCCGTGTCCGTGTGCGCGTGCTAATAGATGACAGATATTGTGCGTGTGCTTCGTGTCGCTAGATATACAACAGACGAATAAAACGGGGGGGGAAAAAAAAAAAACGAAAAAGAAAAAAAATAAAACGATGAAAACGAGAACAGACAAAGGGAAAATCGAAATGAATAGGAAATATGAGAAATGAGTATACTGCTACAGCACTCTTAGTATATGATTGAACTTACTGGCACCTCCATTCGTCGATTCCGCTATTGAAAGAAAAGGATGAACGATTATTCTCAATGGTTATCGATTAAATGGCATTATGCACGGTGAAAATACGAACTGCGGATGCGGTTTGCGGCTGCTTCGTATTTTCACGAGGTGTGAACTGTGCGCTACTATATATCGAGGAAAAGGTGCAATTCCGCGTGCTGTCTCTCCGCGTATTGGCTTTTTTTTCTCTCTTTTCCGGGAAAAAAAGAGACGGAGAGAGGAGTCGAGAGGGTACAGAGGGGCCGGGGAGCGACAGAGTCGGAAAAATCCGGGGCGAAACGAGACGTCGAAGCGCGACGCGCCGAATACGATCCGACAAAAACACTAACACATGGTGCAACACAGAGAGAGGGGATTGGTGTGATAGGTGAAAAAATTTCTTGTCACTTACATGAATCAAATCGTGCGTCCACGGCGGACAGCATGGAAAAAAAGTATAGTTTCCCTCAAAAAATCGTGTCAAAACTTGTTCCTCCTTCGTGGTGCAAAAATATTATCTACGTGCAAAAACATGGTACGCGGTCGCCGAATCGGTCTAGCGAGCTACCTCCTCACTTTCCATACGCGGAAAAATACCGCGCCCGTACCATCTTCTCTTCATCTGGACTGATTGCGAGGTGGACTCGGTGCCCGTTCGATCGTCCGATTCTTGCGTCGCAGAGGACTCGTTCGAGAGGCACGTATGTACGTACACAGAAGTCGACGCGGTAGACATTTTAACAAGTCGCGGCAGCCGTCTCGAACGAATCCATGGAGACGCGAATGATCGTAGAAATGTGTTCCCTGTGTACTTTTGACGAAGCAACCAAGCCACCGGCGGAGGCTCGCAGCGTAATCGCATCGACCAGACGTACACGGATTTTTGCGAGGCATTAATGTTGGCGATGGCGGAGACAATACGAAAGAGATAAAGGAAACTAGCAAGTAGCAACTATACTGACTTGTCTCGCCAGTGGTGACTGTCACCGGGGCACTTGGGGGACCACGCCCAATGGCGTTGACAGCTATCACGTAGAGCTCGTACTCTGTGTAAGGGCTGAGACTCCGGACATGGTAGTACATGGTCGTGATGCCCGATATCTCGGCGAATGCCTGATTCACGTGCTTCGGCTTGTGCTGGATTACGTAGTATTGCAGCTCGTCGGAACCTTTGTAAGACCAAGTGAGCTTCACGGAAGTCGCAGTGATGTCCGAGACTTGAACGTTTTCCGGCGGACTCGGTAGAGCTGTAATTTATCGCCAAGACCCGCCTTTAATTCTCTGCAAGTTCTTGAGGGGGTAGGGGGAGCACGGCTACGGCTACGGCTACGGCTACGGCTACGGCTACGGCTTACGGCGATAAACCGAATTAGCAGAGAATCAGTGACAAAGCTTGAGGTCTGCGCAGCGGACAAATCAGTTTCTCGCGAAAACAATAGAGTAGACAAATACGTAAAGCGCATTGTCTTTAGCCTCTTTGGGAGGCGTAAGCCGATCGATTTGCATTTGGTAATTAGTTAGGTAGATCCATCTCGATACGAACATTGAACTTTCACCATCGACGTGGCCTCTATTACACCGAGGTCACTGGCGGCCGTGCAGGTGTAATTAGCGGACTCTTGTATATCGGTGAGCATCAGGACATTCTTCCCAACGGGCAGCTTGTCGTCCGGTGTTAAATCGGTAGCCGGATCCTTCCGCCACTTGACGTAGGGCATCGGTGCACCGACAGCCACGCAGTTTAAGCTCAGAGACGAGCCCTGCATTACTTCGCTCACCGCTGGCGGCGGAATCGAGAACGACGGCGTAACGCGACGAACTACGTTGAAACGGTTCACCATTAGTAACGCGATCATGCGACTTTCCGCGGTTTTCTGGTAATCAAGTTACGCGAGCAAGCATAGGATACCGTACAAGATCGTTACGCTGTCTATTAACCGACGATATGCATTCGATTAAGCCCGGAATAATGGTCGAATGTGGAGGAACTGTCGCTTGTTATAGTTACGGCAAGAAACGTCGTAGGTATGTCCGCGTAATGTGTACTTGCAATGTGATCCCAAGCGTGCGAATCCTTTGTGCCTCCGTCGGCTTAGTTTAATTACACTTTAATTACGTTGCATTAATTTTAATTACGAAAGGTAGAACGAGTCGGTTTACCGGCACTGACGTTTGACTCGCGCAACGTTTTCTAACGAATTCGTTAAAGCGGCGATGGGCGTAGATTAAGAATTCTTTCCGTCGGATCTCCCTTGAAACACGCTCGGATATCATACCTTTCACGTATAGCATGGCCGACTTTGAATACTCCGTCCCGACAGAATTATTCGCCACGCATTCGTACTTCCCTTGGTCGTTGACGTCGCATCCGGTTATTTGCAGCGCCCCTGTAACAGAAAGTAAAAGATTCTTTAGGATCTTTGTCCCCGCAGTCGATTCTTTCAAGGGACACCCCTCGTTCCCAAAGTTTAATCCCATTCGCCCGGCAAGCCTTAAAGGTGACTTCAAAGGGGATACGTTTGAAAAGTTGGAGGCACGCACCGATCTATGGAAGAGATACGTGAAAGGGAGCTACCTTTCTTTCGTCCAACGTTCGTTTTTCATCGCTCACGCACCCGTTTCACTTTTATGAAATTTAATCAGTTTCTTTAATTTAGCTCTTCGCAAAGGTTTCCCTGTATCCGGCCCGATGTTGTTTCAACCGAAAATCAATGGACCCGGCTCTCGATTACTGTTTCTATCTTACACGGCTGTCGCGGCTCGTTTAATTCGTTTTTGCGGCGCTAATTGAGTTGGTAGCGAGCGTAGGAACGCGTGGAGGGGTACGCGTGGAGCGTAGAGGCGTGCAAGCTTCTCTACGAAGGGGGGGAATCCGTTTCAAAGTCCCGTTACAAAGGCCGTCTATTCCACTTTCTGTTTGGCCTGGCCGGTTCGTGCGCGATTTCCATGATGCATCAAGCCCCTTAGCACGATACCAACCACGATGATGAACTGGCTGTTACGAGGCGTGTGATTATCTCCGTAGACGTCACTCCTTCGGTATAATTCAACCCCCTTGGATCTCCGCCCTCGCCACCCTCAACACCCTCAACACACTCTCCCCACGATCCACCATTTCTCGGCTCCCGACTGCCGACTCCGGCGCGCCAACCCTCCCTCATCCGCAAAGTAAACACGACGGATCAACGGGCTTGTTTTCCATCCTTTCGACGTTGACGTTTTATCGATCCACGATAATAATTAACGATGGTAATTAATGGCCGCATCGCCGTGCAACCGCCGGAAATGGCAAATAGAATCGGAGAGCAGACACGCGTAATGCATAATGCCGTTTCTCGACTGTGGCCGAGAAGAACCAGAGAATTCGAGAAAATCGCAGATCCTTTTTCGGTGAAATTTTCACGGCGAACCAAGCGTAGATTCCCGGTGGTCGCCGAGCGGTGGTTTAAATATTTCCCTACGAGTCCAGCCGCAACCGTATGGATTTATAGGGTTTCGTTGTAAACGTGACTTCGGCGACCAGAGCCAGGGGGCGTAGGAGGGACGGAGGGTGGGGCGCGGAGGGGGGGGGGGAAGGGTCGAGGGCAGAAAACACTCCATCACGAGCAAGAAGCCAGGCGGTTTGATATCGCGTACGATCAGAATACATAATCGAGCCTCATCTACAATTTCCAGTAAGCTGACCAGGAAGGAACGCGTGGTCATATTGTTATCCCATCCAGTCACGTGCACGTTGTTAGCGCGGCTGTGAAAAACTTGGATTGCCGTGAACAGCAGAATGCCGGAAACCGTTGCTCATCCTTTGGTACTATCCTGTTCCGAAGCAACGGCCGCTCCCGGCATTCCCGCCGAGAATCCCTTCGATTATTCACCGCGCGTTTTGCATCGCTTATCCGTCCGAGCAAGCCGACGCCAATACCCACGAAATTTCGCAGCAGGCAAAGTAGCGTGAAATAAAAAAAAAAGGCTCGCGGCTGTCGTCGCTTTTATGACGCAATTCACACGACCGACGCGACATACATACCTACCTATCGTTTATTCTATCGGTAATGATAGCAGAGAAGGTAGGCCGGGCTCGGCCAGCAAGGCCAATTAGACGTTAAGTCGGACGCGAAACACCGTCGTCCAGGCGATTAAAAGGCCCTTTATGAATTCTGAATAATCGTCGCACGCGAGCTTCTTCGGCTCCTATCTACATACCTACATAGATGCATGCAGGCGACGGCGAACATAGCTCGAGTGTCGCTGTACAGCGTTAATGTTCAGCCGGCGGGTGTAACGTATCCTCTATTTTCGACTCGTTATAAAACTCGATGACGCTCAAGTGGTGTACGCGATCTATCTAGGTCCGCGTCGCGATAGCGTCGACGCGCACGAAAGGGCTTTCGTCGTGTAAAGAAGGCGGAATTGAATAAGGATGAGAATCTATCGTGCAGCCGTCTCGCGGGCGCATCTCGTCGCGCCGTTTTCAATGAGAGTTGCTCATCCCTTTCAACATCTCCCTTCTGTCGTTGCCGTTTAAAGACGACGACAAATTTATAACGGGACCCGGGACGTCGCACAACGGCCGGTCGATTCCGCGGAGTTGCAATCCGATGATTTTTCGTAAAGCGGCGGGATCGTTCCGACAGTTGGCAAATATCCGCGGTAAATTCTGCCGTTTGGTGAGTCGGCCTCTTTGCTGTGCCAACAACGGAGAACCTTTTTTTAACAAGTCAGTGGGGCACGTTCCAGCTGTCAGTAGGCAAGGAGGAAGCATTTCTCCTCGAGTCCGTTCTGGGAGGGACGACTACGTACGGTTATACGTCTTGCCCCGGCATAAATATGTATGTGTATAGAAAAATATTGCTTGCCCTCGAGAACGTACATGCATATAAACCAGAGAGTAGCGGGAGTGTGGCGGAGGAGCAGCGCGACGGGAATGGTCGAAATTATTTGTGCGTTTACCTACCGATATTGAAATATCTCGGCTTGATATTTAATATTACGAGTGGTAAACGCAAAGTGTACGCACAGCGTGCAGTCACTCGTACTTTATTCGCCATCGTCTATTTCCAAGCTGCCGTTGGGTTTTTCTTTGCTGGGTCCCTACTCCCTTCTTCCCCAGACGGGAAGATACGGCAGGAAACGAATACAGATAGGGACCGATGTGGGTGATGACTTCGAAAGACGGGTGCGCATCGGTCTGGGTTAGGTCGATTCGATTGAGATAGAATGCAAACAGAAAATATGTTTACCTCGGGGCTACAGCCTTCCGATCCGTTCCCTCTCCTTTCCTTTTCTCCTATCACCTCGAGGGAAATGGAGAAAAGATTCGTTGCCTTCCTTTCTCGTGCTCTTTAATCGTGCTTTACAATTATACCAAGCCACAGCCACGTATCGACCGAGTAAAGAAGTAAATTATAATTATCGAGAAACGTTGGCGCGCTCGAGTGAGGCAGACGACGCGACGCGACGCGACGCACAGTGCTTCCAAATCGCTAAAAACCGGCAAAACCCGTCAAAACGTACTTCAATTTAGTCAGGAATCAATGCTCGGGGTTTTTCGGGGTCGCTGATTACGAATCTGACACTCACAATTTTTAAAACAAAACGACGAATCCAATATAGCGGACACGTATATCAGAAACATATCAAATTTGGTCTAAACTTGGTATCCTACAGTTTTCGAGGTCGTTGATTACGAATCTGAAGTCAAAATTGCAAAAAACCAAATGACGGATCTAACATCACTGTTATAAACGTTGTTTTCAAATTAATTTTTGTGAAAATTAATTATTTTCCGATGTTATACTAAAACGATATAATTATTAGAATGTCGAATTTAATATGACTACGTTAATTTCAAACTTTCTTAAAAACTATTTTGAAAATTTTATTTTTTCCGATTCTAGTGGGGAAACTCAACATTTCTGCGTTTAGGTAGTTCAAGTATATTGTGGAAAATAATAAAAGAAAAATATGGATTATATGTGTTGCTTGAAATAACGAATGCTGTTTTATTCACATACTAAATACACTAAATAGAAATAGAAATGGCCAGCAAATGGGTTGGCATTATTCATTACCAGTGCTCCGCGTTCGATTCGGTCAAGATACAAACAGAAAATATGTTTACATTGTAGTGAGGCATCTCCGTACCGGGGCTGTGCACTCTGTACTCGTCCCGTTACATTCCCGCGAACGCTCGTCGCGATTTAGAAGAGGGAGCGAGCGTACGTCACGTCAGAAGCGTTTCCCTTTGCTGATATAAGAGAGAATGACGGGAGACGCGAAGATTATGCGGGCACGTAACGTCTATCGCGGGGATGTGAAGCAGCCACGTCGGTTCGCCAAGTGCATTGCTCCGCGGAAAGGAAATCGAATTACTCGTTGACGTTCCCACACCTTTTTGCTGTTTTATTCGCGCGCGTAATGGCACGATTCGTTAATTGTATGCAAACGGAGCGACGCGAGCTGCTCGTTGTTTCTTGCGAGCACGAGTGAAGCGGAGCGGACTCGAAATTAAAATTCCTCCGTCGACGAGACAAATTTTCCAACGCGTTTAACTGTTGCCGCTTTTTTTTCTCCCGTGACGGTCCAGACGGATCTGGAATCTATCGAGCCTCCGCAAGCGTGCTTCCTCCCATCTCCACCTTTTCTTCTCGCGCAGCGGCTGCGTCTGGCCGCGAGAGAAGGCAAGAATATAAGCGGAGGAGAGGTAACTTACTCAATCCCCTTCCGCATAGCCGGCGGCGTCATAAGTCAACCCCCGTAGGGAAAGGGTGGTCTAATGGCCCGTGGGGAGCATTGGGGGAGGCGCGGGGCCAGTGGGTGTGGGCGTAAGGGGTTTAAGCGGGTGGGAAACACAGTGGAAAAGGAGAAGATCGTCGGGTCGCGTCGCGTTCCGTCGGTATAGCTGGCGTAACGTGTGAGAAAAGGGGTTGGGCGGGGGGCTAGGAGACCGGACGAACGCGAACGGGGAGAATTCCAGCACAGGTGTTAAGACGAGCTCGTTTTACTTCGGGCATGTTTCGAACTTTGTCCTTCCTCTCTGCCACTCGAGAAACTTTAGCCGGGAATATTTTACGAATGTCGAGGCGAAACGTTAAACCTTCTCTTTGCTCCTACTTAAAAACCATTGCACCGTTGGCTCGTCAAATTTTCAGCACCGACTCACCGTTTACGTCGGTTCGTTTGCCCGATTAGAGCCGAGTGTCGCTCGCGCGATATCTAGAATAATCGAGTAGGAACAGGAGACGACATCGTAAACACATAACACGTTTTCATTTTCGTTCCGCTTTGCTTTTTCGTCCCTCCAGTTCCTTCGGTTGCTTCTGCTCGGTTATTACGGCGATTTCCAAGCTTCCGCGCGTTCTCCTTTCCTCGCTCCGCGCAGCCCCGCATTATCGTAACGGACAATTACACAAGTTTCGAAACGATCGGGATATTATGCCGGAATTAAGAGGGGAATAGGCGAGTGGTGTGCAGGCTGTTGAGAAGAAACGGCGATAAGGGGCCCGGCTGGTCCGAAAGAACGGACGAACACCGAGAATCCCAGGGCAGGTGTTAAGCACCGCCGCTAGTAGCTCCGGGCTTGTTTCCAAGTTCAAGCCTTCTGCTCATCAAGCCTCGCAGCTTTAATGCTGGAAATTTTACGAGTGTTGACGAAGCGTTAACTGCCCTCCAACGCTTTTACTTCGCGCCCCCCCCCCCCCCCGCGGCTTTACGACCTCCGACTGGAAAATATAATTCAACGATTCCCGATGAGGACGGTTCTTCCTTCGTCCGGGCATTGTCTAACTAACTGTGGCTATGTGTCGCATCCTTCGCAGCCAGCTAGTTTTCAAGTATTTCTCGGCTCGCCAACTCGACACGCGACCCCATGCCCGATAAAAGAGGTCACGGTAGCACTGTCGTCCAGTAAATCCGCCAGCAAAGGTTTAATAAAACGTTAAATTGGTTTACCTCGCGTGCTGGCGAATCTGCGCGAGTTTAATTCTCTTCAATTATCGTAAAGTGCCCGGTCAACGGCGTTCACCAAAACGGCCGTTATTTTAATACGCTGCGGACGCTGCTACCTGCCCTGTCTAACTTTAATTAATTTGTCTCGTTTACGCGATAAACGGAAATGGAGATCCGCGACCGCATTGCCCGAGCGTGTAACGCCGCCCCGTTTTCCATTTCTCTCCGCCTTTTGTTCGCTTTACCGCGAAGAATTTTGGTATTAAGTTCGCCCGCTGCGCCCGTGCCACCGGGCCGGGCAACCGTCGCTTTTGCCTTGGCCGCTATTTCCCAGATTCTCGATGCATCCGCGCCAACAAGGACACCGGAATGACGCTCGAAAAGTTTCCATCGCCAGACCGCTCTCTCCATCTACTTTCGATGGGATTTCGGAAAATTCAGCAACGACGCCTGACACTGCCGGTACGTACCTAGGCATTGGAGTTTGCAGTTTCGACGTTCGGGCACCATCCCATAACAAGCAACGATGCTTTGATGTTATTAAAGTAAATGGGAGTATACCTGCTCCTGGAGATGAATGCAAACAATGGGTTGCCATACGTCTGGCAATACAGGCAGGTTTTAGATGTTCCCTTGAAATTTCAACGTCAAGCTACGCCCCGACAATGGCAGAATTGTAGCCGGAAAATTTAATTCCTAGGGAATTTGAATAACGCGTAGACGCTCGGCGTCCAGTTTTTCCATGTAGTAAAAGAGGTAGTAACCTCTTTTCGAAAGTTACAAAAAGCCTGGATGAGGAGGCAGCGTGCTTCGTTAACGCGGGAGCTGGTTTACGACTTTTAGTCGTTGAACGCGTTACCATCCGCGACGTACGGCGGCAACACTTTGTCTCCCCTTTCTTCTCGCTGCGTGCGCCCTCTCTCTCTCTCTCTCTCTCTCTCCCTTTACGCTATTTCACGTACATCCATTTTCTTTTCGCGGAAGTTAGTACGCGGATACACGCGGAAAGTACATTGCCCTCGCCCTGTACTTTTTGCAATACATTAAGCCGTATATTTTATGGGATATACGTAGCGTCGGTGCCGTATGGTGGTGGCGCGGCGCGGCCCGGCGCCAGGCTTCTAAAGGGTATTGACGGGGGTGGGCGTGGGGGGCGGGTGGAGCTGCTACGAAGACACGCGAATAACGTTAAGGGAGCGACCGAGTGACTGATGCGACTAGAGGGGAATGCTTTCCGCTTCGAGCTTGTCATTCTCTGCCCTCTCCTCTCTTTCTCTCTGCCTTCCCCACGGCGGATGCCAGTTTTTCCATCTCCCGAGCTATCGTTCTGCTGCGACCCTATCGCGCCGGTCAAAATCGCAAGTCCGGCAGTCGTATTCCGATCAAATTTCCGCTCCAAGAAATCCGGTGCTGGGGCATTCCTCTTGGTAGCGTTCCCTCGCCCGATTCTCCAGTAAGATGGCTGCAGATGCGCGTCTCCGCATACGGCCAGACGGAGGCCGCGGCATGGCGACAGGCACGCACGCACGCACGCTCGCACGCGATGTACCCGTTTATACGTGCCACGCATACGGCAACTATTGTTCCAAACGTTACATCGTCGAGCGCCCGAGTACGTCGGGTAATAGGAATCGACCAGGGCGAGATGCGTAATTTACGAGGCACTGATGCTCCATCTAATCGGGGGAAGCTTGCTTTTCAATGCTGTCTCGGCGGAGAGTCGAGTATCATCGAATGCTCGAGCTCGCCAGCAATTTTATGGAGGAACCTGTGCCCGACGTGTGAAGCACACGCAGATGCACATGCATAACGCATGCACGTATACGTATCTGGATGTACTATGCTAGCGTGTATGCAGTTGGCTTTCCTGCATCTAATGTACACTTTTCACGTCGCGGCAAACTGCGCCGGGCCCGGCCGCCGTAAAGATAGTCGGGCAAGTGCACGACGGTATTACGTGACGTGCCGCTCGATAATGATACCGCCATTGCGATAAAAACAAAGTGAACGTTACGTAGACGTGTGTACGTTCACGTACGTAGCAAGCCGCTACAGAAAAGTAATGATAATAGGTTACACCGTGTGCTAGGCGAAACAGCCCCGCTGCACCGTATAGAGTACTGTATGTAGAGTCGACGCCCGTTTACTCGTTCGCGCTCCTTCGTTTTCGCGGTTATCGCGAATTATATTTCCCCGATCGCTGTTTCTCCTTAACATCCACCTCTGTCTTCGACATTTCGCGGTTCCGTACGTTCACCGAACACCGGCGTGCTTCTGCGGGACGAAGATTGCACGGGGCCACTCGGTTCAATCCCGAAATCCGCTGCTGTTTTTCATTGCACAGCCTTCTCCTAGCACGACTCGCGGGGCAATTGGAGGTCCGCGTAAAAATTTTCGGAAGTATCAATTGATGTGCCGCCGCGGTCGTTTCATCCGGTTCGTTAAATCCTATCGAGTGCACGCCGAATGGCGCAAGTAGTATAGGTCGGTTGATGGGACGGCAGTAGTTAGAGAGCTGTCGAGGAATGTGCGGGGGCACACGCTAGGGCTGGGACTGGTTGTCGAATTTTTCGGTATTCGAATATTTGAATACTTCAGTTGCTCAATTATTTGGCGAATATAATTCGAATATCCAAGTATTCGAATACTATTCGAATATTTAAGTATTCGAATTCTATTCGAATATTTCAGTATTCGAATACTATCGTGTGAATTATAGAATTATAGTTATAATTCAAGTTCTTTAGGTTCATTTCTTTTCAAGCTTTTATTTAGTTTCAGTTGTGAGTTCGTTAGTTTGTCAGGGTGAAATCTTGTAAGCCAATAACTTGATTTATAATTCACACCATACTACTCGAATACATCAGTATTCGAATATTTCAGTATTCGAATACCCAAATATTCGAAGTTTATCCGTAGCATTCGAATACTTGTAAAGTATTTGAATATTAAATTATTCGAATATTCCCAGCCCTATCCCACGCACTAGAGGAGCGGAAATAACGAGCAGCTGGCCGTCGCTCGCGGTTGCATTCTCCGTGTACATTAGACCCATTCCCAGTAGAATTACGAAACAAACTTGAATCGGTAGTGCGTTGGTTCGCAGTCCTACAGTCCTGTAGGTTTCCTCCACGGTCTTGGATCTTTAACAGCTCCATCGAATACGTCGATGGTATCGACCCACAGTATGACCAGACACGGTGTGTACTTGGCTCGCAGAGCAGGTGCGCTCTCGGCGAACGAGATGGATGCGCTGGATGTTCCCATATCGCGTGACCACTCGATCAACGCTGCCGCGAGTTGACAGTGACTTACGCACTCTGGCACTCGACGAGATATGACACGCGCCACCGGGCTTCACCCTATTGTTACCTGCCCGTACTCCACGGTAAAACATCTTCGATCTATCCGCCATCCATATTTTTCCCCCCTCCGATCTTTTACGCAACCCCCCTCGATCCTATCCACTTTACTCGCCCCCTCTATCTCCGTTAATATACTCGATCGCCAAGTGATTTACCTGCGCGGTCCTTGGCGCTTCTCGTCCCTGGAAAAGAGGGCTTAGAAGAGAACGACGCTGGCTCGCTTACCTGTGTCCAAAACCGTGTAGCGTGGATTGCTGGTGTCGATCGGCAGCATGTCTCGTGCCCAGGATATGATGGGTGGCGGTGAACCGACGGCCGTGCAGAGCAACACCGCGTTATGGCCTATTTCGACCACTTTCGTTGTCGGCGCTTGAGATATCAAGGGGAATCCGTTTGGTAATTTCTCCGCTGTAACAGTAAGACAATGGCGAGGTATGAGCGAGGTATTGCTGCGAATCGATCGCATATCGTGATCAATAGCTATCGGCGCTGGCCGCGGAAACCGAAATCTCGATAGGTCGATTATACGAGTACCGTATGCGGGTGGAATCGGCAGACGGCACGAAAGTAATGCCTGCACGTGGCTGGCATAGAATCGGCGCCGGATCGAAGCCCGGCATCCCCGCGGTCAGTCCCGCGGGATCGAAAGTTAGGAAAAGCCATTGGAAGTGCGAGGATATCCTATTCCTATTCCCATCTCACGGCACGGGAAACAGAGGCTTCGTCTCCGTGAAGACGGGTCCACTGATACCGGGTAGATGCGACCGGATATACCGGTGTCCGAGTGTTCGAGTGTTCGAGAATGGAATCAGAATTCAATATACCGGAAAAAGTTCGTAAAACGGTTTATGGGGGAAGAGAGAACGGCAAGGGGAAGGAACAGCACTGGAGACCGTGGCCGGTCGATGTCTCGAAATTTCTATTCCCCGAAGCGTCGCAAGAACTTGATCGATTTGTAATATTTCCGTCCTTACGCTTCCGCAGATGCGACACGGCTGGGTCTCTTCTTGATAATTCAACCGACTAATCCAATCACGCCGCAAATAAATAAGCGAGCGATCGTATTTGAAATCACTGACGCGTTAATGCACCTATCTATCAAACATAGGTACCATGCCAGGAATATTTGATCCGTTTTTCAATTGAAACGACAAATTAGGAGTGACGAGAGCGGACAAGTGGCGCGCGAGAGATTCCGTTTGAAAGTCGTTACAGCAAGACGAGATTAATTTGACTTGTTTCGAAGCGTGCGCGGCCGTGGCACAACCCTACATTGTCCTCGTTCTTCACGTAATTACGACGATACTACGTTAATCCTTAAGGTGAACTCGTAGTTAAATTTAAGTTCGAGGATGTTGCACTCCAAGTTTCAAACAACTTCGCGTAGTCCTGGTTCCATTTCAATGGGGCTTACGCGTTTCGAGCCAGCTCCTTGACAATTTTTCTTTTTCATGTTTTTTAATTAAAATTTACTAATAATTACGTCACATGGGATTAATTAAAAACTCGCTCTACTTTCGAGGGAACCTTAACGTCGTCATTAGGTACGTTGGGCAATCTTGGACGCCAACGATAATTAGACGGGTTGTTCGAAAGTGCTGTGTGCTTGCGGCCCTTAATTCTTCGTTAACTTTGGTTTCGTTGGCGGTGTCGTCGCGTCGGTGGAAAGTATCGCTCGGCGATACCTACGCGAGAAAACTCCCGGAGACGCCAACGTTGCCGGAACCATGAAATTCATTGTAAGCGTCGTCAAATTATCACGAGGTCTACGAAGTGGGTGAAAGTTGCCGAAGACAGTCGACGGCCAAACTCCAATTACCATCGGCAATGCCTGACGGCGGTTCTCCGTAAATCGCTCTTTTATAATCTCGTCAATTAAAAGAGCAATCGGAACTGGCGCCCCAACTTGCTCGCCGTAGGACTTTGGCCAACTTTGATCCGGCCGTCTCTTCCACTCCCTAATACATTTTAAGTCGGAAGAACCTGTTGGATCGCGTACGATTCATCGCGTGTCAGACGAGACGAAAGCGACAAACTTTTCGAATCAGCTTCGGGGCTTCGAGCGGTCTACGCACGTTCTCGTGTTTTTAGGGGCTGGCGGGACCCCACACCGAATCGTGCTTCTCCCCGATATCAACAGTCGTCATTCGCGTCATACTCGTTGAAGTGATAACAAGTGACGAGCGTGGCGCGTGTTTGGGGATTACGTGACCGCAACACTCGACATCTAAACATTCCCCAACGCAAGTACATAGCTACATATTACGTTCACGTTCTATTACATCTTTGGTGTAATATTTCGTATATTTTTTTTTATTATTTATAAATTAATACAATATCGCGAGAAATATTTATCACTTTTCGTGGCTCTTCTTTGTTCCTCAATTATTACGATTAGTACGTACTTTTATTCGGGTTCTATAACGTAATTACGATTTACAATCTTCCGCGACGTGTTCGGAGTTGAGAAAATGCTGACCCACTTAACTTCGGAATACAACAGTGAGGGAGAGTACGCCTTCGGAAAAAGGCATTTGCCGTAAATCCCTGCATAATTTTAAAGACGCGGAAGAGAATGCTCTCGCTCCTCTCCTGCACCGTCCACTCTGCTGCATTCCGGCCAAGTCAACGAAAACACGAACCCTCCTTTTTTTTTTTCCTTCGCGTTTCGAATGCACCGCGGCGGAAAGATTATTTTCGTTGGGGCGATAGTAGAAGCCCGGGAGTCGGTAGTTGTGAAACTTCGCGTCCATCCTCGCGTCCTTGGATTTTTCTCTTTGCCCCCGTCGACGAGTACAATTAACGCGAAGAATCGTTAGCGTTTTCGTTGGAGGGTGGCTGCTCGACTGCAGGGAAGAGCAAGTCTCGCAAGGAGTTTACGCGGCCAAGCTGGAAATCCAAGTCCGTTGAATTCTGTCAGATTCAGTGGAGCCGCCGCGCCGTGTCATCGTGCACCGAAGAGCTCGCTCGCCGTTCCTGGGTACTTTCAGTCGGATCTTCTTCCATTGTTTTCTTCTGCGACGCGGCTTCTTTTGTCCTCGTTATCGTTCGAGTTATCCGGCAGGGCGGCGCCAATTATATCGGCGACCGTGAGCGTTCATGGCCGACAATAGAAATCGTCCACAGACTTTCCCACCCCTCCAGTCATCCTGGTGGCTCGCAGCTACCTCTCCCTTTTACCCTCGCCTGAGATCCTGCTCGCGACAAACAATTCCTTCCCTTGCCACCGCTTTTACTAACCACCGCCAACAATACAACCCGACGCCGACGCTATCCTCTCAACACCCAGCGCCTTATTCTTGGTTACGCCATTGTTCCTGCCGATTCGTCAATCATCTTCGATCTACGTTTAGGTCCCTAATCATGGACGGGGTGGTATCGGGACCCAGAAAGCGCGCTGGAATTTCTCTTTCTAACGATCTGATCTGTCGATCTATTTGCTACGTGTTGTCGGCTTTCCCTCGCGGATCGTCGATTGAGACTGAAACGCCGCACTAAATGAACCGGCTTTGCCGCTTCGTTTGCCTCGCGATCGTAATAAGAGCGGGACCACGTTCCACTCTGGCGGTGGATCGAGACCTGTTTGCAATCGCGTCACGGCCGGCGATCCCATGATCTCGCAAGGACGATGAAAACGGCAGCGGAGACCATAGACTGCCACGTCGAACACGATAACGAGGGTGCGATTACTTCGGGGACTCGTTTGTACCCGCTCTTCGGGACTTTCTTTCGTCTCGTCCAGTCACGTCTCGAGGTAGCGACGCTTATCCGTTTTACGCCGATGCGCAAAGTAATTCGCAGTGAAAACGCGCAGTGGGAACTCTCGATATCTCTCCTCCCGTTCGCCCCCTCGCCGAGGTGCGATTCTCCTGCATTTCTTAGAGCCCTTAGCACTCCACATAGAAAGTTAATAATTTCCAACACGCGAATTGCACAGCCACAGAGGGAGCTATATCTCTTGACTGCGGCCATATCTTTCGCGAAAAGTCACTTAGATACCGCCCGGGGCAATGAATTCTCCAGAAAGAACAGAACACTTAAGCCACGGAGGTAAAAAGGGAAGGTTACGGGAGGAGGTTACTAGGGCCGCCACATTTAGAGGTATAGTAGCGTAGAAATCAATCCTCCTTCGCCTTGATTTATTTCCCTTAAAACTAGTGCAGCTACGCACGAGCCAAGAAACGGCCACGAGTAAATTGTATTCTTAGCGAGACGGTGTCGCGATATTAAGCAACAGGTGATCCATTTCCTTCGTTTTACTCGGCAAACGTAAGATATTGTTGAACGTTTCGACACTGATATAGGATTTGGCGATGAAAAACCACCCTCTAGCACCGGCATCCAAGTAAATGCGAAACGATTTAGAGTCGTCGATCCTTGGAATCGTTGGATTTTGGAAATGGAACGCGGGAGTGAGGTTGAATTCATTGAAATATCGAGGCGTGTCAGGAGGTGGGAAGGAGTCGCGCAGTGGAACGAGGGTGGCGGGTGCGGGCCTTTCGCTCCGCGTGAAAATCCCTGCCGACGTGATACGGAAATAATAACGGCCAGGCCAGGCGGTTGGGCGTTAGGGCGGCCGGCCTGTGTGTTGCCGAGCTGCCGGGATTTTAAAAATCAGGGAACCACAGCGGCGGGGCATAAATAACGCTTAGGATCAGGCGAAAAAATAATACGCGTTCTCTGGCTGTTGGTCTACTACATCTACATTTTGATGGGGAAACGTGACTGGCAGGACCGAGCGACTATTCGCCGGCGAAGGGAAAACGGCCGCGGAAATATGAAAAAAGTGGGTATAATGGAAGAGCGTAATTAGAAAATTCGCTGTGAAATCGATTAAGAGTTTGCACCGGTCGAAAGTTGGATCGTTGGCAGCGCAGATATTTCAGAGTAAAATATTCACGGTAAGTTTGCGAGGAAACAAGAAGGGTTTATGCGGTACCTTGGGAGCTTATCCTCGAGGAACTTATCGAGGTGGAAGCGGGAACGTAGCGTTGGTCCCGTCCGCTGGTTTCGCGACAGGGTCGAATATGTTTCTGCGCGATGAAAATCTTTGCAGAAGCTTTTCAGAGAATACGCCATCCCGTGACAAGCGTGCACGCTGATAAATCGCAATTTTCCCTAGCTGGCGGAGCAGCATGCGCGAACAAAGCCATCTTACTGTACGGCGCGCCGCGCCGTGGCCAGAAAAAGAGCGGAGAAAGGGGGAGAGAAGCTCGACGAACCTTTCGTCGGGCCACTCTGCCAATTTCCTTCCAAGTCTGTCCGCCTTAACCGAGCTGCTCCTTCTTCCCTCTGCTCTTTCTACACGGCCAGCGCGCACCGACCCGCCGACCACCGCCGACCACCACCGGCTTGGCTTGCCCCCTCGCTTGGGTTTCAACTTCCAATCCCTATGGAGACGCCAACAGCCTCCCCGGTCCACTTGCCTGTCCCCAAACACTTGAAAACTTTCATTCAGAAACGACGCTCAGCTGAAACGATAGCCGAATGCCATAGGCGGAGAGAGAGAAGTGTCTCGAAAATCTGCGCGCAAGACGTCGAACCGAAGAGTTTCAAGCTCGACGTTCGCCACCCCCGGAATACCCCCGGAACCCGGAGGCAAGCGGGTAGTTCAATTTACGAAGTATTGGCGCGGCGGCGGCTGCCTTGCGGTTCGCAACGGATGTTTCTCTACATGGAGAATGGCAGCAGGGGTGGGGGACGGGTGCCGCAACCGTAATTACGTTCGATACGAGACGCCGATGCCGACGCCGCCGCCACCACCACCGTGCATCCCTCTTCTTCCAGCTTGCCCTCTCGCATTTTTATCCATTGACTTTTCCTTGCGGTATACGCCGGCCATCAAAGCGGAGGGGAATTAAATTCGCATTCTTCTTCAAGAGCGCGCCCTTCCGCCGCGCCGCGCTCGCTCGGCGAAATTTCCAGCCGTTTCGGCTGACCGAACGTACGAGCGGTAAGGTTTCGTGCGTGATCGGCCGATAGGAAATTGGTGGCCGGCTGACGATGCGGAAACAGGAATTAATACGTTCCTGTCAGTGCTGCGGGAGAGGAAGGCTCAATAAGGAACGGGCCAATAAACTACACTGGTTAAAATTCCCCGTAAAAGTCCCGTGCAAACGCGCTTTCATAATTCAAGTGCATGCGACGATCCAGCTGCAGCCGCGCGCCTCCCTCCTGGACATACATATCTCTATGTACGTATATATGGAAATTCGCGTAGCTTGTGTGCGCGGATAGGTACCTCCTACACGTATGTATGTGCATACGTAAAGCGTATAGACTGCCTCGCACCCCCGCAGCCTTACGTCATCTCGAGAGAAATCGATCTATGGGAAATTGGCTGGGTTCACGGGAAAAGAGCCCCTTCGGCCGAAGGACGAACACGTAAATCGGTGGAAAAACGAAGCGGACGGAATAAGCGTCGGTGAAATCGGGGAATTAAATTCGCGAGAAACGGGGAACCGGGGGGGAGGAGCCCAGTAAAAGGAGAGTCGCTCGAAATTGTACGGTTCCTACCCGGCGATCGTCTGTTCGTAAAAAAGTGTTTTCCCGTTTGCCAGACTTCGTGAACTCGGCCGAACTCGTGGTGGGATGAGTTTTCCAGAAATCTCAACGTTTTCAAAGGGGAAATCCCGTGAAGCGGAATCGGAGAATCGAGGGAATCGAGGAATTAAAGTTATATATTATAAAAGAAGGAAAGAAAAATTGCTTCCTTTCAGCGTTCGCGCACGCGGCTTCGCAGCAGTTTATTCCTGTGTGGGGTGCGCGTGCCGTGGAATCGTCAGGGTTGCAAGTGCAATTTTTTAAACAGCCAGTGGGGAAAATAATGAAACCCGTGGCATTGATTTCTCGTTAAAGCCTTCTTGGATATCACAGCTGCGGCAGAGTTTTAATTGACGGATATGGTTAGGGGAACTCTTTCGTTCTGGCTACTTCTCCGAATTCGTGAAACGGTATTGCGATTAGTATGAACGCGTCGCGTCGCGTCGCCGTCAGCGAGCAACTCAAAGATGGCGGGACAACGATACGATGTCAGCAGCAGCTGGTGTAATGCCGTATGAAGAGGGTCTCACAATATTCAAGCTATCCTCTCAAGAACGATTCGAGCCAACTCATCTTAACGAGGACTCGCACCAAGTGGCTCGGTTTCGAGTACCGACTCTAGAGGATTAGGCTCTAAAGACCAAACTCGTCTCGGATGAAAGATGGAAGGTAGAGGACGTTGGGAGAAAGCCACCCTAAATCGTCTTTTGCTCTCGTAATTAATTCTGTGCTCATTACGGTCGGCCAGAAGAAACGAAACCGGGTCTCGTATTCAGTGGGTAGGTGGGTCGTTAAGAAAAAAAAGAAAGGAAGAGAATAGAACAGGGGGAAAGGCCGATGAAGAGGAGGCACGATGTTGGCAACAGCGAGAAAGGAAGGAGCACAAGCCTGTTGAAGCTTTTCATTCTGAACCGAGCGTCGATATCGCTCTTACCTCGTTCTTATCAATTAATCGTAGCTGTACGATTTATGCATGTTTGACGGAACGACTTACGGCGGAGCTCGTATTTATTCATTCGATTACAATATCGTGAATATAAAGTGCCTGCGGAAACTTTATCGACAGAGAACTGATATCGAGGTAGCAGAGATGGGGAGAGGAGAGTAAAGGAGCGAGTGGAGAAGAGGAGAGAAGAGAAGAGGGGGAGAGAAAAGGGAGCAAAGTTGGGCTGATCGGAAACTCAAAGTTTACCAATGCTTTTTTCCATTTCAATCGCGTTCGCCTTTCAGAGACGCTGTAGTAGTCACTCCCCTACCACGCGTTATTCCCATGTCTATCAATTAATTATTTCATCGATGCTTGGAGGAGGTCACCGCTACCACACCCCTCGTATAATACCTGAAGGCAATTGCTTCACGCGAAACGATCGCTATTTGCGTCACTCTGCATCCCGATCGGCAAACGTAGTTTCCGGGCATAATAATAAATGCGAAATGATAACCGTTCCTATATTTCGTCGGGAAGCAAGCGAACCGCGCGTGGAGAAGCTCGTCGGTGTGGAGAAGAATCGAAGAAAGGAGTTTCAAAGGAATTGGAATACATAATGGATAAAGCAGAGGGTCCACTGGTAAATGCATTACGCTTAATCCAGAGGGACGTGGCTGAAAAGAAAACAACAGAGAAGGAAAAGATGCTCGACTCGGTTTCCAGTATGTATGTGTATGCACACGTACATATCTTGCTTTCGGTTGGACAGTTTACCTTGCTGCCTCGTACTGCTGTAACGCGTACGCTTTGTTGTGCGTGCTTTCCTGCCTGACACGTCCACGGAGAAGCACATCGACAAAACTTTCCGTCGAACGTCATCGTGTTTTTATTTATCCTACTTCCGGAGAGCTCTCGAAAGCCTTGGAGACTGTTCTTCCTCGTTTTTACGCTCGCGGCAACGTAGTTGCCGGATTTCTCGGCACCGAGGAAATCCCACGGAAATGGCCGAAAGGGTGGCCAGTAACGATTTGCAAACAAACCGGGAGTCGGTAATACTGGTGTTTGCGTTTGGACGTTTTCCTCCTGTGTACATTGGTCGCGGTAGCTTTGAGTTTTTTTCTTGTTTTATGCATACACCGAAAAGAACGGGACGTAAGCCGGGGGAAATTTTTCTTCCCCAGAACCGTGCAAACAAACGATGGCGGTTTCTACGCCGATCGCAGGATAACGGGATTGCCGATTTTCTCAAAGAGTTTCTATCTGGTTGCTCGCGTACGTGATTTGAAATTTGAAATTTCAGGTTTGTCTGTCAAGCATCCCGGCGAGCGGGCGCGCGGTCTGCGACCGGCGTCATTTATAAATCGCGCTTGACAGAGGCAGCCCGGATTTCGGAAATACATTTTCCACGCGAAAAAGGGAAAGTGACGGGGAATTCGCGTTATCGATGGCAAGGTAAATGGAGGGGTGGCAGGGAGCACCGGTGATTAAAGTGCAAAACCTCGTACCTCGATGTTTGATAATTTAATGGAGAAAAGAGAGGGATAGGCGGTTTGCTTACGCGCGGAAAAACGCCAACGGCGTACTGGGCGGCGCGCCGTTTACCCTTCACGATTATTACCTATGACGCGAATTCGTCGTTTATTCTTGCCGGCGGTATCGCTCGCGGGGCGGGTAAGAGACGATTGGCTGATGTTGATTCCCTGGGATCGGTTTCCTTCGCTCGTGCGACTGATTTCGACGAAAACACACACTCGCTGGGAGACGAATAGAACGCGAATTCGCAGGCAAGTAATTTGATTTCATCAGAAGGCGAAACGCTGCGCTGCTCTGCGCGGCAGTTAGATAACGTGCCAGCTCGTACCAATGCCTCGAATATTCGGTTCGCGAGTACGAGATCTATTGACTCGGAGGAGCCGCTAAATCATCGACATACCCGATACACGGTGGACCCGACGCGACGTCTGCATCCGTTACCAGGTTACCAATTGCAATAGTCGAGGCATCGTTTGCAAGTTCTCCAGCGAGCACTACTTAGTAGCTATCTGAAACAATTGCAAGCGGCCAGAGGGGAGAGCGATCGATTCTAGTTCATTTGGAAATCCCCAGTAATTTGCCGAATCAACGTTGTCGTCGGGCTTCCGGTTTCGCGTTGCAGCTACCCAGAGAGAATTTATGGGAAACGAATGACGCGGAAGGCAAATTTGACTTACAGAAAAAATTACATTCGAATTACAACCGGATTGGCTATCGCATATTAACGTTATCGCAAATTTGCGCACCGATACGGGGCACTCATCGAAATAAATGTAAATATCGAGAGCAGAATATCAAATATTCGTTGGTCCATCAACTAATTAATCCGGTGCATTAGAGAAAATGCCGAATGGGTTAGTCGCGCGGAGGTTTACGGGAGAATTGCGGGTCGTTTGGACGTTGCGCGTGCTGTGCGTGCCTCCGCGTGTTGGTGGGCGTCGGTGAGCGTCGGTGAGCGTCGGTGAGCGTCGGTGAGTGCGTAGGCGAGTGGAGAGTTCAGTTTTGGCGGTCGCGGTTGAAACAGGTTCGCCGACTAATGGACATCCGGTATTTCTCGGTGAATTAAGCCCCGAATGGACGGGGAGCTTGCACGCTTTTCGCGGCAGTGGCTCGACCCCGTTCCCGTTCCCGACCCCGACCCAATCGCTCGCCCATTCGTTCACCTTCGAATTTTCTCCTCTCACGATCTTCCCTTTCCGATAGCTTCGATCTAAGAATAATCCGCTCCCTAGGGATTCCAAGAGAATAGCCGCGATAGCAATTACAGAGGCCATTTCGCCCAACCGGGGAATTTCCATTCCCCGTTCTCGCTGTTATTAAGTCGCTCGACTTCGAATCGGTAAGCAGAGTATTAACCGAGACAAATAGAAACGCAATTTTCACGCGTCTAATATACGCCGGTTGTAAAGCAACGAATATTAAAAACCGAGGACCCGTACCCGGACCCGGACCCGGATTATATTCGCCCGTTGCACGTTCTTGGTAGCCTCTCTTAAACTATCCACGAGGGCAGAAGCGAGTAAGCGAGAGGGCGAGAGGCGACGCTCTGTGAATTTAACGCGGCCTCCACAATTGGGCGACTGAGTTATGAACAACGGTATCTCGGATGGCAGGTGTTAATGAAATTTGCGGGTCATAGCTTTTCCATCCCCACGGGGCATCAACAGACAGACCGAGACCTACCCTCCGTTGGTCCAGCAGCTTTGTAATGTGTTCTGTTAGAAGGCGAGGTTCGTGTCAGATCCGGAACACAAGCTCCTTAAAGCGAAGTCATTCCACCGCGAAAAATCGGCCCCTGTTATCCCGACCGGCGGCATTGTTGACTGCTTTTTAACCCTTGATTCGTACCGATTCGATCTATTCTCCCGAGAGAACTGTTGGCTGATGGAAACCGGCGGCTGATGTAAGTGGTAGAGCAGCGTGTTTTCACTGTTTTCGCTATTTCCGCGAGCCGAAGGAACGAAGGTAGCCACTTTGGGCAAGCAACGCGAACGCAGTTTCCCTGAGGGCTTTCAGAAAAAAACTTGCCTCCGGAAGAAAGCAGCCCCCCGTAAATACGCCGATTCAGCGGCGCGCTCGTATTCTTAAGTAATTCATAAGCAGCCAGCCCCCGGGAATGCTTTTATTTTCCCTTTTCTTCCGCTGGCGGACGACCCCCCGTGTATTCGACCGTGCCGTTTAACGGGAACAAAAATTCCTCTGAATCCTCTGGACAGTTTAAAATTGGTGCCGCGCTGGATACGAGCTCGCGAACTTGGAGAGATTGGCGCAGGCAAACCTGGACCACGGTGGGCGAAACTTTTTCAGCCGATAGACACTGTAATGCGGGTTACGTTCTAGTTACTGCGGAAACGATCATGGAAAAGCGCCGAGAGAATTCTTTTAAAGGCCTGCCCGTTACCCGGCTCAATGATTATTCCCGCGTATTCCAACGAGATTCTTCCGCGCTATTTTCGTGTATTATTTCCCCGTGAAAGCACCGCGTACGCATCCACCTTTTGTTTTTCCGCTGCTCCGCCGTGGGTAATAAGCTCTTGGCAAACACAGTTTTTTCCCCCCATAAACATGGAGAAGTTGCCGAATAGCCTGTAGCGAGGCTTTCGATCGTGAGAAATTAGGGACAGAACGTCGCCGGCCGGCGCGGCGCGGCAGTGCCGCGGGGAAAAAGGGGAAAAACTGGGGGGGGGGGGGGAAAGAAGGAAGCTCCAGACAAGCGTGGCAAAGCGCGGAATCTCTCCATCAAAAGCTCAACAAAAGCTTGCTCAGGGCTTCGGCTCGGCGCGGCGTGGCGGTAGGAAGGAAAAGGGGATGAGACGGCGAAAGAAGGGAATGTGCCAGAGAATGCCAGCTAATGTCTGAGACGCGTCAGCGAATGGGAGGCCAACGGAGTGGTGTAAGCAAGAGGAGAAAGCGCGGAAAAAGGCAGCGGGGAGAACAAAAAAGGAGAAAGGAAAAAAAGAGTATCCGGAGAAAACGCGGAAAGCGCCGCGGATAAAATGGACGGGCTGAATACCTTTAAAACATTCGCGGAACAAGCTTTATTGCGTTAAACGGGAAACACCGAGGGACGAGGATGGACTTGCCTGCCCGTCTGACGAATCAGGCTTCGTTAAACCCGAAACGTAATCAACTCTTTCGTCAAAGTTCCTTGATTCCCCTCGAACCTGTAGCGATCGTACCGTGCCGCCGTGAAGCACTCGGAAATCGGAATCGAGATCGCACTGCTCCAGAACAATTTCCAGTTATTCTTTGGAAATTCTTGCGGGAGAATCGCGGCGAACTGGAAAAAAAAAAACAGTAATCCGCTCGATCGTTAAATGCCGCGAGAACTCGAAAACCAAGAAGCCATGGGTATTAGGTGCAGGCGAGAGGGGCGAAGAAGACGTCTTGCTTGTTGCGGTCAATCAGAGCTCGTTAAGCTCCAGGCGTAATAAGCTCGTTCGTTCAGGGGATTCGAAGGTTATGAAGCAATAGTTTGCAGACCCTACGGTAACTTCCGCGGGACTCGAGAACGAGCAAGAAGTCCGGAGCACGGAAAATACTTGGAAGGCTCTTTAATGACCTCTTAATTTTCGATCGAAGGAACCGATTGAAAAACTATTAGCGAAGTAGATGGCTGGAACGATAAAGAAAGTGGATTCCCGTGAAGCGGCTTTCGTTCAAGCACGATTACTACCGTCTACCATTCTCTCCAACTTTTCTCTCGCACGCAGCAGCTTTGTTCGTTAAAATTCCTGCTCCCTCATTTTCTGCTCTACGGCGTTCCTTTTGCTTCTCGACCGAAAAAACTTAATAAACAACGAAACACAATGCATAGCATTCCAGCGCGTTCATCGGACTACTGTCGAGGGGCTCGAGCAGCTTCGCAGCTAACCGAAAATGAGAAGCAAGCAAAGCATTGGAAGCATTGAAATCTTGGAAAATCTGCTCCTGAAGCCGATGGCGTCGCGTCGCATCGCATCGATGCCCCGAGAATCCTGCAGGGAAGGGAGCAACATCGAGTGCCTGAGGCTAGCATATTTTGAGGAGAATGAAAAAACATTGTTCCCTCTGAGGGAAACGATGGATAGATCGTGGGGGGGGGGGGGGGTGGTGGTGGTGGTGGTCCAACGAGAGGCGGCTCACGAGCACTTCGTCCTTTTTATTATTCATGAAAATCGTGCTGTCGCTGCTTTCTCGTGGCTGCACACCGACCAAAGCTTAGAGAAAACCCTCCTCGAATTAAAGCGCGTCCGTGTATCGAGAAGGCTGCTTTATAGGGACAAGGGGGTCGTGTTTGTTCGAGCTCGCGCTCACCGGGCATTTCCCGATTGTTTTCACACGCTCGGGCTCTGTCGATTCCGAAACGTGACCGTTGTTTTCATAAAAAAAATATTTCGCCCGGCGGAACAGAGTTTGCGAGATGTATTGTACAAGAGATCACCGGGCCGGCCCGTTTTTATTGCGCGGCAAAGGGTCTGGGAGAGATGACATCGAGGAGGCCAGACCGTACTCGGAGCCTCGCAATGTTCACCCCTCGATTCGATACAATCCGTGGGTCCTGAGGGCGCGTATCCTTAACGAGCTGGTAAGGACAGAATACTTTTCAACTGGACCGACAGTGTGTGCTAGACGAAGAGACAGGCGACCGTATAAAAGACCGGCCCGGCGAAGAAAAGGAAGGTGGACGATTTACGAGGCAGAGGGAAGGAGAAGCGAAGGAGAGCGGAAGAGAGTGCGAGGGAGATGTAGGGAGGATGGAAAGGACGAAAAAAGAAGATAAGCCTGTAGGTTGCGGGCAAGCACAGTCGGTAAGGCTGGGGAGAAAACGAGTAACGCTGCAACTACTTGACGGTGGGCTGTAGTTGGTACGAAGGGAAAGGGATGTTTATTTGTACTTCCTACACCCGGATGTCCGTCCTCACGGATCGTAGAAGATGGCCGATACGCGGCGGGTCTCCATTTTTCTTTTCACTCTTGTATTCGCCAAAGCCGCTGGCTTCTCTGTCCCTTCTCGACTGGCCGGCCGTTCTTGTTGCTGCCGCGGAGTCTGCCTCCTCTCGCCGCTGCTGCCTCGTTTTGTTCGACCTGACATATTTTTCGAAGGCTTTTGTGCCGCTGTAAGGACGGCGTCGGAGGCGGAGAAACGAGGGAGGGGGTGGGATAGAACGGGAAAAAGGCGGGAGAAAAAGTGGAGCGAACCGAAAGACCGTGAAAAGGGCATCGTGCGCGCTCTCGTACCGACAACGCCGACAATGGAAAAATTCAGGCTCCCCGGATGATTTGTTTCTTCGTTAAAACCAAAGCAGCCAACGATTCGCGATCAATATCCTTTGCTTTTCCTATCCTTGTACTGTTAAACACCAGCTCTATCTCTCTCTCTCTCTCTCTCTCTCCCTCCCCCCCTTTCTCTCTCTCGAAGGAGACGAAGAAGAGAGTGATAGAGAGAGAAAGATAAATACCTGATTTAAGCAAGCTTATAGTACCTACCTACGCTCGAGTACGCTGCGTATTTTATTACTATCGCGTCTGCCGGACACGAAACGTTCACAGGGAACGCGAAATTATTCACTGTCACCCGTTCGGCGCATGGGTCCGACGTTGAACGGGGTTAAAAGCGAATCGCCGTCGATTCCGCTTTAACGGCCGTAACGATCGTTACGTGGCCGCGCGAAACGGCGATCCTTTTAAAGTGATTGGCGGAACCACTGGCCACGGCAGCCCCTCTCTTTTAATTCGCTTTTTGCGTACCGTTCTAGCTCAAGCCGAGTGCTCCAACTTGCCGTCCGCTCATGCCTGGAAATTACTACTTAATGCCTCCGCTTGCCCAACACTCCGGTAAAACTGGGCGAGCGCTGTCCAGCCACGAAGATTGAAAAGCATTACCAACGCGCTAACCCCCTCCCCCCCCCTCCCGTCCTCCCTCCCACGGTTTCTTTGAAATTCTCAAATTTATCAAACTCCGTCATAACGGTTGCTTTCCACCCGTCGGAACGGAGGAGTTTCACGCGTATTCTGTTTGCTCGTTTTCGATATTCCCGATAAGGGGGGAGGGGTACGCATCCTCCCTCACCGCTGTCGAAAAACAGCCCGCGGACGACTACCTTTCGATTCGATGGACCAAACCAACCTCCAACCTCCCCCCTCCCCCCGCACCCTTTAACGGAACTATTCGCCGTAACGGTTCTTCTTCTCCCCCCTGCCCTCCATTTGGCCTTTTCCCTCGATCGAAGATAGAAGCGGGAAAATTGTCCCGACTAATTTTCCGCCGTGGTGCCGCGAACTCAATGAAAATACGCGCAATATCCGACGTTCGTTCGCATAAATGTATTAAATTTCGCAGATAGGGGGCCGGTAATGGGGGAAAGTAGCGCGAGAACCCCCAGCCTTTGGATCGTTTTTTCTAGTCGCTTTTATCGGACGGCAGAGCGCGGCCCGATCATGCCTGGAGATTACTACTTAATACCTTGGCGCGAGCGGGGCCGTCGAGTGGAACAACCCGCGTACGGGTCAGACACGGCGACTGAAACCCGTTAGCGCGGGTTACCGGTTTAATGGACTTTAATATCGATCGCGGTCCGATGTTGAAATTGTGCCACGAACGAATTTTAGATTATATCCCACGGAAGAGGTACGATGCGTTATATTGGCCGGTTGAATAGCGGCTGTCCATAAACGGTGTTTACTACTTCCTCTGTTATAAGAGCGATCGCGCCGATAAATCTGAAAATCCAGCAATTTATTCTCCGTGGAGGAGGATTTCTGCCCCTTTTACTTTCTCGTTCTCATTTTACGACGTTGAATTATGATCGTTCGCCCGCGGTTACGACAAATAGAAAGAAAAAATGGCGCGGCGTTCACGGAAGCGAGGAGGGGGCCGACAGAAGCGGCTCGTTACAGTGATCGTTTAGTTCGAAATAAATTCCATTCCACTCGTGCGGCTCGGCGACAAACACGGTTTTGTCACGAATCGATAAGCGCGTTTCATCGAAGAACAAAGCGGCCCGAGGGCTAAATGCACATCGGGGCCCAGTTAACAAAGAGGTTATCGACGATCATTGGCCAGCACGGGGAGCCAGAGACGCGTGTCGTTGCGCGATCGAAGGCCGAAACCGAGAGGAGGTATCGATCCCAACCGGAGCCGAGTAGCCGTAATTGTAAAATGACGAAACGGGGCGGAGAGGGCGGCAGTCTGCTGAGAACGCTGAAAACGTTGAAATCGTTGAAAACGCTGATATACCGAAATACCGAGACATCTCCAATTTTCTGAATTTCCGAGAATTTCCGGCACCGAGAGGAACCCGGTAATTGGATGTATCATCTTGGAAAAGGCTTTATCTCGGGCGAACGGAACGAAAGCATGGATAACTCTTAAGCGGGAGAGTGCAGGACGACGCGTCTCGACGCGACGCGTCGGGGGTCATGAATCTGGAACGATTTCCTGGATCCTGTGCGGGAAAGGAAAGAGGTTAAACCGACTCGTAACTAGACCGGGAACTGGTTACTCTAGCAATTTTCCAACGTACGGTTCGACTATTCTACGTGTTTGCGTCATTAGTCGAAAACCACTGGTAAAATTCGACCGTAGCTGCCGCCGTGGCTGACGTGCCGACGTAGTAAGACCTAGCAACTAGTCAGCCAGTCATTCAATGGCAAAGTCAGCCGCAGCCGGTAGAATTTCCATCCCATCCCTTTCCTCTATCTCTCATCGGGATGCCATCCCCTGGTATCTTGCTCAGCCCTATCATTGCTATCCGTGCTGTCGTTGTCGTCGTCGTTCTCGCCACCACCAACCGAACTCGCAGGCCCCTTTCGTCTTCGTCTTCGTCTTCGTCGCAGCTCGATAATTAATTTTACGCATTCAGTTTACAAGAGGGCGAAGCGGCGTGTAATCAGATTTCTCACCGAAATTGGTCGAGATTGTTCGTGAAAATTCCTTCCCTCTCCCCAACGTTCGCTCTCATTCCACTGCCTCTGGCGAAACACAAGACACTCTGTCGATGGTTTAGCGGTGGAAAGGATAAAGCCCGCGCGTCGAGTGTTTGCGCTAGGCGGCTTGGATTATTTCTAACGTTATGGATTCGAAATTCGCGGGGTAGCCTGAAGAATGACCGGTCCCGCGGACGAAAGTAATTAATGTACCGGTAACTGTCGCGAATCTTGATAGCCGGCAAAGTTCCTAAGTGACAAAGTTTTCGGTAGTCGGGCGGGGTAGAAATACTCGCGTACTTTTCGCGTCCTCGTCTATTCCGGTAGGAGCTTAATTACTAGATTTTCTAATCTCGGCCGTTCATCGTGGAATGTTTAATGCGCCTAAAAAATAATAGTGATTTAGTGGCGTAGGAGGCCGGGACCGGGTCGATAACGCTTTTTTTTCGGCACGCGAGAACATTTCTGCGGCGCTAAATTAAGAACTCGCCCGGTTCATGAATCTTTCATTAAATCGCGCGGATTTGAGCCTCGGAGAGGTGGAGAGTTAATCGAAGTATCTTGTTCGCCGTGGCGCGTAACAGTCCCTCTCTTTGTCTCGGGCTTCGCCATCCTGCAGCTGCTCTGCGGGTTCGGTGAAAACACCGATCGAAACGAAGGGACGGACACGAGAGAATAGGTTGTAAATACTTTCCGAGCCGTGATGTCGAGGGGGAGGGAAGGAGAGTGCAGTGCATTGTTGCGTGTCCGATCAAACGTCCGGCATCCGCGTCAACTATCCGACCCAGGCCTGGCCCTGGAGGCGTTGTCGGTTACGGACCGGGTCCCGAAAGAGAGAACAAGGATCGATCGAGATGGGGGACAGTAGGTCCTCACCCGGTACGCTTTGTGAAGGATAACTGCGTTACCGTGCACTTTGCCGCGATAACTTCATTCCAGTGTCGGTTGCTTGCCGCAGTACTAGCTTGGAATGATCGCGTTTCGAGGCTCCTGTTCGCCCACTTTGCGGCCACCCAAGATATTGTTCGGTCATGCCGAGCAATGTGCTCGCGGGCTTCAACTACTCGCATCGTCTTGCGGCTCCCGCCGTAACGTACACGCTCCGACCCTCCGGTCTCTACGTTCATATCTTCCTCCGAAACTTCCAGCCGTAAGCGAATCCCGCGTTTTGATACACGCAATCGATACGATACCCTTGGACGAGATGGGAGGCGGATGGGAGTGCAAGTGGCCGATATCTATGTACGTGGTACTCGATTTCCAGTGGGACGAAGACGAGAGAGCATTTAAGCGTAACGCGTGCCGTCAGATTCGATTTACTCGCAGCCCCGCTGAAATCATTCTGGAGGGTAACCTCTATAGATCATATCGTTTCGTTTCCTGACTCCCTCATTGGAATCCCCGTTGGTGGCAATCGACGAACCGTAGATATCGTCGAACCGAGAATCTCTCTCTCTCTCTCTCTCTCTCGGTTCTCCCGTGGACGATGCTGTTCTCTCCTCTCGCCTCGCTGACCGGACAACGAACACCGAGTCCCGAATTGCCTCCCTTTCCTCTTCGACATCGTACCAACACTGGTTGGCGGACAGGGTCTTCGGCTCTGGCAAGCAGCTCGGTCCGGTAGTTGCTTACATTACCATACGAATGGCCGATCGATCCAAGGACCTCGACTCTACCTAGCCACCCGTGGCCAGGAACGTGCACACGCAAATACAGACACGCGTAGCTACACGCACCAACAGTGTTCACAGGCGGTCGCGTGCCTTTCTACGAATGTGTGGGCAATCGGATACTCTCCAACAGCCGCGAACCGAGTTGCTACGTTTGCACGAACACGATCAAAGCAGAACAACCCAGCCTCGTACATACTCGTACGCCTCCTCCATGCAGAGAGACCTTGCCACGGGCTAGGCTAGCCTAGCTCTAGCCTAGCCCAGCCTAGCCTAGCACAGCAGAGTCCACCCACCAGACCGGTCGAGTCATCGCTAGCAATTCTACCCGCAGCTACTCTCCAACTACCCACCACCACCTAAATCCGAATTCGCCGGTGCCCGTTAATCATTATTATTGGCACTCTTCCCTGGACCCTGACTCGTCCCGGATGAACTGGATTCCGGACCAGCGAGATATTAGCCCGAACCGTTGGACAGTAATCCTCCTGTAGATCTCGATCTATCCGTGCGAGCAGCGGTCCCAGGCGTTTCGGCAATCTCGTGACAAACGACCAACTTCTCCAAGTAGCGACGTAAAATATAGGACCGAGATATAGGTACGAACGGCGACCTGCTTTCGAGACGCGATTCCGAACGCGTGTGTCGGTTAAAACGCTGTTTCCAACAAAATTTTCAAACCCGATGCAAGTCCTGTCGCACGTCGTGTCGTTTCGCGTCGTATCGAGCTTCCATTCAAACAACCACCCTCGCATTTCACCCACCTATCGGCCTCTCTTTGGCTGGCCACGAACAAAGAATCGAGGCCGAGAAACCATGGACTCGGTGCGCTCCAGCGAACCCCTAGATCTTCCTTCGGATCCCCGTTTTAATGCGGCTCAAAGATCATGATTCTTCAAGCCCTGCGGAAAACCACGCGAATGTGAGCCAACAGTGCTCGCGATATCATTCACCCGTGTTTTCTTCGCTCGGCAGGGGACACGGTTCCATTGAAACGAATCCGACGTAAAGGACAAGGATGAAATGGTAGATCTAGTGGGGTCGAGTTGAGACACAAGCAGGGGGAAGATTCCCGGGAGCAGGCATAAAGTATCGGAAGTGGATAATATGAATCTGTAAGCGATCACCAATGGAAACCGCAGATAAGGGAGAAGCCGAACATGGCCGATGGTTCGTCGTAATTCCCTACTCGCCCTCGTAACGTTAACCTACGTGAAAACGAGATATCACGGTTCCCGTGTAACGACAAACCCACGACCGTCCAGATCCTATCGCGCGGATCTGATAAATGCCCACGTTTCCTCGCGATGTTATCGTCCTCGCCCCCCGAAATTACATTTCGCCAAGTTTTTTTTTTCACGATCCTGGCAGCGACAAAGTTAAGGCCCGTTGATCGTCCGGCGAGAGGAGGTGCGTGGAATTTTGTCGAGGAACGTCGCGGAATGAAACAGCGCGAGTCGGCTCGGCGCGGCGTTCCATCGAAACCGCAAGCCCGTCGCTCGGCTGCTCGGGTCTGCCTGGAATACCTGATCCTCGGGGTTTAGAATGTTGGAAGCCGCGAAAGAGCATCACCGCGCAGGAAGTGCATTAGGTGACGTTCCACTTTGTAGAAGCTGTTCGAAGAGTTTGATATATCCCTCAAGGACGCCGCGAAGGGATTCGCGAGCGGTGCGCGTGTACATCAGCGAAGAAAGTGCACGTAAGGGACGCGGGCGCGCGACATACATACATATGTTCTACCTCTGGATGCTAGAATGCGCGTTTCAGATGCTGCAGTCGACGCACGAGGGGAGTAAACTGCCGCCCATGGTTTCTCCTATTGCAACCGGAACTGCGATAGGGCCGACCAAAACTGCGACGCCCGATTCGCGGTGTTGTCCTCGAAAGCAGCCGACTGTCGCGGAACAGAGAGAGAGAGAGAGAGAGAGAGAGAGGGGGGGGGGAAAGGGAGGAGAATGTTGTGCTATGCAGAACGGATCGATTTTCGTGCTATCACCGAATGGTTATCGCGAGCCCGAAATTTCTAATCAGTTTACGGTCAGGCGAGCGAGCACAGACAGAAGCATGGATAACGAGGTAATAATCGACGAAGCGCGGCGGCAGCTTGAAACACTTTATCGATTTTTCGTTATCTGGAGCGAGCCGGCGCGGCGCGTCGCGCCGCGGACGGAAGGTAATTCGGAATTACGTAGATTTCAAGATAGGTGATCGGTTTTATTTAGAAGCACGCTTTCGGAATACTCGGTGGCGGACGGTGGCCTGGTTGTTCCATGGAAATAGGAATCTTGCGAGCAGTTACGTCCCAGGGGATTTCACCGAGGAGTTAGTGGATAGAGGTACAATCTCCATTAGCGATTTCTCAGAACGCGGGCGCATAGTCATTTCCCGTACGTGTCCTCTGCCGTTCGCGGCTATGCACATTCCATCGTGGCCCAGTGGTTCGAGACGCTCGAGACGCTCGAGACGCTCGAGACGCTCAAACCGCTCGCCTCGTTGCCGTCGTTATCCCAAGGATCTCCGATTGCTATTCCGACGCCGGACGGAATACGGGCAAGTTTGCCGTTTCGCGAACATTAGCGTAATTTGACCGTGACATAACCCCGCACGGTCCCGCGAACGACACCGCTTCGACGAAAGAGAATCGAAGGAGCAAGATTAGACGAGCTTGCGGACGCTTGCAGACGCCCTCAGAGCGCTCGCCGACAACGTCTGTCGTCGTTTCGATCGCCCGCAGCCGCAAAACCAATTAGGTAATGCGTTACAGGCAAAAAATATTCGGCTCCCGCACACGTAGGTACGCTTCGCGGGTTTTCATTAACCCTCTCGGTTTAATTACTTTGGTTTAGACTCGGGGCTAACTCTCCCTCCCTCGCCCAACTCCCCCATTAATCCGCCATCCCCTTTCATTTCCCTCGCCGCTTTTCGCACCATACGATTCATACGATTCGATATTCATCCGCGATATTTATCGATCGCAGTTGGCAAAGGAGCAATCGTCTTCTCGTGCGGATTCTCGCTAACAGGGTATTTTTTTGCGAAATTCCCCGCCGCTCGAGGGCCTGAAACCACGAGCTCGAATTTTCCTGATGTAGGATCGATCAAATCTGGTAGCAGTGGGAAACGGCGTGCATGGCAACTGGAAAATTCTCCGATCGAGGTACAGCGCATAGGTAGCGAAGAAAAAACGATAAATCTGTCGGTATGGTGGATAAAGAGAAATCGTATCCCGATTAGTGGAGTTGCTTTTGTTATCGCGAATCCATCGCCCCGCGGAGTTTGCCCGATGGAACGGGAAAGGAAACTCTCGAGCGAGAAGTTGTTCCTTGACCAAATTTGTTTTCTGCTCCGCTGTTTCTGTTCGCGGGCTTCGTCTTTTCGGCCGGGCGGGTATTTGTTCGGCGAACGTACCGCGAACGATTTAATTAATCCGCGAAAAGCGCACTCCTCGAACGCCGTTACCTCGTGGGGCTGAGCAGTTACGGGCCGAGAAAGGAAAATAATTACCGTTACCATCGTTTCCTGCCTCCTTCCGCGCATTCTCTCGCCGCGTTCCGTTGCGCGCGACCACCTCTTCCTCTCCCTCTTACTGTTAGTCCCTCAACCGCTACTCTCGGCTCCTCTTTGTTCCGCCGCGGTCTGTCCCTCTTGTCGGAAAATTCCAACCAACGTCGGCACTTTCGCAGATTACGTGGCCAAATAACCGTCTCGAAATCGCGAGAACTCCGAGGCAGCCTGTAATCTCGTAACGGTTCCGCTCGCCGGCGATGTTACGGGAAAACCGCATCACCTCAGCTGATCCCTTTGTTTTTTTCACCGCTTCCAACCCCCCCCCCCCCCCTCCCCTCCCCTCGCATTTCGCGCTACGTGAATGGCTTTATTACGTAGCGAGTTAATTCCACTAAAATCGTAATCGGGTTGGCCCGTTCCGATCCGATCAAAACCCGTCGAATTCGTTTCCGTTATGGTTTAATACGTTAATTCGCTATTAGCCTCGGCGCGCGTTAATTAGTTTCGCATTATTACCGTGCATGTAAATCATACAGCCTCGTGGCCCAAGTGAAATTTCCAGGCGATGGAAACACGTTCGGGCCGCGCCGCGAGAATCGATCAGATCACCGTGGCTGGCTGGGTAAAGTCGGATCACGAGATTCCAAAATCGTTGGCGCGTTAACACGTGCCGCAATGCACCGCGACAGCAAAAGGGTGCGGTTCTCCTAAGCCTCCCGTACCCGCGATTTTACCGGGACAACAGACACGCCGGAAACGCTGCTGCCTCTCAACTCCGTAATTCCTGGATGAGTAACGCGCGGCATTCGGTATCTTCGTGTTAGCGTTCCTATCCGGAGACGTAGTGTGTACGCCAGTGCCCGCACGAAATATAACAGTTCTCTTTGGAGGCAGCAGGCTCCGGCGCGGCGGGCCACCACCATCGCCGCAGCCACCGCCACAAAACGCTTGCCGCCAGGCGATACGCCGGTAATGGATTACTTTTAATTAAGTAAACACCCGGATTACGTATCCTCGGTGCACTCTTTCGCGCTCTTCCATTACCGCAATTCACGAGCATGCATTTATCCGTGTCCGGAGTTAAACAGAGAGCGGACCGAATCGTCCAGCCTCGCCTTCGTTTCACTTTTTCCATGGATCCGGCATTTAATGAAAATCAAACTCGTTTTCGATCGGTTTCCCGTGCAACGCCGCGGTCCAGCAGCTTTTTCAATCCTCACGATAAACTTCCTCCGTGTCTATATTTGCCTGCGGATTCCAATAACACCGTGGCCACGATACGTCTGCGTTCGGACGGAGATTATCGGTGACCTATTCGATTACCAGTATGTATTCCGAGCGGTTCCAAGAGCCATCCTCGTATCTACGATGGGATTTCCCTGCCGCTCGGATCGAAAAATCATGCGTCGTCGAATAACCGGAGGCGTGGCATGATAAACCTAACCCAAACTTTGCGCGTTCCATCGAGCACACCTTTCGCCCCGGCAAAGTACTTACACGCAGAGGACGATCGTTTTACAACGACAATCGCCGTTCGCCGAAAGGCTTCCCCGTTTCGACGAATTCTTACCTCGGTCCTGCTATTATGTTGAAAACGTTGCTCAGTCTGCGGAACGTAATAACGCACAAAGATCAAAGCTTTTCCCGCGAGCCGCGAGCCAAGCAAACTTTCTATTAAAGCTTCTTTGAATTTTTATCCAATCCGCGAAAAGGATAATTATCACGGCAATAAGCGTCTGGAATCGTCTTTCCGAAAGTTGAAAAAGCATAACAGCACTTTGGCGATCCTCGGTAGTTTTCCGGAGACCGCTTCGTTTCTCGAGCATTCCTTTTCTCCTTTTGTGGCAAAACAAGCCTTCCCTTCTGCAGACTGTACGCCCGCGAAATGTCCGAGTAATTGTTCTTTTCTGTTGTCCTTTTCCAGTTGCACGATCAAACGTACAGAACGGAAATGCAATTTTCTTGATAGGGCGGCCAGCGGTCCAGGTCCCGGTCCGTGCGCGGCAAAGAATACGGAAGGCACGCAGAGTGATCACAAGATCAGCCTCGCCTAATTACCCGACTAATTAATAATTCTTGCTTCTTCGGCGGCACCACTTTCCCGACACGAATGCAACTTTCGTTGCAGAGTACTTACCGCGCGGCTTTCTGCCCCAGTTACTTTATAATTAATAATTGTATCGGATTTTAATTAAAACCGCGTATTATTCGGTCGGACGAGCAGCGAAGAAAGCTCTTTAATCTGTTTCTTCTGTGGACGCGAAAGGGAGACGCTGGATACCTGGTCTATCGTACCTATGTAGGTACCCGTTGTTTTTCTAGCGACCAGAGCAACGAAATGGAAGAGAGAGAGAGAGAGAGAGACAGAGGCGGTGGTGGACTTGTAATGATAAATAATGCGTACAGAGGCGGACCGGCCAGAGAGTCGTGTCATAAAACCAAGCAGAATATATCCTGCGCCAAAGCACCGAGACGGTGTCGTGCATTAGTCAAGATAAATCTGACCGTAGTTAATTGGACCTACGGACAAACGTTTTTTAAAGGGAAGGAAGGTAATGCCCGGCGACCGACATGGACGCGCGTTTTCGCGTATATTCTCCGGGAGAAAAGCCGTTTCTAACGGCGTCGTTAACGACGCGTCCCAAGTACTCCGATAGCGTATTTTGCGCGATAGTTTTCAATTTATCGCACGACCCGGGGAGAAGCACCGTAGGTACTCTGCGAACAATCGATTCGTTCCGTCCGCGTCGTGCAGCTACACACCTTTATCTCTCACGTTTTACCTAACCCCATGCAATTTCACGTTCGCCGGATTCCCTTGACTTGTCGTTGAGCGAGATTTCCAGATCAGGAAAGCAATTCACTAACCTATCTTTTCGTTTGCTTCCCGAGTTTCCCTGCTTGTCTCCGGGCAGGATTTTCAGCTGCCGGGGCGCCTCAACCTACCCCGAACGCACTGATCCACAAAAGTGTTGCATCGATATCGAACCATTTAATGGCCGGACGTCTGTTCAAGTCGAACGGCAACCCAAGTAATCTCGCAAGACGAGCCGGTTGGATTCCGCTTTGATTCCGCCCTCCCTCTCCCATTCTCCACCCTGCCTCTTTTCCACGTTGAGAACAAGCGAGGAAGCCGGTGTTCTATTTGGCGGTGAAATCTCCGTTCATAATGGCTATTACCGCGGCTGCTAATAGCGGGGGAAACGAAACGCGGCGCGGGTCGAGTGTCAGGAGGTGAGAGGACGCATCGGGGAAGAACTCGAGATTGAAATCGGACGGCAAACAGAGTAGCTACGACATCCAGCCTACCGGAAGCGTGACGCGAAACACGCGTCCACTCGATTCTATTGAAACAACGAGTCAGATTTGTATAATAACTGCATGAAGTGGCGCCATGATTATAATTATAATCTGTTAGCTGTACTGGCGTGCCTCGCGGAGATTGAATTACGTCGGCTTGTTTACGAACAAAAGGATACAACGAGAATTTCGTCCGCGGCACACCTGTGTCGCGAATGATTTTTCCATTACAATAATGGAGTCGGCGGCAGCGGGATTATAACACCGGCACTAACACGCCGGGGAGAAATGCAATTTTTAATCGCGAGCGAGTGCGTGCAAAATAATTTGATCGAATTCGTGCTACGCCGCGGTGTGTTTGTTTAAGGAAATTACCAAGAGATTAAATACGGGACGCGTATCGACCACTGCATGTTGCGCCGAGATTCACAGCGATCGCTTCCCGCGCAACGCCGCCTCGTTTGTCAACGGGATCCGAACATCATTTAATTCTTTTCCCCGGATTCAAAACTCGTGTCACACACGGACAAATATCCCGTCTCCGCTGAACCGCGTGTTTTGCGCCCGTTGAAACTTTGCGCGATCGCTCCTACATAATACAATACATAAACGAGAGATCTCGAGATGTTTTCCTGGCGAAAAGCATCCGCGCCGGTGGACAAGGGGATTAATTTTTCCTGTTTGTTTCGAGCCGACGCGACGCATGCATTTTCACGTTAATTATTCGTAAGCGAACGTTCGCCTGCTCAAAGTGGGGGAAAAAATTATGCAAATTTCACGGGAATGAAGTTGCATTACGCGTCGGCTATTACACACACCTATGAATAATATACCATAACGTCGTGTGGTATAATTGACGAACGATTTACGAGCATTCGCGAAATTGTTGCAAACCAAAACTCTTCACTCTTTGATTGTATTGTAATGCATGGTTGTTGGCCGGATAATTAAATTACACCAGTACTTTGTATAATTCGGATCAATGAAAATCGAGGGCAGAGGAAATTCCGGCGAATCCCATTTCCCGTTCTCCGCTCCTTCGTTCTATTCCGTAACGCGTCTGTGTATCCCAGTGATTTACCTTTTATTCCACTGGTACACACACGCGCATACCTACACAGAGCCGTCTCGCGATTTTAATCGCGAGATTCGTGTTCCTTGCCCCGATTCCAACTTATCACCGGGCCGGATCTATTTTTCCTTCGATTCCAAGGCACCAAACCCCCATTATCTGATCAATCTCTGCTTCCACGATACGTCTTAGTTCTCTGGGTACGATAAATCATGCTCTGGTTTTCGGTGTTTTTCCTTTTCCCAACGCTCGGCCGCTCGGTCGGATCTACTTGGGTCGCGAAACCGAAAGGGACCACTGCCACCGGGGGTAAAAGTTTGCAGCTACTGCTAGTCGTCCAGCATCGGACGTTAAGAGTTCTCCAAGGAGGACGCGAAGAAAAAGAGGGAAGAAAATGAGGGTGAGAGTGTGGTGGGCGAGCGAGCCGAGCCGAGTCCAGTCGAAGCGGCTGCGGCTGCGGCTGTTGGAACAGATCCAGGAGAAAGACTCGGATGAAAGCTCGGCGACGTCCATCGTCCATCGTCCATCGCCCTTTCCATTTATACCGCCACACACCGCTCTCCCATCTCCGCGTCGAGATATCGAAAATAATATCGGGGCTTCTGGGCGGGAAACTGAATTACGGTGTAAGCTCGATACATCGGCGAGATACGATTCAGGAGGAACGACAACGAGGATCCCTCGTTCCTTTCTCTCCGGTCACCTTTCCCCGCCGTTTCCTTTTCCGCGTGCACGCCCCCATATAAGATCCAAGCGAAACAGATAAACCAATAATACCACCATTTCTACGCCGGTTGTTCGAAAATACAGAGCAAGGGAAGACGGCGAGAGGGTCGGCCGATGGCCAGGGTGAGGGAGGGGCGAGAAAGGAGCTGGAAAAAATCAGTTTGTCGTGATTTTCTTGCTGCCGGATCGTCGCGTTATTGCCTTCGGTGATCGCAACGACCGATTCGATTTCCATCGCTGTTCGACCCTCGTAAATCCCCGCGTGGAAATTTCTGACGTCGCTTCCGCGATGGTAAGAGACGCGCGACGCCACGCAACGAGATCCTTTCCCTTCGTTACCTATCTTCAGACCCGGTGTTGAATCCCTCGGCGAATCGTACGAAAGGCCGCGGCGCGAGGCTTTGGAAAGCACGATACATACCTGCTCGGCAGCGGAGCACACTTCGGACGTCGATAATCGAATAAGCTGATACGAACACGTGAATTTACCTTCCATTCTCCTGGGTAATTACGCCGGCCTGCACAAGGGCTGCACGGGGATTCCAGAGCGCGACTGCAATTTGTAATTGCATTTTCTTGGAGGCCGATGGCGGCAGCCCCCACGATCCCTCGTACGCACAGCTAATCTTTTTACGGGCTATCCGGCTTTATTCCGGAGCTGCTTCTCGCATAAAAAACAGAGAGGGGAGGATTACCCAAAGGTCGCTACCTCAGAACGGGAAACTCGGCACGGCACGAGCCAAAACAAAGACTTTCCGATTAAAATTATCGGCTCCCTTTCGCGTTTCAGCAAGAACCGGCAGGATTTACTGCTGCTAAGTCCACTGGCGAGGATCGTTCGGTGACAAAGCGAGGATGGAAGTTTATTACGATCGAATAAATTTTATAAAGCGTAAGTGACTCACGCGACACAACCAACAAACCCGCGGCAGGGTAGGGTGGGGCTAAAAGTCCGGCGGGTAAAAAGTCCCGAATTCAAAATCTCTGTTCCTAAACAATGTATCGAGTTTCGCAGTACAATGTGTAAAAGGCGAGAAGAAACGGAGAATTACACGACGCCTTCGTTATTTTATGTATCGAAAACTAAAAGAAATACGTCGTCTTTATTGTTTTATTATACGAAGTAAACCATCAGTTTAAAAGCGTATCAGCCAAGTGCGTTAAGATTGTATGTTCCTTTAGTAATGTGTGCATGATATTCTTTATTGCTGAATGATAATATTTTCTAACGTATATATCACAGAAACTATAGATGTACCATTTGGGCAAAAAGTCCCTCAGACTGAAAATATATATTTTATTATTTTTACATTAATAATACAACAAGTACACTTTACATTGCCAAACATTTTCTGGTATAACTCAACAAAAAGTAACAGTATCGACAAATGAACTTCGTGAACGTAAAGCATAGTAGTTATAGTTTATACAAAATAACACCAGATATCTCTAGATTGTTAGTACTAAATTTTACATAACTTTATTCGAAAAACGTGACTGTTAGCCCCACCCTACCCTACTGGTCCATATAGATGAACTCGAAATCATTCGGATCGCCAGACTCGAGGCTCGAGGAGTTGGAAAAGAGTCGGAGTCGGAGTTGATGTTCGTTTTGAGACGTCCTCGGAGAGATTCGCGGAGCACCGCGAAATAGGTACATTCCCCATTCTATGCTAGGAATGGAAGGAACGGAAGGAATGGAAGGAATGACGGGGGGAGGGGGGGGGGTGAAAGTGAGTAGGGAACAGGAAGGGGGAAGGAAGCGTGCCGTGAAAGTTTTCTATCGACGTCGTATTAGTGTGCCATAAGACGGAAGATGCGAGCCGGTGATCGCGTGTAAGCAAGGAAAATATTCGGTGGAGTTTCCCGGCGACAAAGTTTCTTTCGCGAAAAGCGGGCAGGCGGGCCCAAGGGGAGGACACGCTCGGCTAGTGCTTCCTCGCGAGAATAGAGGCGCCAAGAGGGTGTATGAGGGTGTACGAGGGAAGAACCGAAGTCCATTGGACCGAGGGGAAAGTTTACAGGAAAATGGAACTATTCGTTCGCGGAAGGGACGGATGGAGTTGGCATACTTGGACGACGAAACGCCATACATAAAATTCTCAAGTTCCAGCACGTAGTTTCACGCGGCACAGGAGAAGCTCGCGCACCTACCCACTGCAAACTAGGGGTGTGCGGGTACCCGACTTTTCGGGCTCGGGTCGGGTCGGGTAAAATCGGGCGGGCTCGGGCGGGGGCCCGGGAGAGACGGGCCTACGGGTAGTCCGACTGTGTCGTGTAGCCCGATTGTGTCGGGTAGACCGATTGTATCGGGTAGCCCGATTGTGTCGGGTAGCCCGATCATTTCGGGTAGCCCGATTATTTCGGGTAATGCGGTGCTTGATAAGTTGATATACGTATTCAGCTTTTTTAAACAACCGAGTACTCGACAAGCATGTACAAAATCTTTACCTATATGAAACTATAGAATAAGAGAATTTTCACGTGAAAAAATAATGCTTCTAACGGATTTATTCAAAATGAACTTAATTCGATAGAACCTGTATATTAATTTTGTGTAAGGTGCATAAGTTGAATTTTTATTTAAGGAGGATTCTCGCGTAACAGCCCCCAAAATGAAGTGATATGTATGATTTAAAAAAAAAACTATTGTTAATAATGCATTAAACTTCCTTTGTTTAATATCGCAGTACTAAATACATGTTTAAAAACGCATATTTTCTGGATGTTTCATAGTATTTAATAAAAATATACAAGCATATGAATATACTTTTTAACGTATTTTTTTTAAATTAGCATGTAAAAAACAAAGTTGTTCCACATTTTCCGGTATTAACTTTGTCCTTGTATTTGTCACGATATTTCCGGAACATGAGAATAAACGCTCGCTTGTTACTTGCGTCGCCGGTATAGCGAGAATATGTCTAGCCGCTAATGCTAGTAACGGGTATCTTTCGTGGTTTAATTTCCACCAATCCATAACGTTTATTTCCCTTGAAATTAATCTTTCAGAAAAATACATTTGTATTTCCCCATTTTTCCGCGAATTAAATGTTTGGGGTTCGTCGTCTGCTGTCCCCAACGTTTTATTAAAAAAATCCAGTAATTTGGATTTTACCCCACCTAATAAACAAATTGTAATATAAAAACGAATTTTGAAATTGGTGAAATTAATAAAGAAACATTGTAAGTACTTATTATTTTAAAAACGTACCATTTTCACGTGTACTTTGCACTTCAGCATTGCTGTGTTCTCCGTTGGTTTGTGGAGTATTTATCTCATTGTGAATTAATGAAACTTTCTCGCTAAATTTTGTACGAATAATATTTTTTTTTTCTACTGATACAAGATGGTCTTTGAATCGTGGGTCCAGAAGCATGGCATACATGTATAATATATTGTGGTGTATAATTGGTTCGAAACGTTTCTGCAAATAAAATTTCATACGTTAGTTTGTATAACGTACTTTTCACTCCTTTGTACAAACTGTTTTGTTTCAAAATTTAAATATATAATTGAAATTACTTTTAATGCGTTCCGAACACTATTGCAAATATCTGTTGTTAATGGATGTTCTGTTGAATGATCCTGAAGTATACTAATCAATGCAAAATACATTGGATAATACTGTGATAGTGTCGGATAAACTTCCCCGCTCATGATTTCTGTGGCATCTTTTATTGGTTCCAGTACGGTTGTTAAACATTCTACAAAATTCCATTCTGCGATGGTTAAATTGTTTGGCATCTTTTCTTCGCAAAGAATCATGTTTAATGCAGTATGTAATAAAATAAATCGTCGGAACATTGCATATGTCGAGTTCCACCTTGTGTCTACTTCTTGCGTTAATTGTAATGGTGCTATATCTGGATTTATTGATTTTTGGATATTCATTAATTTTTCTCTAGCGGTTGTTGATTTTGCGAAAAATGTGACTATGGATTTGCATTTTTTCCTGAGTTCATCGTATTGGTTATAATTTTTCATACCCGACTTAATGGCTAATTGCAAACAATGGGCAAAACAGGGAATTCTTGTCCACTTTTTATACGTGTTGATAGCTTTAACCATGTTACTTCCGTTATCAGTTGTAAAATATGCCGATTTATCTATATCTATGTTCCATGTGTTTAAACAGTTTAGTATTGTGCTTTGTATATATTTGAATGTATGTGATTTCGGTACATGGTGTAAATTTAGCATGTAATGTTTCAGATCAAAATCTTCTGTGATGAAATGAATTGTTAAAGAAATGTAACTTTGTACTGCTCGCGATGTCCAACCATCGGTAGTAAATGCAAACACACTATTGCCTCTTAATGCTGATAACATGAATGAATTAATCAAAATATAATATAAAGAAAAAGAGTATAATTCGGCAATGAAATAATAATAAAAAAAAGTATATTTTATACCTGTGGATAAGTCGTTTTTTATTTTCAGTTTCAACTCTTCGTACAATTTTGGGACTATCACTCGTGAGAAAGTTGTCCGAGAAGGAATCTCGTATTGTGGTTCTGCAATATTTAATAACGAACGAAATCCTACGTCATCGACGATACTATATGGTTGAAAATCCATGCCCATCATGCGTGCAATTCCATTTGTCAATTCTTTTGCTCTACTTGAATTTTTATCTAAGTACGTAATATTGCTAATGATGGGTTCTGCACTGGGTCCCGCTTCGTTTGATCTCGTGCCATTATTGTGTCTTCTGTTATGTATACTTTTAAAATGACGAAGTAAGGAACTAGTGTTTGAATACTTAATTTTAAATCGTTTCAAGCAAATTTTACACTTTGCCCCGGAAGAATCTATTTTCTCAAAGTGTTGCCAAATATCACTTTTCTTGCGAGTTGCCCGCAACACACTTTCGCTTGTATTAGATACGGTGGAAGAGCTTTCCGCATTATTATTATTGTCACTCATGATTTTCACTGAGATGAGTATCTTGCTGTGGCCGCGATTGACTGAAGACTGAGCTTCAAGCATGCAGGGCCGATTCGTTAACTTAAAACTAGTCTAAACATTTAACGTCTTATAGTATCGGTTCGATGGTTCGTGGTGTGACATAGTCGAAGTGCATCGCCGCGTTCAGAGATTTGTTTACCTTAAGATTCTTAAGACTACAGACTTCAGTGCCTTCTTTCAGTTCAGACCTAACACCATATACTAAGTTAGTATTGAATAGATTTCAGAAAAGAACACGTAGTCTATGAATCCACGAATTGAACTTATTCAAGAAAACGAAATATTAAATAATATAACACCAATATAATTTCAAGAAACATGTACTACAATTAGTTAAATAATGACCTAATCGTAAGGGTATTTAAAACGTACATACATATATCGTTTACTGCAGGCTGCTGGGACAATAAATCTCGATAAGTAATCGTGAATGGAAAACCAGGTACGCGATCAATTGTACGTAGTATAATACTTTCCGGATTGCGACTTGAACCCGATTAACATACCCGATACTCGGCTTAATTAGTTTTCGTCCCAACAACAACCGCCTTTTATAAATATACAGAAACATTTTTTATAAACATTTATGAATACAAATAAACAATACCCTCCGAGTTGATACAGGAAATAGACATGCGATGGAACAAGTACACGGACAAAGTCATTACCGAAAAATGTGCAACAGCTTTGTCTTTTACATGCTAATTTAAAAAAAATACGTTAAAAAGTATATTCATATGCTTGTATATTTTTATTAAATACTATGAAACATCCAGAAAATATGCGTTTTTAAACATGTATTTAGTACTGCGATATTAAACAAAGGAAGTTTAATGCATTATTAACAATAGTTTTTTTTTTTAAATCATACATATCACTTCATTTTGGGGGCTGTTACGCGAGAATCCTCCTTAAATAAAAATTCAACTTATGCACCTTACACAAAATTAATATACAGGTTCTATCGAATTAAGTTCATTTTGAATAAATCCGTTAGAAGCATTATTTTTTCACGTGAAAATTCTCTTATTCTATAGTTTCATATAGGTAAAGATTTTTTACATGCTTGTCGAGTACTCGGTTGTTTAAAAAAGCTGAATACGTATATCAACTTATCAAGCACCGCATTACCCGAAATAATCGGGCTACCCGAAATGATCGGGCTAGCCGACACAATCGGGCTACCCGATACAATCGGTCTACCCGACACAATCGGGCTACACGACACAGTCGGACTACCCGTAGGCCCGTCTCTCCCGGGCCCCCGCCCGAGCCCGCCCAACTGTACCCGACCCGACCCGACCGCTCGGGTACCCGACACATTCGATTACCCGCACATCCCTACTGCAAACCTGTAACTTGTTACGTTGCTTCGCTTCTCGGCTACCATGGTCCGTTTTCCTCCGCGTTCGACCACGGCCGACCACCAATTGAAAGCGTTAGCACCGTGTATACATTTCGAGAGGCTTTGGACCGTAATCGTATCGGTGGTGCGGAACACGCGAGGGAAACGCCTTATCGGTGGTGTTACGGCTCATCGATCAGCTCGCGCGTACAGCTCGTGGACCAGCGTTTTTCTTGGCGTTGGCTGGCGCTGCTGGTTGGCGCTGGCTGGCGCGCGAAATTCGAGGGAAAACAGCAGGCAACAGATATGGCAGTCAAGCGACTCCGTAAAAAGGACACGATGCGACGTAGGCATTGTCCAGAGATAGGGGGAACGAGCTTGTACGCTGTGCCGGCTGGAAAAATAACAGCTAGCGAGGACAAATGGCGAAACGAGAAACACGAGGGCAAGAAAAGAAGCAGTGGGAGGTTGGAGTCGTCGTCGTCGCCGCGGTTGTGTGCCATGTGTATGTGCTTGCTGGCGCACACTCCGCCAGTGAAAACGGCTTCCTAGCCGACGCCTCACTGGAGATCCCGCGCACCAACAATGCTCCCGAGTCGTCTCGCTTACGAACTCAGCGAGGAGCATGCTCGTGCTCCGTCATCGGCCAAATATTGCCGTCTCGTGCACCGCGAGAAGAGGAGCCGGGGACGTGGCCGAGACGCGCGTTTCGTGAAATTTCGAAAGCGTCGGTGCGACACACTCCGGGGACAGGTAGCGAGGACTTTATCAAAATTGAAACGCGACACCTTTGTTGGAAACTTACTATCCGTCGGAAGCGTCCAACGAACACAGCCAGGCAGGCAACTCTCTGTGCTCTCCCTTTCTCTCAGCTCCCCAATTCTTAGTTTTCGAGGTTCGCGGCCGAATGAAAGCACGAGTTTAAATATTTCAGACGGTTCGCCGAACGTCGAGGCGGAGATGCCGCGAGTCCGTCGCGAAACAAGTGCCGCCGCAGCGGCTCTACGCGTATAATTTTCAAATCGGGACAGCCTTATTACGGCGAATTTAAGGAAACTGTTGGAGCGAACTCGGGAGGGTGGCAGGGGTAGGGTAAGCGCAGCCAACCAGACCAAGCAGCGCGGTCCTAGGGTAATTAGATGAACCGATGCGAAACTCCGGGGCTATCTGTAATTTTCATCCAACACTACTAATCAGATTAGTAGATTAGTCGAGACTAAATCGGTTAACTCCGCGAAGGCGCAAGATGTAGGTAAATCTGACGATAGAGTCACGCTCGCTTACGGTCCCGGTCCTGTTCCCGCTCGGACCCTCTATCTGTCCCATTTATCTGCCAGGAATAACGAGTCCGCTAATTGCCCCAGCTGCCTGGCCAATCGCCAGAAAATTCCCATCATCTCCGCGGCTCTTAAAGAAGTCGCAAACGGATGTTGCTTCGACTGGTCTTCTACGAAGGCGGGTGAAGAATTCGGCCGGCGAGAACCGAGGAAATCTCAGCGCGGCATCGGCAACTCGAAAAGCCAAGGAGAGACTCCAGCAGCGAGAGAGAACATCCTCCAGAGACGAAAAGTTTCCTCAGATGTTCCCGCGTTGCTGACGAGAAATCGATACTCGACGCGGAGCGGAGCGTAGAGGCTGCCTCGGCTCGGCTCAGCTCGGCCCGTCCCGAACCGTCCCGGCGCGGAGCGGCTAGGTGCGGTATGCCACGCTCTGGCTCGATAAATCGAATCACCGGTACGCGTACGGATTTCAGTTGACGCCCAATTGCGCGTGTAATTATTAATCGTGGCAGTGCAATTATGTCGAGTGTATGCGCGTGAGCCGCCCAGCCAGCCAGCTAGTCAGACAGACAGGCAGACAAACGGACGGATAGATAGATAGACAGGCAGGTAGACAGACAGACAGACAGACAGACAGACAGAGAGGCCACACAGAGAAACGCAGGTTCGTGTATGCGCGGAGAACTATGTTTGGTTCCACGGCACGTTGTTTCGCGAAGTTAGCTCCGTGTCACCGTACACTCTATCTTCCTTCATTCGAGCCCCGTTCCCGGTGCGTTTCTCTTTCCGTCAATGTACCAGAGTAAATATACGCGCGTTTGTCGACCGCGTGGATATATTTGGCTGCGTGTACGTGCGTTGATGCGTATGCACTATGTACGCGGATGCAACCGCGTCATGAACCCACCCCCGCTCTCGAGTAACGCGGCCACCCTTCCCAGCCGAACTACGTCTGTGCTCGATGCACCGACGTGCTTTTCGCCCGAGCGCAAACAGAGCAGAGGTAGAACGGGCTCGCCTCGTTACCGTTGCGTTTCGAGATGTGGTAAAAATCCAGCCGCGATATCTATCCGGCGTTGTTTATAATACCGGAGCTAGCGGCAGCTTAGTCTCTCGCAAAGCTTCCCGATCGAACCGCGTCGATGAACGAAGGGTCGGGTATAGAAGAGAAAACGAATCGGCTCTCTTCCCTGTTACGTAGTGGACGTTCGAGGGCTCCGACTCTCCGCCGAGGGCAACAGTCATTCGAAACCTTAATAGCGTTCGGTAGATTGTGTTTCCTCGCTCTAGACTTTCCATCCTGTTAGAACTATCTCTGGCCGAGCCGGCGAACGCACGAGCACTCTGTATTCGTGTGAGAGCGCTGTGACGCGCGGCCCATAAGGGTAGGGTGGACTGGACAACCGTTAAGGAACCGAGCGTGTAACGATTATTGAACACGGGGATCTCGGTCAAGAGCGTCCGGCTACGGGGCTTTCAGCAACGTTTTAACCGCTTTCGCGAAAGTTCGTTTGAGCTAGCCACGGAACGAGAGTGCCATTATACCGCGGTGCATAATTTCGTGACATTCGCCGTCGTAAAGACGTATCCGACCCGAGGAACAATGGGCGGAGACCGGGGAAGAGCAAAGCTCTCCCGGTCCCTTTTCGTTGCTCGTTTCTGATAGCAGCGGCGGGACGAGCAATCGGTTAAAATATCATAGAAGAAGCGTATATAAAAGTGCATGGAAGACGGGGGATGCAGGAGCGTGTGAGCATCTCGGAAGGATATGTAAACTAGATGCAGAAAAATCCATGGAACGGTGCAGCACGGCGGGCGCAGGCAGAGAAAAGGGGACGTATCCCGAGTGGCAGCCCGGAAGCTTGCAATTGGAAATGCAATTTTGATGGAGTACACGCGTGGAGTGTTCTCCGTGCGCGAAAGTAGCGGGTGAAGACGGCATCATGGATCGGCATGGGTGTCGGTGTCGGCTTCTCGCTTGCGAGCTTCCACCAGCGGCCTTTAGTAGCCGTAGAGGGGTAGATGGGTAGATGGGTAGGGTGGATAGGATGGGAGGTCGCCAGGAGGCCATTAGGTAAAGTAGGTTTTGACTTATGCCGTCGCGCTAGACGGCCGATATATCTCTATAAACTGCTGCATAAAATATAAGAGCGTGCTTTACCGTGTATACATCGGCGCACGCTACCTGTAACCGTCGACTTATGGACCTAAAACTCTATCGGAAGAAGGTGTGTTCCTTCCGAGAGACCCTCTGTTTCGACAGCCCAGCTCCCAGCTTCCTGGCTTGCCTGTCGATTACCTTCGAGGGCCTCTCGACTCTGGTTGGTCAGCAGTCCTCTTACACCCGCGGATTTGTTCCTTTGGAGGAACATGAGCTCCCTATTATTTATGGGCTTGCTATCCTTGCCCAGTTATTCTCTCCTGCTTGTCTACGAATCCGAAGCAACTTTCTTTGATGGCTCGCCATCATTGAATAATTTTAATCTCGACGAAAGATTGGAATCGTAGATGGCTCGTTGTCCGCGTAATATCGGTCGTCCCCAGCAGTCACTGACTCGGAATTATTCTCGCAATCAGCTCCGCCTTGCGTCTCTCGTTCTCTGTAGGTTTCTACGAACCGTTATTAATAAATCGTGCCTTCCGATAGAACACTACAGACATTGTAGCAACGTGTAATCCTTCTGGTAACGGTACAGAGGGCAAGGTGGGTAAGAGGAGCAGCGAGGAGCAGCGAGGAGAAGAGAAGGCGAGCCCGCTTTATCACCGATTCCACGATGTCTGTATTATATCGCGCGGGCGAATTTAATTGCGACGGATATTATCTCTTGCACAAAGGAGGACACCACGAGCCGAGATTCGCGCGAATCTTGTGGTATAAATCATCGCGCCGACTCGCGCGCAATCCCGTTCGCAGTTCCCCCTCTCCCCACCACATTGTTTTCCATTTTACTTTCCCCCGTTAGTCTCATTCAATTCCCGCGCGTCGGCCAAAACTCGATTGCATTATCGATTACGCTCGCGCATACTCATTAAAACTCCCGGATAATTTTAATTGCGTACCACGTAATTGCACCTCGCAAAAGGGCAGCGCGAAAACGCGGGAAAACGCGGGAAAGCGCGACATCTCGTAGACGGCGTCGCGCCGAGTCGAGTCGCGAAGCATCAGAATCACCGTCAAACAATATCCGTGCGGATGTAACCGGTTGGTTCCGCGGGAAATCGAACGTGGTTTCTCGAGGTTGCTCGCCGTGCCACGCCACGCCACGCCGCGCCGCGCCGAGACGTTTAACGCCAATTAACTGTTAATCTAGCGTACGCGCAGCGGAGGGAAGCCGGGAAGCAGTCGAGTTGGCGAGATCTTCGTCGTTGTTCCGCTTCGCGAGAATCCCGCTCCGTCGTCCGGAAACTTTGCTAATTAATCGCCCGCACGGATGCAATAAGCAAATCCATCGACGATCCTCAACGATAATGCTGAAAGATTGCCCGTCGGACGATATTCTTCGCCGGTCCACTGCTGCCGCGCCACCCCAGCCCGATAAATTCGTTGCGCGATATTTAACCAGTACGGGGCAGGATCGGTGGATCGGTGGATCGGTGGATCGTTCGATCGCCATCCAGGACAGTTTGTACGTTCGATTGACGTAAATACCGCGGACAGAGCGGTGGTGCAGGTTGTCCCAGTGGACCGGGCGGGCTTAACGCGCAAACATGTTCCGTTCAGCGTCGAAGCTACGCCATGTAGCTTGTTCTGGCTCATTAGCGGGTACGCATACACGCGTGAAGGATTTACATGCGACCAGTTGTATGTCTCCAGGTCGAACTGCTCTCCAACTAGCGCTCCATCTCCATTTCAGACGGACGCCAGCGGCACCGTTTCCGACGGTTACGGCGACATACATACGTCGCGTCGCGTAGTGTCGTCTACCCACTTATCAATACGTCCGATACTACGAATTTTCGCATCTCGTTAAAACCCACCGTTCCCCTGTGACTAAGAGACGTATCAACCGCCTGCCAACAGCCATCGGAACAGCAGACACGTGTCTGCCTGCGATCGAGTCGCGATTTAGAGATTTAAACTGGCAGCAGGTAGAGGTATGGCGAAATGGGAGAAATGGGCGAGAGCAAAAGCGGTGGCTGTTGAGTCGATTCTCGGAGCCGCGGCCTTTATTAAACCATCGTGTTAATATTTCGCGAACAATGGGAACGGCATGAAAACGCAATCGAATGGTGTGCACGGTAACGACGTTTCCATTATGATTTACCACAATCGAGTGTAACTGTTTAGCAGGCGGGCTATGCGTTATATGCGGTGGCGAATAGTTCAATTAGTGTTCAAATATTTACTCCAATTGTGGCCGGTATCGCGACGTTATACATACTGCAACGCTCTGCGATCACCGTACGGGCCAGACTCCAATCATTTGCGCCGATTACAGAAATTTGGCACGGATAGGACTGATCAAATTCGCAGACGTCTCGCATTATGCGATCGATGGTAACCTGGCTCTAATCTAATGGCAGAACGTACCGTGGCGGTTTTCCCCATCGAAAGCCCGAACCGATCCTCCAGCTCGCTGTTTCGTCGGTCAGAGCACCACCGTAGCAGATAAATTAATTCGGCTGTCGCTTCGAAATTGCATTTCCAAATCGGAGTTTGCCCCAACGTTCTCGGCATCTTTTTGAACGATCGAGGGCGTCGCTCCTGCTCGCGAATCGCACGGGACGACCTCCGTTCTCGACGCGATATTATTCCAAGGATAATGCGCCGACGAGACTGTTTCTCGCCTTCCTGGATAGCAAGCGTGAAAGCGAGATCAAAGCAGCAGCAACGGGAGTAATAGTAGTAGCAATAGTAGACGTAGTAGCGGCAGTAGTAGTAGTAATAGTAGTAGTAGCGGTGCCAGTACCAGCAACGTATATATAGTTTTTCATTTGAATGCAGTTGGCGTATAAAGCACTTTTCGGCAGCTTCCATTGGCTCTCGGTGTTCCGTACGACTCTTAGAACTCCATCCCGCTCTTCTTATATATTCGAGCTACTCTTCCTTCCTCCTTTCTGCCCTCTCGTCGTTCCTCACTCCTCACTCCTCAGCCAGGCTCATTCATTACTACTCTTCTTATTTTCGACAGCGGAACCCACTACCATCTGCGTCGGTCGGTCGGTCGGTCCGTTCGTTCGTCCATCCGTTCGTCCGTGCGTCTCGTCTGGCTATCCCTTCCTTTCTCTCTGGATAACCAGAAGGTTTCCTCTTCAAATGCTGCTCACTTTTCACTCGACATACAAACCCCTTCCTTCCCTGCTCTTTCAACCATTCCCTCCGTTTTCGCTGTTACCACTCCCTTTCCTACTTACTTCATCCTCCTTGGCGGACTCCGGTTTCTTCGTTCGAGTCTCTCCGTCTCCGTCTTGGCCCTCCTTCTTCCTCTAACGTTTCGTCTTCGGTCCAGAGGAGTCTGCTGCTGCTCGCCTGGATCCTCCTCCGACAGCCGCCCAATCTCCATTAGTATAATTGCCAGAGAACTACCCGCATCTTTCGGATGCGGGCTACGAACGGTTTTCGAGGATGTTTCCGCCCCCGTTGCTTCCAACCGGGAGCTACCTATTTATACAGATGCCTCGATCTCGACAACAATCTCGTATTTATCGGCGGCCATATTCTTTTTCGTCTCGCTTCACTTTTACGGCTGGCTGGCTCGGCTTAGCTTCTTACACGCGACACTGCGATTGCGGAGCTCCCATTGCCGAGCCGGATCGACCAGCCGAGATCTACGGTGGCTCCACGTTCCTACGAACGATGAATAGTCTAGGTCTGCAGCACGCGTGTTCGAGCTAATTCGCCGGAGCCAAAGACGGAGGGAGGGAAGCTGCTGGGGCGGGGAAATCAATTTAGAGCCGATGTGTACCGTGATTTTTCAACGGGCGGGAATTTCGTTGGCTCGGTGGACAAATGATCCCTGCGAGGATAAGCGACCGATGCCTGTGGAAAGAAAGGCAACTGGCAGGAAGATACTGGACGGGAGGATGGGGGATGGAGGGTTGGAGGAGACGGCCGCGAGAGTTTTTGGTGGTATAGAAGCACGAGTTGCAGAGGCCAGTCCGCTGCAACTACGGACTACAGACAGAACTTTCACAATATTCCCTCGGCCTGTTAGCCCTCCTATTCGATAAAAGTTGCAGGAATTTATCGCGTGGCCATTTCCAACGGTATTGTAGGAAGCCACGGCTTGGGCCATTGTGCAACCACCGTGTAGCATTCAGTACCGCGGACTGCGACCCAACTACCACTCCCCTGAATGCCCCCATTCAACTCGTCCGTCTGTGTTTTCCTACGTCCTACGCGCCACAGTATCCATCGCAAGCGTCCGCTTACGTTTCCTTCCACGATGAAAACGCGATACGCGGGCTCGACCCTCTGCTTGGCCCAACCCCTCAGAATCATCTTCTTTCGCGTCGTGGCGTCCACGTCCACGTTCACTCTCACCCGTCGCGAGTCGATCGGCTCCGGTGTAGGTATTCTCAGACGAAAAACTTTCCCCGTTTCCTGACTGACAGAGAGCACAACTGAACCACCGGCAGGCGACACGGAAATGAAGGATGAAGGATGAAGGGACATGAATGAAAGACGAGGGGAAGAGCCAATTAGAGGTCACAGACTTCTCCAATTAACGTCGCGAAACGCGACCGTCCAAACTCGGATATCCCACCGCCCTCTGACCGCGCTCCCATTCCCGGCTTCCTTTTGGATTATAATTAGCCAATTTATAACGGTCGAGATTTTGCGCGACTCCCATAGGCAGAACCGAAGAACGTGTGCGACGGGAGGATCGAAATTCGCGGTAAAACGGTGGCCCTTAATGTAGATTAAGAATTGGCTTTGGGAAAGCTTCGACCAAGGGAGTCGCAGGGTCGTACGCTGAACGCGAACTTGAAGGGAAAATAGAAGGTGGACAGAGGCAAACAGATATTCTATCCTCCTTGCCTCCGTGCCGTCGTTTTATCCCAGGAGGATGGTCGCGCAAAGGGCCGTGGAGAGGAGCGATTCTAATCGAATACGATTATGTGCCATCTTTGTCAGCCTCGGTTGGCTTTTAGCTCCGCGCCTTGCCCACAATTTCCAGTTTTCGGGCTCCACCGGGATGCCGTGCACGCCGCGCCACGCCACGCCTCGACGCTTAGCCAGACTCGGTGGACGTTACCTTTCCCTTGGAAAATCTACACCGCAAGCGGGAATAGAAGTAAGAGGATACCCAAGTTTTCGAGGACTAAGGACACTCGAGCTTACTTTGCCGGTTATTCGAAACTAATCTCTCCTCTGCTCCACCTTAACCCTACTTTCCATCTTTTCGATTTTGTCGGGGCTGTTGAGCCGGGCGACGCGCTCGCCGGGAGTTTTTCTGGGTCAAGCGCATTTGCTCGGGCCGCATTACATTTCCAAGTGGCAATATCTTTGTATCGATCTCTCTTGTATACTCGCGGTTTCTTTGCATACGTAAAAGCGTACCCCGGCCAACCACCCGACCGCCAAACCCCTCGGCCGCCAGCTGAAAACTACTCAGGGTTTACGATGGAGACAGCTCGGGAAAAAGTTGTTTCGAGGAAAGGGCTCCTTGGCCGCGTTCGGCCTCCGAACGAACTCGTGGAAATTGGCCGGACGACCCAGGGTTCGTAAGGGGAAGAATGGGCAGGGTCCCGAGCTCGATAAGGGCACCCGTGAGAAACGATGCTTGCCGCTGGATGGCTGGAAACTGGGAACTGGAAACTGTAAACGATCATGCAGATCAGAGGCGAAACGTATTCAATGGCGATTTGGCCGCGGAATCCTAAACCCAAAGGTCCAACATCCGTGTCGAGCAACAGCTATTTAGGCATAACTCGGCTCTCCCCAGCATCAATCCAGGCTGCATCCGAGCCGCTGCATATAAACATGAAGAAGGCTACGATGCAGCGGGCACGCACCTCTAGGCGCCTCAGAGTCCCTGATAGGGTAAATCCGGGAGACGGGATTAGGAGACCTTATTTTTCTTTATTTAGTTTATTTATTCACTTTGGTATTCATTTGCCTTGCTAATCGCCAGTAGATAATTCACTTTTTCTTTGATGTGTTCTTTACATGTTTAGCGTAAAGAAATTAAATATCAATGAATCTGTGGTTGTATTCACTCATAAATAATTTTGTTTCACCCTTTGTTAATTTTCCATGAATAATTATGTGAGTGGTTTCTGCCAACGACGAAAACCATTTCTCCCGGCATCTCGGGGAAGGTGGACAGATGTCATGACTTGAGTTTTCAACCCGATTTACAGTAAATATTGTCTTAAAGCAAATATCGACCAGTTTTTCTGAATCGGCATAAAATTCCGAACATATCGGTTTGTTCTGATAAAATAAGTAATATCTATATTAGTTTTAATAGCCATTTTATATTAGGTCGACCGCGTCTCCCGGATTTACCCTATCTCTGGTCGACTACGTTCGATTTGCACGGTGAATAAAACGGTCGGGGCGCGATCGCGGGTTGGCGAATCGCGAATAATTCCACGGGGGGCGATATCCATCCCCAGGTCTTGGATTTATATCAATCTTTCCGAAAGATTCTCGCCCTCCGGATGGCGGCGACCGTGGACGGTGTCCGAGATATATTCGACGCGAGAACGAGGTCGTAAAAATTCAATAGACTTCTCTGGGCAGTGGATCCTGAGCAGCCTCGGGTCGAGGTTGATTCTCCGCGATAGCCGAGCCGATCGAGCCGGCCAATAGCCGCGCCCGGAGCCGTGTCGCTTCGGAACGATAACTAATATGGCTGAGCCAGCGATCGAGGCGAGACCGGCAGACCTTGCCACGGTATACTTTGATAGCTAACCGAGGCATCTCTCGGTCATATTAAGTAGCCTAACCGCCATCCGAGCACCCTCCACGCGTTGGACCGTCCTCCGCTCGGACCATTTATAGTCGCGGCCACGCGCTGCCACGCGGCGCCACCCTTAAATCCTCGACCTTCTCGGATCGGTCCGCTTCTTCCTTCGCCATCCGACGCGATGGAAACTCGAGAAGCCTTTCGTTTCCCTGCCCTCGCTACAACTCTTGTCGTGCTTCGAGCTTCCACCTTGCAGCTTCGAGCTTCGTGTTCATAGCACTGACGAGTACAGCCTCTCGAACAAAAGCCTTTCAATCTCTTCCGTCGGGCTAGAGCGATAGACGAGAGCGCGGTATCGCTCCCAACTTTCCGCCAACATAGAGTTTGGCAGGCGTCGCGTCGTTTTATACGCGAAACGCCGCCCTCGTTATCCGTTTCGGATTTCCTCCAACACACGGGAAGTGGCTTCTGGATTCGATTATCTTGGTACACGGCAGGCATAAAAGGATAAGGGGCCACCGATTGGGAACAGAAGAAGGGAAAAGGTTGCGCGTGCAAATCGAGAAGCATGGATAATTTTCGTATCGACGCCGACGATGGGATATCATCGGCGTACCTGCGGAGCGGGGCGGAGAACGCGAGAGAGGCGGGACGTCGTTACAGCGTGAAATTAAAGCTAGCTGTTGGACGAGTAACGCAGCAAGTCTGAGAACCGTAACGAGCCACTCCAGCTCTCCCCGACCAACCTTTCTCGCTGAAAGCTTATCGGAACTTGGAGAAATAGGAATGTTCCGTATTTCCCGGATATCACCGGAGCGAACTCGCGATAGATCCACGACGATTTTTTTTCCACCTCGGCTTTTCGACCTCTTCGAGGGAGTTTCCGCGTTTCACTTTGAACCTCTCCGTTCGCCGCTTCGTCCTTCGTCCTTTCTCTCTTTCTCTCCTCTCTCTCGCCCTCTCGGCTCTCCGTCTTCCTCCCACGTTTTCCACGGCACGATTCTGCCTCTTTCATCGTTCGACCATTATTCTAATGAAAATATGATGAGCGTCATTTCACTGACTGATAGCCGTTATTACCGTGCAACGTCCGCCGGCTGTGCAGCCGTTTCCGACGGTGCGCTTTACCTTTGATTTAAATTGCGAACGTTTTCCGTGGCCGCCGTGACTGCAAGAGAGTTTTCCTCTGTCCCTCGCGCCCCTTTCATTTCCTACGATTTTCAGCCCCCGTAGGAACGTAATCGCGCTTGCACAGCTATGCGTAACCAGCACCACTCTGGATTTAGCATGGCGTTGCGAAGAACGGCTGCAACCTCACGAAAGTGCAGGAACGGGAAAGAGGAAGGGGACGGGGGAAGGGAACAACGAAAACACCGAAAGCCACCGGCCTCGCTTTCTGTTCCGCTAACAAGCCGGGAAAATTCGCAGCTTCCGGCCGGATGGTTCGGCCGTTCTGAGATTTCAGCGGGTTTGTTCCTGGATGTCGCGTTGAACGCACGGTCGACGAGGTCTTTTCCTGAGGGTCCTGCTGGAATTTTATCCACTTACGATCCGCCGTCCAGGCGATCGGATACACTGGTTTCTCGTTTGCTGGGGTATCGGGCGAGTTACGGAACAACTACGTTTTTAACGCGTGGCAACGAGGGAAACCGCGAGACGGATGGAAAAGTTTAGCTTTTTCCTTTGGCGTGACCGTGACTCGAACAAGTCGAGCGGACAATTCTATATTCTTGGTACGAGTCTCGGGGGATAGAAAAGGTTTCCGGCTTGCTTCTCGTAACAGAATAAGATCGACGCGAGTAGGGGGACGTCCGCGACGCGGCGGTTCCATTTGCAGAAACTTCTCGTCTACTTAATGCAATATATCTCCTTGTCTGGGAAAATATTCACCCCTGACGGGGACCAATGAAATGCTTGATAATTTATACGCACACAGGGAAGGAGATTTGTTGGTAAACGACCAGATGAAAGTTTGGATAAATGAACGGGCGAACGATCGCGGTATCGCGAAACACCCCTATCAAGCATTTATAGTAGCGCCGATTTACAAACGCGCGTCAGTAGTCGGCAGTTTAAAAAATTCAGCCGCTCGCCGAAACGCACGGCCCGGTCGGATACAACCGTAATTTCGACCTCAAAGAGAGAACGTTCTCGGCCTTTTATTACGGTGAACCAATCATTTTTTCGTGAGTCGCGGGTAGAAGCAACGAGAAGCGCTGGTAAAACGGGAATGGAAGAAAAACGAAAGAAGAAATATCGCCGGGGAATTGCATCCCGTTCATTCCTCGGGGCTTACGCGTTTCTCGAATGAAATTCGCCGTGGCTTCTTCGTCGTTCCGAAACAGCGCTAAGTAGGTTTTTCATGTTTACGCAATAATCCAGGCTGGCCTATAGCTGCGCCGCATCATTAGCTTTATTCGATATCCCATCTCCGTTTCCATCTTTCGGCTGCGTCGTCCCCTTTGAGAAAGTCAGAGGGGAAAACGGGCAGAGCGCTGAGTGGAAGAGGGATGCAACTCGTTGCATTTGCAATTAATAAATCGTAATTACTATGCGGAATCGTTGTTTGCGCACGAGTATCCGGGTTTATTTGTTTGGAGAGAGGGAAAAGTTCCTTAACGAGTATCTACAAAGGTAGCCTCCTCCCCCTTTGTAACTTGCCTTTTTTTCCCCCAAGAAAGGGGAAAGACTCGAGTACCGTTGCTCGTAATTGTAGGAGAGAAGAAACAATTTCGACCCTTAGCCTCTGGCTGAGAAGGGATGGGGAGGAAGGAGGCGGGGCGCGGGATGAGAAAAAGAAATTGCGTCGATTGGTAGTTCCGTAGGGTCGTAGGGACGATTCGAAGGAAATGCTCGTGTGAAAGGGAGAGGAGAGAGAATGTAGGGGTAAGGAAAGCCGGTCCACGGGCGAAGATGGTCGAATGGCCCCTCTTGACGAATCTCTTCGACTCGACTCCAAAGAAATTAGTATTCGTCCTTTTCGGTCTTCGTGATTCAATCTACCAGCTAAATCGAGTTGCCGAGCCTGACGTAACACGCGCCCCGAGAATTAGTCCCCGGCTCGGATTTCCCTTCTCTCTTTGCGGCAATGCGGCCTCGTCTCCCGCAATCTCGCGTCGCTTCCGTCCGCTTTCCTTTCCCTCCGCGTTTCCAAAGGAATCGTCCCGGCACTTTTATATCGCCCGTTATCGCTCGTTATCCGTTGTAGGAATATTTGGACATCTTGCGATCCCTCGGGACACTTGGAGCCGCCAATGAAACGTTTCAGCCGTAATTCCGTCGATTCGCGTCCGATCACGATGCCCGTTATAACTGTTCGGCAAACGTTCCCGCAAAAAAGACCATCCGCACTCGAACGACGCGACGCGGCGGTCCGCTTTAATTAATTTCGAAATTACCACTCGCCAGCCGGCACCGTAACACCGATTCATCCCACCTCCTCGATACGGCCGCCGCGCCGATCCCCGAGATTCGTTTACGCTGCCAACAACTCTGTATGCGCGGAGGTATTTCGCGAAATATATAACCTCGAAATTAGAAACGGTAGTGAACGGGACGAGCCGGGCCTGCAATTCCGAAAGCTCGATACGCGATAGCCAGTTGTCATTAATTTACATCGCTGCCGGGAATTATATTCACGGCCCGACAGAGGAGCCCCGCGCGCGCAAAAATGGACGCGCATCGGTTAAACGACGCGTCTCGTATCAAAATATCAATTATCGATCGCGGTTCGGCCACTTGGACACCGAATTCACCGCCGCTATATCGCTTTTTCCTAGGTATTCAACTGACTCGGCGCGTGCGCGACCGCCCACTAAAATTTTCATACGACTTTCGTCGTGGTTTCACAACGCACAACGATTAACGCTCCGAAATTCATTTAAAAATCGCCACGATCACTACCCCTTGTGCTCTTTATACTTCTTACACTTCCTTGCCGGGCTTAATTCCCAGGAAAAGTGGATTTTCCGCTCGATTGAGATCGCCTTCCACGTACGAGAATGCAGAACCACTGACGTGTCTCCGGTCTTTCCCTTTTATCCCCCACAGACGAGGCGCACCCGCCCTTTCCCGCCCCCCTCGCTCGATGCCACCACCATCTTTTGTCGACGGAATTTCATATTTATCTCGGCCTGTCGATGCCGCGCGCGTGTCCGGACTCGAACGTAGCAGAAACGACGTCCTCCAGCAAGGAGAGACCGGGGGCAAAGAGGACGCCCAGCGAGAGCTAGAGACGTTTGCCTTTGTCTCGGGATTTTCTTGCGAGAGACGTAAACCCGTCAGTGCTCGCCGCGAGAGATTAGAAGAGCAAGGACCGGCAGATAACGCTTTCCTCTGCCAGTTCGACGTGGTCGGGGGAGACGGATTGCCTCTTCCGGAAACAAAGTTTCCCTTTACCGATTTCTCTTCTCCACTTCACTCCGCTCCACGCCACGCCACGCCACTCCACTCACTCTCGCAGCTCGACTTGTCGCGGCTCCCCCCCCCCCCCCCTCCTCCTCCTGCCGCTCTGCGTGGCTTTAGCGCCCTAATTCCCGTGAACTTTCCGTTTATAGGTAGCTCGACTAACCGATCGGTCCATGTCGGGCGAGGCTGCGAGCGAGCGCGTTTAGTACGTGCTTTTCATAACGCGAAAATAACCGGGGACGATGGAACGGGCGGAAAAAGAAGCACGGCTACAAGGCAGCCGGTCATTAGAATTCCCCCGGCGGACCCTCTTAGCCGAGTCACGGTTCGGAGGCACTTTAATCTTCGACTCCCGACAACTTAACCTCGCGTTTAAGCACTCTTTCGGACGAAAGCGGCACGTGCAACTCCGGATAAAAGACATTCACTGACCATTTAATATTCAAGGGATCGAAACTAGCTCTCCACGTTCTTGTCGCGTCCAATGAAAGCGCACGTGACGTCTAAATGCTATGAGAGCGCAACTTGTGCATAGGTCGCTCGGTTGCAGCTTTGCTTCACTCCGCTGCCGCTCTGCGAGGCAGATGCTTGCGAATGGCCGAATAGTCTGTGAATAAATACGCCGCCGAGCTTTCCTCCTTCCATTATTATCTATAAAGAGACTCCGCGAGAGAATCCTCAGTTATGGTCTAGAGTCTAGAGAATATCCAATTAAGACTCCGCTCGAACCACGCGAGGACGATCCTTGTATCGCGGGCCCTCTGCTCCGTGGCAATTATCGTTATCGCATTAGCCCAAGTGGCATGGAATTCCGCCGAGGCGACAAAAATCACAGGCTACGTTTCGTCCGGGGTGTGGGGAATTTCCAGCGTATTCCAAGCACCGGCGGCGGCGTCACGTCGATGTCGCGCCACGCCGCATGGCAATCGTTCCACTCATGAAACCGGATAGCGTCTACCAAAAATACCGGCGTAATGGCGAGACCGAAACCTACCGGAAGCGTGGAAAAATTCAAGAAGTTCTGCCTCCAACGTGCCTTCGTGGGAAAAATCGAAGAGGTCGGCGAATCGCTGGAAATGGAGCATGAAATCGTAAAACCACTCCGCGGAGGTTGCGGAAAATGGTTGTTCGCCGAGGGGACGAGTAGTCCGCCGCCTCGCGTCGAGTTGCCAGGTGGACGGGGTTGTCGAGGATGGTTAGTATCTTGAATGGAGGAAATCGTGGCACACCGGCCGAATATCATCGACTTGAATAAGGGACGGGCGCGTGCTACGCCACGGTAGTTTCTGAAAGGCCATAGGGGCCTCGAAAGCATCTCTCGGCCACCTTTCCACCTTCTCCTTCTACCCGTTTCACCTCGTATCCATCCTTTCCGCCTCGTACATCCACGGATCCACGCGCTCAGCCAACGGACCAAACATCCATTGTTAAATGCCGCATTATACCGCGATAACCCTGAAAAGGTTCGATTTGTCCGATCCAAGGCGCATCCCTCCCGCCCGGACACAACGGGCTCTCGACCTAACTCCCTTTCCTTTATCGTTTTCCATTATCCACTGCTGCTATTATAGGACCGCCCTCGTCCTAGCCGAGTGTCGATTTCTCCATGGCCAGCGATTTCTTCCACGCGGACCAGGCGGACTAGAAAGCGATGATATAGCGGTGATACCAAACGGGCAACCGTGCCACGCTTTGCAAGCATCCTTTATCGAGCTTTGCTTGCTGGCTGCACCACCATCTCGGCGAACCTTCCACGAATTCTTTGAGCGAATCAAGAAGCCACAGGTTGCCCGGAATCAAACGAGACGAAGGCGATGGCGACGACGACGACGACGACGAAGAACGACGAACGACGACTCTGCTGCTGGCCACTTCATCACCAACATCTTTGGCTTTCCACGGAGAGGTTTCAATGTCGGCTTGCGGAACGTAGTCGCCAGAGAGATTGGGAAGGGTAGAGCGAAGAGAGAGAGAGAGAGAGAGAGAGGGGGGGGGAGGTGCCTCGGGCTGGGTAACTTGTAACAGCAGCGAGAAAGTTAGATTGCTGAAATAGTTGGCGGCGTTCTTATCTCTGTGTCGCGGCGACGCGATGCGATGCGACGGCTCGTCGTTGAAAAAAGGGACCGTGGGGTAGAGGGTTCACGAGCGGCAGCAGAAGAAAAGACGTGCGACGGAGTTACGGTGGCAAGCCCATGGGCGAAAATTCGCAGCTAATTTATGTGCCAATTAATTGGTAATTAAGGGTCCGGTTTTTCAGACGAATTAAACTCTCTGGCTCGACCGCTTCGATACAGCGACGAAGCAGTTGGCTGGACGAAGAAAAGGAACACACACACACACACACACACTCGTTGGGTTGGCCGCGCAGAAGTTGACTCTTCTCTTCTCGACTTAAAGTCTCCCTTCGTTCGGTTCGTGCCGCTACGTCATGGTAGGAGAGCAGCGGTCGCTGCAAAACGTTCACTACCCCCCCGCCCCCCCCCCCCCGCCGTACAAAACTTTCAGCTCCGCTTTTTCATCCCGGATCAGCTTTTAATCGCGGCTTTCTCCTTGCGAGGATATATAGATCACGCAGACTTTCGGGGTTCGTCGATACTTTTTCTTTGCCTCGTTTCGTTAATCTCCGCCTTCTCCTCCTCCTCCTCCTCCTCCTCCTTCACCCACCTTCTTTTTTTTATCCATTCTTCATCTTCTCCTTCGGGATTTTCGACGTCTACGGGGAAAAAACGAGCTCCGTCTCGTTATCCTCACCTCACTGACCGGCGCTAGCAATTACACGAACACTCGTACGAGCTCGTGTTCCGCCTGCAACTTTTCGTCGTCGCTTCGCTTCGCACCGCTTAAGAACACCGAATGAAATGCTGAGATATCAGGAAGGATAATGACGGGGAAGCAACCAGTGGAGGTGGCGAGGCTGAGAGGAGACCAGGCACGAGCAAAAAAGAGTTTCTTGTTCGAAGCGGGCAAGCTGTTGGTTCTTCTCCTTGGAAAAGAGTAAATGTTGACCGTTCAGCACCCCAGGGCTACTACATTGGCCGCCGTTCTCCCCTGTCCTCGAGCAGAGCTCCCTGTCTTTCCTCGTGATCTTACGGTAACAGTCGAAACCCTAATCGCTAATTACGGCCGCGGTACGATCGCTCTGAAGCGGTCTGAAGCGCTCTCAGAGCTCTCGAGAAACCCACGCCACGTCGACGAGCCGAGACTCCCCTAGGTCGAAAGATTCCTTGTTTGGCTGGGTCTGGATCGAAGCTCGAATTAAGACCGTTGAGACTCCAGCAAACTTTCGCGTTAGATTCTTCCCGCGGGGAAACCGAGCAAAGAACAAGAAACAGCTGTTTTCTTTGGAATTTTTCTCTCGCGTTGAAAAAAAAAAAAGAAAAGACCGTCGGCCAAGGAGTCTAAAGAAGAGGGTGGAAAGAAAACAAAGCTACCGGAAGACAAGTTTCCAGTTCCCAGTCTTCAGCCAGCTACGACTCGTTAATTAAGCATTCAACTCGGCCCCGGAGAGTATTGGCAACTGGAATCTTCCGTTTCGCGTGGTGCTCCGAACGAGTTGAGTTTCCGGGAGTTTAAGGAGTCCGAAATAAGGACGAGATTGGAGGAGGGCCGCCCTCCCGACGCGACGCCGACGGATCCTCCAGCGCTCCGAAAGGTTTCGAAACGTAGTCGAGCAGAGCATCGAGGAGTCTCGAGACTGGCTAGCAAGTTTTTCAATAATGAACGATACGAACGTCAAGTGTCCAGCAGTTTTTCAACCGCCCCGCTCGTTTCGCTCATTTGCGCGCGACAGCTAAGCTTCTTCTCCTCCCTCGTGGATTCCGTTGGCCTGTTTGCCGGCGCAGGTCTGAAAGAATTATTTCGTGGGAATTTCACGAGCGAGAGACACAGCAACAAAGTTTTGCCGTTTCGGTGCCGGGCGTAACTCCAAGTAGATAGTTGCCTGCCGTAGCGCCGAGCTACGGGAACCGAAGATGCCACTTAGCCCTCGTGCAAATTTAATTTCCGCTTGCCGCGGGACTCGAAATTAGGCTAATGCTTACAGGGGGACTATATGCCCTTTATGGAGACCAGCGGCATCGTGCTTCGCATCCGACAAAATCATGCGCAGGCTCCCGTGGCTTCTCCAACGCGCAACCGTCCGATGGAAAATTCATTCGAAACATCCAATCAAGTATCCAGCGTCTGCTTCAACAGCGGATATTTTGCAAAATCCAAATTCAAATACTACTAGCCTCGTTCTCCAAATACAATCCGAATCGCCAATCATTCGGCACAATTAAGAAAACCGCTTGGACAATTGAGAAGGAAGTTAAACGTCGCCGGTGGTATCGCTACAACAACTCATCGCCGAGGAACGGAAAAACCGTCGGCATTTCCATGTAGCTACCTACTTAGATATGATAGGGACGTTCCCGTGTAGATAATAGGGATTAAAAAAACGTGGGGTATTTTTCTTTCTATTAGCCACTCGCACGGCAAGTGTCCTCGCGAACAAGGAAATTAGTATTCCAATGGGGAGTCGGTATCGTTATCCGATCTCGCGGCGCGGCGAGGCGAGGCGGGGCGGGCCAACCGTCGATGCTATCTTCTCCGTTCGAGGAAATCTTTAGCGTCTGCGGTATTCCTTGTTTCCTCGCGTAAAGTTTTACGATACGACGCGCGAAAATAGTAAATTCCCGTTGGATATTCCCGCGAGCGGGGCAGGCCGCGGCGGAGGAGAAGCTCGAGCGGAAACGATTTCCCGAGCGTTCGATGTATCGATGGTAGGTTGTGGTTGCGAGGCACGTAGCAGACGTTAACAGGAATAGCGAATCTTGGGGCAATGCGCGCAATCCTATCGATATTCCAGTAATTTCCACGCATCCCCTAATTCGCCTTCAGCATTCCCGAGCACACAGCGAGACATTTGCCCGCGACAGGAGCACTCGCGTGCCCGCTGGCTCGAGCGTTTCACCAGAGAACCGCCCGAAGAATACGGCCGGGGCGTTGAACTTTTATGGGAATCGAAAGGAGAGAAACGAAATTACAAGCAGCCAGAGGGTGGAGGATTAAACGTTGACGGGGGTCAGACGTAAGCGCGGCAGCTTGGACTTGGTCTGGAGTATACAGGCCGCCAACGATTATCGATTGTTCCGCCAGTCTCCCGTGTAATTTTAACCGCATTTACCGTTGTTACGTTGTTACGTTATTGCATCATTACATGCTTCGATTAATCGCATTAGCCGAATGCGGCTTTAATACCAGCTCGCAAGCATTTATCGTGCCGAGGCGTTCGATAACGAACCCGCGTATGGCTAACGTTCGAGAGTGTGCCGTCGAAATATTTGGCCAAGCCCATTGCCAGGCTCGCTCCATTTGCTAAACGAAGTCTGTCCAAGGATCGCCCTTGAGCGTGGCCGGCGTATTTTTCAACCGCTCGAATTAAACACGCCGCTGTTTATTCGATCGGTAGAGAAAAATTCGTCCCGCTATGAAGCTGCTGCGAAAACAACCGAACAAATATCGGCTGGTGGACGGAGGAGCTCGGTTATGAAAGGTCAAAGCTGCCGATATGCCACCGGAATTTTCTGCACTTTAATCGTGCTAAAATATCACAGTTAGTTTGTCATGGGGACATCAAATTGAAAATGCAAACACACGCACGGTAACTGATTCAACTGAATCTGTAACATTTTTCTTAAAAAAAAAAACATTTAATTTCAACTGAAAAAGGAGGAATATGTACAACGTTCAATCGTATCTAGCGATGGATGTATGTAACGCAAACGGGAAAGTTGTCGGAGGTAGAAAAAGCTTAGCTGGCGACAAGCTGGGCGATCTAGTTTGTCCGTTGCGATTGGTAATCATCCAAAGTGGTTGCGATTCTAATTCGCGGCGATCCCGCGTCGGAAAGTTCGCCCCGCTTTTAATTAGGCAACTCTGGACCACTCGAGAAGGTCCGGTGTCGACCAAAGCAGAAATCCAACCGGACGGCTTATCGAGAGATTCGAAATATTCGACTGACGACGATTATATGAGTGACTGGGCGATAAATCGATGACTATGCGTCGAACCTCGGGGCGTTAATTATTGTCGCGGAATAGTTGATGCTCGCGGCGCAAAAAGACACCGTTGCTGCTGATTGTCAGAGGGATCAGAGAGAGAGAGAGAGGGGGGGGGGGAAGAGGGAGAGAGAGAGAGACGGAGGAATTGGTTGGACGGCTCGGGTGCGCGTATTATTGCACCTGTGGGAAACCGCACACCTGACTGAATCAACTTTATAACAAATAAACTGAAATCACCGGCGAATTTGAGAGATTCAGCCGAGTATCCGTGATTCGATGGGAAGCGAATGGCAACGGGATTGACGCGAAATAGACGGGAATGGCGGTTTAAAAGAGAAAAAGGAGAAGTATATGAAGAAAAGGAGAAAATACTCTCGGATGAATTTCAAGCGTGGAATCGCGAGTGTGGAAACTTGTCGAGTTTCGGCAGGCAGGGAAAAAGGAGCGGCCACGACGCCGACGCCGACGCCGACACGACGTGACGGATGGGAGGGAGTGGAAGTGGAAGTGGAAGAGGAAAAGAGAGAAGGAAAGCGTGAAAAGGAAAAGCTCCACTCGCCGCGAACGGTTCTTTCTCTTTTTCCACGGGGGGAAGAATACGAGAAATTGCGAGCAAAAATATCCGCGAGGCAAAGTTGGAATCGAATTAAAAAGCTGGCCAAGCCAATTAAGGCGTTTCGCGAAAGTTTAAGAGATTCTTCCCGGGAAGGAGCGAGCTCTCTCTCTCCTGGTGTGCTGCGGGCGGCCGCTTTTTTTTCTATTACGTCGCCTTCCGCCTGGTCGCCGAACTGGGCGCCATTAAGCTGTTCGCTCTTCCGTATAAATAGGAAGAGAGAAAAAGAGATCGCCCCGTCGGACCAGAGCACGGTAGAAGAAAGGCTTCGTTTAATTTCAACAAAATTTAGCTCGTTATCTCGCCGCGTCGTTCGCGGGTCGCTGAGAATTTCGATAATTTGTTTTGCTACGCTTCCGAGGCCGTACGTTACGTTCGCTCGTTCGTTCCTTCGATTCTGCGCCGCCACTTGTTTCGTCTTCCGCAGTTCTACACCTATTCTAGTACAGTGTTCCGGTGCCGCGAACGGTGTCTTAATCGCAACCAGCAAACTCGGTCGCTCGAGTCAACGACAAATGGCGGCTGCTTGTGCCGCCAGGACGAGGCTGCTACGGCTTCTATGGCTGCCGTGGCAGCTGTTCCAACTAGAAAGCTTTCGTTAAATATTGAATTTCGACCAAGTCGTTAGCCTCGATAAGGTTAATAGCTGGCGGATCGTGTCGGCCGTTGCATCGCAACTCCCTAGGGAAACGACTTGTTAGCGGAGCAAGCACTTGCCTCCTCGATCGCGAGCACGGGAATTTTCCAGCGACAGAAATGTTTCCCCTACGAAGGGGCCCTAGAGGTTGGTTGAAGAGAAACATCAGAACTGGGTACATACCTTCGTAGACTTTGAGCTGCGCCTCGGATGACACCGCGTCGCCAACTCCATTCTCGGCTAGACACTCGTAGGCGGTGTTGTCGCGAGTCGGCCTCACTGGTTCGATCCGCAGTAAAGCTCCGTTTTCATAGTTTTGCACCAGGTACCGTGACTGAGACTCTGCGGCATAACACGAAACATTCAGCGGAACCGGCAGGAATAAAATGCCGTTGCGCAGGATTGGAAAAGCGGCACGGAACGCGAATGCCCGGCGTTCAATCGAAATTTCACGTGTTCGCGCGGTCAACTTTGTTACGCGGGCTGTTGTCTCCCCTTTCGCTGGATTAGCGAATCCGGCGGGCTAGAGTCGGCTCGAAATCCGCAACAATCGCGTCCGCGCCCGGGCTGTGGATAAAAACGACCACTCGCCGTTAACCGTCGCGCTGAAAGTGTCCACCGGTTAATCGGGCCGCGCACCCTCCCCGAATAAATTCCGATTTCGATTTCTGCTTCACGGATGCGCATTCGTATTCGGGCGAAGCCGAAGCTCGGCCGACCGAGGCCCGCGCAGCGATCGCGGCAAGATTCCCGATCCTCGAGCAGACGACCGAATCGTGCGCTAACCGGATATCGGTTTGCCAAACCGTGCGAGACGAACAACGGCGAGCAAACACGCGACGCCTCAGTTTACGCCCGAGAGAGCGGAGGCGACGCGACGCCGACGGCCGGGATAATCGAATCCCTCTCGGGAGAATTGCGGCGACTACTTTGCCGGAGTATATCGCGAGCAGCCCCGAGAAACGCGACGACGGCGGCGATCCGTTTCGTCCAGTTTCCGAAACTCTTGAACCCGGACTCGCACGTACTCTTGGCAATCTTGCCAACAGCCGGCGCGCTGGCGCTTCCGGTACGGGCCAGCTAGATCTTTAGTTCCGAAGAAACGACGAGAATCGACGCGCCACGTCCGCGTCGTTGCGGGAACGCCAGCCAGACACGGAGCCCAACATCGGGCAACAAGTCCAACTTTCGCGCCATTTCAATCCTCGTTGGACCTCCAGGGTTGGTTAGCCCTCTGTTGAGGAACATTTATAGCGACCTATCGTTGCTTTCTTTACGATCAACCGACAAGGTAAGCAGACAGCGCGCCTGGTCGAAAGAGCAGAAACTTTGGAAAGTGGACAGGCTGCAAAGGGAAGAAGGAGCGAAAAGCGAAAAGTGAAAACTTACGGGAAACTCTCTTTCCGTTCTTCCTCCAGTGGATCTGGGGCGGCGGCGCACCCTCCGCCGTGCAGTAGAAGCTCGCTATTCCTCCTGCCTTCACCTGCTGCGATTGCGGCCTCACCAAGATCGTCGGTGGACCTGCCAACACAAGATCAAGGGAAACCTTTGATTAGAGTCGGATCGATCCTTTGGACCCTCCCGGGAACCACCGTTGCTCCCTGACTTAATAATAAACGACACAGGGACAGAGAGAGAGAGAGAGAGAGAGAGAGAGAGAGAGAGATTTCTCGATAGCTGACAACCTCTCCGAAAGAACTCTCTAGAAGGAGTGGTTAAATTATGTGACGCATATACAGTATTCCCAGATAAATCGCAGGACAAGAGAGAGGGGGCGAGGGAGTAAAATCGGCGTTCGATTTACGATCGTAAAATTGTGTACGTGTCAGCGAGGAGGTTTCGTACGGATATGATGTCCAAAAAGATACGAAAAATGAAAAAAAAAAAAACGTTGCCCCGATTATTCGCAGATTGAGCAGGATAGTGGGTTGTGTAAACTAGAGCGAAATTTGCAACGGTGAGAAATGAATCGACGCTCGATTAGATCGGATACGACGGATACATGTCGCGCATATAGGGGAGGGTTGTCGATATCGTACCACTTAAGACATTTTACGTTATATTTCATATTTGGTACTAATTTCAACGCAAATGACTGTTGGATATTGTAGCTTGATCTTTTAGGCACCTACTATTATACGCTTAACCTTTTGTTCAGAACAAATTAATTTTTTATTAATCGTTTTGTCACATACTGTGAAAGGTACGATTTAGGCAACCGGGCTCCTAAGTCGTACCTCCACTAAAAATAGTATCAATAACAAATAGAGTAGAAAATATTGAACATAAAGTAATGATTATTATATAGTTATACATATACATATGTGTATGGATCACACAGAGGCCATAATAACCTATGAATATGATACATGTACATAAACTATATAACATACGAGTTGTTAAATCCTACTGGTACGATTTAGGAAACATGGTCAATTTATTTATAAATATCAATTTAAACTTTATAATGAATGTAATATGGACTTAAAATTAATGTAAAATATTCTACATTAAACCCGCTTTTAGAAAAATACAAGAATACAGGTCAAAATTGCATTGTTTGATTATTATCAGCTAAAATAAACTAGTAAAAAGTTTCATCAAACATACCTGATTTTTTAAAATGTTTATAGCACGCACAAAATAGGGTGTAAGTTCAAAAGGTTTTGTTTCTATTTCATATGTCGCATTTACTTGATATTTTTATCATCAGATGTTGTTCATATTCATTAATTACTGACAAATTGATGAGGTACGATTTAGGTGACCAGTACGATATTGGCAACTCTCCCCTACATATGAACATACATATTTACGTACCTATACACAGGTATATATGTACCTATCACGTACACATACACAGGTATATATTGTCTACGTCTAGAGTGTAGAAAGCCGCGGATACGAATTAGCCGATTTAATCCCGACGAGAGTTCCAAGTTGACTCGGTTACGACGGTTTTACCCAGGAATAAAGAGGCGCTTGTTACAAGACGGATGGACATGCCTTGTTCCTTTGTTGGATCGTGGCTAGTTTCTGCTGGTCCGCCCCTGGTGAACCAGCACCCGCCACGCCCCACCGGAAACAGGACCGGACCAAGAGCCGTGCTATCTGGAGCGAGACTACCGGCCAAGCACTAAATTGGTCCCGAAACTTTGCGATCGTACGGATCGTTTATGGCCACTCTTCCATGGACCAGCGACCCGAACCAGTGCCAGTCCGCTGGCCGGTTTTTCGCCCCTCGCACGGCCACCGAATTCCCAATCGGAAACGAATGTTATCACCGACGAATGGCCGCGAGACGCGGCATACGGAGGAGGACCAAGAAAACAGTTATCGCTAGTTTCACCTATACGTTCAGAGGTTCAGACCGCGCTCCCTCTGATCGTTTGATTACTAAAACTACCCTGTACGTCCAGGGTCATGGATATTCATTCCGCGTTCGAGCGACTCGCGATCGATGGCCGAGGGCCTCGTAATAACAGGTTCGTGGTCGAATGCGGTTAAATGGAAGCGCGTCGAGTTGGACATCATACGCGATGAAAAAAAATAATCGCGGGATCGCAGGGAGGTAGGGGATTAACGGCGGTAGGGAGGACGATATCGAAAAGGCACGGATCGATGTTGAAGGGAGAAGCCGCGATGGCAGGAAAATTCGTGCGGAGGGGTACGTGAACGCGCTAATCTATCGGCTGTGCAGGGAAACTAGGATGCACGGGGCCGCGTCGCGTTGCGCCGCGCCGGGTCGAGGGGGGCGGGGGGGGGGGGGGGGGAAGGGCGGGTGGGACGCAATTTAAGGTAAATATTATTCCATCGGCGAACCGTCGATAATTTTTGATCGAATCGCTCGTTGGAGATTATTGCTATCCGAGGGGGTCGCATTGTGGCTGTGCCGAGCGCGCGACGATTATCATGCCGAAATAGTCCGTAACAGGTGCATTAATCGAGCACGCTCGCGGCATGCGCGACGACCGATGGATTTTTAAATATTCCAAACGCTCCGGGCGGCGATTCCACGGGATAACAACTCGCCACGGCGTAAAACGGATTTAATAAAGTTGCCGCGCCGGCTATCCAGCGGCAGTTCTTATCTCCCCGGGCTTCCGCGGTGCAGAGTTCCGCCCGACGAGAACGAAATCCCCGAAAAATCCCGGAGACTTTGCTCGGCTTTGAAAAATGATCTTAACGGGTGAAAGGGCTGTCGGTAGTTTGGAGGCTTCCGGGGTGGGTCGCGCGCAATTTCTCCGCCGAAATTCCATCCACCTCTAGCTGGACGTGCATTTATTTAGAAGAGGGCTGCGCAGCGCATCAAAAGCACCTGCCGCGCCACGGCTGCCCAATGATAATTTATGATCGAATATTAAAGAGCCGCCCGATAAACAGCCGCGACCTCCAACCCCGCCTCTAAATCCCACCCACCGCTCTGGCCTTCCTTTCGCTTCGCAACCATACAGGAGGCTGGCTGGCTACATTGTTCGATCGACGAGCCGTGTACATATGTACGTACACACACTCCGGCGAATAAAGTCAACAGTGTCGTCAGTGCCCTGTAGAATAGCCCGGCCGTAAGAGTTTAACGAAACGCCTGCGACCGAGTTTAGAGGTAGGCTCGATATTTGCCTTTCGTTTCTTTTCGTTGCGTTCCCTTCCCTTCTTCCCTTTCCCCTCCCGTCCATTCCGTTGGATTGCGTTGCGGTAGCGGACTGTACCTACCGTATTCAGGACGGAAGTGCAGTTTGCGAATCGCGGATCGATTCGAAACAAGTTCTCTCGACTTTTCGCTTTGAAACGCGATCGTCCGCTGCCCCCTTCCCGCTCCCCCCCTCCCCGCCCCCCCACGCGTTTCCGTTGAATCCTGTAGAGTTGGAAACGCGGTCGAATGGGATAGGTCAGCACCGTTGCTGCTAGGAACGCGACAAGCTTCGGTAACTGCGTTTCGGTAGTTCCCGCCGAGTGCCGCGACCTCGTTGATCGCGCGAAATCGTGAAATATCTGCAAGACGTCTGCATACATATGTATCTGCTCGCCCCATCGCTGACACGGAAAACAGGGTAGAGATGGTACGGACCCTGAGAAGTTAGTAAGAGCGAAGGATTGCGGCGCGTGCCGCGTAATAATGCACCGAGCCGTAGCTCGTGCTTAAAGTTTATACGGTGGCCGAACGTTGAGCGCGCCCGAAGTGAATGGATATGCGAGCCGAGCTAGCCGTGGCTGCTGGCGCAGAGCTACGCGAGAAAGAGCGGCGCGTCATCGGAGCAATTCTGCACGGGCATCGATTGTAAACACCGCGACAGTTTACGTACGAGAGATGGATTTTCATGGAGGGAAAAGAGGAGGGACGAGAACGATAGATAGTGGATGGGAGCTGGCAGCGGGTCTGCGGTGGCGGTGGCGGCGCGTCCACTTGGAGTGTACATTACGAAGGGGGCAGGTTTATCGTAAATAATTGCGCGGACCTTATTCGCATTTTAGCCTATCGAAATCCGGTGGCGATCCGGCCGTGCTTCTCGCGCGTTTCGGACCTCTCGGCTGCGGGAGCAGGGTAAATATTAATTTAAACGGATTTCCAAGCAACCCCTCGGTCCGCGTATCAACGGGAGGGCAGCGGCTCGCGCTAGCAGGCTCCAACTTCGTTTCGCTTTACGAAAGGTCCGCCGCGTTTTCTGCTCGCTTGTACGGGCACAATGCTCCAACAATGGGGAATAGAATTCGGCAGTGCGGATTAAATAATGAAAATTTCCCGCTGTCCTCCGGCCAACCGTGAAATTGAATTTATATGTGGAGGGACCGTTATTGGCGTTTAAGTATTATTGCTTGCTCGCTTGTTTTTTTGGTATGCCGCTGTGTTTCCCCTACTTATCCATCATCGTCATCCGTTTAATGCGCGTTTCACACTAGCTGCTGCGGCCGTCGCTCGCGGCTGCCGCCGGCTGTTTCTCAATCACACACAGGCGGCGGTTGTTGCAGTCAGCAAAGGACAAAGCCGATCGATCTGTCTACCTAGCCGTTTTATTTATATTCGCGATGAACATGCAAAAGAGACTGCTTGTATCGTATTATGAAGAGAATGCGAGGAAAAGAAATTTGGCATTTTTTTTGGCTGCTTTTTTCATGATGATCTTGGCGTTTTATCATTCTCGATTCCCAGAACGTAGCACTGAGCATTACGGATACTGCTGACACTTTTTAAATGATTTTATTCAGCTTCGATCCTATGTTTGTTTGTTTGTTTGTTTGATGTATGTATCGTTCAAATCTGGCAACTCAAATTTAACCCACTTCCAACTATCCAATTGTCTTGAAACTTTGCAGGCGTGCGTAGTTTGGATGACAATACAATATTTGAAAAAAAAAAAAAAAAAAAATAACTCCGAGCGGGTGAAAAAATTACCCAGTCATCGATACATATAAACTATAACCACAAATCCAAACGACTTGAAATCAGCCACTCGCGTTCTTTACGAATACGGTAAAAAAGCCGCTGCGCGTTCGGGTCGCTAGTCGCATCGCGATTTGAAATTAAATAAAAGATATATCTAAAGAAGTCTGAGCTGTGAAATGTAAATCCATAAACACTAAAAACTAGAAAATTAAAAATATATAAAAAAAAATTTATGTTAAACGATTTTATAAAAAATGCACTAAAAACTAAAAAAATAATTATTTTCTTGTACTGCAATATCGATGGTGTTTTTACTTTAAATAAAATCGTGGAGCAGGGTATCTCACAACAAATTCATTTCGACGCTTGATGCTGTATTAACTAGATTCATATTCTGTTTGGCGCAGTGTGAGTCAAATGGTAAAAATACATAAGAAACGCATAGGAAGAATAAAATGAGCCGAGGGGAGGCGTAGTGAGTGAGAGCCTCCTTTAGGCCAGATTCACACTATCGGTCCGGTCACGGTCCGGTCTCGATCAAATTCACATCCCTGAACGTCAACACTCGCCCGGTTTGATAGTGTGGGCGCTCACGGATGTGATTTTGATCGAGACCGGAACGTGACCGGACCGATAGTGTGAATCTGGCTTTATTCTTCCCGGTCCCGATTCGCTTCGGACTAAAAAGATCGACGAGTTAACGGAACCGGCGAGAAAATAGCCAGCTTCTGCGAACGGGGACGACTGGTTTCTACCCCGTGCATAAATAATTCGCGCTTGCAAAAATAGGCGTCGTACAGGAAGATATAAACGACTGAAGAGTATGGCAGCGACACGGTTCTCGATTCGGATCGAGCTGAAAATAGCTGACCCTCCCGTTGTGCTTACTTTTTTAAGTACAGGTATCGATGGCTGGCGAATAAGTGGAATTCGGTCGAATTTAATGGAATTTTGACGCTGCACACGCGCCAGTCGGCAGATATACCAATGGTGTATACCATACTGTGTAATAAGTAAACGTCGCGATAGACAGGAATCTTCGATGCAGCTATTTCCAGACTTTGCAGTTCATATAATCCGGTGCGGTGGCTTGCTGACGGTTGCGTTTAATCCAATCCCGAGATTTCTAACGCCAACCCCGATAATAGGATCGCGCGATACCGACACGCCACCGCTGGATAATCGGAATTTATTCTTCTTTAGAATTCAGTCGAAACCAACTTGCAACTTTGTCTCAGCGTCTGACTACTACCGTCTCACCTTCCTTATCCCAGCCTCGCAGACGCCCCCACCCTAACACCTTCTCATCGGCGTTGCTCTCTTTATTTCGCGAAGAAGGTAACGCTCGGAAGAAGGTGGCCAGCGCCTCCGTTGAGCAATCGCGATCTGTCTGTCGCGGATTATTCGCTGCTCGCGTTTCTTTAACGAGATAAGTAACACAAAACCACCGAGCGCCGCAGACAAGGAGCGAAAATACGATTCTCGGGAGGATGCGACGAAAGGCGACGTAACGCGACACAAACAAGAACTCGTTATTCCTGTCCTCCCCTTGCATCTCTTTTCACCAGTTGCTTGGATTCAGTCCCGTTGCGGTGGCGGTCGCGGAAGAGCGTAAAAAGCTTTCCAGAGCCGGCGACAAGGCAGCCGTTACTCACAATGATTTTTATCCAGAGGAAGGTCGGCCGGTTGGTGAATCGATCGTCTTTGACTCTATCGATTTCAAGTTCGTGATGGGAGGGAAAGGAAGGAAGAACCGCGCGCGTGTACCTTTGATTGCGTGTAGGTGCCTACTGTGCTGTGCGGCACGGTTTCGATACGGTATGCAAAGCGACTGCGTTTAACCAACTTCTCGGCGAGAATTTCCATTAGTCTGGATGGTCTGGATGGTTTAGGCGGGTCGAGGACAATGGCAAGGATACACGCGATTGGTGGCTGGGCTGTTTCGGGAGAAGCGGGGATCGAGCCGCCGCGTCGCGTCGCGTCGAACGAATCGGAATCAACGCGTCTGGTAGCGCGGATAATTCAATTTGAATATGGATGCGCGTACCATACCATCGTCAGCGAGGAAAATCCGTGAGACGCCGCTCCCGGTGTCGATCCCGCGATTATTTACGATTTACGCGGCTCGCGCCCACTTGTCACCTTTCGCGACGCGTACGCGCCTCGTGAATCACCGCTCGACACTCCTCCCTCGAATGTTAATAGCTCGACTAGCATCGCGATTAGCTCGATAAGGTTTTTCACTTGAGAGTTAGGGAGCCGAGTCGAAGCCACGGCACCGGGATCGCATCGCGGCAATCTCTCTCGGTTTTAAGAGGGTCTCCACGAGTCTATAACGATGAGCGGGACGACGCGACCGGGAACGCCACAGGGCCTGTGCTAAATTTATGCAAATATATGCCGGCAATATTCTAAATAAGTAGCTTCCCCAGCCGAACCTCGTACATCTAGCGCCCACCGTCCCGATATCTCCACGCTCTCCTGCCTGTAAATTCCACCGAACAACCAACCAACCAACCAACCAACCAACCAACCAACCAACCACTTTGCCTCGACGACTATGAAACGACGACGAGGATGAGGACGAGGACGTTTCGATGACTCCTCGTGGCCAATATCCAAACGGCAGTCGTTGAACGTCGTCGACGAGCAGCAAAGTGAATTTTGAACGAATAGAAAAGCTCTCGGCCACTCGACTCGCCTGGCTTTGAAATTTTAATTTCAAATAACGGGACGGCATTCGAGCCGCGGGAACGCGCGTACCAAGCGAAGCCGCGGCAGCCAAGAGACACATCCGAAGGGCACTTTCGCATCCCGTTTTTAGCTGAGCCAGCTAAGTCCGACGGAGCGGTGCCGGCGGCAGCGGCAGCCGCTCCTAACTGGCTTTTAACGTTAACAGTGCTTTCAGAGCCATTTAAACGGCATTTACGAAACAGAGAAGAACGCAAAACTTTACTACGCTCCGAGCTCGCGATCTTTTTACTTTGCCCGGCCGCGATACCCGGCAAATTAAATCCACCGGGGACCGACCGAGTTTATTTCCACGTTCCATCGAGAGTACTTTGCGCGTTCCCCCCTCGCGACGAAATTTCGTAAATCCGGGGGCCATCGCGCGACATTCTCCACAGGGCAAGAAGGGGGCCGGTGATTTAACGCGGCCGCGAAGGAGAAGAAGCGAACGCTGAGCCACGTCGGAAAGGCGGTCTTACCAATGAACAGAGGAACAAGGGGGATCCGCGAGCATAGATTAGGTGGGTTCCGCGTGGTAGGCGGTAGGTGACACGCCACCCTAATCAGCACTCGGGCTCTTAACGCGGTTAATTGCGCTTCAATTAACAGCTCCTACCGGCGTGACTTTCTCGCTCTCGGTCCGCGAAACTTTTGCAATCGTCGGCCACAGCGTGCAATTAGCCAGCGAGATCTCGCGCGCATTAAGGAGTCCCGTAAAAACCGCGCCAAGATGCAGCTAGGAAAATTACGCCGAGATAAAGTCCAAGTTATACCGTCGTTAGAGAATGACGGACTCTGCTGCCATCGTACGCCTCATCTCAACCTCGGCGAATATTTCCCCCGTTCTTTAACAATTACGCGGTAAGAGGGTTTTGCAAGGCATAATGTCGTTTCGATAGCCGGTCAGAGAAATGGGTGAGTACCTAGCACATACATATATCGCTTCTTCGACTTTTCTCCTCCCTCTCTCTTTCTCGTGTCCCTGCGGGTGCTCGGTTCATCTTCGTTAAGAGGCTGATCCCCGCGGCGTAAAAGAGTGCTGGAAGGGCAGACGCGAGTTGTAAAGTGTAAGGGAAAGAAAGAGAAGCTAGCCGTAGAAACTGGATTCCGAGGTGGCCGCGATCTTGGTCGATATCGAGCGGTCGTGGTCGGCGGTCGCGGACGAAGAACGGTCCACGAATAAATCACGGAATCAATTCCGATAGGTAGCCGGTGCCCCATAAATAAAATGCTCTAGATATCGTAGATCGGTCGCGGCGCGCCGGCCGAGGTCGGTACATGGAAGAAGGGGGGGGGGGGGGGGAGGGGAAACAAATGACAGCGCATAAGCGGACAGAAATGTTGGAAAGTTGGTCGGTGCTAGGGTCGACACGGGTTGCGCGCGCGATATTTGAAATTCAAAGCGTGCCGGGGCTTGCAGAGCCAGTCCGATAAGAGCCTCGGAGACCCGCTGCAAAAATACACATTAGCGGATTTGAAATTTAGATCCGGCGCCGGTCATCCAGGCGAAATTGAGTACCGGCCCTCGAAAACAGGCCGATTTACGGCGGTTTACTGCGACTCTAACGAGGCCCTCGAAACCAACCGCGGAAACATAGATTTACGCGGCTACGCGAAAGAAACTGCTTCAGACGCTTTCGTCCCTCTTTTTCCCTTAACCCTTTACGTCTCAGCCATCTCCTCATCTGCTCTTTTCCTTGGTCGAGCTTTCGACAAATCCACAACGCGATCGTCGGGACTTTTCCACGCCACACACACTCACACACACGCACGCACGCCCACGCATACGCACTGGGAAGTTGTAACGCGCGTCACTTACTCGTACTTACTTGTCATGTACGTGATGTACTGCGAGTCGCTGATGTTTCCTGAAAGAAGCTCGTTGAGTCGAGTCGTGGCGCATCGTAGCGCATCGTCGCGGAGGACGCTTCGCGGGCCTCGAAGCGTTCCCCCACGCAACACTCAAGCCCGCACGAAAACTCAGATCCCTGTTTTCTATCCAGAGACCTGCGACGTTTCTACGAGCCGCGGCGAACACAGTCGCGAGAGGATACAGAATAATCGCATACGAGTCCCGATCGGCAGCCGATCGTTATCTCGGTGGTCGGCCACGGTTGTCGTCCCCAGTAGCTGCCTCGCGTGCAGAAATATTCGAGACATTCGAAATATTCATACGCGTAAACGCGGCTAATGAAAGCTTTCTGAAGAGCGGAAAACAGCGAGAGGAAATTGCACGCGTACGTTTACTCCTCGCACACGCTCGCTCGTAAAACGTTCGAAAGACTGGTCGTCGCCTCGAGCTCGCGATGTTTTCACGTTAAATATTTATTATTCGTTTCTCTGTGCGAGAGCGAGCACACGCGCGCGCCTTTGTTATTCCTCCGAGTTCCCATTTTCATCTTTTATATTTTTTATCACGCGGGAACGTATGAATCGCTAATTTCGCGATCTCGTATTCAAAGTGATCTGCCTGGTACCGCGCCGTGTACGGCTCGGAGATTCTTACTTAAAGATCCGCAACACCGGGTTCCGTTTGCCAACGTTTCCAACGCATCGCGTAGTATGTAAATTAACTGGCAGGGGAGGGAAATCTTGGCCGTTAACTGGCGGCATAATAACGCAGCCAGGCTATCGGCGTTCCTGTTCTATCTCCGGCTCGTCGCCGGATCCCCTGTGCTGGGGAACGCGCTAGCTACGCGCCGAATACCCTTTTAACCGTTCCGATCTTTCTCCTCTGACGTCGATCTATTAGTTAAATGTTTCACCGATTTTTTTTCTTCGCTCGAGATAGAGCAGCTCCTCGATAACTCTCGGATCGAGGCCGCGCACCCTCGACATTTATCTCCGCGAGCAGCCAGCCATGCATCTTCTCGCCTTTGAAAAATTCCTCGGCCTGGCTGGTTGTCTCCGACTGGAGGCCCCCCCCCCCCCCCCCCCCCCCCATAGGACACGCATTTCCACGGGGAAACCAGCCAAAGCGGAGTTTCAACTTTAACCACAGAGACACGCGCCTCTTATAATTAGTCGCCTAACGTACAGCGACGTTAAATTAATGCCTCCGCGTGGCACACCGCAAGCGAATTTTCCTATGCGGTGACTTGCTCGATCTAATAGGGGATGAAGCACCGCCTGGGCCAAGGGTTGTATCAGCCGCCTTGCAGCGGGCGAAAGCAGAGATGGGCAAAGAATTATTTCAAATAAGAAATTGGTTTCGAATAAAAGACAAAAATTTTATTCGAGGCTTATCAAATAAGAACAACCCAGATTTATTTTTATTTCAAATAAAAATAAGCCAGAGTTACTTTTATTTGAAACGTCACAAATAATTTCTTTTGTTTGACGTGAATTTATCCGACGGCCACAAATAATTTTTTTGTTTGACGGGAATATATCCGACGGCCAAATTAAATATTTAGTAACTCTGGCTTATTTTTATTTGAAATAAAACTAATTTTGGGTTATTTTTATTTGATGACTAATAAAGATAAAGTCTCTTTCATTTGATACGTTATTTAAATACTTTTTTATTTAAATAATGCCCATCTCTGGGCGAAAGAGGACTCGATTTTCAACGAGTAAAATCGCATCTCGGTAATTGCGACCGGCCAAGCGAGTACGGCTAAGGGTGGTTGAAAGAAAGAGCCCAGCAACTGCAAGTAGATGTCCAAGCAGATCCACGGTATGACCGCCATGCGGCATTACCGTGAAAGCACGCCGACAACGTAGTCGGCGATCCGCGCATATCATAGCTGACCTATATACTAGCCACGGCGAGCGTGCCAAAGAGAGAGATTCGTATCGTAATCGCGATCAGGGTTGGCGCGGGCGGATGCGAGTGCGCTACTTTCACGCGGCCCAACGATTTCAACGCTAGACGAAAGCATCGATTCGCTTCGTTTGCGTTTGCCGACCCTCCTACACCTCTCTGCGCGTACGCTCGACCCTATTTGTTTTTCATCCGAATCCACCAGGCACCCCTGTCTATCGAATTTCACACCGTTGCGGTCCAAGCGAACGGTCAACGTGTGCTCTCTTCTCTCCTCCACGTTCCCTCCCAACGAGCGACCAGCTTTCAAGAAACCGAAACGCGAATGAAGCAAAAGCACACGCGTACGACCGGACGGCGGCAGAGGGGCTGGGTTAATCTACGAGTTAAAAGGACCCAGGCCGCCGGGCCGGATCGAACCGATCGCTTTTAAACGATACGGAATAATTCACGAGAAACTGCCAACGCGGGCACGTTACGATTCGTCGGGGTATTCGCGGCAATAATTGATAGCAGTCTCGCGCAGAGCGTAAATAAAAGTTGGGGAAACGCGGGGATCGATCGATGCTAACACCGGGGCAAAAGAGAACTACGTGAAATTTTTATCATCGCCCGTTCGCCGGAATCTTTCGTCCTCCATGGCGCGGCTTATCACGGCAACGTTTCAACGAAATTTCCACGTAAAAGGGAGGCCGATTACGCGGCCACTAAACGCCTAGAGCGAAGAAGTGAAGAAACGAAGAAGGCGGTGGACGCTTCGCGCGGCGGAAAGAAACGAGCTCGATTAAATTTCGGCGCAGTTCGGCCGAAACTAAATGCTGGGTCAGGAAAAAGAGGTGAATCGATAGCTTCGACCCCGATTAATTTCGGGGAGTCGCGGCCCTGTGCCGGGGATCACGTTTAACGTTCCAACGTCCCAACGTTCGGACGTTTGGTTGCGGCTGGACGCGTTCAAGAGGACGGATTTCTCATGGGGATCCTGATCTACGACATCGGCGTGGCCAATCCAGACACGAAGCAGAGAAGCCTGCACGAATTCGTGACCCCGTCACACTACTACTACTACTACTACGATCAAAGTGCAACGAAAGATTGACCAACCATCGTGTCTGCTTGTGCCCGCGACTGGCATAGTCTCCTCAGAAGCAGCCCCACAGCGAAGGAAACATTTTTTCCGAGTGGATCTGTAGGTTGCCGTAGGGGAGACCGGGGCAGGTTGTAACACGGGGTAAATTGTAACATAAGTAAAATCTTTTGAACGACAAATCTGGTAACCCGCAGAATAAACAGAATAAAATCAGAATTAACCGATTACATAGGAAACCGCGAGAGGATGAAAGAACGAGCACTAAGTTTAAGTTTAAGTTTGAATGAATATATTTGTATTTAAATAAGTAAAACAGATGTGTTACAATTTACCCCGGACTGGGGCACATTGTAACAAAGATTCAGATTTGTTTAAGATGATGCTACATGTCTAAGTGTCCAAGATTTTGTCACGTACCTACTTTCACGCAATCAGTTCATCACATATGTATGCAGTAAATCACGCAAATTATTTACTGATTGAGGAAAACACTTTCGAGAAAAAACTATGAACACTTTTTTTGTTACAATCTGCCCCGGTCTCCCGTATATACACCATTGTGAAAACAATAGGCATATCTGTTGAGCGTGAAGGGCCGGGCGGGCCGATCAGAGTGTCGTCGTCTCGGAAACGAAGCCTGCGAGTGGGTGGCGGAGGGATGGAGATTTCAATAGTGGATGCCGCGGCAGTGTCGTCGTCGGCAGTTCCGTAGCTGGAATGGCCTAAGAGGGCGGAATTGATTAAATAATTGGCCCCTTAGATCGGGGGCTAGTTTCAGGAATGAATACGCTGGCTCCCGGCCAAGGCTCGTTCGTGCTGTCGAGGCCCGGCAGGAGGAAGGGTGGACGAAGGGCGGAAAGGGGTTGAAAACCACTCCTTCGCACGAAGTACTTGGCGCAACCACCACGAGGAACACCGTTACGTTAGGTGGATCGACCGAACCCGCCACACAGATCGACTACGAGTCCCGTTTGCCCTCCCTCCCCAGGGCGACGAGCCCCGCGTGGCCGGACGACACCCAGCTCTCCACCATTATACCTTTTAATTCTTTCCCGGCCCGTATCTGACCTGCCAGTGCCACGTCATCGAACGTATTTCACCGCCTCGACGAGCCGCGTTAATTAACGTACCTTTATGCGAGCCGGTTCGATCGTAGTTTTTGCTATCGCGAAAAACGCCCACTCGGCTCGCACGTCCCACGATAACGGCCAACGGTCCAGTTTAAAGCGGTCCTGCGAATTTCCCCCCCCCCGTTTCCCATCGTTCGTTTATCTAGCCCCGACGAGATACGTGGCCCGGCTGGCGTTTCGTCCATGTATCGCGTCGGTGCGTCACGATACGGAATAGGCATTTCCCAACCTTTTCCCTCCTTCCGAACGGTCCAAGCCCCAACGTAAGGAACGAACGCCCACCGGTTTTCTTTGCCCCCGTCGCGTCGCATCGGATGCAATACAGCCTCCTTCCTTCCCCTAAGCAATAAGTAGACGCGGTAATTTTACTGGGCTGCCGGGCACCCGTTAACACCCCCCGACACGCGTTAAAGACCCCTAGACTTGGCGTGTTGGCTCTTCGAGAAACTCGTTTCGCTTGATAGGAAGCGTGCGATTAAAGCGACTACTGGCTGCGTTGCTATACTAATTAGAGCTCGGTTTCCATGACGCGTTGCACAGCTCGTGCGGTTCGACGTTGATGTACGAACTTGAATCGGGCTCGTCGACGAAACAATTCCGCAACTGCAAATCGATTATCGTTTAACACAATTACCAACGTACTTGCCGCCGTATTACAGCCCCGATACGATCATCATAACCCGGAACGACACGTATCGTTTTCGGCGCCGTTCGACGCCGAGGAACGGAGGACGAAGCGAGACGATACGTAGCTAGGCGAAGCGTTTCCGTAGGTCTTTCTATCTGAAGGGACATAAATACCCGTCGGGTTTTTCGGATTTATATATCGCGCGTATCAGCAATCTCATTTGCATGGAAAATTTACTGTGCGCGACGCACCCTTTTCTCTCGCGATTTCGGACGCTTACACAAGCGAGCGTGGCTGATCGCGCGCGAGTCAAACTCACTAACAAAACGACGGGAGAAAGGGGGCGAGGGTGAACGAGAGAGAGAGAGAGGGAGAGAAAGCAGACGGATTGAGAAATGGAGGAAAAAGGAAGAGCGACGTTCCGAAGGTATAGCCGGTCGATATATGTAACCCCCAACTAAGCTGTGCTATTGATAAATGATATTCTAGTCTCGCGAATGAAATATTATCGCCTCCTCCACCGTCGCGCGATCTCGCCGTGAATAGCCTTTCGCTCCGGTCTAGGAGGATACTCAAACTCCACTCATGACCGATCCACTGGAATTCGTCTCTCTCCAAAGTCAGAGACAATTAATGGGCCATCGCGATCGTGTATAGGGTAAATCCGGGAGACGCGGTCGGGCCGGAGACTTGGTCGAGTCGCTATATCTCATACTCTATACGTAAAAACGCGTTAAAGTGCAGACCAATTACTTCTCTAGAAGCCAAACAGTTGAATGAATAGCGTCATTTCGCTTCCTTCTGTGTTTTCTTAGATTTGTAGGCTATGAAAGGTAAATTGAGGTTACATTTCACCTCTTTTGTCAAACAGCGGTGTGCAGAATCGTATTTAAAATATACTTCTAGGTTTATTTTCGTTTAATGTTTGAGATAATAAGATAGTAGAGGTATTGAGGGACAATGCAGCCAAAGTATTTGGCCATATTAACTCTTCCTCTCAAAGCTAAAGAGAAGACCATCTCTCGCTGCAGAAAGGTGAGATGGTCGAGTTATGATTTTTTTTTATTATTTTTATTTATTTTTTATGTTTTATTATTATTTTATTATTATCTTTGTTCATTTAGTTTATTTATTCACCCTTGTATTCATTTGTCTTGCTAATTGCCAGTAGGTAGTTCACTTTTTCTTTGGTGTGTTCTTTACTTGTTTAGGGTAAACAAATTAAATATTAATGAATCTGTAGTTGCAGGGTGAAAGCACTAGTAGTCGACCACCCTCTAGTAATCGACCACTTTTATTGTTTTGCTTAAAGAAATAAGTACTTAAATAAAGCATTTATTAAATGACAATTTTATATTATATTTCGAATTTCTTACTTTAAAATACGACAAAAAGCGCTCTTCATAGGTAAAAAAAAAAATGCTTTTAAAGTGATTTGTAAATTAATTTTGATTTTACATGTGCCATTGCTGTTTTCCAATACGAGAATTATAAATGCGCTTTGAATATAAACGACAAATGTAATTCAGTTCTATACATTTTTTACTGGAAAATGATGCTATTTCACTGAAAAAGCATCAATAATTTTATATGCGCTTACAAAATTAAAAAGAAATGGGATAATTGATTTATTTCTGGGAGGTCGGTAACTGGACCATCATTCCCTTTAAATTTTTAACAGTCGATCACAGTGGTCGACTTCTGAAGCTAACTGCATTCACAATGAACGCTAAAAGTCGACCACGTGTTAACTACAATTTATCTTATTAAAATTTTGATAGTTTTAAAAAGAACATATTTTAATTACGCATTATTCCTGTGATTATTAATTATATACCGTTGCTGCACATTATATTTAAAAATAAATTTTAGTTTCTAATGCGCACATAACCTATTTTGAATTTCACATTAAAAAAAGGTGGTCGACTACTAGCCATCAACACAAATCACAATCGCGCATTCCCACACGTTGAAAGAGAAAGGAGAAGTCGCAACTGTTGGGCGAGTGTGGAATCGAGACAGCCTCTGCGTGGAAATCGTAGAAATCCGGTTGATTAAAGGCTTCTGGGTTAGGTAAGAAGTTATCTCGTGGGAAAGATTATCGAAGAATCGCGGAGACGAGACGACGCGAACGAGTCCGAAGAAATATCGCGTGCACGGACAAATATACGGATTGGAGAAGCACAGTGGGGCGGAATAGGTCGAACCGTTCGAGTAATTCCCTTTTACGATTCTCTCGGCCCATTCTACGGCTGGGTAATGCTCGAGGTGCACGGCGAAAGAGAAACATAAGCGGTAGGGAAAGAGGACCAAACGAGCTGAATCGGGGGAAAAGAAATCCGGGAGGAAGGCAAACCGGGCGGAGATGGAGAGGGGGAAACCGTCTCGTCTCGTCTCGTCTTCGCCGGTGCGAGTACGAGTGCAACCGGAGCTGCAAAAACTGTTCGGGATTTTTACTCAAGTTTTATGATTTAAATCGCACACTCTGCAATATTCTCTCCGTTCCCCTCTTCCCTTCACCTTGGGCTGGCAGGACGGCAGGAGGCAGGAGAGCAAGAGGTGCAATCCAGTCAGCAGTGGATCTTACGCTTTACTTTTATGGTTGTGCGCGAGGCGCGTCGCGTCGCATCGCGTCGCGTCCTGCGATCGTTCCCGGAAATGCGCTCAGATTTCTATCCGTTGTCTACTTTATTCCGCGAAATTAACCACCGCGCGATCTCGTCGTTGCGAAAGATACCGAAAGCCACCATGCGATCACTTCAAACTCTGGCAAACGATTCCCATCCTCTCGTATCTGTCTGGAAAAAGACATTGCAGTCTCCAGGCGAGCGGGGGCAGCGCCGCGCCGAGCGTACCTCCGCGTACCTCCTATCTGGCACTCGTGATATGCACACGACCAAGATACGTGTGCACGTTTCGCGGCGGTTGGCTCGCGGTGAACCACGCGCTATGGTCAGAACGGCGTAATAACGAGAAAGCATAAATTGACAATTTGTCCCGGAGTATTGGTTCGTCCGACATTTAGCCAGGTCAAACGTAATAATTGGTATTCCCTGTCAAGATTCTCTCTCTCTCTCCCTATTCCCCTACTCGTACCTCGCATACAGGCCTCCACCAACTTCTCATACACTACGCAACAGTCGACGCGACGCATTATTGCTTCGTGTTCGCTACGTTCCTATTCGCCCCAGACACTCGGAGAGGGCAATCAGGAGTGTGTATAGTTGTATACCTATACCTATGTACATGAATGTTCCTGAACGATGAATTTTTTCGGTTGCCTTTTATGAAAGCTAGGATAAAAGCCGGCAAAGGCAATTATAGCCGATAAAGAGTTGGCGGCTCTGCAAGCGAAACCGTCGACCGGTGACATCATGTCCCAGATTTTTATTAACACCTTGTATATGTATACAGAAACGAGTGTGTGACGGTTCAAGAACGGCCGTCGGTAGTTATACGCCCAATTCGGCACGAATGAGCCCCAACGGAGAAATAGTCGTAAAGCTTTCGGTGGAAATTCAAACGCGACCCGGCTTTCCGAACAATTTACTTGGAGCTCGCGAGGCGAGGTCACGCGATGCGATCTCTGCGCTTGATTCACGAGCAGAGGACCAGCCATCGGGCTGGGTCTCGGTTGCATCCGTGGCCGATACGAAGCGAGGCGCGTCCCCGGCATTGCGGGACACACGGTTCTCGCGTCGGCGTCGGCCTCGATCCGATCGCCAACGGCTCCCTGGACGCGTCAAACAAAGGCCTGAGAAGGGAAATATGTATGTATTACACTGGATGGCGGCAGAAGCGCGAATGGAATGGATCTTTTTTGGCTGGCAGGTAGTAGTATACTAGCGATCTCGCGAGTTGGATAACGGAGCTGGACGGGGCATGTGCAAACAACGCGGCCGATACGAATCTCCCACGATCAGCCGAAAAATACTTCGGACGAGGAAATGGCTCGCGTGTGCACGCGGTTTTCTAAGCGAGCACAGGCCAAGGAAGCGGCTTGGTGCGGCGGCCATGCACACTCGCGGCACTGTTAGTTTAATAATTCGCGTGCCCACCGTTCTTCGCGTTCTCCGCCTATTCTCTACAGGCCTGGGTGGTTCGAGTCGAATCAAGCCTCGGCGATCTCTAGCGGAGGGTGGTGTCGAAACAGAGGGAGAGAGAGAGAGAGAGAGAGGGAGAGAAGGTGGTCGAGGGTAGCCGAGGTAGCGGGCGTGCCTCCAACACACACGGACCACGCAACACTCGCATTTTTCAAGCGAGCTGCTGCCATCGAAAAAAAATCTGCCACTCTCCTCTCGACAGCCAAACCGGATACCGTAGCCGGGGGTAGTCTAGGGGTACGCAAGTACCCCTTAAGTACTTTGCAAGCGTTCGCGAAACGTATCGTTGCTCATTTGCCCGGATTTGTTGCAGAACACTTTTGAGCGGGTTCGACCGAGATAAGTTGAGCGATGTGGCGCGTGGCCATAGAAAAGTTAACCGGAACTGTTGCCCGAAGGTAAACGGCAAACGATTAAGAGCCATCCTGCCATTCTCGATACCAAGGGAAACGAATCGTTGACCCCTCGGAGCGGAATGGCCCTTGAGTGTCATCGTTGCTTTTAATTAAGCTTCACTTGCCCGTGCAAACTTTGTTGTTGGACGACGGGGCGTAGACTCCTCCGGGACAGGGCCACGGTAATTCAGTCTGAACGGACGGACAGGAACGAGAAGTTTATATTGGTAGACGACCGGGAGACGCGAGGCGACGCCCGGCCCGGCCCCGCGTCGCGTCCACCGGCTCTATTATTATGTTTCGTATTCCTGCTTCGTGCCCGATACGAGGCAGACGCGTTTCACGCCAACGTCCCCCGAATGCACCGCATTCATCGACCGAATGCTCTTTGCAATCGCTCGACCGCGCTCGAATTAATTTCGCTCGGAAAACTACGGCTGAGAAAAGGCGTCGCGTTCGAGCGCAAAGCGGGTCAGCCTTAATCGCGACTAACCAAGTTTATCCTTAGAACTGTTTTCGCCGGTACCGTCGAGCTGCCGTCGACGTACCGTCCACGAGCTGGTGTTATTTTTGCCAGAAGTAAGCCACCGCCCGGCAGGGCCAGCCTTTATTTTCTTTGGCAACCCGACCAAGCTTATCCCGTTCCCAAGTGTTTCGCCGCATTAGCGACTAATCCTTTGAAAATAATTATGCGGCCAACTAAACGTGTCCCGGTAAATCGGAGCACCCGTGGTCCCCGAACCGGTATATACAACCGGTCGATACGAGTCGCGTGCTTCTATCGATTGCGTACGAGCCACGAGCCTTGCTTCGCCCCCGAGCCAACGATTCTTTCGAACGTCGTCGACCACGGGGCAGCAAGCGTCTGACCATCCACCGACTATTCTACTTGGTCGGGCTGGGCCAAAGCAGCGCGATCCAGCCGAGCTGGCCACAGAGCTGCGCGAAGATTTAACCGCAACCCCGCCGCGTCCGTCGAGTCTAAATAACAACGTCGCACAGTGGACCGGATTTAAAATTTGCCGCCTTCTGGGTCTGTTTTTTAAGATATCAGAATTAAATTTACGCCAAAAAATAGGAAAAAAATATTCCTTTCTAATGATGTATAATTTAATACTTTTTACATTTATTTATTCATTTACTTTCTAATTTTTTTAACTTACTTGTGAAAAAAAAATTAATTCTGTTTATTTGGTACCTTATTTAATGCCCATTGCAGTGGTTTAAGCAAAATGTTTGGGAAACTTTTCGTTTCCAAGTTATAGGGAAAATTCGAATAATAAAGGAAAGTAGCAGTAAATCGGTTTGTTTAAATTAAAGACCAGGCTTTTGCGATAAATATCTTCTTTTATTAGTAACTAATATAAACAATCCATTAAAAAATATTTTTATATATTTGATCGAATTTATAAGCTTAATATTCCATATACGAATCGAGCACGGGAGGAGTTTGGGCCATAGATATCGGGGCGACAAGGAACGACGAGTAGCATCGTCACCGTGGAGGTGGTCGCGGTGGTGATGGTGACGGTGTTGGTGGTGGCGATGTCGGCAGAGGCCGTCTGGCAAGTTTTTCCCATAAATACCGATTATTAAATAGCCGGTGACTGGTCGCGGTGGCCAGGGAGCAGAGGCAGCCAGGACTTGCTGCGGTCTCGAGGAAATGGTCGACGATACATACTCTCGGCTGGCAACAACGGTGGACAGAACGAACGGAACACGGGGAACACGGGGAACACGGGGAACACGAAGAGAGCGCGACGCGACGCGAGTACAGAGAGCCGGTGAGCGGCTGCGGGTGTAGAGTGTAGGGTATAGGGCGCGGGGCATCCGGGTGTCGGGAAGGGCGAGTCGGAGGGGTCGTGTTCGAGGCTGGCTTTAATACAAGTACAATGCCAGTGGCGTAAGCTTTATGATGACGAAGAGCACCTGGGGGACCGGGAAGCCTGCAATTTCCTCGCTGCCCCGGCCCGTCGCACCTGTACCGTTCGCTACACCGACGCTGTGTATGCATGCGCGCTCCTCCACCTTCCACCTTCCACCCGAGCCGCGGCACACCGAGTCACACCGAGTCACACCGAGCCGCAGTACACACAGCCCCACGCCGCGGTTGCAAGGGACCAATTTGTATCGGAACACGAAATCGCGGTGATGCGTCTTCGATAATCTCATTGGGAATTAGCCGGCGACTGCTCCAGCAACATCCTCCGACTGTACTTACTCGCGCCGCACTTGCTCGCCACGCTAATCCGACTTTTAAATAACAGGCAGGTTTTCCGAAGGCGAAAGAAACGTGGACGGATGTAGTCCTTCGGACAAGACCGGCTGCATCACGCAGGAAACGCGAGACTAGGCTCCTCCCACGTTCTCATTACCATCGACGGTCGGCGAGAGAGACAACGTCTTGCGCGTCGAAGAGCAAGCAACGAAGCAGCTGGAGAGAGGAAAACTGGCGACGCGGCGGTGAAACGGTTAAGAAAGGGCGAAACGAAGGAGGAGTAAGAGAGAGGAAGAAGAGCCGGGGTACCTGGCTTCCGCGCTCGGGCCATCGAATCGTTAAGCCCGGGAAAACTTTTAATCGTCCAAGCCACGAGTCAGCCGCCGTTCTGCATATTTGCGATGCACCGGAGCTACGAAGGTCGCGATTCCTTCGAGATGCGTGGAAAAAGCCCGAGAGACCAGCCAACGATATTACCTAGCGCATCCCGCCGAAAAGTTTGCTCGTAACGAAAAACTAAGGTATATTAGGTATATCCCCCTCCAAGAGTTTCCGGGGGGGGGGGGGGGACGAGAATTGTCCCCGTCCGATCGCGATCGAATCACTGCGCGTTCCCACGGAATCGAAAGCAAACAGATCTGTTCTAGAGCGTCGTTTCCTCCGGGCGATTGCTGGTGCTGTTCTCTCTCCGAAAGGCAACCACGGGACAAATAAACACACAAGGAAAACGGAGCAAAGGAGCCGAGAGAGCGTGGCGTTACAAGATCTCCGATCTCCCCCTCCGCCTGTGCGCGTGCATGGGTCCGAAAACTTTTCTATCCGTTCGTCGAAAGAGAGCACGGATGTGGCCCGTGGGACCGGCTAGCGGCTAGTGTTAACGCCAGCCCCGAGGGAAAGAAGGGAATACAGAGAAGGAAGCCTACGGAAGAAACCACCGTCGGGTCGGAGGAGGTAGTGGTGTGAACGCGAATTCCTGAGAAAGGCGGAAAAGTTGGTAATTAAAGCGCGAGGGAAAGCGGAGGGAAGAGCAGAGTCGTCGACGGCGCGCTAGAGAAACCGAGAACCAAGAACCGAGGCAGAGGCGAGCGAAAGGGCAGGCGAAGCCGCCCAGGAAAATGCATGGAAATGTATTCCCGGGAGCAAAGGCGCGCCGAGGGTGAACCCGGGAGACAGCGGGATAGACAGAGAAACGGTAGGTCGGCAAGGGGAAGGAGGAAACGGCTGTAGGAGGAGGTGGTCGACGATGGAAAAAGGCGGGAGGCAGAGAGCGCGGCGAGGGCGTTGAAGATATTATAAGGGTTGAAAAGCCGACGCCACCCTGTCACCAAGAAATTATGCCCGATTCTTCCAACTAGCTGTGCCCGAAGGCGCTACCGTTTCTATCCGCGCCAGGACCCCGAGGAGGTCTCGATGTCACCATGCCAGGCTTTTCCCTCTTTTAGCTCGCTCGCCTCCTCTTCTTCCGGATCGTTTACCCGACTCGTCGCGCCTAAGATATCAAGATGAAACCGCGAGAAAGATCACGGACATATCTTTACTCGCGAGCATCCCCTCGGCTTTAAAATTTCGGTTAAGAGAAATTGAAGGGCCTAAATTTTGAGTTTTGTGGGAGAAAGACAGTGTAGGTACTTTAGCTTGTGGGCCGGTTAGAGCCCCACAAAGTGTGGTGCAGAAATAGAGTAAAAAGGGTGTGAGTAATGTGATAAAAATGTAGAGTGGACATTTCGGTCTATCATAGGCCTGGTCTCTGGTCCCATGCATATTCCTTGAAGGGAGGTAACCACACCCTTCCGCTTTCTTTCTTTGCTTTATTAAAAGCCGACGCGACGCCGCACAGTGGTTCCAAAGTGACTTTTTGGGGACAAAATTCCGCATCTCCGTCAATTGTCAACCAATTTCTGTTTTTTTTTGCTCTTTCAGTCGGGAATTAAATTTGCTAAAATGTCACACAGTAGTTTTTCGAAATTTCCTTTAGGGATTAAAATTGTGAACACTTGGTTCCGAAACAACGAGTTTATTAACCATTTTTTTTTTACATATTAATGGGAGATAAAATAAAAATAAATATATATTAAACAATTCAAATTTAAACAAGGAAACTAATGTTAGCCTTTATCCATACATTCTATATCTTCTTTGTCTTCTCCATAGTTCCACCAAAGATAATTTGCCTCTTTGTCAGATTCGACAAAGGAGAATGTGATGCATAATTTGTTAATATCATTGGATCCTTTAATTTCGAGTTTGAGATCACAATGGCCAACTCCGTCTGTCCAACAACGACTCCCTTCTGTCTTCGCTCCGTCACCCACCTAATTTCTCTTTTCTCTTTTTGTCCATCGTTTTCTGCCCAGGGGACCGTCCTCCCCCGCACTGGAATAATTCGAAAGCACGCGTTCGTGATTTAGGTAGGAAGTAGTCGCTAGGAGGTAGATTGAAACGGAACGACAATGACAACGACAACGACAACGACGGGCGGAATAATTCCCCTGGACGTTTTAGGGCTGCAAACAGCCATGCACGTATGAAAAAATTCGCGGTCAGTTTGTCTGCAGCTGGAGCGCGTTTCAACGAAAGAGAATTGCGCGCGAATCGAACGGCTGCGCGGGGAATTTCGAAGTGACCCGGTGGTACCGAGGGGCGTTTCGCAGAGCTCGCAGGATTGGAATTCGTATGAAAATCGAGGGAGCCGTCGTTCGTGTCAAGAATAGAACGAAATTAAACGATTCATAACGCGTTGCCACGAGCGCGCGTGCCGTTAACAGTTTGGTAGTTAGAACGGCATTCAGCCGGACGGTGGAAGTCAGCCTACTGGAGCAAGCAACTATTCTCCGAATACGGTTCACCAACGATCGAGCCCGGGGCAGCCGGGACCATCGGGACCAGCCGAAAACCGTAAAGGAAAAGAGAATAATATTTTGCTGCAGGTTATAATATCTGGCGCGATCGGCGTTCCAATGGTCGCGGCTGAAATTTGAAATTCCACCGAAACGTTTGCGACTTGGAAAAGCGTGTTGGGAAAATTGGCAGAGTACCAGCCACAGGGACGAGGTGGGGACGATTCATTGTTGGTTGACTGATTCGACGCGTGGTCTCGCGGAGGGATCGAAGGTGGACGGTTCGGAGAGCAGAGGGTCGCTCGGTTGTTGGCCACGCGACGGATCCCTTCTATCGGGAGGGCGATTTATTCAGCGGAATATACGAAACGAGTGTCACGCAATCGTGGAACGGTCGGGTCGCCGTGAATCGACGAGGTTCGGCCAGTTTTTCCGCAGCGAGCTCGACGATATATTCGTCTCGGTTTCGGGAAGCGATAGCAAGACTCCAATTTGGAGAATTCGTCAGGGAGCCGAGGGTCCGTGAGTGGCCGTGAGGGGTTGTGAGGGGTTGCGAGGGGTTGTGAGTGGTCGTGAACGGCCGTTTAGCGGCGAATGCAAACAACCGATGCGTGGGATCCCTCGGTTGGCGTGTCTGCTGGCTCCTCGGCGCGCTGACCCGAGTGTATCGACATCGAGGTTACACGGAACCACATGCCAGTGCGGTCTCTCTTTGTGTGCACCAGTGGGCCGGCAGTATAGCCCGGCTCGCTCTATACTCGGCCAACTTAATTTCCCCAATTTCGACCGCGCTTCGTCGACCACACGATGCAATTTATACCGAGCAACCCCCTTCCAGCCCAGCGTGCGCCACGGGCTAATATCTCGGAGGTCCGTGCCGCGACGATTTAGATTTAGAGGCTTCGGACCCATCGTATCGCGGCGAGTTGCATTTCCACTTGCACCTACATCGCAATCGCAGTCGCAATCGCAATCGCAATCGCGTACGAATGTCCATCGTTCCCATTCTTGTATTCTTTCTCGCCAACTGCTGGCTTCTCATCCCTTTCATGTCCGTCCGATTTCGCGCCAATTCAATCCTCTCTCAGCCTGTCTACTCGACGTCACGACATCGTAGTCCGTACGCAGACGAAGCAGCTTAGCGAGCGCTTCCGCGAAGAAAACTTTTGAAATTTCTCGGAGCCCCGAAAGTGGCGAGATCGTCAGTCCCGACAAGCTTTATCGGGGGTACCCAAAGGTAGGGATCTGGCCGGTAAACAAGCCCGGCACTCGTTCGGATCTGATTAAGGGTTTACGGGGAAAGTAATACACGTAACGAGGCGAAACACGTAATTACGCAATGGCGTGTTGGCAAAGTATAGCCTTCAGCGGGTTCGTTATGCGACAATTTCTCTGGCCAACGTCGATTCCCCTATCGTCCGCGGTCGATGAATGCCACGACTGCTCGGGCGAATCGTAGAAACGGGGTGGGAACGATGAACGGCGGAAGAAGAGGGAGGACGGGGCGAGCGTTTGGCTAAGCCTCTTAGCATATTTCGTTCAAGTTCCCTATTGTTATTGCGACGTATATTTTTATTGTATTAATTATCCCCTGATCCTCTTACAAAGTTCGAATTAATTGGTTATTTCATAATGAGAGAGAAAGCGAATGGAAGAGAAGGGGCCCGGCCGGGCGAGAGAACAAAGGGTTCGAAAAGTTAGGGAGGGGTTGGAAGAATGCGAAACTGTTTGGCTTACCACCAACTTCCAGGGCGGTGCTTGGCTGAAGGGACTCTCGACTCGAGTCCCCGAGGGTAATCTCTCCTCGTTTAATGGAACCGGGCCTCCAGTGGGTCTCGAGTGTTCTTAAATTTTTGCTATCGTTTCCGCGGGCAGGCGACAGCGACCGCGGCAGAAAACCTTGTCGAACGCGCGCGATACGCCAATTACATTCGTAGCTATGCATACGTCGCTAACGATCGCAAGCTTGCGTGCGTGTACGCCAAACACAAAGCACGGTTTCTCGAGAAAGCTACGATCGTGTCCCGGATAACGCGTGCCCTTTCCCTTTTCCCTCGGAGGAAACGCACGCCTTTCGCTGCCTCTCTAACACACTTCAGGCGCTTTTTACGCCATTTGCCGCGTTTCAACGGCTAATAATCCTCCGAAGCAACTGGACGGATCTACGCTCTTTTAAAGTTTCTGGTATCGCGTGTCGCTACGACGCGACGCACACTGTCATGCGTAATGGACAAAAGTCAAGAATCCGAAGTGTTTGCTCCACAAATTCTCGTATCTTAAAATGTTAATAAAGGAACGTAGGTTTCAATGTTACCCATAACTTCTGCAGAATTTACTAATTTGTTGTCAAAAGTGATACTAAGAAATTCATTAGAAATTTCGGTGCATTTTTTCAAACACGTGCCATTGGCAGAATGTTTATGCTTTTCATTTGGTTTTTATAAGATGTGTTTAATACTGTCATACTTTCAAAACTGCCGAGGCAGTTTTTTAAAATATTAACAATTTCTCGACAAATTTCTGACAATGTCTCGAACAAAAGTTGGTCAGTATTCAGTTGAACGCAAATTGCAAAAGTAAATATTAACAAAAAAACTTTTTATCCACTGAAAAATCACGATCGTATATTTTTTTTATACACCAATCGATGCATTTCTGTATTCTCTTTAAAAAAGTATTAGGGTACTTAGGACGAAAACTGATTAGTTCAGAAGTTACGAGTTTTGTCCCGAACGCTCATATACGCGTAACACTGTGCGACGTGCCAAAAGGGTGAATTGGCGCTCGTAGGCTAGCGGGAATCGGGGCGGCGAGTTCTAAAAGGTGCCTCGCGCTTTAGCTATTCGATACGTCATTCAGTCGCGTGAGAATCTTCAGCCTCGGTGCCACTTGTCCGTTACCCTTCATTACATTATCGATAGATGGACGTTGGAGGTCAGGGCAGGAGGTACGTTAGACGCAAGGTGCGAGAGGATCCTCCTCCAGAGCGAGGAATTCTCTCTCGACCTCTTGGCTTGGTCCGCGAGTACTTGGGCCGGTATAGTTGCTATCAGATGGTAAGATAATGTAAACTTATGCGAGGCACGCCCGACACCCCGGCACCGGCTCCAACCCCAACCCCCAGCATCAGCTCGAGCCCGAGCCCCAGCCCCAGCCTCAGCCCCAGCCCCAGTCCTAGCTCCAGCCCCGATACCGAATCCGACCCCCTCGCGCAGCGAAGCACCAAACTTTGCTGGGTTTAAATATATCGCCTCTACCATTACGGTTTAACCATATGCTCCGGCGCGGTGCGGCGCAGCGCGGGCGTCCCACCCACCTACTATACCCACTGCCCGACCCGCTTCGGCAACCCTCTCGTCCCCGGCACCCCTTTCAACCCCGCGTCCAACCTGCATCCCTTACGGCCTTGCCCGGATTTAGACGCGACCTTCCTTCCCTCCTCTTTCCTCCTCCGAAAAATCCTCGGACTAATTGAACCCTTCGTCCTGCGCGAGCTCCAAGCTAATTCTTGTGTCAGGACCCTCGAACAGAATATCCGTAACGCGTGGCTATCGTTGGGAAAGACGGTCCAACGTCCTCGGCGATAGGCGGGTGAACGCGTTGTGGAGACGGGACGATACCGTAACAGATGTAAACGCAGCCAACATTAGCCGTCGAGCCTCGCCCACCGGGAATCGAGTCATTCGAACGTTTATCCGCGTATTACGATCAATTAGGGGCAGACGATAATCGTCGGGGGCCATACCTTAGCCGTTCTAGGGACAGTCCGACTGTGCATCGGAGTCACGTACGTAAATGCAGTGGGATCTAATTTTGCGCTATCGTCGCGGTCCACTTACCTAATGTCCACCGTTCTCGTCGAGTTATCGCGCCGCCACGTATGTACATATTTCTCCTGCACGGACGGGATTGCCGAATTTTAGCGACCCCTTGCGAAAGTCGGAAGCTCGTTCGAGCCGCGAATAATTTCTTTACGCTGCAAGCTCCAACGACTGGCGAAACGTGGGTAGACCGAAGGAGAAGAAGAAGGGGAGGAGGAGGAGGAAACAATTGCACGGCAAACGTTCGGTCGAGGTTTAAAAAAGAATCGATCGCCGGAGCGAGAGAAACGTTTACCCACTCTTGCCACCGGCAAGGGATCGAATCAAGTCGTAGGTTCGCGCAACCCCTCCTCTACCACCCCCCCCCTCCCCACCCCGTTCGTTCAACTGCTAAATTTTATGGTCCCGTTTACGTCGCTCCCGATGCTGGGCGCTCGTTGGCAAATTAATCTGGAGTTTCGTTCCGCATTGAAATCCGGCGAAAGAGATACATACGTGTATGTACGTGTGCGTTGAAGGAGCGCAACGGGGAGAGACGCTCCTCTGAATCCAGTGAATCCACTGAATCGGTCTCCCGATACCTTCCAGACGAATTATCGTTTTTCCGGATCATTAATCGACCGCGCCGTCTGCCTCTCCCCGACGAGATAGCGGAATCGTGATCGAATTTAATCGCAAATACGTCTCTGTGTACCCTCTCAGCGTGTTTACACCGCGAGATCGACTCTAATCGAATCGTACCGAACCACCGGGACGAGCCACGAGCCACCAGCCACCAGCCAGACGTTTCGACGACCTCTAGAATTCCAAAGAGCCAGAGGATTCAAGAAATGGGTCAGGAAATCCGTCGAGTCGCAAACGCGGCCCGATGCAATTTACCGGATAAATTGTCACGGTGAATAAGCACCATCCCGAGACACCAAAATCTTTCCCGCGTCATCCTCCCGCTTCTCGACGGCGACGTTAACGCTCGCAAAGCTCGGCTCGTAAACGAACATTGTATCGAGAATAAGATGAGGGTGGCCTCGCCTGGGGGTTGCGAGTTATTGCATACTGACAGAGACAGATTACAGCCAGCGAAATAATCGGCCGTTTTTACCGGAGAGCGTGCCGCTCGACTGAGGCCCGTTGGAGCGAGCTGACAGGCGTTAGACGTCGTAGGAGTCGTAGGAGCCGTAGGAATCGTAAGGAAACGACTTAATTCCACTCGTCGGCTGCACGGAATGCGTCCTCTATTGTAAACCGAAACCCCTTTGCTATCGAAAATTTGCCTTTCGCGCCTCGCCGTTGTCGTTTAATTCCCAATTTGTACGAGCTGCCAGGCACCACGAACGATCGCTTTCGCTTCCACCTACTCTCCCGGCGAACTTTGTGAGCGCAGATTGACGTAATCCCGGTTCAATGACGCACCCACGGAGCACTGTACATATAACGTGGAAACCACCGATCGCTCTGTTGCGGGCTGTGGTCGGCCTCTTTAAAACAAAACCACGGTTCGCCGAGCTGCAGCGCGATTGACCCGGTCTTCTCTCGCGGCGCGGCGCTTCGAAACACACTGTCGCGCGAACCGAACAACCACCGTCCTCCGGCCGTATGTATCCAGCTGCTTCCCGCCGAGAAAGAAGCGAGAAGATCCATTCGTCTGCCCCGAGCCGGGACTCGGCCGAACCACTGGGAAACTAGGCGGGACTCGCAACCCCCAAAGAGAGCTCGTTAAGAGGCAGAAGGCCGTGAGCCGAAAGCCGACAGCTGACAGCCGAGCAACAATCATGCCGGTGATTACGGTCGCCGCTAAATCCGGCCTCCATTAAAAGATCATAAAACCCTGGACTGTCAGGCAGAAGGAGTCGCAAAGAACTCTGGCAATATAGACGGGAAATAAAAAGCTGCAAAGGATCGCGCCACCACTGTGTCGACGACGACGACGATGACCACGCGGCCGTACATTCTCGCCGTTTCTCACCCCCTTCTACAGCCACCAGGGAAATAGAGGGACCCGAGATAAACGTGGAAAGATACTTGGCTCGCGTTTGTTGGTCGGGGCGCGACGCCATGCCGATGACCGCCTAACGACCAGCCGATGATAACTCGTTTTGGCTGGAGCGCAAATAGGGCCACTCGTTTCTTCGATTAACGACACCTCGACGCAACTCATTCTCCGATGTAGAATTTCCGAAGGGCGCTGGTTCAAGGAGACACTGAGAGGAAGCGAAGGTGGAACGGCGCGACGCGACGGGACGGATGCGCGTGCCTAGGCTCGTAACGTCGACTTACGGATTCCATCGCGTAACGAGCGTCGTTCGCCATCCCGAGGACTACATGTAACGGGAGCGGAAAAGCCAGAGGTCGATATTAACGACATCGTGCACGCTTCGGCGTTGCAAACACAGTACACGAAACCGGGTAGCGCGATTAAATTACGCGGCGACTCTTCCACAACGAGGACGACGACGCAGCGCGTCGCGGTATCTCGCTCGAGAAACGTTCACCCACCCCCGACTTCAGTGCGCATCGCGTCCAACGTCACCGCTAATTACCTCCTGAATTAATGATTCGACTCGATTAGCTTACTGGAGCTTTAGAACGTCAAATGAAACCGATGTGTTATCTTCTACCAGAGATGGGCAAAAAATTATCTCGAATAAAAAATTGATTTCGAATGAAAGACAACAATTTTATTCGAGACTCATCAAATAAAAATAACCCAGAGTTATTTTTATTTCAAATAAAAATAAGCCAGAGTTACTTATATTTGAAACGTCACAAATAATTGTTTGAGCTTCAAATAATTTTCAGATACAAATGAATGAAAAGACAAAGAAATAGATAAAAAAAATTATTTGTGGCCGTCGGATAAATTCCCGTCAAACAAAAAAATTATTTGTGACCGTCGGATAAATTCCCATCAAACAAAAAAATTATTTGTGGCCATCGGATAAATTCATGTCGAACAAAAAAAATTATTTGTGACGTTTCAAATAAAAGTAACTCTGGCTTATTTTTATCTGAAATAAAAATAACTCTGGCTTATTTTTATTTGATGACAAATAAAGATAAAGTCTCTTTTATTTGATACGTTATTTAAATACTTTTTTATTTAAATAATGCCGATCTCTGTCTTCTACGTCTGAACCGCGAGGAGTCAGTCCTCAGCAAGGTTCGTCAGGAATCGCGCAAGCTCCGGTGGGACGAAATCGAGAACGCGTTCGAGCCGCGCATGTGGTAAAACGTCCGGGCGCGCTCGGTGAATGTGAATTGCGCGAAATCAGGAGCAGCCGGTTGTTAAAATCGGCGTATGCGTTTAAGTACCGTTCCGAAACTTGTACGCTGCGCCGTGCCGCGCCACGTCGTGCGGAGGGGCCGATGCACGCGATCACCACCGTTCCAGCGTACCGGCTGCACGGCCATTTGCCGAAGCTCGGTTGTCGAATCCAGCCGAATTTTCCATTTCCATTCGGGCCTCAGTCACTTTCCCTTCCGTTACGGCTACCCGAACAAAGTCCAGGCACGACCATACCCGTTACGGTGTACGTCATCTTCTTGCCTATCCTAGAATCCGAGATATTCCTCGAGGCGATCGGGATGGGGTCGAAATTCGGTCCAACGCGATCCAACACGATCCGACGTAATTCCTTGGTTTCCGACACATCCGGAGAATTTCCGATTCCAAGGCCCGGCTACTGACCACGCTGCTCGGCGGTGAGGATACGCGGAAAAGTTTTGCCGGTACAGATCGAAGGCGAGCGGTTTCGCGTGGAATCGTCACGGCAGAAACACCGCGACGGAGCATTTCGCACTTTTACTCCTTCGCAGTATACTTTACGAGCAGCGTGGGTCCGACCGCGCGGGGTCCGTAGAAATTTTGCACGGCTATAATCTCAAGCAATTATTCATATTTTACGACGGTGTATAATTGACGCCGTAAAACGTCCATTAGTTACCCTTCCAATTCCGCGCCCTCTCCCACCCAACTACGCATTCTCTCCACCTAGCATCCCAAGCGATTTTCCAACCTCCCTGGTCTTCCACGTTTCCCCGTTTCCTCGTTCGCTCGCTCCATCGATTCTGCTCGCTACTCCTTCGGCCTGCGGAGCGGCAAATCTGTGAGATACGCTTTCCTATGTCCATGGGCAAAATTATCGATAGAAATCCACCGAATCCCTTAGCTAGACGGTCCTCGAGCTTCTTTCGCTTACTGTCCTTACTGTCGCTGGCCTAAAGAATATGTAGATACCTACTTTTAAATGTAGCAGCACGATGCGTCGCGTCGGTTCAACACGATAGTGTTGGATCCTCGATTAATATCCCCGCCGCGCCCGCCGTTCCGCCAACTAACTTCGCCCCGTGTATACTAATATAGCAATCCCGGTACCTTCTCGTTCGCCCTTCCTCACCTCTTCCACCCACCTTCAGTCTTCCGAGTCGCCTCTTCTTCTTCGGACTCGCGATGGTGGAAAGCTATTAATCACGGTGCAGCCAACGGCAAGTTGCGCCATCCAGAGATAAGCTTTTTACCGTCCAAGTATTGCTCCGGCAGACTTACTTTCTCGAGAAGGCATCGCACGAGCAAGCCAATTAATCCGCCGCGCCGTGCCTACCGATTACCTACCGCCGTTTCCCACCTTCCACTTGGCTGTGTGGAAAATATCGTGCGCGTATGATTCACCGGGCCTTTTTCGCGCTGCATCACTGTGAACCGTAGGTGAGCTAAATCGACGACGATGACGATGAGGATGACGATGGGCGACGGCGGTCCCGAAAGAAGGGTCCATCTCGCCCGGCAACATTTCTGTGGCCGACATCGGTATCGTGGCCGTCATTAATCACGTGAGCCGAGAAGAAGAGGCAGCAAAGATCCCGCGCTCCTCCACCGGCCGGGGTAGCTCGATCGGTAATCGGGCGGAACTTCTGATCCGTAAACAGCGACGTGCCATTAATTAACTTGTAAATCGCCGGATCCGGCATCGATCGAAATGTCGCGGCCAGAGGACGAGGCGTCTCGGGAGACAAACGGAAATTCTCATTTCGCGAGACCAGGATGGATCGACACCGAGGTTGACATCAGCCGACTACTCGGTAACAACCATATATGAACAGCAGCTCCCCTTCCGATTGCTGCGTGTACTCGAGACTCGAGACTCGGAGCAGGAGGATGCCTGTGTTCACATTTAATCTCTCGGTGCTCGTATGCGTTTTGACGGGTGATTACCAGAGGCGCTTCTCGTTATCATACATCTAGTTGTCGCGTTTGTTTAGCCAACGATGCGCGCTCCGAAACGCGGGGACGTTTCACTGTTCGTAGATCGCCGACTGTGATGGAACGGGACGCGATGCGACGCGTTTAAATTAACGGCAACTGGAAGCAGCCAGAGCCCGCGAGCTATAGCTACCTACCGACTGATCCTGAAATAAAGTAGACGACTCGCTGTTCGAATAGGCGTGTCCAGTAGAACGTATACGATCGTAGATTACGATGAACCGTATCGAAGACTGATCTTTGCTGGAGGAGAAGCTGCAAACGAATCGTTGGCTACTTCGGCTCTGCTTCCACTCTACTCCGACTCTATCCCGGTTGGTGCCTATACGAGGAAAGAACTCGCGCAAGAAACGTCGGTTTCTATTACCGGCCAACGATGAAAAACGATTGCCGCTAATCAAACGATAACGATAACTCGGCTCCAGCGAGGAAAGTTTGCTTTAAAATTCATTAAACAGGGCCGCGTCCGCGTCCTCGTTCACCGCCGTCAAAGCCCGTAAATCGTAACGAGGCCAACACCCACGAGATAATTACGTGGAAAAATCTAGACAAGAATTACCACCCTACGCCGGGGAAATTCCGACGAACGGTGAAATGGAAATTGGTGGAGTAAGAGGAATCTAAAAAATCGACTTCGTTACCGTAGCCCGTGAATATCGGAATTATTAAAATCTCTTTCTCCCCTTTTGTACTCGGTCTCTATCTCCTACCTCCTTCTACCTTCTCCTTTCTCCATTCTCCTTTCTCCTTTTTCCACGATCCACTTTAATTTACGAGCGAAAGCGGAACGGTCCAGCGGCATTAACGTTACTCATTCTGTATTCTCAACATCGACGTCATAATTCACGATGATAAATTCGCGTTAGCATCGAACGCGCGCTTTAACACCCGCGTCTTCGTTTTTCCAGACAATGAGGAGAAACCCGAGAAGGAGGATGACGGCGAAGACGGCTAAGAAGACGCGATGCGATGCGATGCGATGCGACTCGACCCGAGCCGACGCTCGTCTCCGATGGAAATTCCGGAAGCGTTTCTTTCTTATAAATGAAAAACTGCTGGCGCGCCTTTAATCCCACCCGATGCGGGACGAACGATTCTTCTCAGGAAATTCGTTTCCCTTACTCTCCGGCGAACGTTTCGCGATCCCCGAATCCCCCGCGTGTCTTTGACGAAAAAGAAGTTGGACAGAAAAAGCGTGAAAGAGACGTCGAAAGAGACGAGGATTAGACGATCCGTTCGGGGAACGCGACACCCGTTTCACCACGGACAAGGCCACACCTCGCTGCTGCAGGGGAAAAGAGCTGACCCACCCTGAAATTCTCAACATTCAACGAGAGAAAGGTGAATTTAAAGGAGAATTCCGCGAAACACGCGGGCGTCTTCAATTTCTTTCCACGCAGAGTTTAAGCCAGAGAGAACGAGCTTAATCGGTGGTAGGGAATCTCGGAACAGAGTCTGGCCAGGTCTAGTCGAGTCGAGTCGAGTCGAGTTGAGTTGGATTTAGGGGAGAACCGAGTAGAACCGAGCTGTTCTCTACATCGTGACGTTTGTCGTCTAGTAAACAGGATTTCGAAAGAATACGAATTTCCATTTCTATCTGGCAGCAGAAGATCTGCAGCGACCCGAGGTACAAGCGTAGACACAGGATCGTAACAGGATCACCGCCGTCGCGATATAAATGTAAATGGTAGACGGAAGACGGCGCGCGGGAAGGATCGCTGCCGTCGGTGTATAGGTTGGCAGGAGTAAGGAGGGCAACGGAAGAGTAGCGCGGAAGAAGACTCGGTCCAAGGAGAAGGATCCAGTTTCCCCCTGCTGTTCCCTCTTATTAAAATATCTAACATGATTACTGCAGACTCGGCAACTATAATAGAGCGACTCCGAGTCGAGTTTGCGGAGCTCCGGTTCGCCTCGGCATCTGCCGTTCTTGCTACAGGGACATCCGTCCCTTCCTTTCTTCCTTCCCTCCTTCCTTCCTTCCTTCCTTCCTTCCGTCCTTCCTTTCTTCTTCCCTCCCACAATTTTTCATTCTCTCCTTTCTCTCTTTTCTTTTATCCTTCGTCGTTGTTCGCCGTTTTCCAACGTCCGGTTAACCCTTCCGGCACGACACACGGCGCAGTTTTTAGGATACGCAAGAGTGAGGTAGAGAACGTTTGCGAATATCCCGTGAAGAGAATCGTAAGGCGGACCCGTTAGCCTTATCTCGGGGTAAAGGGCGCAAAGTCATCGATACGAGGGAAATTGCTCCGGAATTTTAGTAGTCACGGCGGGCGGTGTCGAGTATCGAATATTTATGAAAGTGGCTGGATAAGAGGAGAGGGACAGGAGATAGGAGAAGAGGAGGAAGGAGAGGGAGGAGGAAGCCTGGGACAAGAAGTTGAATAAACCGCGAGACCAGGGGGTGAAACGAGGGAGGGATAATTGTCGGACGGTTTTTCGAAGCGCGATTAGCAGAAAAGATAGAAGAAGGAGGTTTCGTTTGTGCGGACGAACGCGACCAAGGGAAGAGAGATAAAAGAAATGGGATAAAAAAAAAAAAGGGAGAATCGGTGGGTGTATCGCGAGCGAAATTAGCTCGTATTCAATTTCTCCCGAGGGTACGCGCGCACCAACCAACCAACCAACCATCCAGCCAGCTAGCTAGTCAGCCAACCATCCCTTTCCATGGCACCCTAGACTTTAGCCGACACGGTGTTCCGAGTACGAGCCGCCCCCGGCCGGTGCCACCCCAAGGCGTCTCATAATTAAATTCGGCCGAATTCACCCCACTCCGACCATTGTCCCGTAACAAGCTATTGTGTCGGCGTCGCCACTGTCACGCCGCGGCAAACTTTCCACTCGAATTTTAGCCGACGGATCCGTGGCTGCCTTCCTTCCAACTTTCCTGCTTCTTCTTCTGCTCGTGTTTCGGCCCGTTTAGACTCCTCCCCGTCTATTTTCCTCCAGGCCGATACTTAATAACCGGAACAAGGAACAGGGAACAGGGAGAGCGGAACGAGCCAGCCGGGCATTCCGTAAAACGAATCACGAATCGATAAACGACGCTGCCGAAGCCAAGGGAAATAGAAGAGTTGGACGCCGGATTGGCGCGTGATCAACGAAATAAAGAGTTCCTCGGCCCGGTATCGCAGACCGAGAATTTAAGAGTCCGCTATTGTACGGTTCTCTGTGGCTGTGTGGCTGTGTGGCTGTGTGGCTGTGCGACTGTGTGCCCGCCTCCCCTGACTTTTCGCACACGAAACGCCGCGCCGGCACCGGCCCAAAGGAAGGCCAGCTAGTCCAGATTTATGCCCGATAGGCAATTGTTTTCTCGGAACCTGGTAGATTCGAGAAAAAAGGCTGCAGGAGCGCGAGTGCGCGCACACTCAGGCGAATGTACAGGCAGCGCGCCCTTACACCGACGCGTGTAAATTATGTCCGTCTAATCGAATCGACGCCGAAGATTTATGTCCTATCGTATTGCCGCCATTCGCTTCCGGCCTACATCGTTTCGGCAGGGAGAGGCGAGGCGAATCGAGCTTTCTTCCAGCTCCGTTCGCCCCGCAGGGCTTCGCTGCTCGACCTTCCTCCCTCTCTTGCCACAACTTTAGACTCAGAAAAACTTTTTGAAAAATCGTCCCGCTGCACATTGCCTCGGTATTATTAGGTAACAGTGCCACTATTGCATCGCCCTCCCTCGGCGCGCACCAACTTCACCCCCGGTGTTCCTCTCGGATTAAACTCGGCCGACCGAAGAAACACTGGCCCCCGAACGATTTCCCGTTCGCAAAGACAGATAATCGTTTAACCGCTCTTTTCACCCTCCTTTGCCTACCGTGCAAATATTCTTCAACGGCGACAGAAGTTTCCCGGGAAGCGTTGAACGGCAAAGCAAACAACCTCGCCAGTGTTGCCAAAGTTGCCACTTGTCTCGTTTGATTTCCAAGCTTGCCGAATGTCAAAAACTTGCTTAAGATGTGGAGCAAGTCTTTAGCGGAATCTAGCACGCGCTAGAGACAGGGAGAGGCGGCTCTCTTTGGTTCTCATTGTTCATCCGTTTGATACCGAGATATGCGGGAAGGAGCTGGAAGGAGCAAGAAGCAGGACGAGGAGCGGGGTAGTCGAGCAACACGAGATATGTGTTAGGGTATGCCATTGTCCCGAGAAACTCCGGATTGCGACGCTTACAATACGACGATTGTTTCTACGTTTGGCGTACCAAACGGGCTGCCACCTCCGCCACCTTTCACCCCCCGTTACTCGCTACTCCGTGGCGCCATTGCCGCGTTCCACTCGCGCGCCGAAAACTATCAAATTCCGTATTAATGATACCGCCCACCAACGCCGTAGCTACTCCCTGTTTCATCCGGGGCTGAAATCAAATCGCCCGCTGTATTTATATTCTCGCGCGAGGTCCATTCAGCCAAAGCCCGATGGTACGCAGCAGTTTCCCTTTAAATCCAGAATTGCCCCATCCCTGTCTATGGCACGTTTCCGTGTCGATGCCTTTAATGGGCCGTGCTAATCGAAAGAAATGGCGTCATTCTTTGATCGATACGTTGCTCGGCTGACACGGATAAGGTCAAAGGCAAAGTGGTCTCTACTTGGGCGAAGGCTCGCCCACCGCCACTCACCGACTACACCCCCCCCCCCCCTTTTTTGACAGTTTCGTTACCTACGGATTATACCGTACACCCTACTACACGGTACGCAAGTGTTGCCAGGACACGCGTCGAATGACAACCGTCTGCTGTTCCCTTTATCACACCGCACCCTCAGTCTCACCCCCCCCCCCCCACCTCGTCCCCCTCATCCTCCCGGTTACGACCCATTTCTGTGGACGTGTGCACGGCTGTGTATGCGCGAGCAGGCGGGCGACCAGCCACCCATTAGTAAGATTGCTACCCCTGCCGATGAGGCTACATTATATAATAGAAGTAGCCCCTTGATCGCGCTTAATGAAATTGCTGAGAAAACAGGGTCGTCTCGGGACGAATTTGCGCACGGAAAGGCTGGCCGTGTTGCCGGCAATACCAACTCCAAACGCGGCTGGATCAAGACGTTTCCTCTTACAGAATTTACGCGCCGGCGCATCCTTGGTAAAAGCGGCTGCGAGAAGAGCAGCTACATGTTTTCCCAAAGGAAACGACCGTCGTAAAGTCTCGTTAAATCGATGGCAAAGTTTGCCGCGGAATCTTTCGTTTCGCCGTCGCGCCGCGCCTTTGTTGCTTTCCTCTTGGTCGATGCTTCGGGAACGTAAACGGAGTTTAAGTTTCTCGGCCGGCTCCTTACACTGGCACGGTCGGCGCAGCGTACGCGGATAGTTTAACGATAAGTCCCACGCGGCGAAGCAAACGGCCACCGCCACGAGATCGTTAAGACAAAACTCGCTGGGTCTTTATCCCGCCTTTTCAAATTAGAGATATTTCGCGCGGCGGTGCGGTGGTAGTGGCAATGGGAACATATCGGTTCTTTAATTTTTTTTACTATAATTAGTTCCTTTTATGCCGTTTAATTTGGTATAAATTTTGTCTGCTCCCGAGTGCTCCCACATAAGAAAAAATACACATAATAAAACGAAAAAACTAGGCAAATCTGTGCTCGAATATTTATTTTTAAAAGACACTGAGCTTTGAATTCCTTCATATTCAACTGATAGTGATGAAGATGTATAATAAGAATGAATAATTTAAAATTTATTATCAATACGAATTATTTAAAAAATTAATTTGATTTTTTATAATTGCTTCATATGTTTGTTGTTAATTTCTGTTTAAAAGTATTTAAAAATATACATATTTTATTTGTTTTACTTTTATTATGTTCAACAATATATTTTAATGAATTATTTTATGTTGAAAATTAATTTTTGGGGTGTAAATATGATTAACATATCAATTACGTGTAAATAACTGTATCTCAATGGACAATTGATTTTTGATTTTTTTTCTTCTATATAGGGGAGAGTTGCCAATATCGCACTGGCCACCTAAATCGTATCTCATCAATTTCCCAGTAATTAATGAATATAATCGACATCTGATGATAAAAATATCGAGTAAATAAGAAATAGAAACAAAATCTTTGGAGCTTACACCCTATTTTGTGGGTGCTATAAACATTTAAAAAATCAGGTATGATTGATGTAACTTTTTACCAGTTTATTTTAGCTGATAATAATCAAACAATGCCATTTTGTCCTGTATTTTTGTATTTTTCTAAAAGCGAGTTTAATGTACAATATTTTACATTAATTTTAAGTCCATAATACATTCATTATAAAGTTTAAATTGATATTTACAAATAAATTGACCATGTTTCCTAAATCGTACCACTACAATCGTACCTACCAGTAGGATTTGACAACTCGTATGTTATATAGGTTATGTACATATATCATATTCATAGGTTATTGTGGCCTGTGTGTGATCCATACACATATGTATATCTAACTATATAATAATCATTACTTTATGTTGAATATTTTCTACTCTATTTGTTATTGATACTATTTTTAGTGGAGGTACGATTTAGGAGCCCGGTTGCCTAAATCGTACATTTTACAGTATGTGACAAAACGATTAATAACAAATTAATTTGTTCTGAACAAAAGGTTAAGCGTATAATAGTAGGTTCCTAAAAGATCAAGCTACAATATCCAATAGTCATTTGCGTTGAAATTAGTACCAAATATGAAATATAACGTAAAATGTATTTTAAGTGGTACGATATAGGCAACCCTCCCCTACTCGTTACACTGTGGGTCGGCCCGCGGACCGAAAGTCCACGCGTACGATACCTCTCTTATCGGGGGAAACGGTTCCGTGAATTCCAAGTTGCGCATGCCACCGCGAACCTGCAGGTGGTGGAAGTGGCCGATAGTAGGAGGCAGCCTCTATTCACCTCCTCGGTCGGTGCACCCACCGAGGTAAAAAGCGCAGAGAACACCGCCCGTTAAAACAACGCTAGACCGTCGCAATTATACGGAGGTGCATAGCCCCCCGTAAAAATCACCGTAAATACCGAGCTCGGTGTTACGATCCCCCGTGGCTCGCCGCCGTCAACGCGTAGACGCCGAGATCTGGAGCAGTTCCCGGGGGTGCGGCCGACTCTGGCCGCGAGCCAGACTCGCCACCCCCCGAATATTTGCGAGGGCGGAGGACACGAGCATCGGAGACGACGGGAGAAGAAGCAAGGGCGAGGGAGAGAGGGCCAAGGTTCTCCAAGCCTTGCTTTACTAGAGAACGCGCCTCGCCCTTTGGGTTTCAACTTGAGCCGCCCCGTTTCTGAAACATTTTCGAAAATCGAGTATCGGTGATATCTCCCTCTCTCTTTCTCCCGACCCGCCCCTTCCTAAAGATTCGCCGAGAGACAAACGAGTTCGCGCGCGAATTGAATTCCAGCTACCTATACGTTCCCTCAGCCTTCGGCTGTCACGCGACAAACACGCAACCGCTAATGGACGGGGGATTCTCCGGTCGGGATTTAACAGACGCGAGGAAAATATCGCGTCCCTTCCCCGGTAATATCTCCAGTCCAGTCCCGGGGATATAAATGTGAATTAACCCTTTAGCGAAGCGGGGTGAGGTGGAGCGATGTGGTCGCCGAGGGAACGACCCAGATTTTCCCTGCGGGACGGCGAAAGAACGGCCAAGGCCTGGTTTCCTAGGAACCGGCCAGCCTCCGGTACGAAAACACCAGTCTCCGGCCCCAGCTCGCTAAGTGATACGAATCGCGCTCGGGGTCTCGGCGCTCCCATTTAAACTATACTTAATGTCGGCACGCGGATCCTACCTGCCGGTACTTATATCGCGGGGAAACCCTACCGTGCAGCCAGGGGAAAAACGCTCGGCCGGTATTGATTCCAGTGTCCAGTCCAGCGTCCCACGAGACACGGTTCGATCGCGGCAAGAGGACGCAAATTAATCGGGCCCGCCTGGGCGAGCGCACGCGATATCCTCGGCGCTCGCATTTAGGGAACCCTTGTGCCGCTATCGCATCGACGCGACGTCGGCCCATTTTCTATCCCGTCTTCCGGGAATCGTACAACTTAAAGAGAATCGAACGATCGTTCCCCCGCGTGATGCTGGATACCCGGCTCTTGGATTTAACGGCGCCGATCGAACCACAGCGCACAGGTACCTATGTATGTAGATGTGTATGTGACAGCGTAGCGTGGTCGTCGCGAAGGAGCCGTCGGCAATGTTCGCCGTTGAAACGACGCCGCTGGCACCGATGCCGACGCTGCGCCGAGAGGCGGTCGGAACGTGTTCCCCGGTACACGCAGACCAAAACCATCTTCGTATCCTGGTCGGTAATGTATCGTATATGGTGTGATGTGGTCTGCTGGGACCGGCAGGACCCCGCTCGCTCTGCTCTATTCTAACCGAGCACCTTATCTACGGATGCACGTTGCTACGTACGAGGCTTTACTCGGCGCGAAATGGATCCACGCGTTCTCTCCTCTCTTCCTCTCTGCGGGCGTAATGGACGGTGGAGGTTGCACGTAGAGGCGCGCTTCTCGCCGCGTAAATATCCTCCGAGGGAAAGGGCAGAAATTCGTGTCTACACGATTGGACAACGAATTTTCTCGCTAGCTCGCGAGCGCGACTAACCGATTGGAAACTTTGGATTGTCTATTAATCCTGCGCCCGTCGCGTGTCGCAGCAAACCGAGAGCTGCTGGCCGTTAACGCCGGTGTATTCTCCCATTTTCCTCGGGTAGGTATCCAGCGCACGGCTCCCGCCGGATGCGCTCCACCTCCGATCAAAGAGAAACGCGAGAAAAAAAAAAAAAATCTAATTTAAAGGCTGATTCCGTTCTCGCGGAACGTTATCGGCGAGCGTCGGGGAAGAAATAGGAAATCTGGCTCGACCTCCGCTGTGAATCTCGATGGAATTCCTTCGCGGAGCGATCCACTCACGGAGGAATTCGTTGTCATAAACTCGGTCCGCTCCTCCGCCGGCGGTGTCGCGTCTCTAAAATGCTGGATCGACGTTTCGAAAACTGGCACTGACGTAAGACGAGCGAGCGGATGGCGTTCGAGTGACGAGCGGTTCCACCCGTCTCCAGTTACTTCGCTCCGATATTTCGCCGACATTTTCCCCGACGTCTGCGTTGTCGAAGAAACGAAGGGAACGTCGAGAAACGTACGGTTAATCGCGGTTCAACCATTTGTAGGCTTCCAGCTGACTGGGGCGAATCGTTTCGAGCAGAAACGTCCAGCGGACCGACGACGACGACGTCGCGTTAAACGTCGACTCGTATCACTGGGCCGAAGTGTGCGCCGCGGTATAGCGGCCAAATATTTTCCACTTGTTCGAGATCGATTCGCTTCGTTTCTTCAGCGAAACCCGGCAAAACTTTCTCCCAAAGATTTCTATCTCTGTTCTTCGATGCATGCAACCCTCGCTCGTTTCAACACAGCGGCCAACTTTCAACGGCACTCCGATGCTTTCCTAGGATCGCCGGCAACATCCGAGAAAACAATTTAAAGCGCAATACCACGTTCCGACGAGTTACACAGCTTCGTTACGTTTTACGATTTACCGGAGCGCCGGTATTACGTCCGCTATTGGCTATTTATTAAACGAGAGAAATACCGCGTGGATACTGTACTGGCCGCGTCTGGAGATATCGTTCTTCGCGTGGTTTCACTCGCCAGTTGCACTGGATCCTTCAACGAGGCTCAACGCTTGCCCTAATAACGAAATACCTATCTTTAAGAGGGTATTCTCTACCCAAAAATTCGTTTTTTTATTTTATTTTATTTTTGGAAAGTCAGAAATATTACATATAAATTTTTAAACAGCTGCCATTTCGGTAACAATGTCCGGACTTGGTTACATCTGGTTCGGGCGATAACTACACTCACATAGATTAAAAAAATCTTTGGTATTCATGCGCCCGATGGGGCCGGTTTTCGATGACATGACCTGCACTTCGGCGTGTAACTTGTACAAACTTCAATATACTGCATTCGAAAAATTTGTGTTGATAGTTCAAACGCTACTAAATACGTGTGCAAAACCCCGGCCCTGTAGGTTCGATAGGTTTTCCAAAATTAATTTCCAAATATCACCTACGAAAACGAGTGTCTAGACTAGAATACCTAATCCCTTAACGAATAAATCGTTAAGGGATTTAAGACGTCTTCAGCCAGTTAGTGGCGGACTAGAAGGGCGAAGGTGCGCGAGTGGCTGAAAAGTATTATAGCATATTATAATACATATGTCGGGCGAAAGGAAGGCCGAAAAATCAGATATCTTTCGCATAATTCATCGCGAGAGGGTGGCCGTGCAAGTGGCTGCCGGCCGGAGCAACCCTTTTCGCCGAAAGTAGGGGCGCGGTCGACGGTTTTCGCGTTAAATTATAAAGTCAAAACCGTGGCGGGCTGAGATGATATAAATGCGACTATTATACCGAGCGAGAGTGGAGAAGGGAGGAGGCGGGCGGTCGATTCTACGTTAGCTGGGACGAGGCTGCTACGGAACCGTCGCTGCTGCCGGTAACCTCTTCCGCCTCTCTGCTGGAACGCTGGAACCGCAGGCTCGCGGACGATAAGTGTTTGAAATATTGAAAGCTGAAGCGCAGCCACTCGTCCCTTTCCCTTCGCGGTCGCCGATACCAGAGAGGAGCCGCAAACTGGGCCGGACGGGGCATAATGCTGCCATTTATACGGGTAGCTGGCTTGCTGCTACGCTTCGTGAATAACATTGAGAGAGAGAGAGAGAGAGAGAGAGAGAGAGAGAGAGAGAGAGAGAGAGAGAGAGAGAGAGAGAGAGAGAGAGAGAGAGAGAGAGAGAGAGAAAGACCCCCCCACCAGACAGCCGAAAGGGAACGTCGTACTTGATATGCGCGTCAAAGTCTCCAAAACCTGTATCTACCACGATTGATACCTGCCTCGCGACCTCAGACCTTCCTTTCTGCACCGTATGCCAGATACTAGTTAGTTAAAAACTCTGTAAGAGATCCTGCCAAGGATCTTCTCCAAATTACAGACGCGCCTTCCAGCCCCTCCTCCCGGCGTTCTCCTCGTTTACGCTGGTTTCTCGATATCATTATTGTAACACGGCAAAGCACCGCACTTCTCTCCTTTCCCTGCGTCGAGGATGCTCGCTCGAGCGACAAACGACATTCGGCTCGTATATCTGTCGCGACTCTCGAGCAATTAATCATCGGGAGAAGTCGATCTTCGTCGCGCAACGAAATTCGTGCAACGAAGCAGTCCGATTAATCACTCCCCGGCAGAACCCCTCCCTGCAGGCTATATGTATATCGATGAATCAATTAATTAGCCGCACCGTTCGATCGACCAACGCGAAGCACGTACACCACCGCGCCGGGGTTCAAGAGGCTTCGCTACCAAGACCCTGACTATTATTTTTCGGGTATGGAAGAAAGCGAATCCGCTCGGACGGATGGACGGATGGAAAACGGAAGAAGGAGAAGATGGCGGCAGTCGGTTAGCCTCGGCGGACGTCTCGCGTCGGGAACGCGTTGCACCATATTAAAAGTTTCAGAAGACAATATGCCTGTCAGTGTTTCCAAGGGTTGATCTTCTCCCCGCCCTGCATATTTCATATTCACCGTTTCCGTTTACGTTTACAGAGACGTCGAAGCTTGGCACCGGTACGCCCGGATCGCGAGGCAACGACTCTTCGTTCCTCCGGAAATCTTGGCGAACTACTTAGGTGGCATGTGACGATGAAAAAGCAAACACCACGGGACCGTATCGCAAAGAGCAGGCGAGGCATGCGATCTGGTATAGAGTGGTCGAGTGGTTCGCGGAACAAAAGGCTGGATGGCTGCGTACCTACGCAACGCCGCAACAGTGGGACGAGAATGCTTTATTTATTTGGACATCGGCCAAAATTTGAAGTGTCGAAATTCTGTTATATAGCTTCATTAAATCTTTATTAAGTGTTCGTAGCATTAGAAAACACAGAGAAATAAGCTTTATATTCACATTAGGTTTAATCCAATTGTAGGTATATGAATCTGACCTGTACGAAAATTTCAGTCTTTTTGTCTTTCAGTTGCACCATTTTGAACAATTATTGCCTAAATCCTATTACTTAATAAGTTCTCAATATTTTACATATTACTGAGTTTCTTATTATTAATGATTTTGTGCAAAAAACATTCTGAATTAACTTGGATTTCATCGCTAAACAACTGTATAAAGTAAAAATGCGTTGCACTCAATACTATAATAATTCAACTAGTGAGTAAGTTACTTCTTTTAATTAGATCTACCATTTGGTAAAAAAATTATTTTACAGCTCACGAGTTATAACACAACATCGAAAAATAACTAGATTTTCAGGGGTGAATTACGCGCCCTCAGAGTGAATTTGGGTAGCAAACAAAAATTGCGTTGTAATTAGGAGAAAATTCCCTACATATTCACAAAGTTTCAGAATTTTTTGAATTTCCGGGTTCGGGATGTTCCCTCGTTATTTGTAGAAATCCCAGAAGGATTGCAATTTTTCTTCTTCTAAATCTCAGTTATTCTACTTAACATGAATTGAATGTGTGCCAATTTTTACAATGAAAATCGAAACCGTTTGGCAGTAATTGCCGTGTCCAGTTGTCGTCCTTACGTCGTTCCACTGTGGCCGGTATTAATTGAGGCGCAGGCAGACCTAACGGACGGGACGGATGGATCATTGACGCATTCTTTTGTCGCGCGTTCATTTTTACTTGTGATAATTGGCCGAGCGAGGAAGCCCGGCTACGGTTGCAATTATCGACGATTATCTTGGGCAGAATAGCTGCGGGGCACGTGCATCGTTTGCTCGGCGCGCGTCACAGGTCGATTATTACGCGCGGGTCGGCGGCCACGGAGGGTAGCGGTCGCGACGCGTCGCGTCGCGGCTTCGCGACAACTACGCAACGATCTCGTTTAAGCGATGGAGTTTCAACTGAAAATCAACGACGCGCGTTAATTAAATTGTCCGGCCCCTCCGCCGGCCCGCGCCTCGCCGCGCCGCTTCCCTTCTCCGTCGATACGTCGGAACGACCGTGCATTCCGTTTCGGTGAACGCGGACGCTGGTCCCGCGTACCCTTTTAATCGTCATTTTGGTACAAAACTGTCGAGCCGCGGGCGGGCTGGCGGCCGCGCGGGACCCAGCTCGTTCTTTAAATTCCGACGTCGACCATAAATCGTGCACGCGGCAACCAGTCGCAGCGGTGGAGGCTCGATTTTTCGAAATCGTTTCGCGGGGTGTGTATCACGCCCGCACCAGCTACGCTCTGGCTTCGGCCAGACCGATGTTTGTTCGGTTTCATCGCGCGCGCAACTAGCGCAACAAGCGCAACGAACGGAACAAACGAAACAAACGCGCCGCGCCACAGGACTTGTAATTCTTCTATGACAAGGACGAATAAACCGCGCGTGCGGAGTCTCTCCCTCGGCGACCACAAAACACTCCCGCGGTTGATTGCTAGTAAATTGCCGTTGCGCCGCGTGTCGCTCGAGACTCGGATTCCAGGAGAGCCGGGAGATCCTTTCGCGTTCTCGGCTCGCCACAAATCCGCCTTGCCACTGCAACGACTCGACGAGGAACAAGGCATCGGTCTCTCCTTTTCTTTGTCGTCTTTGCTGTCTTTGTCGTCGCCGCCACTGATTCCCGCGGGATATCACTCCGAGGAACGTCGGCAACGGAACGCATCCATTAACCTTGACGAACGGCGTAAAAAGACGAGTCGCACGAGAGTGTCGTCGTCGCCGTCGTCGTCGCCGTCGTCGTAGTCGCCGCCTTCTTCGTCGTCGTTCTCGTGGTCGTTAGGGCGGCGTTTTACCCCGTTTTTTTCAAGCGCTAGTGGTTAGGGTCGACGAGCAGCCGCGGCCCGACCTCATCGAGATATTAATTTCTTAGTCACTTAACTGCACGCGACGTACGAACGCGTCTATTGATTTTCTCAAACACCCCTCTCCTCTCCTTGAACGACCCTCCGCCGCTCCAAACCTCTCGCTGCACCCTTTCGCCACCTCTTTTAACCACCTCTTTCCCTGCCCCTGCCCCTGCCCCCTTGACCCAGCCGTTGTCGAACGAACTGCGTGACGGAGACCCGCCCCCTTTCCGGAAGCCATCTCGTTCCCCGCAACGCCGCGACACCCCCCCCCCCCCCTCCCGCGTACTCATTTCCTTGCGTTAGCGTTCTTTGAAGACGAGAAGACCCGCGTGTCTTATGCAATTCAATTATTGTAAGGCGACTCGGTCAGACGACACCGTCTTCAAGCATTCCTCCGCGGCTACGAAAACTTCCCTTCCTCTTCCCGTTCCCGT